>JAPDVR010000012.1:6488304-7688304 GCA_026230005.1 Gila orcuttii
ATGTGTCCATTTCCTGTTTGAGTTCCTTTCACGCAGACCACTGCTGACCCCGTGCGGCGCACGCACACACACACACACACACACACACTTCTGTTCCCAGGGCAATATCATGACAACATTACAAGTAAATGATATGACAGTAAGCATCTTATTCAGCACTGTGTGTGTGTGTGTGTGTGTGTGTGTGTGTGTGTGTGTGTGTGTGTGTGTGTGTGTGTGTGTGTGTTATGTGTGTGTGTGTGTGTGTGTGTGTGTACAAATGCAACATTTGGCCTCAAAACTCACACACATTTAGTCTATTTAAGTCTAAATTAGGACATATACTTTTTATATATATCTATAATGACAGACTGACTCAGACCCTGAATCTAAATGATGACTTGTAGCATTTTTAGGAAACAACATTATTTACAATATTTATGAATCTGTTTTCCAACTGAGCATGTCCACAAATGTCATCAAAGGAAGATTTTGGCATATTTAGTTCACATTTTGGGAAATTTTGTGCATATTTTGATACATTTGACACAAGGTCTAGCACAAGGTCTGGTCCTCAGCTTATTCTGACCAAAAAACACCCACTCACACACAGAGCAAGCGACCAATCACAGATTTGATTCTTTTTACGTGACACTTAGGGGGTGGGTTTACCTGAAAAACCTCAGACATTTTAGGTTTTACTACTCAACACTGTAGGCAAAACCTGACCTAAACACAACATGCAAAGGTCTGCAAAGTGAAAGAATATAAAATAAAGCAGATGAAAAGAACAAGATTGTAATAAAGAGAGACATCTCAACTCCTCACTGCCAGGCACAAACACAAAACACAAAATAAACATACAGAGCGTGGCTTTGATTAAAGCCTAATATCAGCTGTCTGTGTGTGTGTGTGTGTGTGTGTGTGTGTGTGTGTGTGCGCGCAGCTGAAACTCTTGATCCGTTTGCAGCAAAAAGACTTGCTTTATTGCTTTGATGCAGAAAATATTGTAGGAAAAGCCACTTAAGTCTCTATGATCTTTTATTAAAACAGCCAGTCTCGCTGTCTCCATCTGGAAGTGTGTGTGTGTGTGTGTGTGTGTGTGTGTGTGTGTGTGTGTGTGTGTGTGTGTGTGTGTGTGTGTGTGTGTGTGTGTGTGTGTTTGTATGAGAAAGAGACAAAAGGAGAAGAGAGAAAATAAAGCAGACAGAAAGTGAGAAGGGACGACACATGTGAACTTTTTTCATTTCTGAGCCGGATCTTTAGGATGATTGTGATTATAACAGTACGATCATACTCACACACACAGTCACCGTCCCACCAAACTCACAATATAATGGGAGTTGCCTTGCCCACTAACTTTTCTTTTATTACACATCAATATATTATGTTAAAATTCAACTGAGCCACATTATGAAGTGTCTATCATTGCATTAGATAAGAAAATTGTTGTCAGGTTATTCGATTGGCCTTACCCATGTAAACCGGCTAATGTTCACTGAAATTCGTACTTTTAGCAAGCTTTGTCCTCTGCCATTAGCATGTATGTCAGCTCACAGAAACAAATGGTAGACACTAAGTTACAAAGTTTACATTTTGTAAACTTCTAGAGGACAGTCTCAACTTATATGGAAAAATGTAGGGTCTTTAGCTTAAACTCTCTATGCCACCATGAGCTTAAAGTTGCACTTCCAACTTTATTAACTTGTGTTGAACAAAAATGATGTGTACCTTTAACCTTAGAAAGTATTTTTTTTAAAAATGCAACTTATCCTGCTTATTATTATTATATATGGCTACATTGTAAACAAACAAACACATAAATAAACAAATAAATAATTGTTTCTATTGGAAATATTAAATAGAAAAAAAATCAACTTATAGTGCAACTTATTATATTTGGCCACTTACTAACTTCCTGATAAATATTTATATTGTAATTATTATTTAGATTATTTAATTAACTAAAATTAGTTATTTTTCAATAAAAAGTAATACAATTTCCATTAGTTAAACATATGATTTCAACATTAACATTCATATAACATCCTGTTCTCTCCATTTACAGAGCTATTCCTACAGTGCTTTTTAACAAATACGGTTTCTTGTAAGGATAAACAGTTTCTTGAATTATGAATAAATGAAAATGTTCTTGCCTGAACTCTACCCACGTTGCTGTTAGTGCAGTTCTGATCTGATCACTCTCAGGTAAATTCCTAACTGAGTCTTTGGCACATCCCAAACCTTTGATAATGCTCATGAATTATGTAGAAATATGTCTCATGACTCTTCTAAATCTGTTTGTGTTGTGTTTTTGGCCTTGTGTAAATGGATCAAATTGGACAGAAGTATTTATTTCAACCTCCCCCTCCCCCCACACACACTTCTTCTTCCATCTCTTCAGTCATGTAAGTGTCCCTCTTTCCTGTAGCTTTACTCAATGTTTATGCATGTGTGTGATATGTGTGTGTAATCGGACTCTAAGAACCTCATACGGACTGTAATTTTTCCTGACAGAGTGCAGTTAGAGTATCAGAGCCATCGCCCCTGGCAAGCAAACGCTCACTGCCTCAGGGCGACTGCCGAGGGCCGTTTAGAGAGTGTGTGTGTGTGAGAGAGAGAGAGAGTGGTTAAAGTTATTTAAAGCGTCATTATTCAAAACATCACAGAACTATGATACTCTTCTGTGAATAGCTGAAGACTGTGCGAGTGCTTAAGCGAGTTACAGAACACGACAGCAACTACTTTTCTAGCATCCGTCTAATCACACACACACACACACACACACACACACACACACACACACACACACACACACACACACACACACACACACACACACACACACACACACACACACACACACACACACACACACACACACACACACACACTTGCATGCTAAGGTTGACAGCACAGTAGTTCTGTTATTCTTCCTATAATAATTCTGTTCTCCTTTTGGTGAATAATTTAGAATTGTGTGTGTGTGTTTGAATTATTCAGATGTTTAAAGGCTGTGAAGTTGAAACAGTTTGTTCCTTTTTCTCCACCACTAATGAGCTAATGACCTCCAGGCCTGTGTGTGTGTGTGTGTGTGTGTGTGTGTGTGTGTGTGTGTGTGTGTGTGTGTGTGTGTGTGTGTGTGTGTGTGTGTGTGTCGGTCTATGTGTGTGTCATTATGTGTGTGTGTGTGTGTGTGTGTGTGTGTATGTGTATAAAGCAGTGAGCTAACAAGTATTGGTCAGCAGTCTACAGAAACCTGACACAGTCTCTGGGTGTGATGATGATTTGTTCTATCTATCTATCTATCTATCTATCTATCTATCTATCTATCTATCTATCTATCTATCTATCTATCTATCTATCTATTACAATAATCTTTGGTAATATTATAATTTATCTGCGATCCAAGTTTGAGATGCAAGATGGGGCTGATTATGATTCTAACTTGAATTTGCATGAAACAAATGTACGGTATGTACGAGATCAGTTTCCCTTCGCTCAGACATGCAGAATTATTATCTGGGCGTCTGTGATTATTCAGTAATGGACTGCAGAATGCCACAATTATATTCAGGACAGGAGAGAGGTTACAGACAAACCTAAACACTAAAAGAAAACTTGAAGCATTTTCATTTACGGTACTAATTATTTTTTACCTTTGAGGATGTTCTGTCAAATTGAACTCACTTCTGGGGACATTTATCTCAAGTACAGCTGAATCACCACACACACACACACAGCAGGACGGGGGATCACATCTTTAGGTCTGTCTGAGTGAGTTGGTAGTCAATGACAGATGACGCTGATCATTTTCTTAAGCGCTTGTGTCCCAGCAGGCTTGAGTCTGAAGACATTATTCAATTATGGATAAGAGTGTTATTATCTCTGTGTGTTAGTGTGAGGCATTACACTAATGTTTGTCCATGCATGGCTCTTTGCCTGCCGGGCGCCAACACAACACGCTAATAATGACAATAGACACAAACTCTCGCGTACATACGCACACACTCTCTCATAGACTTGCGTTAGTCTGTTCTGATGCAGCTGGACTCTAACGGGCCGAAGCGTGAAATCTTCTTCTCCCAGAATACAATGGGGCGGCTGTGTGGTGCATGCTGGGAAGTGGTCTTCGTGACAAAAGACCTGAGTGGCAGCAGCTGCCCGTGTCTCTGCTCGCTCGCTAACACACACAGACACACACTCCGCAAAGACCCTGCAGGGTGTCCAACCAGCTGCCCACGAGTCTTTGTGTGTGTGTGTGTGTGTGTGTGTGTGTTTGTGCGTGTGTCTGTGTGTGTTTATATGTGTCTGGCTGCAGGGCCTAAAACTGAAATCAAGTTAAAGCTAATCAATAATCAATAATCAGAAATAAATGCTGCTCTTTTTCTCAGAGTGAGAAATGAATAAGTGTCATGTCCTTAACCCTCTGGTGCTCTTCGCGTGTCAGTCAAAAATGACAGAAATTATTTGTATTTTATTTTAATGAAATGAATGTACTATATTTTAGTTCGATAATGTTTTTTATTTAATATTTTGTATTTTTAGGGGATTTTATGGTACTAAATTATATTTACACTGTATTTATAATCCATTTATTCACTTTTTGAGCATAGACCTGAAAATTAAATTTCAAACTTTAACTGTCGTAAATCTTGAATGATTTAGAGCACAGACTTATGTTTGATCTCTTTTCATAGACGACACTTGGCAGATTATTGTTATTATTTAAAAAGTTTTAAAAAGTGAACTTAAAAATTTTTGTTTATTGTTATGAACAATGTGCAAAAATACAATTTAAAATTTTTATATGAAATATATATTTTCAAAAACATGTTTTACTCTAAAACTGTAAGAAAATCTAAGCCAAAAATCTAAACAAGTTGTGTTCAAAATTTGAGCCTGATATCTCAAAAAATGAGCTTTTAGTAAGATTTTGTTTGGCCGAAGTAACAAAAGTTTCCACTGATGAAATTAATCTCCCATTCATTTCCAATGGGTATTTTTTGACCGCGAGGAGTACAAGTGTGACTTTTTTTTTTCAGGACCATTTAACCTGTTCGAATCATGTCCATGACTTTTTTTTTTTTTTGTGTTCACATAGCAAGTGCCAAAACCTTTACCAAGTTTCGTACCATTCCGATGAAGAAAAAGATAAATAAAACAACAAATATAAATAGTAAATATTATATATAAATATATAAATAGTAAATACGAATATAAAGTTAAATATATTTCACACATATATCATATTAATATGATAAATTCCAACCAAAGGTACATGTAGTGAATACATAAGTGTATAAATTAAAATTTAAATAAAATAAAATATAATCCAAATATTTGGTCTGTCAAAAGTTTTTACTGTCCTAATAATATAAAGTTAAATATATTTTATATAATATAAATATCATATTAATAGGACTAATTCCAACCAGAGGTACATGTATACTGAAGTGCATCAAATAAAATAAAAAAATAAAAAATATTAGGTCTGTCTAAATAAGTTTTTTACAGAATAAGTTTTTTAAATATATTTCATATGATATAAATATCATACAAAGCACCAGCGTAACACATTTTAGGTTTACGAAAGAAAAATAAATAATGTGTACCTGTGTATAATGTTTTCCTGATTTGTGTGAAAGAGACTTTATCATTTTGAGTTTTGTGAACTAAAATAAAAAGTCTTTCTAGAAAAAGGCTTTCAAATGATATAATTATTATGTTTGCACTCTAAACTGAGATATAATCATTCACATGTTGGCTGTAACTTTCCTATTTACTTTTGTGCATCAAACTTAAATGTGTTTTTGGATGGAGAAAGTCATTTAATTTTGCTACAATTTTCCTTATTTCCTATTAAAATCCCATCCCATCAGCCAACAAGACCAATACAGATGAAGTTAAAATAAAAATAACAGACGGAATATTTCTCAACCTGCTCCAATTTGATTTAAAGCTTTGATAAATCGGATTTTCTCCCACTATATATTTTTTAAAGTTATTTTATATTTTATAATTGTTATAAGGGGCATTTTAATAATTTTTCATGATGATGCTAAATTATATCAATTAAATAAGGAACATGTCTGGCTGGTATTGATGAAGAGATACTTGAGTCTTACTGTGGGGGTAAATAAGACTAAATAAGTTGAGAAACACTGTCCTAAAGCATCACACTTTTATTTGTTAATACTTAACAATGCCCTTAATTCTGTGCTGAAAACCGCTGCACAGACATCACTTCCCCTCTGGACAGTGTGAGCCCTAAAGGTCAAAGGTCAGGTTGGGTCAGCAGGTCAAATGCAGGTGTTTGTGGGTAGCTGTGACCTTAGAAAAAGTGTTTTGTAAAACAACAGAGAGGCCAAATATGGCATATCTAGAAACCAGAATATCTTGAGGGTGGAGTCTTTTCATTTAGACCAGGAACCTTCTAGACACCATAGAGAAACAAGCCTTCAGAAAACCTGAGGCCCTGTTTACTCCTGGTATTAAGATGCGTTTTGGTCAAACGGATCACAAGTAAACGAGGGAGACACATTCCTGTTTACACCTGGTGTTTTAATCCGTCTCTTTTGTCCACTTTCATACACTTCTGTCCTGATTTCTTCGAAGGGAGGGTCTATTGGGCGGGTAAATGTATGGGCTTTTTCAGATCTTCCGATCTAATGGAGAAAATAAGCTCGAGCAAATTACATATGAACACGACCGGAGAAAACAGAAACACACAGAGAGCATCAGCTTTAGTTTCTGCTCTGACAGCCGCAAGACCAGCCGAACGCTGTGAGTGTGTGTTAGAAATCAGGAATGGTGAGAACATTGAGCTTGGTATGTTTTTCGTCTTTTGTGGCTGTTTGAAACCATTCGACCTCATGAGCGTTTACACTACGAAAGCAATCCAGTCAAATGTATTTTCGACTACATCTGGAAGTGCTTGAAAGTGGACAAGCTTAAATGTTTTTGACCCCGTTTAGACCTGTATTGTATCCACTTGTGATCCGATCGACCAAAACACTCCCCCTGTCTGCCATTGGTCAGTCAAACAGTCCCGCCCCAAACTCATTGAGTCAACCTTGGCGCGTCGGACTGGTCGAGTTGCTCAAACAATGGAACAAATGTTTTGGGAAAAGTTTTGAAATAGATTACGTCCATTGCAGTTGTAAAACGGAATATGAGAAAGTATTTTAACATCGAAAAAACAACAGACTTCACCTTTAAATATAAATAAATATATGTAAAATAAATGTCAAATTCTCCCACTGAAGCAGAAAATATATCTGGCAACTACAAGTGGGAACGATTCCCAGTGTCACTCATGCAATCAGCTGGTGTTTGTGTAGAGAAATGTCAGATAAGAGCTTCAGCAATCAACCACCCAGACTCAAAGTTTATGATTCAGAATTATTCATCTCAAAGACGTCCCGCTGTTATCAGCACTGAGCATCACTGCACAAACATCACATTTAATGTGCGTGAGAACAGAGAGGTGGAAACTTCAGAAATGTGTGCGGTTAATAATTACGCTGATTGTTTTCTGCTGCTGTTTATTTTTTGTCTGATGGTCATGAGAAGGAGTGACCGTACGAGTCGGCACAGGAGCTGGTTCTGGGCTCGTTGCCCTCGGTTACAGCTGTCCACCTGCCAATCAGACGTCGGCGCGCGAGTGAGTGAGATTGTGTGTGCGTGTCAGTGCTGTGTGACAGTATAATTATGAGGCTCGCTGCAGGCTATCACAGGCCTATAACAGACGTTTATCGATCGTTCGGCAGAGGGAATTTATCAATGTCCAGACCATGGGACAGACACACACACACACACACACACACACACACAGTTCACACTGTCTGACCCCTCACGCGTCAGATGGATGAATGCTGGAATAAGACTTTATTAGAAAGCAAGACTTTACAGAAGTTTTGACAGGACGGACAGTGTGTGTGTGTGTGTGTGTGTGTGTGTGTGTGTGTGTGTGTGTGTGTGTGTGTGTGTGTGTGTGTGTGTGTGCTTTAAGCTGTTGTCAGTCTAAACTGCACTGTAACCCCAGCAGTCAACAACCCACACACAAAGTCAAAAAGGTCAGAGGTCAGCTTTTATATGTCTAATGTGGCAAAAGTCTTTTTTAAGACTCTGCAAGTATGCCTTAAATTGATCAAAAGTGACAATTTATAATTTTACAAAAGATTCCTGCTTCAAATAAAATGCTTTTTTTCTTACTTTCTATTCATCAAATAATCCTAGGAGAAAAAGCATCAAGGTTTCCATAAAAATATGAAGGAGCGGAACCAGGGTTTCCGTTGTCCGGTAATTACCGGCCACTGGCCGGGAAAAAAATGAAATGTCAGACAAAATTAAATCTCTCCGGTCAAATTGTCAGATTAAAATTGCCTAATAATCCCGCCCCCCTAACACAATCTGAATTTGAGAATAAGCCTAAAATGTATAAAGCAAAAATACACCGACCTTTTGCTATGTTATAAAGGAACAGGCTCTACCGTTTGAAAGTTATTAAACAACATCGCATGCTGCATTTCAACTAAAGCGCACGCCTAAAACGGCTGTAATATAGACCTAAACAACGAACGATTGAGTGAGACGTTTCAAATATGGCCAGGCCCAGGCAGACTAGCCTTAAAAGCTTTTTTCAGAGGCCAGATGCGACGGACGATGGTGAATCAGGAACGCCTGAAGCCTCGGATGTCCAGAGCCAGACAGCTCCACCACCACCGGACGTTCATGTTTTTTTCCGTCTATTTGTAAGTTAGGCTAGTGGCGGCTCGTCAATAGAGGGCGCTGGGGCGCCGCTGTCCCTGGTGGCTACGTCCCTGGCGAATCAGAATTTGATACATGTTATTTTATCCAATCTGATAAAATTCTCGTCACCTGTCATTCAACTTTACGCTCTTGGGCCACTACTGCGAGTGCGCAGGCGACTTCGACAAAACCTTGCTAGGCTGATCACTTTCGTAGAGATAATGGCAGCAGTTAAACCAAATTTAACCCGTCATTGATTTACAAAAAAAACCCTTTCACAAGGCGTTCGCTGGAATGAAAAAAAAAAAAAGGATAAAGGATCTCGGACCAGACCAACCCGATTTACAAATCAGGCAGCAGCCAGTGACAGAGGACGAGCTTCACCCGGAGCTTCATCCGCGCTTGTCATAAGAAACGTGTCTGGCACTGAAGTTTTGTGGACAATAACGCGGGTAAGAGACCTCAAACAGCTATCTGAAATTTATTCCCCCCCCCCCCCCCCCAAAAAAAAAAAAATAATTATCACCAGCCGCCACTGCATGTTGCATTCTATACGACCTGATTATGTCATTCTTTATGTTACATAGCCTGCCTCCAGTTTTCCTCAACTTGACTAATTAAGAGACGATATTTGACCGGCATATCATCAAAATGTCCGTAAAACGAAACCTCTGCCGGTCCCTTTGACCGGCACCATTTTTTTCTAGCGGAAACTCTAGCGGGACGTCTTGGTTACGTATGTAACCCCTCGTTCCCTGAAGGAGGGAGCGGAGATGTAGTCGACGTGTCGACTGATTGGGATCACGCCAGGGAGCCAGTCATCTTCGAGTACTATTGAAACGAGCCAATGGAACTGGCGTGCGTGATTTTTGTACGCACTAGTTGCTTTTTCGCTGAGGAGCCGAGCGTAATTTGGAGTCAGCGGTGGTCTAGCAATAGTGGCGACGGGACTATGTCTCCATTCCTTCCTTCAGGGAACGAGGGTTACATACACATCCGAAACGTTCCCTTTCAGTTGCTCACGTTCGACATAGTCGACGTGTCGACTAATTGGGATCCTAATTAAAATGCCACTAGTGCTGCCACCTTCCAGTGCCTAGACAAAAGCGTTCTGATCCCCCTGCATTATTTGAGGCGGAGATGGGACAGGGCTTAGGCCAGGGAAGTCACTGCTGTTCCACAAGTCCACTGGGAAAGTGTTCTCTTTCATTGGAAAGGAATACGCTGTGGAAGCCACATCCTGCCCGAAGGGAGTTAACATGTGGAGAATACACATATGAGATCGCTGTAGGTATCACAACATATGGACCCAGCCTAACACAGGTTCCACCAGTGCAAACGAATGATAGGCCTGGCTTCGGACGTTCCGCCACGTCCTTTGCCGAAGGGTATGGAGGAACTCGACAGGGTTCGGCTAATAAGGGGACGTATCCAGTCCATAGGAGGGGAATGGCGCAGCAAGCCGGCACTTTGAACAGGGCTTACAGTGAAACTAGCTTCATGTGAAGGGAGCCCACGGGAAGCAGCGGTTCGAAAGCTTCTGACTCCGAGAAGGAAGTGGCGGGCGAGTTGTGACATGCGAGGGAAGTGTAGCGCAATGGTCACAATGTTGTCTTTTAAGACCAGTACAAATTCGCTGAGTAACAGTGTCTCAAAGCGAGATGAACTGCAAGCAATTCGAGGCAATGGATGCCAATGCAGTCGGAGGGCCGCCCAGACCTCCGTTACTGCATGCCCTTTGTACGTGGCCCCTCAGCCGGTATTGATGGACACTCGTGGAGAAACAAAAGGTCTGTTACGGACTGAGGGTTTGGTGGCAGGCCAGGGTGCTTTCACATGGAGCGTGCCGCTCTGCCACGGCCACCTCGGGACTCGGCCGTGAAGTCAGTGATTAAGGGGTCTTCATATGGAGGAAACCGAGCGTCTGCGTCTACCATATGCCCCAGGAGCCTCTGAAGAGTTTCAGTCGGACCCTTTTCTATACAGCACTAACCATCCACATACTCTTTTTCAGAGATGCAGTGGACCGAATCCATCTCCAAACTAGAAAAGAGATCCTCAGCCCATGGATGAGTTTACTCTTTCCCAGTTGACCTGAGGACCCAACTGGCTAAGAGCACTTGAAGGGTAGGACTTTGTACTGATACTTCACACCTTTCGAACACATGAACATAGGATGGCCTGTGGTGCGGAAGGATAGAGATCTGAAGTACATGTCTCTCAGGTCGAACGCTGCAGACCAATCTTGGGGATGGAGCATTTGGAAATGCATCTCTGTGTAACAAATTGAACGGAGGCTTTCGAAAAAGGGCCCGTCTCAATTAACACAGGACTAAGATGGTTGTGACCCACCTCTCTAGGGTACAATAAAGTACGGGCTTATAGAAGCCAGCCTTCATAACGGCTGGAGGGAGCGGCTGCATCGCGTCCTTCGCGAGTAGACTGCGATGTCCGCACATAAAACAGGAGCACTGCTCAAAACTTAGGTGTAGGGTTGTGTACCGAAACACGGTGCCAATAGGGAACCGGTTCCGACGTAAATGGTAGTAACGAGACCAAATGAGAACGAAAATTTCGGTGCCTGATTTCGGTGCCTGACTCTCTGTCTTACATGCGCTTCATGAGGCACACACGCACAGTCTCTCGCTCTCTCCCTCTTCACCGTGTCTTCACCTCTTCATGTCTGCTGATAGAGAGGGGATTAATGAAGATGCCGAAGACAAAATGCTCCAAGGTTTGGCTGCATTTCACGTGTAAAATTACGCGTCAGAACGCCCTCTGAGTGTGCCGATTGTCTGAAGCCAATATAGAATCACGCCAATTCATTGGCTGATGGCGCGGGTTCCGCCTCGATGCTCTTACGTCGTCATATTACATTGGCGTGTAACTAGTACAACGACCAGATAAATTACATGACTGGTTCAAGCAGACAAAACATGGGAACCTGGAGCCATGTCGAGATTAGATTACCCTGGTAGTAATCTCTATTAATCACCAGTATTATTACATTGTTTGATACAATATTGTTTTATTTGATATTATGTAAATGTGAATTTTTATTTTATATTGGTTTATTTATTATTACCATATGTTACTTGTATTTATATTGTTTAAAGATTTAAGTTAATATAAGGCAGAATGAATCTCTCATTGACCTTGATTTTGCAGTTTTGCCATTTTTAGTGAGTGTACCGTAACATGCTTTTCATTTAGAGTTTTCTTCGACCTTTTGCAGCTAGACTATTGTATTTTTACAGTATGCAAGTGCTGAATATACAGACATTCAATACTGTGCAACATTTAATACAATACTATACTTGCAGTACATAGAGTATACAATATTTTCACCATACTAAGTTGGTAAGTAACGAACTTACTAAAAGCACTGATTGATCTGTAATGTTTATATAATGGGCCTGTCCAAATACCCACACTTGCTGTCTTTGCTCTTGACCACTTACCTACTTGCATGACGTATTTCCTGTATTTGGCCCAAGTGTTCAGGTAGGCGTGAAGACCGCAAGTGTGTGTAGAACTTTTAATTACCCGATGGGAAACACTTGTAGTGTTGCAAAAATCAAGTGTTGACAGAGCTTTATTTACAGTAAGGACTACCCGATGGCCCAGGGCCGATCAGGCCAGTGCTGCATCACGAAAGTTTATCATTTGCACATGTTTTTAAGCCTCTGCAATTTAAATATCCAAGTGCAAGAAGACATGAAAGAGAACTCAATTCATAGTGTGAGAAGTTTTGTTTGCGCAGCCCAGAAAGCCACTTCTCAGACAGCATGCGAATGCTGATTTGAGCTCTCTTTCACGTCTTCTTGCGCTTGAACAGACATATTGGTTCACACAGAATTACATAAAAAAATACCGGTCTTGGCGAGTATCCTAGAAAACATAGTCTGTTACATCTTAAGTGAACATAAACAGTTGAGAAATAAAACGCATGTGTAACATTATATAGGATTCGTGCAGCTCTTAAAGTGACAGCAGCCTAATACACCTGCTGCTCTCTTTGTTTTAATGTTAATTAAACAACAATGGACAAAGAAAAAAATCACTCTCTGCTCTTGACTGAATAACTTTTGTACCTTTAATAAGGACTAATCTATATTTAATTTTAACAGTGAAAACTATGCAGTGTTATTTTGATTATTCATTTTCTCTACCTGAAAATTACTGTTAGACTTACCAGAAAAACATGAAAAGCATGTTTTATCTGTTCTATTGTATTTGTGCGATTGCTCGTAATTTTATTGTTTTATTTATTATAGAGTTTACTTGTCTTTAACAATATTTGAAATTTATGAGTTAGGCTAGTTAGTAGTTTTTGGTGTCACAACCTTATTTATTAAGGTTATGGGTCAAAAACAGTGAAGTCAATAGAATAGGCCTATTTTTTATTTATTTTTTGTGGTGCAGGGGCCAGTAGAAAAAAAATCCCTAGCATATTGGGTTGCAAATTTTATGTAATGTCTAATTAATTTAACTTACAGTGGAATGTTTTCCTCGACATCTCGCAATTTCAGAGCAAGTGAGTTCCCGAACATGATACATGATGGGATATGCTTAGCTCCAAAGCGGTATTCAAGGTTTGTGTTTAGGGTACTTTAAGACATGGGACAGTCTTGTGTTCTCACTTCCTGTCGCATACACGTGTTCTCAAGTGGCCAAGACCTAAAGTGTGTGTGTTTGGACAAGCCCAATGACTGGCTGTGTTTATGATCTGAAAGCATTGTTTGATTTTGAGTACAGGTGAAGGTTTTGATTTTGCCAGAAGAGTAAGAGGATTTGTGAATGTAGTTTGTGTTTAATGTTGTGGAAAAAAAAGGGTGAAGGTTTCAAGAAATGTGTCTGGGCAATTGTGAAAAACGTTAAAATTTATTAAAATAGAAATCAGTTGTTTTAAATTGTAATAATCATATTTCACAATAGTACTGTTTTTATTGAATTTTTTTAATCGAATAAATACAGCCTTGGTGAGCAGAAGAGACTTCCTAAAACATTTTTTAAAATATTACCAACCTCACGTTTTTGAACAGTATGCGTGAATAATATTAGTTTACTTATTAATCAGTTTTCACTTTGAAAATGTCCCCAAAGGAAGATTTGATCACTTATAGTTTTGTTTTTCAAAGGACTGCTAAGCACACAAACACACTAGCTAATGCTCAAAGCTGCCTCTCTGACATCATATATTCTAACAATAACTGACAACAAGAATTAATATCTCATCATAACATGACTCTAACATTAATAATCCATCAGTAGTCAGTGAATAATCCAGTCGTGCAGGAGCTGAAATTGAAAATCTCTCTGGATCTCCTCTGGCTAATATTTACAAGCTCTGACGGCAAGAGGAAAAACATCCCTGATTTATGAAAACTTAAGTCAGTGTCAAAGGCAAATTTGTAAAAGTTGTATCATTCAAAATATTTCTGTACGGAGGCTTAATAACCAAGCTTGTATAACTGTGTAATAATAAAACAGTCAATTCCAAACTATGAAAAATGTTATGCTAATAAAAAAGCCATAAATCTCTAAAGGCAAAAGCACAGGAAATTGTGTCACTTTTTCTCAGCGAGGCCTCGTTGAGCTTTTCAACTGGAACGGCTGCCTGTCTTATGGAGAGCAAATAAACTTTTTTTCAGGCGATCAGGCTGGATCATGGGATCACAGGAAGTCAAATGAACTGCAATATTACACAGGAAAGACAAACAAGATGGTGCTGATGGCAAGACTGCAGTATTATGAGAGTTTGTAGGATCCCAATTCACATATATCTAATAGGCTAATGATGGTGAAAATAAATACTAAATATGATTTAAAAAGTACCAACTTGAGCATTAAGACAGTAAGGTGTAACTGGGACATAATATAACATAAAAGTTTCTCTTGATATGGCAGACCGCTTTTACATGTAAACATTGACTCATTTACATTTTTGCATTTGACAGACACATTTATCACCTTACAGTGTGCTTGAACTATACATTTTAAGCTTATATGCAAAAAATAAATAAAACCTGTGACAGTACTAAAGCTGGTTGAGCTACAGGAACACAATAAAACCATAGAAATGCATTATGATTTAACTAATGATTCATACATTTCAACATTCCTGTGGTTGCATTGGCTCTGCATTCGTCTAAACCTTAAAAAGTCTAAGGTGAATACAAACTACCTCTTCTGTAGCACAAGGGATTGTGGGCAATATTAGTGCAAACAGCATGCGGGAAAATCCACTAAAAAGTGTAAGCTATATAATCCGGGCATCTTTGGCATACTTTTTTGATTTGTGATGCACTAATGCTAATTTTATTAAGGATCATTAATTTTATTTATAATTTAGAAGTGATTGTGTGAACTGGGATGCAGCCATATTCTGACTTGACTCCAGGGTTCAGAGGTTGGACATTTCTCGGTTTGCGCCGTAGTCAGCACTGACATCTAGTGGTGGAGGAGAGCAGCTCGAGCTGTTCAGGCCAAAGGTCTGAGAACACATTGAATATCGGATTTAAACCTGATAATAAACAAAGTATTAAGATTTTTGAAAAAATGCAACATTCATTTCTTGGTGACTGATGAAATATAAATAAATGCGTGTCATTGATCATGTGACTCTTTGTACAGACACACTGAAGCTCAAGATGCTCTTAACAAAATGAATCAACAGGATTTGTTCTTGTCAGCTCCAGTGTTGCTGCATTCATACAAAACAGTCACCCCAAATGTTTTATTACGTTTTTTTCACTCAAATTGTTATGCTTATAATAAGGGCAAAAAAAAAAAAAAAGGGAATTTTTTTTCAATCATTTGCTTGAAATAAAATAAACTTTGACTGAAATAAAATAACATATATAAAAATGTATTTAAATATCAGCTAGTTGCCAAGGCAGCATTTCTCATTTTTGTTTAGTTTAACTTGGAAGTTCTAAAATAATTACAACTAAATAAATAAGTAAAAACTATACGGAAATATTTTTAAAAAAGAATAATAATGAGGGGAAAAAACTAAATTGCTAAAACTTCAATTAAAAAACAGAAAATATAAAAATAAAATCTAAATAATATTAACAAAAGGTGTAATAGTATATCAATTACCAAAATAACACTGCTTAATATATATATATATATATATATATATATATATATATAAAATGTAAAATAAGTTTAGAAATATGTGTGTGTGTGTGTGTGTGTGTGTGTGTGTGTGTGTGTGTGTGTGTGTGTGTGTGTGTGTGTGAACATAGGCTTTATATATATATTTATATATATATAATATATATTTATAAACTTTTAATTTAGATTAAATTAATCACGATTAATCAATTTGACAGCACTATATATAGCACTAATATATATATATATTAAATGCATGCAAAATAGAAGCATTTTCCTTTCAATCTCAGACTTTCGGACTCCATATAATGCAAGTGCATTATGATGTGGGCTTTAATATATGGTCATAATAAAAGATAACAGGATGTACATTTTTTGGAGGAAACTGTTTCGCTGTTATGCTTTCATAGTAAAAAATCTTTCTTTCTGACACCTTGCCCAGTATTGTAAGAGGACTTTATCAGTGTGAATGATTTTCCTCCATGCAGAGAGAGTCAGGAGACAGACATCTTTCATGTGCATTTCAGGAGCACATATATTCAGCGTCTATGTGAATCTGTGTGTGTGTGTGTGTGTGTGTGTATTCCAGGTAAAGAGTGTGTTTCTCAGGTGAGATGTGCTCTGCTTAACTTTCCCTGCAGTTGTGTTCCCTCGGCCGCCCGCGGCTCATCCCGCTAAAGAGAGTAATTTGGCTTATCTTATCACGTAGACCTCACAGCTGCCTTTTGATTCCTCTCCCTCCTTCTCCTCTTTTCTCTTTTTTTGGGCTCTTCTCTTTTTCTCATTTAGTCCAACAAAGATTGTCCTCGGAGATTGACCTTGCGTTTGCCCGCGGGCCGAAGCCCTCATGCTAGTAACTAGATAACACACTCTATCAGCGAGAGTGAAATCGTTGGGAGAACACACTGCTGATAGTAGCATCAATCCAGGCCTGACACCGCCCGGGTCAACCATTTATCTCCCATAATGCCCCGGGCCATGCACTCGCCATCTTGCTTTGCTACATCCTTTTTTTAATAACCTTGGCCACGTTGCGTTTCCACATTGCTCTTCCTTTCTAATCTGCTAAAGTCTGTGTGTGTGTTTGATTTGCACAGGAGTAGTGAAGGTGAACGAATTTACTCGGATATCTCTGATTTCTGTCTCCGGTCATTTGTAAAACACACACACACGCCTCTGCTGTTTTTACATCAAACTAATTAGAATTATCAAACTAACCCAAACCCTATATATATATATATATATATATATAGGGTTTGGGTTAGTTTGCTAATAGAAGCATTTTCCCCTAATAGAAGCATAAACCCTATATATGGATAGGTTTTTGGTTAGTCTGATAATATAATATAAAAAAAACTCTCTCTCTCTCTCTCTCTCTCTCTCTCTATATATATTCAAAAGTTTAGGGTCAGTGAGATTTTTTAGTATTTTTAAAAAAAAGTAATTTTTGTTCACCAAGGCTGCATTTATTCAATCAAAAATACAGTAATATCACTAATATTGTGAAATATTATTACAATTTAAATTTAAAATAACTGCTTTCTAGGTGAATATATTGTAAAATGTAATTTATTCCTGTGAATTTGTCAGCATCATTACTCCAGTCTTCAGTGTCACATGATCCTTCAGAAATCATTCTAATATGATGATTAAGTGCTCAAGAAACATTTGATTATTATCAATGTTAAACAGTTTTGCTGCTTTATATTTTTGTGGAAACTGTGATGCATTTTTCCCCTGGATTCTTTGATTAATAGAGAGTTCAAAAGAACAGCATTTATTTGAAAAAGAAATCTTTTGTAACAATATAAATGTCTTTACTGTTTGATCAATTTAATGT
This sequence comes from Gila orcuttii, assembly GCA_026230005.1. Lineage (NCBI taxonomy): Eukaryota > Metazoa > Chordata > Actinopteri > Cypriniformes > Leuciscidae > Gila > Gila orcuttii. The sequence continues at coordinate 6,506,003 of JAPDVR010000012.1, forward strand.
GTCCTTGTTTTTGTCTAAAATATAAATATATATCATAATAATAAGTTAAATTTAATGGACTAAAAGTTTTGATGCAGAGGTGCAAAAACAGCATTGATTCTTTTCATATTTCACGTGTAAGATTAAAAAAAATATGAGGCTTCAAGATTTTACTGCTAAGATATCTCTATCTATCCATCTATCTATCTATCTGTCTGTCTATCTATCTATCTGTTTATCTATCTATCTGTCTATCTATGTCTGTCTGACTATCTATCTATGTCTGACTATCTATCTATCTATCCATCTATCTGTCTGATTGACTATCTATCTATTTGTCTGTCTGTCTGTCTGACTGACTATCTATCTATCTGTCTGTCTGACTATCTATCTATCTGTCTGTCTGTCTGACTGACTATCTATCTATCTGTCTGTCTGTCTGACTGACTATCTATCTATCTATTTGTCTGACTATCTATCTATCTATCTATCTGTCTGATTGACTATCTATCTATTTGTCTGTCTGTCTGACTATCTATCTGTCTGACTATCTATCTATCTATCTGTCTGTCTGACTATCTATCTATCTGTTTATCTATCTGTCTATCTATTTGTCTGACTATCTATCTGTCTGACTATCTATCTATCTATCTATCTATCTATATGTCTGATTGACTATCTATCTATGTGTCTGTCTGTCTGACTATCTACCTGTCTGTCTGACTATCTATTTATCTATCCATCTATCTGTCTGATTGACTATCTATCTATTTGTCTGTCTGTCTGTCTGTCTGTCTGACTATCTATCTGTCTGACTATCTATCTATCTATCCATCTATCTGTCTGATTGACTATCTGTCTATTTGTCTGTCTGTCTGACTATCTATCTGTCTGACTATCTATCTATCTAGCTATCCATCTATCTGTCTGATTGACTATCTATCTATCTATCTGTCTGTCTGACTATCTATCTGTCTGACTATCTATCTATCTGTCTGTCTGTCTGTCTGTCTGTCTGTCTGACTGACTGACTATTTATCTATTTGTCTGACTATCTATCTATCTGTCTGTCTGACTATCTATCTATTTGTCTGACTATCTATCTGTCTGTCTGTCTGACTATCTATCTATTTGTCTGACTATCTATCTGTCTGTCTGACTATCTATCTATTTGTCTGTCTGTCTGTCTGACTATCTATCTGTCTGACTATCTATCTATCTATCTGTCTGTCTGACTATCTATCTATCTGTTTAACTATCTATCTATCCGTCTATCTATCTATGTCTGTCTGACTATCTATCTGTCTGACTATTTATCTGTCTGTCTGTCTGTCTGTCTGACTATCTGTCTGTCTGACTATCTATCTATATATATATATCTGTCTGTCTATCTATCTATCTCTGTCTATCTATCTATCTGTTTAACTATCTATCTATCTGTCTATCTATCTATCTATGTCTGTCTGACTATCTGTCTGTCTGTCTGACTATCTATCTATCTATTTGTCTGACTATCTATCTATCTATCTATCTATCTATCTATCTATCTATCTATCTATCTATCTATCTATCTATCTATCTATCTATCTGTCTGCCTGTCTGACTGACTATCTATCTATTTGTCTGACTATCTATCTATCTATCTATCTATCTATCTATCTATCTATCTATCTATCTATCTATCTATCTATCTGTCAGTCTGACTATCTATCTGTCTGTCTGACTATCTATCTGTCTGTCTGGCTATTTATCTGTCTGTCTGTCTGTCTGTCTGTCTGTCTGTCTGTCTGTCTGACTATCTATCTATCTATATATCTGTCTGTCTGTCTATCTATCTATCTATACACTTTTAATAACTATTAGGGATGCTCCGATTGATCGGACGCCGATCATGATCGGCCGATATTGGCTAAAAATAGATTGATCGGCGAACCCCAAAAGCGCCGATCAAAAAAGCCGATCACGTGACGTAAATTACTCGCGCGACTTTTTCCCACCTGCATGCGTGGCGCACAGGCACACAACAGCAGAGTGGAGCTTGGCAGTGGCAACATGAGTTCTCCTTCACCGGAACGAATAGGGAGTCTCCCAACCGATTGAAGCGCGCGGCTGCGTTTACACTTGGCATTAACATGCGATCAAGCTGATCGGATCAAGCAGATCGGATCATTAGCCAATCAGGACATGGGGCGTTTACATTTGTTCACATTAAGTAGCCTCTGTATCTGGATAACCGGTCGGATTTCTGTTTCCTGCTTAATATTTAAATTAGATCTGTGGCACGACACCAGATTAAGAGTAGCCTAAAGATGATACCAATTAAACAATGTCCCAATTGCTTTGACTCACTCATTTTACTTCCAATCTCCAGTAATTAGATCAAATTAATTTTTTTGAACGAATGAATTCTTCCAGAGTTGATCATACAAAAGTCATCTAGGTTTAAGCTTATAGCGTGCAATGACTATATTGACAGAAATGGGAGATTGATAAACATGCTGAAACAATAAAAACATTCAACATTTAAAACAAAACAAATTCCGATTTTTATTCCTCTGGCAAAGCAGCGTGCAGCTCTTCATGACTGACTGTGATTGTACAGGCGATCGCCTCGTTCAGATAATGTTGCAAAATTCAAATGAAAAATGACACACGTCGTATCATGTAAGTCTAAATAAACTGTTTTAAAGATTGACATTTATTGTAAGGTTGAAATAAGTTTCATTTCTTGTCTAAACTGCGTCTGGCCATTATTTTCTGACAGTCACGCGAGGAGACTGGGCGGGATTTAAATTACGTCCACCTGTGAATGCAGACACGCTGGCTGGATTGCGTTTACATTACACTGAGATCCGATCACAATGCGTCCTCGACTACCTCCGAACCTGGACAAGCTGATCGGATAACATTCCGATCAGATGTGCGTTTACACTTGTCTTTTCAATGTGTATGTGGACAACATCCGGATACAGGTCGCATGTTAATGCCAAGTGTAAACGCAGTGAAGACCGTGCACCGCGCGAGCCACAACAGAACGCGGTATCTGCGCCACTGATCGCTGCGGCAACGAGCACTTTGATCACTTGATAAAAAAAGTTCAGCGCTAGATCGCCTCTTATTTAACAAATGAACAAAATGAATGCTCTGAGTTAACTGGAGATGTTTTTATTTATTTGTATTGGTACATTCGTGCCGCGAGATGTTTTAAAAGTGGTGGTGGTATTTTATTTTCTTTGATCTGACGTAGTTGGTTGCTCAACTACATCAGATTCAGATTCATATTATTTTATTTAATGCCATGTCAGCATTCAAATCTATTTTCATGGTAAAAATTCAATTATACAAATACGAATATCATATAAATACAATAAAACAAAACAAATATAAACAAGAAGTCATTTTATACAATATATATATTTTTAGATGAACATATTATAAAAAATCCAAAACCTTTTCAGGCATAATCTCATTAAATATGTCCTTTAATGAAGTAACGTCATAAAAGAGCATTCTGCTCAACTACATCAGACGTTCATAATAATAACAGAAAAAACTTGCCATAGTTTTGTCCTTTTATCAGTGGCCAGTTTTGGTGTAACAAGTTGTACATTTTGTTGACAATTAGTAAATGTAGTGGGTGTATTAAGAGGCTACAATTTCCAAATATGCCTAAGTGTAACTTGATCCCCTCCTATTAGGCTGATCTGATGTGTGTTGGTCTGCCTGACCCCTCTTTGTTTGGAATAATTTAATGTTACTCTGCCTTATTTGGGAAAGCTGGCCAACAGTAGCCTTAAGACATCTCATTTTCTAAATACAATTAAATAAACACATTTCTACAAATGGTGCAAAGTCTGCTAGATTATAGATAAAAGATTCCCATTCCCCTGCCATTCTGTGATCGGCAGTGATCGGCAATCGGCAGATCATGATTTTGGTGATCGGTAATCGGCCCCAAAAATGCTGATCGGAGCATCTCTAATAACTATTCAAATCTCTTTAGTCATATCCTTGATTCACCTCCAAGTAATCATAACATTACGAAAAGCGAGAACATGATACTGAATGACTGTTAATACAAATGGATTATTGTAATTGTCTCGCTTTCTGTCATTCGCTGGTGATTGAATTCTGACATCTCATTGGCCAAGAGATATAACCCCAATAGTCTGTTAGTGTGAGTGTCTGTAACAGAGCTTTTGATTGGCTGTTAGGATAACAGACACTCCATCACTGTCTGTCGTTGCTATAGTGAGGAGCTCAGAGTGGTGGAGGATGAACGCTGGAGGGAGAGAAAGAAGAGAAGAGGTTAAATGGTGTCTCATCAATCTTAATGAAATGCAATTATTTCTACCCGTATTAATCATTTTTGCGCGTTTGCTGCTGGCCACTTCGGTTAGCCATCCATCTCTCTCTCGCTCGTTCTGTCTTTCTCCGGATAATTCTGTTTCTTCTGCTGCAGTTGTTTGTTTACTTAGGGTCGTTTTTAACTTGTGCAGTCCTATCAGTTCCCATTAATTTGGTGTGTGTGTGTGTGAGAGAGAGAGAGAGAGAGAGAGAGAGAGAGAGAGAGAGAGTGTGCGCGTGCAGTTAAATTGATGGGAAGTTGTGAGTGTGTGTGTGACATTTTCATTTTGGATTTATGTCTATGTCTAATATGTTGCTTGTGTATGTAACGACGATCCATGTTTATGTTAGAAGCTCGCTGAAGATCATAATATACAAAGTTTATTCCTTCTTTCTTTTCTCTAGTCAAGTAAAACCCGCCGAAGTTCTGACAGAATTCCTCGTGAACGCGCAGTTTGGCTGATTGTATAGTGACCTCTGCTGACAGAATAAAGTAAGTACAATCGATTGGATTAAACAATTACTCTAAACTACCTAAAAAGCTAATAATAATTTATAAATCCCTTCTGAATATTTTAGTATGGAAATAAGCATCTAATGCAAATTTATTGGATACTATACTTATAAAATATGTCAATGTTTTATATAAAAACATTATAAATGTACAAAGGTTTGGCGTCAGGGAGATTTTTTTAAAGAAGTTAATATTTTATTCAGCAAGTACACATTAATTTAATCAAAAGTGACAGTAAAGATATTTAGAATGGTACAAAAGATTTATATTTCAAATAAATGCTGTTTTTTTTTACTTTCTATCATTTTAAAAAAATATATAGAGTAAAGGTCAAAAGTTTGGAAACATTACTATTTTTAATGTTATTGAAAGAAATATCTTATGCTCATCAAGACTGCATTTATTTGATAAAAAAATACATTAATATTGTGAAATATTATTACAATTTAAAATAATGTTTTTCTATTTTAATATACTTTAAATTATAATTTATTTCTGTGATGCAAAGCTGAATTTTACTTTAGATTTTTTTATAACCTGTGATACATTTTTCAGGATTCTTTGATGAATAAAAAGTTTAAAAAAAGAGCAGCCTTTATTTAAATAATCTTTTATAACAATATATAATATCGTTTAAAAGTTTGGGGTCAGATTTTTTTTTTTCTTTTCTTTTTTTCTGAAAGAAATGAATACTTTTATTCAGCAAGGATGTGTTAAATTGATAAAAAGTGATAGTAAAGATTTATATTTTTAGAAAAGATTTATATTTTGAGTAAATGCTGTTCTTTTGACCTTTTATTCATCAATGAATCCTGAAAAGAGTATCACAGGTTCCAAAAAATATTAAGCAGCACAACTGTTTCCAACATTGATAACAATGAGTATCAAATCATCATATTTGAATGATTTCTGAAGGATCATGTGACACTGAAGACTGGAGTAATGATGCTCTTTCACAGTAATTCATTACATTAAATCATAGATCTGTTACCCATTCTGACAGCCTTCATTTTTTTATTTGGACTTTTCAACGTTTATTGCCAAAAATAGCACTCAAGAAAAAGAAAAGAAAAAAAAATTCACACAAATCAAAAGTTAAAACTGTATTTAGACAACTCATATTCAATATAATTTGAGCCTGATAAACATTTTCTGAAGGTTAATCATCTATTTTCACAAAAACGTTTTTCATTTACTACCAGTTAGCCCCAGCATTTCCCCCACATTTTTCTACTAAAATGACGACTTCGATTGAGAACTTTTATGCAACATATTTAATGTTTTCATAATAGGTTTAATATCAATCAAGTAGAACAGTTAAACATACTCAAAAGTCCTAAATTCACAGACAAAAAGGCAAAATGCATATAAATGTGGTTACAATGAGTGATATGTTCTTCAAATAATATCATAAGAGGCAATCAGTGCTTCGATGAAGTTAAAAACAGAAATGACCGCCGATCTGAATACACTTCGACAGCAGAACTGAGAAATGCACTGCAACTTAAAAGCATGACATTGTTAAAATGAGGGTTAATATACCAAAAGAGCCGTACTCTGATTTACAGCACGTCGGTGTTTAAATACACAGGGCATCAAATAAACCCACAGATATAAAATCTCTGAGAGACACAGTTATTTAAAGTTCAGCAGCCATATGGCGACAGAGGTACTTGTCAAAATAAAATGTGACTCATAAGAACATGATTTGATTGATTATTAAGACCGCAGTGATTAATTAGGCATTACAATAATAATCAAGACTTGCCAACCAACAGTTGTTATTTTCATTAGTCCTGGGCTTTGGTCAGTTTCATACATTCAGTGCTAAAAGTGAGGCAAATTAAACCGCACAATGATCCGATTTCAAACAGAGAACAAAAAATAAAAGATCTGCTCAGAAATCACTTCTATATGATGTCAAACATTCTGGCACTCTTGATGCAAACAGCATTAAATCAGTAGTTATAACATCATATTCCATTTTACATTGCGCCGATGTATTAAAGTCCTTCTCTAGTTTTGATGTTAAAAATAAACACAACTGGAATGGTATTTATAGCAACTAATGCTCCAAAATAATAGGATACTGTCTGCCTCTCGATTAAAGTCTAGCCATATAGCAATAAAAATAAAAGGCACAAAAGCTAAACAATCTTTGCACTGAGCTGTCATGGAGAACATATGGAGTCTGTGTTAGATCATGCTGAACCGTTACACATTCAAAAACTAGTTAGCTTGAACTGTCTCTAGAGTTATTTTAAAGTAGAGAGAAATACAACAATAAAATTCTGTCCTGATAAAAACACCCTAGAGTTTAACTGGAGATGAAAAGAGAGAAAATGAGGTAGACTTCTGTGTAAACACAAAGCAAATTATTACTGAAGACTAATAAAATAAAACAAAACAAAACTACAAGGACCTAACACTGTTAATCTTTAGGAAAATAAACGGAAAAGTACGACTGTGTAACTGAAGGAGGTAGTTCTAACGTACGAGAACACGAGTCGGTGAGTTTGATGAGCAAACAGTCAATAGATTCAGTTAATGGTCAATGCTTCCCTACAGAATAACATCAAATACACTTATTTGGTTCGTTCCCTGAGAGAAGTTCATCCTGAGAAGAATTGTGGGTAGAAATGTACAAAAATACACTGTATAAATCTGTAGTCACTGTATGAGGTTTGGGATCTGAGTCTGTGCTATGTCTGTCATTTGGTCAGGTTCTTTCTCTCAGATTGTTGTTCTTGGTCTGTGCACTTGATTAAATATGATGCGCGCACACACACACACACACACACATTCATAGGGCTGTTTCACAGCATGAGCGTCGAACTTAACACCATCACACTTCTAATGGCTTCAAACACAGCCGGTCTTTGGTATAAACATCTATACCAAAACAAACGGTTAGTTTACGCCCTCCAATGTGTGACACGCCGTTTGATTTGTCAACACACATTGTGCGATCGTCAGAGCCGACGGCTGGGAACAGTCATGTGAGGCTGCTTTGAATCTTTTACACATTCAGTATCGTCAGAGAGTCGTCGTCTTGTCTTTATAGACCTCAAGTGGAGGATGAGCGCCGGTTCAAGCCATAATGTGAGGCAGCACTCGGATCTCTTTTCAGAAATCTCTGCCTGAGCGTGCGCGCGCGCACACACACACACACGTTTCACTGTTCATTATGAAGATAAAGAAACTTAGGACTGTTCAAAGCTTCAAATCTATAAAACATTTTTTTTTTATTTGTTCCCTGCTGAATCTCACAGAAACAGGTAAAAGTCATATTTTACCCTAAAGTCAAAAGAAAAATTCAGATTTTAAGCATGGTGACATTATTGTCATGAAAATTCAGCACATTTTCACCCTAAATTGTCACTACTGTAATTGCCTTTTTTTTATTGTCATTCTTCTCAATGATAATTCTTACTGCATTCATAAATCATTGAAAGTCATTTTTTTATAGCAAAATTAAAAATTACTGTAATAAAATAATTTTTAAAAATCAAACTATTACGAACATAGTTCTGTTTTAACACTTCAGAAATTAACTATTATTTCTTAATTTTTCTGACAGTACAGTAATGAGATTAAATGGCATTACAGTGAAAAGTGCTCAATGGTAAAGAAAATAATGGCTTAAAATTCTAAAACAGGATTTCATTTTCTCTAAAAAAAAATAAAGATCATATTAATATTTTAATTATTTTAATTTATCATTAATTTCTTTTGATTTTGAGGTAAAATATGGCTCTGACATGTTCTTAAACCGTTTCATGAGATTCACCCTCCCATTCCCTCCAGATCAGGACAAAATGAGAAACGTTGGGGCGAAACTTTTCCTGATTCTCAGCGCATCAGATGCCAAACGCTGCCGTGACGCTCTATGAATCCTTTTATGTTGCTGGAAATCTTTTGTTGGATTTCTAAAGCTCATCAGTATTTAAGGTCCACAGAGTGAAAAGGGTCTGAAATTATTGCTGACAGTCACTGGGTCGTTCATTGATATTAAGACATTACACCGCAAACCTCCACGGCATGGCATTCTGGGTAAACGATGCTTACTTTGTTCAAGTGCACTTTTGTTCAGTTTGTCATTGTTTAATGGATGATTGTAGCAGATTTGCTCTTAACTTTCAGATCATTCAGATCTCCGCCAGCAGCTTTAAATGATGAGATCTGTTTCTCTAAGGCTTCAGTTCATCTACATTCATTAGCTAAATGGGGGGGTATACTTGGGAAGCTGTATACTTCGGGATTGTGTTTGTTTCTAATGTATACTTCGTTTTATATGTGTACACCAGAGTTTGTGTACAGGGTCACCGTTCCTGGATCAACATATTTTGTTGATCCTGGAACAACATTCCTGTAACAAACTTTAGTCCGATCTACCCATATCTTATCCCTGAATTCCCGTGAATAACACGGATGTAGAAGCACCTAACCCTGGTTGTAAGTCTCAGCCTCAGACGTCACGCATCTGATGCATATGGCACAATTAACTAAAAACACTTTGAAATGGTCATCTGATTGGTAGAATTCTACAGGATGTCCAAGAGATGTGCGTGTCGTTGTGATGCCAAACCCCCTCATGGAAAAAGGACAGTTGTGACAATGAGCACATATCAGGATCAACTAAACGCGGGATTTTCAAGAGTATGTAAAGTTCGCAGCATAGACTCTTTAAATTACATCCAAGAGTTTTACACACCGGTCTGTCATTGTAGAGACATCGACTTTACATTTTCACACCCCTAAACATGACGCAGAACAAACTGCGATTGGTTGCTTTACATGTCAGTCAGACGGCCTCTGGGCGGTCCATAGCCAATGAAAGCTTAGAGGAGTTCAGACTTTCTGCACTGAAGCTCTGGCTACACGAGACTAGCCTAAACTTGAAAAAAACTGTAAGCTTGTCCCTCAAATCTGATTGGTTGATTAGAATGTTGATCCAGGAACTTGTTGTACTTGGTGAATTCACATTCACCTGCGCTGTACACATGTGAACATGTTTTAACCAAGTACATGTTCCTGGATCATTTATGTCAAGTTTAGGCTTACAACCAGGGTTAGGTGCTTCTACATCACCTACCATTTCTCTCTAAATTCAGAGATAAATTATGGGTAGGGTTTGGACAAAATTTTCAGACAGGAATGTAACTCCAGGACCAGCAAAATGTCTTACTAGGCAATTTACCGTAAATTTCGTCATCAACATAGTATGTGAGGAAAAGGAAAAGGAAACAAGGAAAAAGCTTTTCCTTTTACAAGGAAAAGCTTCATATGTAGCCTAATTCAGTGTGTTACTTGTCATTTCTTTGTAATTATTTGTGAAATTTTCTAGCAATTTTGCATGGTAATCTATTAACCATTTTTTAGTTGTTTAGTAATCAGTTGTTTCAGAAGAAATGGAGCAACAAACTACCGAATAAAGCAACAATATACGCCCACGATGATGATCAATGGCTTCAAAGCTTAAGTATAACCTACTTAAATCAAGTGTAGCCTACAAAGGATCATGCGCAGCTGTTATTGATGATAACAAAATGATTCAATGACCGTCAAACCACTACAATAATTCATCACTATACACATCCAAGAACAAACAAAAAAACTTTTAAGGCCACTCATTTTTGGTTCTTTTTACGACGTCACAATGGGAAGAGAAAAATAATTTTCCGTGGGTATGAAGCAACTTGAACAGTTTTTCTCCCGACAGAATCTCATCATTACGGTAATTCCGACACAGCATTGAAAGCAGCATCACGTCCTCCACAAGACGATCACTTTCAATGAGGCTGAGATGTGTGAGGGAGGAGAGGGATCAAATCAAAACGCCATCATAGAGAAACAACTTCGTCTACCTATGCGCTCTATATAAATTACACTTCAACATTTAGATATTTCAACATATATTAATGCCTTAAATTATCACCGTGAGCTGTGATAAAGCAAAAGACCGCTTTCCACTGCAGCTAAACAATGCCAATACGTTTAAATCAGTTAGTTAGTCCTCTCTGACTGAAGTTAATTTAGCTCCTAGTCTTCAATTGTTACAAACTCTTAGTAAGACCAGACGGCTGACCGCAGCTGATCTGAGAGCCGCATATTAAACGCATCTTAAAAAAAAGATTTGAAAATGTCCTCACTACATTATAATATTATTGAAAGGATATAGTGAGTGTGACCATATCCACCGCCAGCCATAACAGTCCCGGGACCCATGAATTTTGACATGAACCGGATTGTGAGAAATTCAAAATGCCAGAGAAACATTATGTCTGAATCTGGTTTAAAGTCAACAAGAAATCAATCTTGATCATATTTACTTTCTTAATGCATGTTCTTGATCTTAAAGTGAATGTTTATCTGTTATTACACAGGTAACATGATCACTTTTGCTTTTCCTCTGAAACCATTTCAGACAGTAATATTGTGAAGTATTATTACAATTTAAAACAACTGTTTTCTATTTTTATATATATTTTAAAATGCAATTTGTTCCTGAATTTTCATCATCATTACTCCAGTCTTCAGTGTCACATGATCCTTCAGAAATCATTCTAATATGTTTATTTGCTGCTCAAGAAACTTTCTGATTATTATCAATGTTGAAAACAGTTGTGCTGCTTAATATTTTTATGGAAACACACTACCATTTAAAAGTTTCAGAGGAAAGTTATCATGTTATTAAAAATAAAATGTTCACGTTAAGAAGAGGAACATGCATCAATAAAAGCGAATCTAGACAGCAGATCAATAAAATAAAGTCCCTCCTTAAATTTTTACTCCGGTTTCTCTCACATTATGGAGATAAAATAGCTTCCAAACTTTTGTTGGGTTTTTAAAACACTTAATCTTTTTTGCCTTGTAATATTCACTTGAAACACACTCGCTCCAAAACGCACGTCAGTCGCAGACTTTGTTGTGATTGCTCAGTGAGAACACAGGCATGTACACACACCCCCATCGGCTGATACCATAGCTGCACAGGAAGGGAGGGTCTGGTGTGAGGTAGATGATTTCAGTCCCAGCTTTTCCTCCAGCGCTGGGAGTGACTCCCCCGTTGAGATGCTTCCTCCGGGGAGGACGACGAGCCCGACCGGCTCTCCTCTTCCTGGGACTGAGCTGAGGTGGAGGGCCGCTGGGGGTCCTGAGACGTGGAGGGGGACAGCGCCCTCTTGTGGGGACACTGGGCCACCATGTGTGTGACACTCTGACAGTAGTGACACTTCTTTGGCTGGGGTGGAAGGCCACACTCTTTAGCGTGGTGGTCCAGACCTCCACAGTTATAACACCTGCAGAAGGACAAAAAATTGCTTATTTACATTAAATCATTATACAAATTATACCACTAAAATGTGCAATCAAATGTTGCGCGATTTAGATGTTAGATATACAGAGAGGATGATTAGCAAATTTTCCCCTAAAAATGAAATGATTTTCAGTGTCTTATGCTCATCAAGGCTGCATTTATTTGATAAATAATACAATAAAATATTAACAACAAAAATATTATGAAGTATTATTTTTAAAATATATTTTATTGGGCAGCAAATCAGCATTTTAGAATGATTTCTTAAGGATCATGTGACACTGAAGATTAGAGCAATGATGCTGAAAATTCAGCTTTGATTACAGGACTAAGTTACATATTACAATATATTCAAATAGAAAAGAGTTGTTTTAAATTGTAATAATATTTTACAATATTTACTGTATTTTTTATCAAATAAATGCAGCCTTGGTGAGCAGAAGAGATGCATTTCAAAAACATTTAAAATCTTAATTATTCCAAACATTTGTAAATACAAAATACATTAGTGTAAATACATCAACTCTGATATCTAAAGGGAAAAAGAGAAAACAGAACCTATTTTTAAGACCATTAAGATGTGCATTGTAACATTATTTAATGACAATTAACCAGATCCAGAATGCAAGCAAAATATATTGCACCATGTTTATACTTGGAATAAAGGGAAAAACACCTCATAAGTAACATTCAGAATCAGATGCATTATGCTAATGAAAATTATGGAGGAAATTTTGTTCAGTTATTAAGACAATAATACACCAAAATCGTAATGGTCCTAAAAACAAACTTCTTTACATTATTTCTTATAATTTTTAGATTAAATGTGACCTGGACGTTTTTGCTGAGATGAACTCAAACCCAGTGTTGGTCACAAGGGGGCAGTACAGGACAAGACTTACTCCAATAACAAAGATCTTTCAGAGAAATACTCCAAAGGTGGCAGTTGCAGTATTTAATAATCAAAATTTTATCATATAGGAGTGATATACAGGTCCTTCTAAAAAAATTAGCATATTGTGATAAAGTTAATTATTTTCCATAATGTAATGATAAAAATTAAACTTTCATATATTTTAGATTCATTGCACACCAACTGAAATATTTCAGGTCTTTTATTGTTTTAATACTGATGATTTTGGCATACAGCTCATGAAAACCCAAAATTCCTATCTCCAAAAATTAGCATATTTCATCCGACCAATAAAAGAAGTGTTTTTAATACAAAAAAAGTCAACCTTCAAATAATTATGTTCAGTTATGCACTCAATACTTGGTCGGGAATCCTTTTGCAGAAATGACTGCTTCAATGCGGCGTGGCATGGAGGCAATCAGCCTGTGGCACTGCTGAGGTGTTATGGAGGCCCAGGATGCTTCGATAGCGGCCTTAAGCTCATCCAGAGTGTTGGGTCTTGCGTCTCTCAACTTTCTCTTCACAATATCCCACAGATTCTCTATGGGGTTCAGGTCAGGAGAGTTGGCAGGCCAATTGAGCACAGTAATACCATGGTCAGTAAACCATTTACCAGTGGTTTTGGCACTGTGAGCAGGTGCCAGGTCGTGCTGAAAAATGAAATCTTCATCTCCATAAAGCTTTTCAGCAGATGGAAGCATGAAGTGCTCCAAAATCTCCTGATAGCTAGCTGCATTGACCCTGCCCTTGATAAAACACAGTGGACCAACACCAGCAGCTGACATGGCACCCCAGACCATCACTGACTGTGGGTACTTGACACTGGACTTCAGGCATTTTGGCATTTCCACCTCTTCTCGTTGTGCAGTGTTTTTTGCCACACTTTTTCCTTCCCACAGACTTCCCACTGAGGTGCCTTGATACAGCACTCTGGGAACAGCCTATTTGTTCAGAAATTTCTTTCTGTGTCTTACCCTCTTGCTTGAGGGTGTCAATGATGGCCTTCTGGACAGCAGTCAGGTCGGCAGTCTTACCCATGATTGCGGTTTTGAGTAATGAAACAGGCTGGGAGTTTTTAAAAGCCTCAGGAATCTTTTCCTGATATGCCAGGAAATCTTGATATGCATCTTGATATGCCACACCTGTGAGGTGGATGGATTATCTCAGCAAAGGAGAAGTGCTCACTAACACAGATTTAGACAGATTTGTGAACAATATTTGAGAGAAATAGGCCTTTTGTGTACATAGAAAAAGACTTAGATCTTTGAGTTCAGCTCATGAAAAATGGGGCAAAAACAAAACTGTTGCGTTTATAATTTTGTTCCGTGTATGTATATATATGTATATATATATTTAAATATTTTTTATTAGGTATGAAGAAATTGATTTACTGTCAGCATCTAGTATTTAAATAAAACATTATATGTTACCACAGAGCCTATGGTTGCCAAGGAAATTCCGGTGCATAGAAACAGAGTAGGAAATTATATTACTGTTCTAAATTTAGTGAATCAGATCTCAGAGTACCACTAATGTGTGTGTGTGTGTGTGTGTGTGTGTGTGTGTGTGTGTGTGTGTGTGTGTGTGTGTGTGTGTGTGTGTGTGTGTGTGTGTGTGTATGTGTGTGTGTGTGTGTCAGAAAGAGTAGTGGCTATATTATTACATGGTTCTCTTCTGATTGGTCAATCACAATGTTCTGCAGTCATGTATTTCTTTGTATAATGATGCTATTAATATTCATCTGGAGAAACAACTTAATGGCGGGATAAGACCATCTAAAGTAAACAATTTTAAATTAATTACAGGTAAAGTCATTATTTAAAAAAATCATTAAACTAAAAAATGGAAATGAATACATTACATACAAACCATTGTTTTGGCCAAAATAAATCATAATTGATCTGCATAAAAATAAAACAACTTACCCCACCCTGACATTTATGAAAGGGAGGGTCATATGTTATTTTATGGTGATGTTACAGTGCAATTACACAAATAAGTAATGAATATTAATTAACTACATCTTCTTACTATAGGGTTAAGTTTAGGATTAGGAGTAATTGCTTGTTATCATCCATAATATACTGTTATGACTACAGTAAGTACATGTAATGTGCAACTACATCACCTTAAAATAAAGAGTTACCTTCTCATTTAATAGGGTTTTGATTTAGATGTCTGAAACCAATATACAACAACCACTGTTTGAAAATAAACACGCATTTGGTTAAATGAGGCTTGTGTCTTAATAGTTATCTGTGTGATAATAACTCGTCTCTCTCTATTTCTGAGTCCGTCGCTCCTGTCTCTGCATGGACTGTTTTCAGCCTCTAGGTGGCGCTGTGCTTCAGCAGCAGATAATCATGCCTGCTTGCTGTATTAGACAAACACAAACTGGAGGAAACTGATCTGACATCAGTGCTGAACTGCACAAAACTAGAAATGTGTAAATGATAATTATTTTATGGAATGCAGTTCTACCCTAACCTGGGCACATTTAAAAACAATGATTATTTGAGGAAAACATAGGCCTAATTTTGCGATCTTAAAGGGTTAATTCACACAAAATTGAAAGTTCTGTCATTAATTACTCACCCTTATCTCCTTTCGTACATCTTCAGAACACAAATTCAGCTTTCTGTCCCTCCATTGACAGCTATACAACTATCACTTTGATGCTTAAAAAAATTCATAAAGCACATTTGAGCTTCCGGAAGAACCGATGAGGTTTGATCTTGCGCTTCAAGCAGGTTCAGTTGAGCTACTGTTTATGTTCACTGATCAATGTTTATCTGTGAATAATAGCCTTAATTCAATCTGTTCATCATATAAAGCGATTGAGTCTTAAGAAAATTTAGACTAAACGGCTCAATTCATGCGAATTAGTTTTACAAACTCTTTATGAAGAGTCAAAGTGATAGTTGTGTAGCTGTCAATGGAGGGACAGAAAGCTCTCAGATTTCTTAAAAAATATCTTCATTTGTGTTCTGAAGATGAACAAAAGTCTTACAGGTTTGGAACGACATGAGGGTGAGTAAATGATGACAGAATTTATTTTATCCCTTTAAAATAAAAAGTAATATGCATTCATTTTTTGCATCGACATAAAACAACACATTGCATAAAAATCTGTAAATCTCAACTAAAGATTTCCATTAACCTCATAATTGTATTTAAGATGATAACTTTCAGGTACAAATTATCACAGTATTCAATGAAAATACAGGCAAGATTCTTGTATTTAAACTGATAAGTTAAATTTACACTGTCATTGATAAGTTTTTAATTCAGTTGTTCAATGACTTTATAGAAAAAAAAATTATGCATCGCTCTCAACAAGATCCCATTATGAGCCAATTTTATGTCCTAATGTACTTGTTCTCTTTCAAACAGATTTCAAGCACTTGAAGAATGTTCATATGAATGTGTTAAAGAATCAATTCAGGCTTTATCTCATCTTTAATAAACTTCCATCATTTCATTTCCACCTTTTCTATAGGGACCGACTATATGATAAACCGCTCACCCACACACATGCACGTACATACTTATAAATAGCTTTAACACAACAGACTGAAAAGACTTATTCAGTTTGTTTGGTTTTTTTGCTTTGATCACCATGGAAACAGGAAGTAGAAGACTGACTCACAATCAATGCGAGTCGTGAACAGAAAAGCATTTGGCGAAACCAAGCTATGACCCATCATCTACATTCAAAATTACATGCTGCGATTCATGTGGCTTAACAAAACATTAACAATACTGTAATTGATTATTTTATACAGAGAAAAGAAAACCATGCCGTTTAATTGACATGTGAATAATATTGTGCATTTCATCGTTCAAAAACAGCAAGTTTTAATAAATCTTCATCTTCCTAAGTAATACATCAAGTGTACAACAAACTTGTTTTTATTTATTTTTTAAATGAATCGTTCATGGAGTAATTATATAATTCGCCAGCTCTATTTTATATGTTTCCTTTATAATTGTATTATTATTGTCTAATTTTCTTATATATTTTGAATGATAAAACATTTCAAATAAATAAATTAAATTAAATTGGTTTAAAGTGTTTGCTTGACTGTAGATTAATTTTTTTTTTGGTTAAACAATTTCTTTATCTTTTGTAGCATTATAAATAAACTTAAATACTTTTGCAAATACAATCATTAACAAAAGAAGTAAATTAAACAAGATTAGCATTCAGTTATGTTTCAGAAAGAAAACATCAAGAGATACAATTAAAATATATGAACATGCAGGTAATTTTTTTTTTTTTTTTTACATGTGTAGTTTTTTTTACAAGTTTAAATCAGCTAAGATTTTAAAACTTTCAATAGTTCCAATTATCTAATCTATGCTATAGTATTTCTAAACAGTAGATTGGGATTCGCACTACTGTGGCAGCTGCTAAAGACAAGAATAGACCTATAAATTAATGAATAAAACTAAAATTACATTTGCCCTCAAGATACTATTTAGTGTAGTCCCTACAGCTGAACCCTGAGGTATTTCAGCACAATGCGAATTGTGAATAACTGAAAATAAGCTTTCATGAAACCAAACATATTAAAGGGGTGATGAACTGAGAAATCAAATTTTCCTTGAGCTTTTGACATCTAAGAGGTCATCATATTATAAGAATATCCTGTAAATTTCAGAACTGAAAACGTCCTTGTTAGTCCAATAAATCCTTTTATTGACACCAGGCTCAACAAACGACTCGTTTTTCAAAGTGGGGAACTATGACGTCAAAGAGGATAAAACACCACCCCCGCTGAAGAAGATCAACGCCTACTTCAACACGGCTACTTTAGCCCCGCCCACCGATTCGCTCATTACACGCATTAGCTAAATAACATGGGCCTATCTCGTGATGACAAACCGGATCGAGCTACCGAGCAATAAACATGACATTTACAAAATATTGTGCAGTGTCTGGTTGTGGAAGAAGACAGTCGCTGCATAAGCTTCCTCTGGATTCCAATAGGAATGCTTGGTTAAACTTTATTTTTAATGACGTTCCAGCTGATGTGGGTAAAACATTGTCCGTTTGTTCGCTTCATTTCACTGAGGATTGTTTTGGAAACAAGACACAGGTCGAGACTGGATTTGCAGACCGATTAAGATTAGAAAACGGTGCTGTGCCTTCTATATTGGATCCGACAGGAATGGTGCAACACACTTATGTGAGTAAAATTTTTATTTAAAAAATAATAATAATCTGATAGGCTAGTATTGCATTGTTACAGATCGTTTGATATCTAATAATTATGTGTACATGTGTATCAGTCTAATCATTACTGACGAGTGAGTTGAAACTCCTTATAATATGCAAAACTGTTATCCACTCACAGCAGTGGGCGTTTACTTCCAAGTCTTCAATGCGAGACGCCCATAAAAACCGAGCGTTTTTGAGCTAGGCTCAAAAATAGGGTAGAAAATAGCCTATTACTTATTCATTTTGATGTTTTTGAATGTAAAAACCAAGCGAACGTCATAAGTTGACCTCAGACAACAATATAACATTTTTTAAAAAGCTAGTTCATGACCCCTTTAAACTACATATCTCATCATGCTCAGCGGACTCACCGGTCTCCCTTTGGTTTGCGCTTGAGGGGCGGGGCCTTCCCTTTGGGGCGTCGGTCACTGCCCGAGCATGGGCCCCCGCCGGGTCCCGTGACCCTGAGCGACTCCAGACCTTTACTCGACCTCTTGAAGTTGAATTCAACCTGCTCGCCCTCCCGTAGGCTCCTGAAGCCCTCCATCACCAGCTTACTCTAAACACACACACACACACACTTCTTATTTAATACACATTCAAACGTACTTATATAGTCTATAATATCTAAATATAAATATCAAACAGATCAGTCAAATCTACAGAGATATCCATAAACATTTCATGTCATAATAATTTATCAGTGACAGAAAAGAGAGATTTTCCAAGTTCTAGAAAGAAAAAAAAACCAGCTACAGATCTGTCAATATCCATTTAACCTGCATTACGAAAGCAATGTTTAATAACACATTTCATCACTTTTCTAGCATAAAATGCACAATTTTATGAGAATTACTCAAATCAAAAACAGATTTTGCTTATTTAAATATATGTATACTGTAAAAATTCATATGATCAATAAGTCGACAACATATGATTTTACATTACTTAGTCTTTAACTCATCAAAATAATTTAAGCAATTACAACTTTTTTATTAGTTATTGGAGATTTGACTCAATCAGATTATACTTAAAAATTCGAAGGAAGCAACTGAACTCAAGTTTTCAAGTTACAGTGGAAACTGAGTGGCTATTTGTTAATGTCAGAATATTAAAAATATTAAAAGAATAGCAAATAACTTAATACAATAAAAAAAAGGTTTGGTTTAAATGCACCAAATATTAGTGTGACTGTCTTTACACTAACTGCTAATAGATTTCACTTTTTATTAACTACTAAAAATTCTTTAACAAAAGGACAATTCAACAGAATTCTAAATAAAAAGCACCATATGATCCCTGAGATATATTTTTTTACATATTCATATAATATCACAGAGCAGGAGAGCCTGAACTGTCATAAAAACATGCAAATACTTGTAACATAAAAATAATGTTTTACAGTAAAATACAATTTCAACAAGTGTGATACAAATTAGAAATCCTCTACACAAAGCACAATCCCAGACATTTAATCATTTAATTATTTAGCAGATGCTTTTATCCAAAAGAGTAACATCAAAAACAGTTTATCAAAGAACTTGTACAATATTCACACAGTGTGTTTATTAATTTATTCAAATCCTTCAATTAATAAGATTTTTTTGCCATTATAAATGCAAAGTGAAGACCCTAAAAAATAAATGATCGTAAATCATAACAGCAATATAAGACTGTTAATCTGAAACGGAAATGTAATTTCTTACGAATAAAATCACCACAAAATTCGTACATCATTCTGCAATTTAGCATTGCATTTTTATCACACAGAGCTGATTTAATGTTCAAATACGATACAATTAATGCTACAAAACATATGATTACACAATAAATACTGAAAATATATCTATAGGTTTAGGCATTTGCTTGTTTAAGACACACATAGATCAGTCTAAACCAAACAAACGGGACTACTTTAAGTAATATTAATTTAAGTAATATAAAACAATGATTGTGATTCCAAATACATGCACACAGCTGATTATTTCGATGCAACAGAAAACTGTCTCAAGATATTGTTGTGGTACATGAATGATCATATGATTTCCATTTCAATTATTCATTAAATTGAAATAGCAGCAACGCAATGCAAGAGGAAAAGCAGACGTAACAAGTATTCTCATCATAGTGAGATCATTTACAATCCCCAATAAGAGAGAAAGCAAGTCAATAGATCAACACCACCGCAGTGGAAAGAACAAATGATAGACCATGTATCAATCTACTTATGCTCACATATCTTTTTTGGAAAGATAAATCTCTACATATCAGCACTGAATTCACATCTGGATTGATGAATGACATTTCCAGTAAATACACACTGTCTTCAGCTCAACATTTGTTTTTGTAGTATCAGCTCTCACTTATTCAACGATTCCACGAAGAACCTTCAACATCCATGGAATCTTTACATTCCACAAAAGGTTCTTTAAATTCTTAAAATGTTCTTTACAATAAGAACAAAAATGGTTCTTTTAAGAACAGTTCACTAAAAGATTCTTCCCTTTTGGAACCTTTCTTTTTAAGAGTGTATGGAACAGAAACACTTTAGTTTTTGTCACAGCATCACATTAAATACAGCCGTGTGGGGGAAAGATAATGCATTTAATTTCTCATAATTGAAATAATGAGCACAAAAGCCTTCTGATTTGACACTTACGATGGGGAGAAATTAAAAATCCATATAGCATGAATGAGAATAGAGCATTACGCAACGCCAGCAGCAAAACCCTTTCAAAACCAGCAAAAAAAAATTCTGTGGAAATATCAAAGGCTATAACAGTAAATTGAATTAGATCTTGGTAAAAACAAAGCAAAAAAAACACACACACCACACAAGACAAATATAGCATATAAAATTGAATC
The DNA here is from genome assembly GCA_026230005.1 of Gila orcuttii. Lineage (NCBI taxonomy): Eukaryota > Metazoa > Chordata > Actinopteri > Cypriniformes > Leuciscidae > Gila > Gila orcuttii. The sequence goes on from JAPDVR010000012.1 coordinate 6,527,163, forward strand.
CATAGTGTGAGAATAAAAGTGTTTTCAATACATAAATATTAAAAACATTTAATTTTGGTTTTATTAAAATGATTCTATAATGTTAACCAACTAGTGCTCTGTTCTGAGATGTGATTAAACCGGAATTGAATAGTGAAGACCAGGTTGATCAACGAATATTTTATATTTATGCTCTTATTTCCAGGTCAAAGTTCAGAGAGAAGCTCTGCGATCAGGAAGACGTGCTTCATGTTACTGATGATTCATCCCAAAATAGCAGAATTAAGGTACGTAATCAGTGCGCACAGGAGAAGATGTGTGTCATATTACAGAAAAACACGAGAGACGGAAGACAGAAAGCAAGAGAGAGAAACACAGAGAGCGCCACCAAAGGGCCGGACATATTCCACATCACCCCTCCTCCACATGTTTTCATCCTTCACGGTGACCTCTGACCTCTGCCCAACCCCCTTCAAACATGCACACACACACACACACCGGCATCCCGTTTCCCTGCGTTAAATTAACAACACACTTCTGCACTGACTACAAGACGTACACGCAGTATTTGATCTGCTGACACACACTACATCACTCTACACACACCCCTGATAGCAGCCGGAAATGAGCTCTGTGTGTGTGTGTGTGTGTGTGTGTGTGTGGAGCTCTTAACATGTGTAAAGTGCACACGGTCAAGTTGCGTCTGATAGAAATACAATTCATTTTACATTCTATAAATTACTGAGTTTGAGGATGATTATGTTGTTTTTAAATGTGAGTGAATTTAGTGTGAAATTCTATAAGAACAAAACATTTAAAAAGAACACAGCAATTTAATCAAAGAGATTATTTAAATACTGAAAATGATTTATGTTTGTCTCCATATAAATTATGAATTAACTTGGATATACACAGAAAATTAAAAACTTAATTTAAATCAGTTTAGGGAAAAAAACTAACAATTTCTTGTTATCAAATTTTGCTTTGCTACTTTGTGTTCATTAATTATAATGAAACATTCTGAAAAACATTTTGATTACTTAAAAAAAGGTATTTATTTGTTAACATATGCATTAACCAACATGAACTAACAATGAGCAATATATTTTTACAGCATTCACAGTGCATTAACTAATGTTAACAGATTTTGATCTTAAAAATATATTAGTAAATGTTGAGATTAACATTAACTAAGATTAATAAATGCTGTAGAAGTATTGTTCATTCTTAGTTCATGTTAAATTATGTAGTTAACTAATGTTACAAATGAAACCTTATTGTAAAGTGTTACCATTTTTAACTTATTGTTTCTCATTGAAAGTTTGCTTATTTTTGGAAAAACAAACATAAACCACTCTCTAAAAAAAGAAAAAGAGGTAATAGATTTTGGTGTCTGGTTTACATTGCCCTTTTTTTATCAGTCCAACCCGTTTTACTTAAGATTTTAAACAATTCTAAACTAACACATTTTCATTTAACATTTGTGGTCTTGGCATAATTTCTTACAAAAGCAACTAACAAGACACTTCAATTACTGTGTTTGTGATTTTAATCAGGTAGAAGTGTCTTATGAGACTACAAATCAAGTCCTAAAATTAAATTAACAAAATAATAAAATACAGAGCATTTTAAAATTTCATGCAAGAACCAATACAACCACTGAGAACCAGGCATCAATAAAATATATATTAATAATATATTTAATTGCATTAAATAAAGAATGTTTTCAATCAAATTATTAAACAACATAATACATTTAAAATAAAAAAATAGTAATTATAATGGGATTAAAAAATGGTAATAGATTTCGATATTGCACAGCTATGACTAAACTTAAGTGAGCAATTGTTTGTGTCAGATCACAGCTGGCTCCACCCACACACTCACTCCTTATATGGGTAGAGCTGAAGGAGGAAGTCATGTGACCTGCTGCTTCTGTTGAGATGGCGAAATGAAGGACTGAACAAATGGAGAATAAAAGTACAGGAAGCAGAAGAAACTGAGCACTGGAAGAAAAGAAAACAAAAATAAGATAAAGAGAGTGAAAAGAATATTTTAAAAAATATATGGAGAAGACAAAAAAATAATGCTCAAGTAAAAGCAGAGTCTGTTACATTTTAGATGAAAACAATATCTATAAAAGTAAAACCTAATAATATAAAATTAGAGGATAAAATGACAGCAGCAGAGCTGAGAAAGAATTTAAGACCGATAATGAACATGTTCTCGGTCTTTCCTGTTATGCAATACATTTTCATGTCCCCATGTGTTTAACATAGATAAAATATTAAACTTAGAATAAAGATATTATCTTTTTTAAAGGTTAAAAATCATATTAGTTTGTTTCATTTTTGTCACAACTAAAAAAAAAATATTTTTATACTGTATTTTAAATAAACCTAAAGTTTCAGCAGATGTTTTTGCAGTGGGTTATAAAAACATTCAAACTAATTTTAAAAATATAGCAGCTGTTCCAACATTTTTACTTTATCTAATCAAAATGTTTGAAACAAAACATGTTTCCTTGAGAGAAGCCTATTGTTTTAACTAGTTTATACCTTTTTCCTGAGTTGTCAATTTTACTTTCCATCCTGTTAATCTTTTGTAAAATCCATCTATCTTACAAAACCAGGAAGTGACATCATTTTGAGAGAAAAAACGGCAACACAAATGTCAGTGAGTATAAGCAAGGTTTTGATTGGTATTAATTGATTAGTATCAAAATAAGACTATCCATTCTGTTTGATGAAATTACAGTATAATTCTTTAAAAAATCCAAAAGAATATTATAAAAATAATATATTCAAAATGAACATCAAGTTGACACACTGATGTACACAAACTGTTACATCATCTCAAGCAATGGCTAACTCGATTTACATCCTGTTCATTTTCTTGCTATTGTGTAAATCAAGCTATAATTTATTACGTAATAAAATCCTTTCTGACTGTTAAACACTTCCTTAAATGAAAACACAAGCATATTGAGCCAAAACATTATGACCAGTCACATGTGAAGTGAACATCATTGATCATCTCCTAACAAGGCCACATATTAAGATCTGGGTAGATTAGATAGAAAGAAAGCAATCAGTTCTCATAATCAACATGTCGGATACAGGAGAAATCGACAGGAATAAAGATCTGAGTGACTTTGACGAGGGCCAGATAGTTAAGGCAGAGCGACTGGGTCAGAGTATCTCTGAAACGCCGAGGTTTGTGTTGCTCTCGGTCGGTTGTGGTGAGAATTTACCAACAGTGTCTGAGGAACAAAACACAAACCGGGCGACAGGGTGTGGGACGCCCAGGGCTCATCGATGCATGAGGGCAATGAAGGCTATCCCGTCTTGTCCGAGTCAACAGAAGGTCTACTGAGGCACAAGTCACACGAAATTTGAATGATGGTTATGTGAGGAATGTGTCACAACACACAGTGGATCTGCTGCGTATGGAGACCAATCAGAGATCTATGATGACCCGTCCACTGTCGAAAGCGGCTACAATGGGCATGAGAACGTCTGAATTGGAGCAGAAGTGGAAGAAGGTCGCTTGGTCCGATGAGTCCCGCTTTCTTTAACATCACATGTAAAAGAACGTGTTCACGTGCGACACCAGGATGGACTGTAGGACGACGATACGCCGGTGGAGGAAGTGTGTGACGCTCTGATCAATGTTCTGCTGGGAAACCCTGGGTCCGGTCATTAATGTGGACGTAAATCTGACACGTCACCTTCTAAACACTGTTGCAGACCAGATACACCCCTTCATGACAACGGTGTTCCCTGGTGGAAGCACACAGTCACACTGCACACATTGATCAGGAATGGCTTGAGGAACATGATCAAGAGTTCAAGGTGTTGCTCTGGCCTCCAAATTCTCCAGATCTTAATCCAGTTGAGCATCTGCGGGACGTGCCGGACCAACAAGTTCAGTCCACCTCAAACTACAGGACTTGAAGGATCCGCTGACGTCTCGGTGCCAGAGACCACAGGACACCTTCAGGCACTTGTAGAGGCCATGCCTGGGCGGGATGGAGCAGTTTAGGCAACACGTGGAGGACCGACAGCAGGTGGTCATAATGTTTTGACTCATCGTTGTATAAGTATATGTACAAAAAATATATACAGGTCCTTCTCAAAAAAGTAGCATATTGTCATAAAGTTAATTATTTTCCATAATGTAATGATAAAAATTAAACTTTCATATATTTTAGATTCATTGCACACCAACTGAAATATTTCAGGTCTTTTATTGTTTTAATACTGATGATTTTGGCATACAGCTCATGAAAACCCAAAATTCCTGTCTCAAAAAATTAGCATATCATGAAAAGGTTCTCTAAACGAGCTATTAACCTAATCATCTGAATCAACTAATTAACTCTAAACACCTGCAAAAGATTCCTGAGGCTTTTAAAACTCCCAGCCTGTTTCATTACTCAAAACCGCAATCATGGGTAAGACTGCCGACCTGACTGCTGTCCAGAAGGCCATCATTGACACCCTCAAGCAAGAGGGTAAGACACAGAAAGAAATTTCTGAACAAATAGGCTGTTCCCAGAGTGCTGTATCAAGGCACCTCAGTGGGAAGTCTGTGGGAAGGAAAAAGTGTGGAAAAAAACGCTGCACAACGAGAAGAGGTGACCGGACCCTGAGGAAGATTGTGGAGAAGGACCGATTCCAGACCTTGGGGACCTGCGGAAGCAGTGGACTGAGTCTGGAGTAGAAACATCCAGAGCCACCGTGCACAGGCGTGTGCAGGAAATGGGCTACAGGTGCCACATTCCCCAGGTCAAGACACTTTTGAACCAGAAACAGCAGCAGAAGCGCCTGACCTGGGCTACAGAGAAGCAGCCCTGGACTGTTGCTCAGTGGTCCAAAGTACTTTTTTCGGATGAAAGCAAATTTTGCATGTCATTCGGAAATCAAGGTGCCAGAGTCTGGAGGAAGACTGGGGAGAAGGAAATGCCAAAATGCCTGAAGTCCAGTGTCAAGTACCCACAGTCAGTGATGGTCTGGGGTGCCATGTCAGCTGCTGGTGTTGGTCCACTGTGTTTTATCAAGGGCAGGGTCAATGCAGCTAGCTATCAGGAGATTTTGGAGCACTTCATGCTTCCATCTGCTGAAAAGCTTTATGGAGATGAAGATTTCATTTTTCAGCACGACCTGGCACCTGCTCACAGTGCCAAAACCACTGGTAAATGGTTTACTGACCATGGTATTACTGTGCTCAATTGGCCTGCCAACTCTCCTGACCTGAACCCCATAGAGAATCTGTGGGATATTGTGAAGAGAAAGTTGAGAGACGCAAGACCCAACACTCTGGATGAGCTTAAGGCCGCTATCAAAGCATCCTGGGCCTCCATAACACCTCAGCAGTGCCACAGGCTGATTGCCTCCATGCCACGCCGCATTGAAGCAGTCATTTCTGCAAAAGGATTCCCGACCAAGTATTGAGTGCATAACTGAACATAATTATTTGAAGGTTGACTTTTTTTGTATTAAAAACACTTCTTTTATTGGTCGGATGAAATATGCTAATTTTTGGAGATAGGAATTTTGGGTTTTCATGAGCTGTATGCCAAAATCATCAGTATTAAAACAATAAAAGACCTGAAATATTTCAGTTAGTGTTCAATGAATCTAAAATATATGAAAGTTTAATTTTTATCATTACATTATGGAAAATAATGAACTGTATCACAATATGCTAATTTTTTGAGAAGGACCTGTGTAAATGCATGTATAATATAAAAGCATGATTGAAAAAAGGCAAACTATATAAAGCGTTATTTTAATTATTAGTTTCTCCTTGTATTTTAAAATTGACCAGCACTCTATTTTTTCATTTTCATTGATTGTGTAAAATAAGTGTTAATTTTAGCAATTTTGCGCACATCTCGTGTGCTATCATATAATTCATTGCGCACTCTAGATATCAGTGGCAGCATCAGCGCTTGAGAAACACAAATCTGTCATGCACAGAATGAAGAGAGGAGCATGTATGTTAAAGGAGTCAGATATCTGCAGCAGTGAGAGGTGGAGTCTGGAGGAGAGGTTAATCTCACTAGGGGCCCAGAGTAACCTTACAACACACACACTTAACTAGCTATGTAAAAAAGGGCATACCACAGACCCTAACCCTAAAAGTAATCATTTAGCATTTTTATAATAAAAAAAAAAAATATATATATATATATATATATATATATATATATATATATAAATTTTACATGTAAATAATTTTTCCAGTTAAGGACATCCCTAAAGGGGGGTTTTATCTCCCTTATAGAGATAAATATCCCCACAAACAACTCTTAAAAATAAAGGTTCCAAAAGTGATGTCATTAAGGAACATTTTAGGTTCCCCAAAGAACCTCTCAGTGAAAAAGAACCATTTTTAAAAATCTAAAGAATCTTTTGTGCAATTGAAAGGTTCCGTGGATGTTAGAGGCTCTTCATGGAGCCACTGATGCCATTACATTTATTTTTAAGAGTGTATAGCAAAGTGAACTCACCTACATGAGCAACATATAAATCCATCATTGCACAAACTAACATGATCAAGTCACACACCGCGACAAACAGCAACATGCATTCGTGCAGGAAGACTGGCACAAGCACACAATGCACACGCACAAACACTGCAGGAGGTGCAGCATTCGGAAAAATCAAACACAAAGCTCCTAATGAAACACACACACACACTGCAGTGCGTTGATTCGGAGTGTGAGGGCTGGACGAAGCCACGCCTCCTTTCCCTTTTTTGTCTTTAACGAAATTCCTCTTTTAAAGAATGTTAGAGGACCCCAACCCCCACCACACACACACACACACACACACACACACACACACACACACACACACACATATACGCACACTGAAATCCTCTTTACACATACAAACAAAATCACACTCAGACATGCGTTGTCTTTTCCTCCGATTCACACTCTCACTTCTGTCCTGGATTGACACAAAAAGCTCATGTAGAAGATTTGAAACACAGGGGGACTGTGTGTGTGTGTGTGTCAATGACTACAGGATACTGTATTGATGTAACTGTTGAATTAAGAGAGAATGGGTGCTATTATAACATTTTCCTTCATTACTACAAATCTACCTGCCATCTTTTGGTATACATGTATATGCATGTGCCACAAGTAAAAGTCTAATTAATATACACGTACTGAGAAAAACTGCCTTATCAGATTCAATACAAGAAGTCAAAGTGTTGCAATTGAGGGCAATTGAAAAATAATGATATTAACATACAACACTGAAAACAAAAATTGGTGTATAAACAATTTTCACTCCAAAATTGCTTGTAAATTTCACTAATAGTTACAAAGTATTGGCAAGTAACACTAAATTAAACATGAAATTCTGAAGTAGAAAGAAGTACTAGAAAATAGTTTTTTACACTTAAGTTTAGGGTCCAGTTCTCACTATTAACTATTAATTTATTTAGAAATAGTATTTTGTTGTAAAACACTGCAGTAATCTGTAATTTACAACTTCAAAAAAAACTTTTTTTTACAGTGAATTCCTCAGATAATTAATATTACTTCATTCATATGATACTAATTCTTTTAGCTGTCATAAAAAGAAAAGCCAAAAGTCTAGGGGAAAAATGTGATTTAATAAAATATTTAAATCAGCCGTTAAGTCAGTAAGAGTTTTCAGCTGAATAATAATACAATCATGCTATGCTCTTTACATATTTAAAAAAAATCAGCCTGTCAGTTCATTCATTTCCATATAGCTACTTTTACTATCACAACCTCAGAGCTATAATAAAATCTTAAATTGTAGCTCAGTTTAATCAACAAGAGATAAATATACTAAATGCAAAGTAAAAAAAAAATTAAGAAATGTATCTCTCAATTATTTATGAAAATCTCTCTTAAAGGAAAAAAAAAAAAGCACCAATTGTCTGAGTTTCTGAGCATGTGCTGTAGGTCATGGGTTTAATTCCCAGGGTTGTATGAACTGATAAAGAAAGAAATATGTGGATAAAAGCATGCATAAATGTAATGTGTTAGTCCACATAATTCTGGCTTGTTTGTAACAAATCGTCCTGGTCTCCTCAAGCAACAGCAGATTCTGTTTCTGTCCAGAATATCACGGTTAGACAGACACACACAGATGGAATAATCTGTACACACTCTTCTTATCACAAACACAGTGCACAACGGCTGCACATCCTAAACAACACACACCCTGCACAGCTTTTTCAATTTCACTGTAGCATGAACGCACCTGTACATGCAGCATTCAGACACAAAGACACAACACAAACAATCCTCCGCACAGCAGCCAAATGCAAATCTTTATCAGAGACGTTACGGATTACAGCTGCTAGTGCCATTAGACTGTCTAACACCAAGAAATAAGTGCAAACTCATTTGCCATCATCAAATTGTTTTATGCGTACATCCCCATAATGCTCTAGAACTGCATGTTTGCTGGTTTCAGGATTTTCACACAGAAAAAAGAAACAGGATTGACTGCACACTAATCTACATTGTTTCAAAAATGTCACAAAAAGGAAATAAAAGCACACTGCTCTTCCAGATGACAGACACGGCTCTAATCAATACGCCTTCACACTCTTGGGCCATGAGGAAAAAGCAGCCTTCATTTTCCAAACGCATTCAATACAATTGTTTTGTCATGCTTATCAGAAGAACCGTTTTATCAGGAGTACAAAATGTTCTTACAATAACTACTCAAATGAATACAAGGCAGGAAATGTTCCTTGAGTTAGTGTTACAGCACAGATTTCACATACAGATTTAACACAAATATATAGTTTATAGTTAGTAACTAGTGCATTTATTGTGCATGTCAACTGGCAGTTCAGTGAACAATCTATTGAATTTGTAACTCAGACATTGATATTTCTTTGATTTCAACCAGCTTATTTATATATTTATTTATATGTTGCCCTATATATACTTATCCTACGCTCAACAACACACGTAACATTCTCACTGTGCCCCTGGTTAATGTTTATGTTTGTCTTTTTAGAGAACTGCATTTCCCATAATGCACTCAGGTTTAGGGGCTACTAGCACAAGAGGTTCATGTTTTAGCTCATGCTCAAAAAAAAAAAATCATGTCCACACAAGATTTCAGATCAAATTTAAATGAAATATCAATTAAATTGACCTTAAATTTTGTTTTGTAAATAACACTGCAAAACTCCATTTCAAACAATTTAGTACATATTTAGCAGAACAAATCTTTCTCTCTGTTATCGAATTCCACAAATTTACCCAAATCAACATGCAACAACATAATTCAACAAAATTCTAGGCAATGATGCGTCCATTAAAACACTAATCACAATATGAATCCAGAAAGCAACATATATTTTACTTTAAAGTGGTTCAGCAATTGTAATTCAGTTAAACACATAATAAATGATTATTAAAACTTAATTCCTTTCAATAAAAATAGCTTTAAAAAACAGACAGATAGATAGGCTAGATATATAGATAGATACTTATGCACACTAGCTGTTATGTTATTGAATTTCAGATTTTAAAGGATTATGCAGACGTGTTTTATAACAATGCAAATGTTCAGTCACATGAATCATTTGAACATCTCCTTAACATCCAGCAGTATACATAACACTGTTCGACAATATTATCAGCAGCAACAGATAATAAGAACACAATGTATCAGAAAGCAGCATAAATCAGCAGAACAACAGTGCAGTGAATTCGGAAGGAACCTCTTGTTCTCTCTGCTTTTGTTCTTATAATCTGCATATGCTGTTTTGAGGTGCCATAGAAATCTTGGAAAATGATGAAAGGAGATAAGTTCCGGTTTAGTACATATGTCCGTATTGATTTAGCTCTGAATGTCCATGAGAAGAGGACGAACTGTTGTGTACAGGGGGCTGATCTACACCCATGTAAACACGAGAGCACATGATGTTCGGTACAACAGTCCACCACACCGAAACCGCTTGCCATTCTTCAAAAATCTGATTGTGAAAGCAGTCTGATCGTCGTGTGCTACATGTGACAGATTTTCCGACATGTTGCCAGGTTTATCAGACATGTTCCTGTGAGCATGAGGCGAATGTTGTGCGTGTACAAGCCTACCCTTTCTTTTCTCTTCCTTATGAAATCTTAAGGTTCCTTTAAGACGTGTATCTTAAATTCCTCAGTGTTTACTACTAATACAGCGTTCGTGTGATTATATCAATGGAGGTGATCCAGAGTAAAGATGTGTTTGTGGCGTGAGTAGTGCAGCTCTTAAAGTGACAGGAGATGAAAACGCAAGCGTGTGTTTACTTCTGCTTTCCTCGAACACATCTGCTGATGTTAATGAGTTGCGACAGATAACGTGAAAAAAGAGTCAGAAGAACGAGTGAAATCAAGATGTAGCATGAACTTACTTGGTGAACGAACACGTCTAGTGGAGGGTCCACTGGCTTCCCCTCGCTGCTGGTCATCGATATAAATCCAAAGCCCATGCGGACATTAAACCACTTGCAGTAACCCGAGCCAGACAGAATCTGCGGCGGAGTCCTAGTGGTGTCCGACCCGCCACCGCCACCTCTGCGCGGCCCTCCTGTGCGGTCAAGGAAGAAAAGCCCATAGTGATGTACGCCCGTGTTCGTTAATGAGATCAAGCCTATACTTTGTTCTCGTTGTACACATTGACCGTGGGTCTGCGTGGGCAGAGTTTCTGAGGGAAATCCCCAACTATAGGCTACTACACAACAACACGCTTTCTACTTACCGATGTTTCTCACTTGTCTACAACCAGGGCCGTAATCAAAATAGACGCCCTCTCTCTTCTGTCAATCAATATATGAGGTTTTCAGTGACAGACTCTTAAACTTATACATCCCCCCTATTTCGTTACATCCTAGTCTACAACCACCTAAAACCCACCCTCTGGAAAATTGGAGAAAGTCAATGAAAAGTAGAGCTACACTTAAGATGGGATGGCGTAGTGCACTGCGAATGCTCAGTGTGTCTGTTTAGTAGCTATAGCTACTGTGTAACTTCTTGTAGTCGTGCATCTAATGCATGTGAACCGCCTGGCGTGGGGCAGGTGTGCACACGTTACCCGCCCCCCCTCACTACTACTGGCCCAAACGGCTCTTCATCACGCGTACAAACAACGTAAACAAAGCGCGGCGGTGCGCGTGGAACAATACGAGTTCCCATCTGAACGTAAAAAGATATAATTAAAACATCAAAAAGCATCGTAACCTTCGGCCATGTTTCCCCGCGGACCCTCCGTTCCAAAGTTCCAGCGAAATCGTTTCCTCCGTGAAATGGGGTGATGCGCGTCACCGTCGATCCAACATCCCGATTTCCAGCGGGCACAAATTTAGCGCGCATGATACGGCGTGCGTCTCCTTTTTGGATATTTTGTCATGTCTCTTTTAACATCTCATATCCTCTCTCTCTCTCTCTCTTGCACATTCGCTCTATCTCTCCCTCTCCCGCTCTCCGTTTCTCATTCGCTCGCTCGCAGCGCTGCACACGTGACTCCTCCGTGAGCCCGGGAGAGGGAGCGGACTCGGAACCGGGCTGGACTTCAGCTCTACTGCTGCGTCATGTAAATGCACCTCCGTTTGAACAGGTTCAGTTTTTTTTTTTTGACGCGTGTTAAGACGTCTAAAATCTTTTTTTTTTTTTTTTTTTGCATGTTCTGAAAGTCATTGGAGGGGCCATAAAAAGTCCAGTATTTTTGGGATTTGTTTTTTTCTCTCTTCCATTAAACAGTTGTAATGATGCGTTATCTAACCACGCTGGTGACAGGCATTAGATATATTTATAGTCTTATGAAAGTAAATAGGCTACTTGTAGGCCCTTCATTTTTAATGTTCTCGCTTGGTGTAGCGAAATGCAAACAGTGTTCCAGAATGGATCTTTTTAAAAAAGGATGTAGGCTATTTTTCAAGAGGTTTACTATTTCATTAAAAAGTAGCCTAGTCTAATAATCGTCGTATTGTATTAAGTTGTTGTAATTAAAGTTATAACTTTATGTAATTACCTAATAGCCGACGAAAACGTTTCGTCTACATGCATTAGGTGTCCTTTAAAATTCGCATGAAAAGATTGTATTTTTCTTCTGCTGCTGCTGATGTCGTTCTGCTTTGGTTTAAACGTTTCCAAAACATTCCTTATTATATTTGGGAGAAATTATTTATCGCTAATTGTCGTTTGTGGAAGCGCATTGCAGTTTGCATTTGTTGTTTTGCTGCAGTACAAACGTCAATGAGACTGAATCACAATAAGAAGAGCTTTATTGAACAAGTGTTCTCTCACACTCTCACACACACACACACACACACACACACACACACACACACACACACACACACACATATATACACACATTGATTGTTTCTGGTTTTCTTGAGCTTTGAGCACGTACAAATAGGCCTTTGTACATGTGGATAAATTACAACAATAAACGTCTAGACAGAACAAACATAAAGACATAAAAAGGTATATGTATTGCATCAGTAGCCTATTTAGCCTACAAAAGCTGCATTATCTGTTTATTTATGAAAAGCCATCATTGATCCAAAACAACGAGCATCGCTGTATTTATTGAAGCTTATTAATTGTTCAGATAATACAAACATATTGGTATGAATTCAAAATAAAACCCATCAATGTTCTAAAATTAAATATGGAATGGGTCAAATATAATCTTATAGATTCTTTCTGTTGCTGTGCTTGGGTTCTTTTGAATTGTATCTGGGTGGTCAGTTCACAAAAAAAAAATAGAGCCAAATGTGCACCAAACCAACAAGTTGAAATGCAAGAATTAATGGGAAACAAGTTAAAACTGAGAACTGAAATACTTGTCTCCTGTTATAAAAACTGAATGTTTTCGTTGTTATAAGATATTCGTTCAGTAAATGTTTCTGACAACCTCGTGATCAAACCTGATAGCTTGGCTGAGGATGTTTTTCTGTCTTTTGAGTCAGAGGAAAAACACGTTGGACGAGTGAATCAACATCTACCCCCACCGTTTCTGCGCCCCGCCTATTCTCCCCACCCCCCACCCATCTCTGCGACCACCCTCCGGAATTCACCCCTGCCCCCAATCCCCCCACCCCCTGCAGTAGTGTGTGTGTGTGTGTGTGTGTGTGTGTGTGTGTAGGGGATGGGTGGTGGTCGTGCCATTACGGTGCAGGTCACGGATCTGGTCACCGGTGTCAGATGTTATGGAGTTTCTCATTTCCTGCACGAGGGTTTCCCATCCACCATTCATAAAACAGCCCCGCGAGTGCCGGGAAACACGTCCCACGAGGTCACGGACACACCCTACATGTCCCCGTTTGATCCCGTTAAACCATCGAATAGGTTCTCCAGCACATAGCCTATAGATAAATACAGATCTTAGCTACTTAGATTATCGTTTATTGGAAACGCGTGACTGTAATAATAATATAAAGAAACAGCACTGATCAGATATTGATCTGAGTTTTAAAAAAATACGCATTTGATTTTGGAGTTTAAATCAAACAGAAGCACCAGCGAGGCATAAATCAGCCGCAGGTTTAGTTCTGGTGAATATTTAATGTAGGCTAACAGATTATTGATTTTGACCTGTTGAGTTTAATGCTTGACAGAATAACATCAATTTAATTTTAAGCTCTCTTTAAATCAATGAAACTTGTGTAATTCAAATTATATTTAAATGTGAAATAAAACAGTAATAGCCTACATACTAAAGCAAAAAAAATTCTCAATTTAAATTTCAACTGTTCAGTTATAACTCTTTATTGGCATTGATGGTTCCATAAAGAATATTTAACATCCATGGAACCTTTACCTTCCCAAAAAAGTTCTTTATAATAAAAAAAGGTTCTTTAGATTATTCAAATTGTTTTCACAAGAAAAAAAGAGTTATTTTAAGAACTAATCACTGAAATGTTCTTTGTGGAACTCAAAATGCATGGTTCTTCTCACTGTGAACAAAAAAATGCTTTTGGAACCTTCATTTCTATAAGTGTAGATTGTTTAAATCCTAAATAGCATATTTCATATGATAGCCTACTTTTAAAGTTTAACTTTTGAAGAATATCTTCTTTTCTTTTTAGAACAAATCAACTTTTCTGATTATTCAAATTCAAACTCATAATCAACCACCAAAGAAATTAAATCAGTGACATGTGAAATTATTATCAAGACTATGCAAATGGTGCTATTGAAATGCAAAATGGTCTACCAATTGACATTTTTATTCAAATGCTCAACATTGAATAGAAAACACATAGAACTGAACAAAAGCACCCTGAAAACACTCATTGGGTCTTGAAAGTGGACGTTTATTTGGACTTCCCAACAGAATGTGAAAATACTTGTTTAATTTACTTTAATTCAATTGAAATTTTTTTTTGTAACATTGCAGCAGACAAGATCCCAGTTTAACCCATCCATAATCTGAGTTTACAACAGAAGTTTTCCAGAGGTGCTTTATGCTTAAAGCAAACACACTGACTGGAGGGTTTCTTGGACTGTTTGGATGTATTGAGCAGTTGTGATCCGCCATCCCTGCACCTCACCCGTTCACCCGTTCACCCACCCCCACCAGCCGAACCCCCGAGCAAACGCATACTTGTCAATAGAGTTCACAAGAGTTTATTCGGCTCTTTTCTTTTGGCTGCATTCGTTCAATTCCTGCTCCATCTCTCCAAAATTATCTACCGAAGCCAACACAAACCCGACCGTTTTAGAAGCCAAGAAACCGATTCAAAACTAATCAGAGGTAAATATCCAGTACATGGGGAAGAGAACTGAAATGCTTCATTCTCAGTTTTACACGTGAAGGCTGCTGCTACATCATTGTTCTTAAAGAGCAATACAATGTGCTTTCATTAGAAGGTAAGGAACTTCTTCTGAACATAGGCTACACGATATCAGAATTATATGTTCTAAAAACAGACATATGGCTACATTTTAAAACCAGACACAAATGAGTTTTATGATGATAAGGGGTTGGTTAAAATAAGAGATCTTAAATTAAATACATTTTCTACAACACGCAGTTTCCTGGTTAATTGTCACAGTCCAATCTCAGTGTAAAATATTCGTCTTTATCGTGATTTTGGGGCATTTTGGGGCACACGCAAAAATACTTGAGACAGGGAGATGAGCAGTTTTTTCTTTTGCCAATTTTTACATTTCAGATGTTGTTTTATAGGCCTATATTTTTCGTTTCCCTTAAATTGAAAAAACGTTTTAAAAACGTTACTGGATTTCAGATAATAGGCAGATTTGTCAGATTTGCCTAATTTCTGTTTAAAAACGATGTTTACATGCTTTTCTTGACAAAATTCTTAACAAACAAATTCAAATTTTGTCTGGACGATTTAAATAGCCTACATGAAAATGACTCGTTAAACAAAACTGGAAGCTTGTATTTATTAATTTATGTTAGTTTATTAGGCTATTATTTTATCATGGTTAATCTTCTTTTTTATGTAGGTTGCATGTGTTATCTTTGCTTCAAAATAGCTAATAGTAGCCTACTTAACATATAACACATTTAAAATGTATTCCATGCACTATAAGCATTTTAACAGCTCGCATCAGCATTCCCTGTAAAGATAGTAACATCTAACGCGGGTTATTTATGTTGGCGGCTGATTCAGCCATTACGTCACAATTAGGCTAAATCATGACGTCGAACGGAAGTATGAACAGAGCATTCGGGAGAATTATTTTCCTCATCTGTCTTTAAGTCGCTCAATGCTTGTAAAACTGCACAAACGACGTTACGACGTTTTTTCCCTTTGGTTTAACTAGTTTAATCACATGTTTTGATCATAGGCTATGATTGTGACATAATAAAGGTCCACAAGCTCTCAGACCATTCAAACTGTTGATCTGCTCCTATAATGTTCATGCGGGATAATGTTCATAACAGCGTAGTCTGTGTAGTCTACACACTCTATATCTCACTCACCTGAAATAGAGTACACGGCCATACTGTATGAACTCCGTGTCTGACCCTGTGGATGAGTCAAAATAGTGCAATGATTATTTTTGATTAATATCTAAATTCTTCTTCTGTTGCATGTTTTAGGCTAATGCACCGACCGAGATTGGTTTCTGTTTTGTTTGGGCTGCTGGTGGCTCGTTCGTTTATGCCGAATAGAGGAATTTCCCAGCATGAATATTTATTCGAGCCAGTGAAATTTAAGAGGAGTTTAAATCGCTCCTTTAATAGGCTACAACCCGCGAATAATGTGCAGGAAAATCTCCTTTAAAGCGCACACGCACAAGCGCTTTAATTTGAGATACACGGAGTTGTCCAAATAGCTTACATTTTATGACAATATGCCTATTTAAATATATTATTATTATTTACGCGTGTGTTTTATTGTGATGCTTTTAATTTAAAGTCAACAGTGTAGGCTACGTAAAAATATGAAAATAGCCCTACCTGTGCAATATGATTTGAAGAGATCTTTAGCCTACGTTTCAGATCCAGAATGGTGTGGATAATGAAACGAAACTTCTCAGAAAACTCCAGACAATCTTTGGAAAGTTCATTAGCGTCAAAATATCCTGTCAAATTCGGCAAACACCTGTTGAAAAAAAAAAAAACCCAGAGTCATCCCTGCTCGTTTGATATAACATATAATCAGCAGAACGATGTTTGTAAATAAATTCTTGAATAAAATGATGACATTAAAACTGTAATGTTTGTGTTTTATAAACAACATTGAATTGTTAGGTTTGTTTAAACTGGTAAAGTCAACTAACCAACCTGTATTCTGATTAAATAAAACTTAAACCACAAACCTCCATTAATTTTTCACTTGTGCTTTTACAGTGAGGATATTGGCTACATACGATTCTAAAGCACATGATTGAATGACAGGCTCTAATTGGCAGCCATTTTGTGTAATCACTTTTAAAGGCCCACTGCAGAATTATTCAATGCGTTGACATTTTGCACTGAAACAGGGAAATAGGGCGGGACATATCGATCAACTCCTCCCCTTTTTTAAAATAGCCAATAGCATTTAATTTATATCACAGCTCAACCGGAGCTGCAGTTTCCTCCTAATCTCCTCCATATCCTTTAAAGTTTAGAATTCTGTGCAGAATTCAAAAGGGTCCGATATGTTTTGTGATCTGTGCTGACTCCTGGACCGGAGCTACCAGACTTTATTAGCCCTGATAGAAAGCATAATTATACTGTCTGAATCGTTCCCTATGCCCTATATAGTGTACTATGTGCCATTCACCATGTAGAAAATAGTAAATGTGTGAACATTGAACAAGTGACTGATTTCAGCTGCAGCTTCACCTACACTATTTATATTGTAGGGGGCGGGATAATTCAGATTCTAGAGAGCATTTGATTGGACAGAAAATCCGATGAGAAGCTGAAGTGCAGAGTGATGTCATCAAAATCATTGATCCATATAAGCAGAAGTGAGAGACTCATTTTTGAATGCTTATATCTTCTAAATGCGAATTTTGTCATTGTTTTGGAGCACACTAGCTTATAGATAACATTAAGGCTAAAAGCCAAAAACCTTTTTCAAATTTTGATTTCATCTGGACTTTAAATTCTAAGGAAACTAACAAAACAACCAAAGGAGATCACTGGACTTCTCTTTTAAGTGGGGGAAAGAAATCTAAATTACTAGCTTGTGCGTCTTCTTACGAGGCCAAATAAAAACACACATCAAACTGCTTCAAGGTTACAGTCAGAGGTGGGCACAAATACATCAAAAACTATTTTGTTACAAAATACAAATACTGGCTCATGAAATGTAACAAAATAAAATACAAAATACTGATGTGAAAAATGTATTTAAATAAAATACAAGTAATTAGTATTTTGAAAATACAAAAATACTCCCACAATAATCTTAAGTCTTTTTTTTATTACTGAAAGGTCAATAACACAAATAGTAGCAATAACACAAATATGATAAATGTGTAAATTCAAAATGGCGAAGTAGCAAAATAAAAAAGTATGGGCATTTCACTAAATCTCTACAGGGCCTGAAATAGCCCCCTCTGACGTAAATGGCATGTATAGCTAAGTTCACATCAATGGTGTGGTAGTTTTATACAAAATCGATCAATATTTCTCATATGTAATACGTTTATGTTGTGATTAAAGTGGAGTTACGACAGACGCGCTATTTCATAATAGGTAGGGCCTATGATGTCCTTTTATGAATGACAACACCCCCGACAGGGGGTGGGTGTTGTGAGGTTTTGCTCCGACTTCGCGTTCAGCCGTGCACGAGCGCAAAACCTCACAACACCCACCCCCTGTCGGTGATTGGTTGGTAGTGATGTAGTACTCGGGTCTCGAGACCGATTTCTGCTTTCTCGGACTCGTCTCGGACTTGTTCCTTCAAAGACTCGGTCTCGACTCGGACTCGACCCTTCAAAGACTCGGTCTTGACTCGGACTCGGCATAGGCGGTCTCGTCCCCATCACTAGTAAAAGCATAGTCCATATTAAGACGTTAAGACTGCTCCTCTAAACAATTCCCAATCTAGCTTAGGCCTAACTGTTGATTATTAACTGGGGTGATATTAAATCATGAATATCAAAACTGACTCGGACTTGCTTCCTCAAAGACTCGGTCTTGACTCGGACTCGACTGTATTTGAAAACCAACGGTCTCGGTCTCGACTCGGACTCGACCCTTCAAAGGCTCGGTTTTGACTCGGACTCCGCATAGGCGGTTTCGTCCCCATCACTATTGGTTGGTACACTGTTTATTTAGGTTTTGGTGGTTGGTGAAACCCATTGTTTTTGTGTGCAGATCTCAGAGCCTAGGCTGCCTACAGAGACGCGTTTTTTGGACGGCATGCTTATGGGGCGGGCAGCTAGCGGATCGCTAGGAAAAATTAGATGAATGTGATAATTTATGTTTCTGCCTTTTTTGGGCCTGAAATCGCTGATACCACCTTTAATGCCGTTTTTAAGAGGAGCAGCGCCACTTCTTCTCCTGTGTTCAAAACTCATTTACTTCTTGGAGGGAGCCCGGTCTACAGGGTATCACGTGATTTTCGTGCATCTAACCTGGACATTGCCATTGCCAACATCAGACCGAACTATGGCAAAATCATTTACTATGGTGATTTTTCTTAAGTATTTAAGTATTTGAAATACTCTAAATACACTCCCTCAAAATATTTTGTTACAAACTACATTTTATTTTTTGCAAAATACAAATTACAAAATACACTAAAGTAATTAAATACGTATTTAAAATACATTTAATTGAAATACTGCCCATGTCTGGTTACAGTAGGAAGAATGTAGTTCTAGCAGCGCCACCTGGCGGCCAATCAGCGTCATGACGTCAGTGTGGGAGACGTTCTCCAGTTTAGAAACCGGATGGATGAGGTTCAGCTACTGGTGATGCTGGCATAATCAGAAGTAGGCATATATCCTCCTGAGACCAGGAACAGACTTCTGTCCTCTGACATTATATTTCAGTGAATTTCTCTGACACCACACGTCAAAGGTTTCACCATGACAACAACTTCTCCTGGCTTGGTCTTTAAAATGACTGGCATTAATTTAGTGATCAAATGTAGCACTAAGGAAATGTGATAATATTTTTGTGATTATCATTTAAATCTGACTACTTTTCAAATTGTTTGCCATAAATCATCATCTCAGTAAAATGTTATGCTTTAATCAAAATATGACTTTCTGTTACCAAACAGGGTATTATTATACAGGTCCACTGTAGTGGAAAAAACATGTTTATCAGGCATTTTGGGAGACACAACAAATGAAAGAAATGCTATATCAATATTCCTATGAAATATTAGATATTATTATGAAAATGTTGCCAATTATTACTCTCATTATTACACTTCTTTTTCCATTACATGTTTTTTTTTCAATGCATTAATTTGCACAAAAAAAAGATACATTGTATTGAATAGGACTACACATTTATGGCCATTTTCCCCACATTTTGCATAAAGTAAAATGGTATATCAATTAATTCCTTTATATCTTTCATATAGTTGAAAATAATCTTTATACAAAGTTTGGTCTAAAAAAAAACTAAACCTAAAAATGTATTGGTGAATGTAAATGTGGACATAGCATAATATGAAAAATATATATTTTTGTAAAAAAATATGGTTCTCAGGAGGATATAATTTAGCAAACTGTAAAGTGTGAAACTGTTAAGTGGGCAGTTCAAAATAAAAGTTTGTATAAATGTGAAGTTGATGACAAATGAATAAAATTTGACACAATGTCTTGGTTTTGATTATTATTATTATTTTCTTCTGTTGAAATTGTCCATTACGGCCTTCCATGGGATTCTATAACACTCAAACAAACTCTACCGTAAATCAAAGATTCAGATAATGAGACATAAGATCTGGGAATGTTTGTGTTTTGAATACAAGGACATCATGATCACAGTCACCTATTGATTTTACAGCCATGCAGTTTCATCATGTGCCGACATGCGCACTCTTACCTTTCATCCGCCATTACCGGGGCGTCAGGAACACGGGTGTGTGTGGGTGTTTATTCCGCAGCTGTGTGTGTGTGTGTGTGTGTGTGTGTGTGTGTGTGTGTGTGTGTGTGTGTGTGTGTGTGTGTGTGTGTGTGTGTGTGTGTGTGTGTGTGTGATGTCTGGGTGATGGGTGACGGTGGAGATCTCCCGGTTCTGTTCAGCATCAGCTGTCCGCATCCTCCATATACACCTCGCGACTGACGCTAGTACACATGCGCAGATTCTACATCAAACTTTAGGCTACGGTTACTTCTAAAAACAAAAGCATTTGTTTGTATTGCTAGATTGACTAGTAGTGTTCTAGATCGATATTGGCTAATCTATTTGTTGTAGCCTATCTGGGCTTGTGTTCACTCCTATATTTAACACAGATGTTTGTGATTTGTACTTTTTATGTGACGTGTAATAAAAACCCAATGCAGTTTCTTCTTTTGAGTTCACTATAATCAATATTATCAGCAGTCATTATTGCGGGAAAATGGGGGAGGAAAATCGCTCCATCTACTGGTTATAATGAGGCCGTACAGCAATTTGAACAGTCTGTCAGAGTAGGCTACAAATAGCCTACAAAAAATAATAAGCTATGGTTTGCGTCGAAACTATGTGTTCAAATAAACGAGACACGATTTATTCGTTTTTATGAAACCACCAACCAATATGAAGACTGTATAAAAAAAAAAAAACTAAAAAACAACAACATTTCTCTCACTTTTGCTGTCCTGGCAATCAATGTTTTGTTTAGTAGGCTAGCTAATATTTTTTGCATGTACATTCATAGTTGTTTTTAAAAAGGTGATTATTTATAGTATATGTTTATAGACAGGCCTAAGTGTTTTTATAGAGCTTAATTCTTGAGGCTATAGCTACCTAAAATGTTATTAAATTCATTCATTTTATTGCTTAAGTAGCCTATACATATTAGTTATTATATAATAGCATACCTATATTAAGTTAATTAGGCCTATTATTCTCATTGCATACAATAGGCTAATATTAAAAAGGCCTACTATTCGTTTCAATAGCCTAACAGTGATAACTAAAATATGTAAATCATTGCATTTCTTTTCTTTCTTTTTAGTCTTTAACAACACTATAGGCTACCTATAGTCTATACTGTTTTTACAAATTTTAGGGGAATACCATAACAAAATACTCCATAACAACAAGGTTTTAAGTCTTGTACAAACAAATTCTTGTTTTCTCTACTGTTTTGTTTGTTTGACTGGGCTACTGTGATTTTTCAGTATTTTTCATAAATGTCAGGTTGGGGAAAGTTGTCACATTTGTATTAGGGAGGTCGTCACGTGTTTCTGTTGTAATTTTATAAAATAAAAAGGTTTTTTTTGTTGTTGTTTTTTTTCAATATCCGCTGGCCAAATGTTACCTTTTGCCTTTTTGTAGTTTGAATTCTTTTCTCCGTCATAACAGTTTCACCGTTTGAATTTTGCTGCAAAAGTTCCAATTATGACGTATAGGAGGAACTTGCTACAACAGATCAACGAACGGTTTAAAAAAAGACAACAACAACAACAAAAAAACTTCTCGCTTAGGCTATTTGTGACTGGCATTTTTGGCTAATGCTTTGTTTAGTCAATTATTAAGTCACAAATTTAATTAAAAAATACAACGATTGTTTAAGCTTTATTGCATTTAATTTTTGGGGGGGATTTGTACCACATCGAATATCTTTTTATAACCTGTATCATTATATATTCTGTATAGCCTATTTTTGGAAGGTCATTTATCAATGTTATTTCTATTCCAAACAATAAAGGGAATTGGTTTCATCAAATGTTTCATTCTTCAGTCCTGTCTCTTCCTCTAAAAGCTTTTATGAAATTATTTTATGCAGTATCGAATATTTCACCTGTCATAGATCTATGCTATTTAATTATTAATGAAAATGAATTTAGTTGATGCTGAAGGCTGCTGTCAGCTGTATTCACTTCAAGCATATGCATAAAAACACTTTATGCTTTCAGATCTGCAGTCAGTTCTCATCTTCACGTCTGAATATCTGGACAAACATAACGATTTTATTTTCTGTGCTGTCATCATGTGGTCTAAAAACTACCGCAAATAAACACACGGTTAATTGACATCGTTTAGCGGGCAATTATATGCTATTCATATATTCTTTGCTTTTGAATGCATTATCAGATAGGCTACCTAACAATGTATAATCTTTAAACATGATTTTAATATATCTGTCACAATGAGATTCATTCATGTGCTAGATGAGATCAAATAATATTCAAATTCACATTGGCAGCGTAACAACAGCATTAAACGAGCGATACCGTTGAATGTGCAACACAAATGAACGAGAACGTATATATTTTCAACGTTCTATTTTTAATTATATAGGCATATATAATTTCCGAGAAAATAAAAATATTGTAGAGCTGAGCATAACTGAAGAAAAAAAACTTCCATTAAGCTACCTGTCTGTCATCTTAATTCATAACTTGAACTAAACAGTTATTTAAAATACTTTAACATGAACGAAGAATGAACAATACTTCTACAGCATTTATTAATCTTAGTTGATGTTAAATTCAACAATTAGCCTATAACATTATTAAAATCAAAAGTTGTATTTGTTAACATTAATGCACTGTGAACTAACATGAACATACAATGACCAGTTGTATTTTTATTAACTAACATTAACAAAGATTGATATATAAAATAATAATATATATATATTGCTCGTTGTTAGTTCGTTCGTTAATGGCCTATTAACTATTGTTAACAAGTGAGACCTTATTGTAGTGTTACCAAATGTTATAGGCTAATAGTCGATCGTATGACAATTTTACGCATTTTTAATTTAAAAAGATGTGACTGTCTGGTGGTTTATAAACGGACCATAGATCTTTTTTTTACTATAAAACACTGTTAAAACATTAGAAACGTTTGGTGACGTGCAAATGGAAATATAAACGGCATTATAGAAGTATTACAGAATTTATAAAAGCTTTAAGAAATATATAAAGTCTTAAGACTACAGACTACATTTTTTTTTTCACCCCCCAAAATGTTTTTGAGCAGATATGTAATCATACCACCAGCCAGAGACAGAAATACACTGCAAATTAAAGATTTTGACAGTAATCTGATTTTAGAACTTCTGATTAATAGTTGAACAGCAGTAAATCTTTGAACAAGTTCTCTTTATCATATTACTACAACATTATTTCCTTCTGAAAAGTTTTTTCATTCAAAAAACTTGAGCACCATCAGAATTTAAAGGGTTAGTTCACCCAAAAATGATCCCATAATTTACTCACCTTCAAGCCATCCTAGGTGTATGACTTTCTGCTTTCAGCCGAACACAATCTGAGTTATATTAAAAAATATCCTGGCTCTTCCCAGCTTTATAATGACATTGAATAGTTTTTGAAGCCCAAAAAAGCTCATCCATCCATCCATCATAAAAGTAATCCATACCACTCCAGTGGGTTAGTGGGTCTGAAGTGAAGCGATGCATTTTTATAGGAAAAATATCCATATTTAAAGCTTCATAAACTATAATCACTGGCTTCCGGCAACAGCCGTTAGGCATGTTCACGAGAGAGTTGAGGGTGACCTCTGACCCAATGTACGATGCTTCAAGAACCAATGTTTTGAAATATGTTTTAAACTTCACAAACCATATTGATCAGTGGTCTTTCAGGTGCTTATGCATCTCACAGTAACTAAAACACACACACACCCATTACAAACCCTCCATGCTTGAATAAATGGGACCAACATGTAACTTAAACAAGCTTGTTTTTAATGGATCTGCAAAATCGTTTGAATTTCCAAAGAGAACGCTCCCCTCCCTGACACGTATCTGGACTAGAAGAGATACTTCCTGTGAATTACAAACATGGCAAAACTTACAAAAGACCCCAAAAAACCCAAAGAAACCAGCATGCAGGAGAGAATGAGTAACTGAGTGAGGGGGGGAAAAACAACAAAACAAAACAAAAATACATTGAGGAGATTCATAAAACAAGTCATTCTGAAAAATAGAGCAAACTAAATTTAAAAACAAAAAAAAATATATAATGCCATTCTCTTCTGAGCAAAATGGTTGAATCCAGATGGTTTCACTCGGGCGTGTGTTGTGTGGGGTTGAGTTAGCAGGTCAAGCAGAGAGGAGAGGACCATTGTGTGTGTGTGTGTGTGTGTGTGTGTGTTACAGAAAAATGGTGTTTAAATGTGTTTGGGGGGGGGGGGGGGTTGGGGGGGGGAGATGAGCTCTAAGGCTCTACATTAAGGCACCGGACGAAAGAAATCAAATCAAAAAACAAACAAACAAAAAAAACATCTAGAGAAGATCTCTCACACTAACACACAACACTAACCCCAAAACACTGGACAAAAGTCTTCATCTAGGATGTCATACTGAACGCTACGCCGCTCCTCTGTGCCGACGGACAGCGTCTCCAGGTCCACTGACGCTCTTTATGTAGTGGTGAATGTGAGTTTGTTTTTCGTTTAAATTCATTTCATTCTTTCTTTCTTTAATCTTTAAAATAAGTACGAAGAAACATGAAATGACTCTTTACTTTTTTTCAGAAATAAAATGTCAGCAAGCAGTCGTGTGTGTGAGAAACGTTAGAGATGTGTTTTACAGAGAATCCCATTAGAAGGACAGAACGGAAGAGTGTTAGACAGAAATGAGGGATAAGTGGAAGAGAGAGAGAGAGAGAAAGATGGATATAGAAGAACAGATTGTGTGTGTGTGTTTGTGTAAAGTGTGCGAGTAACTGTGTCTGTTCAACTGCAGCACTTGGTCTTCCATCCTGTGACTCCGCCTCCAGTGCTGATGTCCACGTTTTCACTGTTGGGCTCTTTTACGGGCGTCTGCAAAAAAAAACACAAAACAGATTTTAAAAAAGATTTTGCTCATGTAAACATCACACTTTGAGCTTTGGTGCCAACTCAAGTTTGTTTTGATCATTTTGGCTTTGTTTGGTTGGTTTCCAGCACCAAACTCACACCACTGGTAGAGTCAGTGTTGCAGTCCGGCTGATCAGGATGTTCAAACAAACAGAGCGATGTTTTGATGGTGCCACAATGTTTATACTTTTCATTGGAATCAACCTATTAATGGTATACAGTTGTAATCAATATTATTCAACCCCCATTGCAAATCAGGTTTATTGGATAAATTTACGGACTTTCAGCTGTTCGCACTGAACAAATCAAACAAAAGTCATTGAAATAGCTCAACACAACAATTGTTTCAAGTCGTTTCCCCAAAGTCAACTGAAAATGCAACTTTTAATGACTTCTGCAGTCTCAAAATTATTCAACCCCCTGAATAGAATCCCTCACAACGGCACAAATCTGGAAAACAGGTGTTGTCTCAAGCACACCTGATGCAACTAATCAAGGGCTTCATTAGTTGCATCAGGTGTGCTTGAGCTAGAACACATGAAATATCAGAACTGGCTAGGTTTGTTGAGTGTCAAGTTTGACAGCATGTTAGTAATATGGCCAAGTCAAAAGAGAGATCCAAAAAAGTTAAAGGTGCAGTAGGTGATCTGGGAAATGCTAACGTTAACCTGCCAGCATTGAAAGCATACAATCCCACCTCCGCCAAAACACATGAAGGCACACACACACACACACACACACACACACCCAGCTGCTCTCGGCGAAGCTTCACAAGAGACGGCGTTAAACTACCTCATGTCTCAAAGCACATAACATTACAAAATAAAGAACATAAACAACTTAAAGAGCTTGTATTTATTGCTGTGTTGATAATGTTGACAGGGAAACGCATAATTCCACTAACTAAGAGCTGGCTGTCGTCAAAGACATACACAAATTCATCAGTACCTCAGATCAACAGAAACAAAACTGGGGAGGGCATCTTTAGTGATTCAATTTGGAATCAGGGAATCACAATGCAATTTATTCAGTGAGGTGATGTGGCTCATCTTGTTGAATTATGATTCTGAACATACAGACTCGTTTCTGCTCTAAAATAATAGCATCTAGAAGAGTAAACACCAGCTGAATACACTAGAGAGGTCAGCTGCTGTAACTGAATTTATGAGTCAAATGAAACAACATCGATCCTCTTTAGCATTGCAATGTTTTTGCTTAAAGGGATAGTTCACCCAAAACTGAAAATTATACCATAATTTACTCAATCTCAACCCATCCTAGGTATATAGGACTTTCTTCTTTCAGCCTAACACAGTCGGAGCTGTATTAAAAAATATCCTGGCTCTTCCCAGCTTTATAATGGAAGTGAATGGTAACTGAGATTTTGAAGCCCAAAAAAGCTCATCCATCATAAAAAATAATCCATACGACTCCAGTGGGTTAATAAAGGCCTTCTGAAGTGAAGCAATGCGTTTTTGTAAGAAAAATATCCATATTTATAACATTATAAACTATAATTATTGGCTTCCGGTAACGGCCGTTCACGAGTTGAGTTCCGGCTGAAGAGTGACCTCTGACCCGACGTAGTGATGAACGTGGAAGCACAGAGGAGGGAGCAAAACAAAACACAGCTCACGAATTAGAAGTCTAAAACGAGAATTATCTGAGGAGCTTGAGTTTGTTGCCCAGTTTGTTAACGCGAGAGGCGTTTACTCTCACCTAAGATTACGCCACGCCAAAGTCCTACGTCATGCGTCGGGTCAGAGGTCACTGGAACTAGACTCGCGTACAGCCGTTACTGGAAGCCAGTGAGGATATTTTATGAAGTTTTAAATATGGATATTTTTCTTAGAAAAACACTTCGCTTCAGAAGGCCTTTATTAACCCACTGGAGCCGTATGGACAGTGTTGTGCCTGAATGCGTTAATTGAACGATAGTTCATGAACTCGTTCATATTTTGGGCGAACGTGAACTGAACGTAGGCTACTGTATTACTGCCTGATGAACGTTAGTGTGAACTCGTTCATTCTGGTGTCTGTGAACGGCACGCTCTCTCAGTTTAACTTCGTTCAGTAGGGTGCCATATTTATTCAGAGCCTTCCAGGCGAAAACCCGGCTAAAACACAGCGTAAACAGGACTTAATATGTAGCGGGAAAAACACCCAATCTGGCAACACCAGCGTCGTACCCATAGACTGTAAAAGGTCGTACCGCCGCATGCGTCATCAAAACAAAAAGCAGCAGATCATTTTCGAGTTTTATGACAAGGTTGGTGAGGATGTGAAAAATCTCACATTTCTGTGCAAACTTTGCCCGCGGATAAAATAATTGCTGTCTGTGGTTCTAGATGGCAATAATTTTGAAAAATAATAGCTCGCAGCAACATATGGAAAAAAAGAACTATATGAACTAGTTCAAAATTTTAAAGAATGAACTATGAACTGAACTAGTTCATTTTAAAATTTGTGAACTGAACTTTGAACTAGTTCATGTAGAAAGTGAACTTTCCCAACACTGCGTATGGATTACTTATGATGGATGGATGCCCTTTTGTTGGGCTTAAAAAAAACATTCACTCCCATTATAAAGCTGGGAATAGCCACAAATTTTTTTTATATAACTCAAGATTGTCATATACACTTAGAATAGCTTGAGAGTTCATTTTTGGGGTGAACTAACCCTTTAAATGCATTAAGCTCCATCATACTGATGGTGATATCAGTCAGTGATTCCAGAACTCACCTTTCTGAGAATGTCTTCTGCTAACGTGAGGAACGCCTTCTCGATGTTGATGTTGGCTTTTGCACTTGTCTCGAAGAAGCGTATTCCGTGTTCTCTGGCGATCTAAGGATCAGCACAAGAACAGTTAAAAGTGGTTGACTGATATATTGCCAAGGCTGATATTTGCCATTTTTTAAAATCAATTTGCATCGGCTGACAAAGTTTTTCTGTTTGGCTAATGAATGGGACTTTTATTTTGACAGTGTATGGGACTTTTATTTTGAAAGCACAGAGAACGCCAGCGCCTGAGCTGCCAATTTAATTTACGCTCTAATTACAGGATCAAGAAGTTGCAGATTTATTTTTTTAACAAGTTCAAATCATTTTTTATTACATATTCATTTCTAATATTATGTAACAATAAATATAAATTTAATTTCAGTAATTGTTATGCATGTGTTAATCAAAAACTAGTGGACAAATTGACCATCCTGACCCATCCATAGTCTCTCACCTGTTCCCCCTTGGCTTTTGGTACGATACGTTTGTCCTCCATGTCACACTTGTTGCCTAGCAGCATCCTCTCCACATCCTCGTTAGCATGCTGCAACAAACATACACACATTTGAGACGATGCATTCTTATACTATCCTTACAAATAGTGACATTTAGACTGACAGTCCAAATTAAAGTGGCTTCAAAAGTCTTTGAAAAAACGGTACTGAGGTACTTAATTTTGTAACAGTGGTGCGAGTGACTTAGGCCCCATCCGCACTACTACGTTTTAGTTTAGAAACGGAGACCTTTTGCTACGTTTGCACCTCCCGTCCAGACTAAAACGAAGACCTAAAACGGAGAAGTTTAGAAACGCTGCCGACCCCGTTTTGCGTTTTAGTGAAGACGGGTCAAAACGGAGGACTTTAGAAACGATGACGCAGAGGCTCACGTGGATAACGATTTACAAGCGTTACTGACTTTGATGTCTTTGCTAGTAGCTGTTGTGCAAGTAAATTGGTACCTTTCCAATATGTCGCCGTATTTGGTTTGCGACGACTCCGAGTCTGTGTTTTCTGCCGCCATGGCTGTTTTGTATTCCCTTGTAACTTTAAGTAAAAGTTCCACCTCGTCGTCGGTCCATGAAAAGAAATCTCTGGTCTTCGACATTGCTAATCTTTGCAGAGGTAACTTGGCTACTTTCTTCTTCGTCAAATCTGAGGAATAGTCAATCTGTTTCCTGTTTACACCGGCACGCGCATGCCCAGTGTAGGTGAATGGTCACGTGATCCACATTTTCAGTCGTTTTAATGTGGACGGAGATCAATTCTAATACGCAGCTTAAACGCTGGTGTGGACGGAGATCGTATTCGTTTTAATTCTCCATTTCTAAACTAAAACGCAGTAGTGTGGATGAGGCCTTATTGACATGAACAACACGCCACCAAACACAACCACATCCCTAATGGAGTGTCGTTATATGAATTCTCTTAAAATTGCTGATTGTTGGGAAATTCTGCATGAATCATCACACTGAAATTCAAAAAGTCAGCAGTTTCACAACACGGCTACATCTCTTTAAGTTGGTGTTTTTACAGGACTGGAACTTCATAAGTCCTACACCAGCGGTTCTCAACTCAAAACTGGGTCGCAGGTCTGTTCTATTTATAATAATAATAAATAGCAACTAACCATATGATCATGCATAGTCAGACTATTAAAATAAAAGGGCTTATTAACTTTTAAAAGCTAGAAGAACTCACTTGGTCAAAAGATGTGTTTCCCACCAAATTTGGGCACAAATCCATGTCTCAAAAAATCAAAAACAAAACTAATCAAGGTAAAAGAAAACTCCATTCAGTGTGAGATCACTTGACCATGTGTTTGGTGCAGTCAATTATTGGCCAACATTTTCCTATTAAGGCCATGTCATGTTAATAACTTAATAACCCAGGCTCAATGATATGTAAACTAAAATTAAAATACTCAAATATCAAAATAAAATCTCAAAATATTACCAAAAACTATAATATATATGGTAATATATCAATGATACTAAAATAACACTGCATTAAGCTTTTGCAGTTTACATTGCTAATACGTTTTTTTCATTTTAAGCACACTTTTGTTGACTATTTTATGTCAAACTTAAAATCTGGGTCTCAAGTAAATTTCTCAATGCAACATCGCAACATTTTCCATTCAAACACACAATCCTATTGAAACATCACTTCCTTAATGACTGTCTTTTCTGATGTTGTCAGAGGGTTGCAGTAATGTTGTGTGGAGACTGACCTCGTCAATGTTTCTGAGCCATTTGCTGATGTTTTCGAAGCTCTTGGCGTTGGTGATGTCATATACGAGCATAATTCCCATGGCCCCTCTGTAGTAAGAGGTAGTGATGGTGTGAAACCGTTCCTGTCCTGCTGTATCCCTGCACAAACACAAACAAACACGTCAGTCCAGCCCAGGCATCCAAAGGATCATAAAACACACAGGATCCAAATGAAACTTCGGTTGGCAATAGCTGATGACCATAGCTGACCAGCTGTTAAGCAGCACCGATTGTTACCGACTAATTCCACCTCAGCAACTGTTGCCGTCCACTATATTGCTTGTCAAACGCTTGTCTAATGTTCTTGTCTTTCAATATGTTACAAGGCAATTTCACAGAATTTATTCAAAATGGAAAACACAGTGCTGGGATTAAGCATAGGAACAGACTAGGGATGCTAACGCTTAATCGATGATCAATTAATTGTTGATAATTTAAATGTATCAATTTGTGTGTGTGGCTCAGGCACAAAACGTTTAGCAACAATGGAATTATTTAGGTGCTTTTACCTTTTATATCTGCAGTAAACTGTGACGCCTACATCGCTGCACTACCTGACACTACCTCGCCATTTTACCAGGAAGCCCAACATTTTTTCTTCTTTTACTGTCGTCATAACAGAATGGTAACACATTCCAGGTCGCAAGCCACCGAAATGAAACCATGAAGAACAACATTTTTCCAGTAGATCAGTCTCTGAATTGCATGCTAGCAAGTCTTTTCATGCTTGAATTAAGTTTTCATTTTGTATCCTGCATACAGTGCTTAGCATAAGTGAATACACCCATGCTAAAGTTGACTAAAAAGAGGAATAAAAAAAAAATCATCTTTTGGAAATTGATCTTAATGCCTTAACAAAAAAAAATGAGGAAAAAATCCAACCTTTAAGGACACCAATTTTCTTTGTGAATGAATAATGTATCGTAAATAAATATATGTTCTTCCTTAAAATACAGGTTGCATAAGTCAGTACACCCCTATGTTAAATTCCCATAGAGGCAGGCAATTTTTTAATTTTAAAGGCCAGTTATTGCATCCTGATAAAGTTCCCTTGGCCTTTGGAATTAAAACAGCCCCACATCATCACACACCCTTCACCATATCTAGAGATTGTTATGGTTTTATTTCAGTTAGCCTAATAGCTGGTTTGATTTGCATTGAGAGATGATCTTATGGAAAGTACCCCATGCCAATCTCTAGGTATGGTGAAGGGAATGTGATGATGTGGGGCTTTTTTAATTCCATGTGGGGCTGTTTTAACACATTAAACTATAATGTGTGTTATGAATATGAAACCATGCAAACACACACTAAGAACTTACCATATCTGTAGCTTTATCTTCTTTCCTTGCAATTCAACTGTTTTGATCTTAAAATCGATTCCTAAAGAGACAGAACAGAAAGAGGAATTTAAGAAAGACACTTAAAAAGAAAATGCATTCACAACCCATTTTATTTCTGTAATCTTGAGTAAAACACAATATAATATGACAGGACTGAATTTTATTCATTGGAAATTGATTGGATCCACCTAGGCTTTTCATATTAGAATGGAGTCAGATCTGAATGTGAGTTTGCAGTGGATTGTGGGGGATTTGCTCTCCTCCTGAATCACCACCAGCATGTTCTAGGAGGCATTTTGACCAGAATGTTGAGGCTGAAGTTCAAGAGCTTCTCACATATCCCAATGGTGGCGCTACTTTTTCCAAGTAGAATGTTATTTGCTATAATCACTGCAAACTTTAGCACATTAACTGGCTTAGTAAAAATACTCCAAATAACAGTTAGAAAGTTTGCCTTATCTACAACAATGACTACATTAAAGCTGTTGATGTAATGTTTTTGACTGTACTAAAGCACAAAAATACCATAGCATGTTTCCTAAATCGCTTCAAACATACTAAGTTCACATACTTGTTTCTCCATAAACAGGGCTCTAGAGTGCGACCAATTTGGTCGCATATGCGACCAAAATTTGTAAGGGTGCGACTAAAATTTTTCCAAGGTCGCACCGGTGCACCTAACGTCCTCGCGTCCGCTGCCGCTCCACGAACTAAGCGCTTGTTCTCCTTTGTCGGAACTCACACTCATGGTTGGATCATATCGTGGTCTAAACCAATCAGAGACAGAGATAGGGCGGGTCTTTGCCTCTGATTGGCTGTGGTAGGCCTACACTGCTCCGTGCTGTGTGACTGAAATTGCGACCTGAGCACCAGAGAATCAGTTACGGCAATCAGCATCAGCAAAAGAAACGCAAGAAAACAGACGACGAACAATGAAAAGAAATGGACCCATAGAGTTTTTTCTTTAAGAAAAGTAGGCCTGTTCCCCCAACACTCTCCAGTGTAGGGATGGGTACCGAAACCCGGTATTCAACTTCTGACAGACCGCTGTATCGATCAGCTCGGATGTGATCGGTTCTGATGTCGGTAACTTACTGGAGAAATTAAGAAAATACACATACTATTTATTATTACTATAAAGACGTTATTTAAAAAAAGAATTTATCTTGCGAGCCTTTCTGTGTATAATAATATTACACCATTTTTGCTATTCGCAGTCCAAGAGAGAAAGAGAGAGAGAGATTTCTCACGCGGAGCCACAGCGCGCACAACACGACAGCTCTGCTTAATGAGTGACGACGGCAGAACTAAACATTCAAACGTAGCCTGGTTACACTTTAGGTCTGTGATATTAGTCTGATTTTATTTTAGATTTCGGCTTCCAAAGATTATTAAAAAAAATATTGAGGTAAAACCATTAAAAACTACAGCCACATTCGGTCTTGCGCAGCTTCCTTCCCTTCGCAGCAGTGCGCTGTCATTTCTCCCTAAAACTCAAACTTAACGACAGAATCAGCTCGTGATTGTTGTAAAATGCAGTCCAGCTACTGTTGCTAAATTGCGGGACGCGTTTAATAATAAAAAGAGCTATTAAAAGCACAAAAGTCTGCACAAGAGATGCTGTTCACAAGGCGACGCGCGCTCCGAAACAGACCGTAACGAGACAAGCAAATTATACTTTGGGTTTCATGTGCGTCTATAAACTATCAAATGTACACAAAAATATGTCAAAATGACCGGCTTGTATTCACAGCTCTTGAATTAATAACTTCAGCTTTAATAAGCATTATCT
Organism: Gila orcuttii; assembly: GCA_026230005.1. NCBI lineage: Eukaryota > Metazoa > Chordata > Actinopteri > Cypriniformes > Leuciscidae > Gila > Gila orcuttii. The sequence goes on from JAPDVR010000012.1 coordinate 6,560,752, forward strand.
ATCTATGATAAAATATGCAGTGTTATTTTACATTTGATTACTTTATTAGATTTCTTTTTAGACCATACTTGAACAGTAGCTAATGTTAATAGACCTTCCTGAAATTAAAGCACTGTGTAGGCCTATATAATGTCCATCTTTGTTTAATTGTTTATCTTTGTTCATAAAACAAAAAGAACCGATAAGAATACTGTTAAAGTACCATATCGATAAGCAGTATCGGTAAGAGTAGTAATACCGTTAAAACCTTATGGATACCCATCCCTACTCCCCGGTCAATGCTCCGACAACAGCCCAGACATGGAGCTACTTCAGCCACCAGTCTCCCCAGTCCCTGTAAGATGCCAAGCCCTGGTCCTTCGTCGGAGATGGCATCCGACTCAAGAGGTAGAGCCTACCGAGCCTGAGCTAGAGACTCAAAATAGTTAGTTTGGCAGCTCAGTGAAGCACTTAAAAAAAAAAAAAAAAATTATATACAGTATAATTGTGCTTCAAATAAAAAAAAGTATTTACCTACACCTTATTCTTGATTAAAATCATTTACATAATAATTATGAATGTATATGGAGCATGATAAAAAGCTGAGCTTGAAATTGTGGCGTTAAAGGCGACGCGAGCCGAGGAAACATTTGGGTGCACCTAAATTTTGTGCTGGTGCACCTAAATAAAAAAGTTAGGCGCACCAGTGCAACCAAGGCAAAAAGTTAGTCTGGAGCCCTGATAAAGCAATGCTACAGCCAGTTTTTCAACTTTGAAATGTGTGTTCCGTGTCGGAATGTTTGTTTTTGTTTTGGTCAACATGATCCCACCCGCTGCCAATTTAATTTACCCAATAGTATTTCGACACTGCGGGGTGCCAGTTGACGGAAAACACAGCCAGGACTCCAGACCGCATTTTGCGACCTTTTTTTCCTACCGGTGCGACTACATTTTGTTAGAGCTGGCACTGGAGCCACCACCACGTTGCCCAACTAATAAGAGCTGCCATTTCTGTTGCATATGAAACAAACATCAAACGAAACAAAAGTGGAATGAAACCACACTACTCATTTGACCGTTTATCAGCATGGAGCAATAATAGACACCACAGCACGAGGTCAGAACAGGTTTACTCGTGGGCCGATCTCAAGCATGCGACACTGTTACAACACAGCGCTGGGAGATCCAGTGAGAAAGCGTTTCAATTCGCCTCAGTATTAATAATATAGCTGCGTGATCAAATTTGACGTGTAAATTTCAAACTTTTAATATTTACATTTTCTCTATAAGGATGTTCCCTAGGTTTTTGCACATTCCTTTTTTTTTTTATAAAAGTAAATTTTGTCTGCATCTCGATTCTAGCTCAGTGCTTTACTGTCAAATTTCCAACAAACAAACAAGTAATATTATTAGTAACTGTACTTATTAATGCAAAACAATAGTAATTTTGTGTTTAAAAATCCCACTAGCGCTACCAAATCAGGTGCTTGCGCCACCATCTGTAGAACTTCGTGGCACCGGTTTTACTACTCTCAAATGTTAGTCTGGAGCCCTGATAATAAACAAATACGCACCGATTATGTAATCCTTATAAAACGTGCATTTCTCTCGAGTTCACTATAATGAGGAGATGGCAGGTCAGCATAGTCAACTTCATCTTTGCAGCCGATACAGACTCAGAAAACAGTCATTTATTAATAAATAATAAAAATGTCTCCTTGCGATTTTTTTCAAACACATTCCTAATCATTAATTTTGCCGGTGCTTTGCGGCAAGCTTTATTATGAGTGCGCTCGAGTGCGGAATTGGCTATATATTAGACTTATAGGGCTCTTTATGGTTCAGTATATACCTGGGGGAATACCCCAGTCGCTCATTTAAGCCATATTAGTCGACTAATTGCACATTTATATTAATTTAATTAATATAAATGTGCAATTAGTCGACTAATATGGCTTAAATGAGCGACTAATATTTGACTAGATAATCTAGTCAGGGGGCAGCCCTAATGCATAGATGATTTTTTGCACTAAATGGCTCCAATACTGAATTTTCGTCATTCGGTGTAAAAGTGTGGGATGTGTAGGCAATGGCATACATTAATTTGTTGTAAAATCATCAAAAATCAGGACTTGTGAAATTTTGCCTCTAAGGGCTTTAGCGTGGGAGAAGCTTTTTCAAATGAGAAACAAGACTGAGCGCTCAGTGTGACACAAAAGCATCAAGAACACGCTACACTATCTATAGCAATATCGATTGGGCATTTCTACCATGTTCCTAAATTTAAAAGTAAAGATATAAACCATGCGGTTTAAGCAGCTCAAAGTAGCATCGCAGTGTTTGTTCATGTCGATGATTTAGAGTAGACAGATCTCTACCGTTCAGAGAGAACACTAGCAGCGTGTGTTGTTGAGACTAGCACGGACTAACACGGGCAGGCAGACAGACAGAATGGAAAGGTTCATCTGTGAAACTGCTGAGAGAGTTTAATGGCCCAATTGCACAGTCAAAGCATTCAGACAAAAATTCACACTGGAAAATGACCTGAACAGATCGCTGGTAGCTACTTTTGTTTGTCCTTGCCACACACAAAAACTGATGTTTGCAGAGAAACTTAGTAAGCAACTCCCACAATACCCTGGGCAACCATAAGCAATGTGCAAAAAAACCTTAGCAACCACATAGCAACGACCTAAAATCACTTAAAACAATTAGTATGTGAGTGGAACAATTAGTACCAATGCCTTAGTAATGGCATAGTAACAATCTAAATCACTCAAAACACTTTAGCAACCGCATAGTAACAACCCTCCTCAGCAACTGCATAGCAACAAACTAATCCACTCAAAACACTTTAGAAATGGCATACTAATTAACTAATCCAATTAAAAAACCATAGCATCTACATAGTAACATCCTAAATTAGGGGACGCACCGGTTGCTGTTTTTTCTTTTTCTCTGTTTGAGCAAATTTATTTGTTGTTCATTTGCTCTATTACAGGCCAAACTGGCATTAAAAAATACTGGAAACCATTGGAAATTATCGTCCGAAACAGCTATTTTCGGTTCTGGGCTGAAATGGTTTTGGAGGGCCGATATCAGTGATCGAAACAGACATTTGATTAGCGCTTCTCCGATGGCATGTTTTGACTGTTCAGCATCTATTTCGTGCACACTGTGGATAAGCTACAACAGTTAAACGTGTCCGCTGAGTAGACACTAGCTCTGAATAGACAATATTTACTTCCCGATTTTAATCGGTAATGATATGGTTTCTTAAATCTAAAATCTTTTAGTCGGTGCCGTTTTCTGTTGATGCGTAGCGTGAACCAAACTTAACTAAACATTTGTCGCACGCCTGTCATCCAATAATCGCAAAAAGCTTTTTGCTTTGTTACTGTTAATATGAAGCAAAGTCTCAGATTTTTAATGTTTTCAATTTTATTGTGAATTTCAAACAATAAATATTAAAGAGATTTATTGATATGGCAGATAGCTGTAGCGCCTCAGTTCAAGCGCATGTGAAGTTGAACCGATCATCTCATCTCCTCTTGACTACTAGTTACAGCATGAAATAAACATGGATGAACACCGGAAGGCATGTCGAAAGATACATATCCAAATTAATCCTGTCTCATGTAATCAAATCACTCAATCAGTGTTTTAAACAAGGAAAGACATCAATAAAAACTAGGGCTGCAACAACGAATCGATATAATCGATAATAATCGATTATGAAAATCGTTGTCAACGAATGTCATTATCGATTAGTTGCTCTGCTTACGTCACGGGGAGCATTTACTGGTGATTGGTTGAAACAGGCCTATCATGATGCGGCACACACGCACACACACGCAAGGTCTCTCTCCCTGTGCCGCTCTGTCGTGCGCGCGCTACACAGTTTGGACTTTGGAGCACTCTCTTCTGTCTCGCATGCGCTCTCTTGCTTGCACGCTCTAGATTCCAGGAGTTTGAACTAATTTGCGGGCATCAGGGAGCCGCTATCAATATGCGGGAGACTCCCGGAACTTCCGGGAGACTTGGGATGTCTGTATTTTGTCTCGGGCATCAGGTTGTGCAATCATTTCGCTCGCAACATAAGTGATGGATTAAAATAGCGCTACGCAGAAATAGGCTAAATTAAAACGGTGTTTAGAAAGTGAAGCACTAAATATAAAGGCAGTTATTAACAGCAGCAGTAAAAGATTGTTTTTTAGTCACTGTAGTCAGTGGTTTTCAGCGAATGCTTGTGCACTAATGCATAATTTTCTTGTCCTTTTAATCAAGCCTGTTTGCTGCGTCTCCATTCCGTTCTCTTTTTATAGCATTTGTCTTCTATTAAGTTTTAATTGTTTTACAAACGCGATCTACTGCGGCTCTACTACGTTCACACGTCTTTCTATATTTATTTTAGCAATTTATCCTTATAATTAATTGAATCTTAAATAAAAAATTAAATGAATTATGTACTTTACATGTTTTTGGTTTCTATCTTCACATCTGAACATGTCTGTAAATTAGTTTTTAACAAAAATTATGTTAAAACAATGTTGTATATAATTTAGATTTTTTTGTTTTTCATGGTTGTCAACTTGCCATCAGCAATTATCATTAAAAACAATGCAAATATTGATATTAGTAAAACTCAATGAGTGGCTTTTGTACACTTTTACACATAAATACCATGATTAAGGGTTTTATTTAGTTGTAATAAACAAAAAATCAAATTGAAATTTTATCCGATTAATCGAAAAAATAATCGTCCGATTAATCGATTATGAAAATAATCGTTAGTTGCAGCCCTAATAAAAACAGCTTGTAGGTTATACTTAAGGTTACATTATACCTAAAAAAAAACTATTCAATGTCCATAAACTCAGTTAGCTAGAAAAAAAATGAAAATCAAGAGAAGAGCATTTTGCGTAATATATGCACTGTATTCCACATTCATTGTATTTTTACTTAACCTGTTAGTGATGTTTTCATTATTTAATGTATGTTTGAATAATTCTATCATGAAGACAAGTTATTACAGTTTATTGTCATTCAAATGTTTATATTTCAGCAACAAATGGAGTAAAAACCATTCTGTTATTAAAAAGTAGATATAAAACTGCCTTATGTGCAGTTTAAATGTTTGTACAACTCAGCTTTAGCTATTTGAGCGTTAATGATTATTTGATTATTAAATTTATTTATTTGCGGTTTTCTGTCAAGTGCGCATCCTGAATTTTCGGTGCATTCCTACATAAAACATACTGTACCTGCAAAAAAAAAAAAAAAAAAAAAACTACAGACGAAGTGAAAAGTAAAGGCAAATTCACACTCTGAAAGTAGGTGGCGCTTATGGAACAGCAGCAATAGCCTATAGCTTTTCCTTGGTTACTGCTTTACCAAACCAGCTCATAAACACTACTTTAATAGGCATTATACAGAGGAAACGAAAATGCCATCGAAACTTTTCTGAAGACAATCAGTCAGTTCCCTCCGATTCAACCACCAATTCAATTTATATCTTTCTTCTAATATTTTGAGCATCACAAACAGTTCCCTGCTGTTGCATCTGTGCTCTCCTCTCTTCTTTGAGTCCGTCTTTAGCGTGTCCCGTCTAGCCAGTGCTTACAGACTCTGTTACATTTACACACAAATGACAGTTTAGGAAACAGTTCGAGTGCACATCCGGAACTAAGAACGGCCAATATAAAAAAAGAAACGGCAAGTTGCCAATTGTGTGTTTGGAGCCGGTTCTCGACCAGGGCATCTCTAACCCAAGTCACTCAAAATACCTCAGCAATGGCATACAACAATCGAGTCCTCTCAAAACACATTAGAAATGGCACAGTAACCTCCTAAAATCACTTAAATACATTATAGCATCCAAACAATCACTCAAATGATGACAAAACAACCTAACACCGAGCAGCAACTGCATTGTAAAGGCACTAACCATTTTGTTATCAAATAGTCTAAACAGGATTTGGAGTGTTTTAATGTTCTAACAAGGAGTGTGAGTGAGGGTACACAAAAATTATGCTTCGGTATATACTTGGTTTTGAAGTCACAATTTGGTAAGTTTTTGGAACAGCAGGCTATTTGTAAATAATGACATCTTTCTAACATTTACACAAGCATAAACCCGTAAGATGCAAGTTATGTGTTAAGGAAAACATGTCTCAAATGCATCAAGCACCATTAATATCTGATATGAGGGCATGCCGTTTTATATGCTTATGGGTAACTTTGAAACGCTTAATATAAAGCATGTGTCATGTTTAGAACAACTTGGATCACGTAGGCTACTTTTCCCACAGCTGCACACTTGGTTTCCTCTGTATTTTTCAAATATGTTTGCAACATCAAAGTATATTGATATCTGATTCTACACACAGAAGTTCCACGCATAGTGTTTAAAATAACTGCATTCATTCAGTATACGGGCATGCCGAAACGAAAGACCAGCAACAAAAACTCAGTACGAATATGTGTACCGTTACACCCCAAGTTCTAACATGCAGAAAGTCTGACCAGCATATTTAGCAGTAATGCTTAACAGAACTCAACCACCACACACACACACACACACACACAATGGGTGGGAGCTGCTTTATGAAATGATACACAAATGAGCAGCCAAAGACTGAGTCACTCTCATACAATACACACAAACCACCACAGAGAACAGAGTTAGAAAGAGATTAAAAAGTGAGAACTCAGCTGATGAACATTAGAATATAAAAACAGGACACACACCCATAGTTTAACCTCTGGAAACATGTCAAAGTAACACTCACTCAAAAACAGCCGTCTAGCATTTCGAGCTTTAAGAGCAGAAAGTTTGAACCACGCTAATGCTACATACGGCCTTAAAGGAACCATTCACAAAATGTAACAATTCTGCCATCCTTTACTTCACCTCCACATCTTTAAAAACCTGCATGTTTTTCTTCTGTGGAACTCAAGATAAGATGTTTCGGTGATGCTATTCTATTACATACAATGAAAGTGAATGAGGACTGGGAGCTTTAAAAATGACAAAAAAGTACTGTAAACATAGTTTACAAAAAACACGATATTATTCTGCCCTACATCAACAAAGGAAAAATAATACACAGGTTTAAAGTGACGTAAGGGTGAGTAAACGGTTTGAGAAGTCTGGTTTATACTGGCTAGTACTGCACCAAATGTGAGGCTGGTTTCAAACTTCGGTTATACGAGTTCTGAACACAAAGGACATGGAAGGGTTCCTGACAGGCAGCCAATCAGACCCCTTCCCATGAGCCTCTGCAGCTGTGGGGCCCCTCAGGGGTCAAGACTGAAGCTCCGCCCAACTGAGCCAAGATCCTGTCAATCAAAGAAAAAGAATGCACTACTGCAAGTCAGAAAGGGGAAAAGTGAGAAGAAGCTCACTTTATGCATTTAGAAGTTTATACGATAATAAATCATGAGTTTAATAGTGCAAATATGGTTAAGATTTGTGTTTGTGTGTGAGCGTGTAAGGTGATCTTTCTCTTGGGACTGCAGGGAGTTTCCGGAAAGTATTTTAAGGCCCTGAACTACAACAGAAAGAAAGAGAGAGATGGACTTAAAGTCAACATGAAATGACATTCATAACCCATATTATTATTAGGTGATAGGATATTTAAAAAGGGAATATATGCAGGGTGAGACTTTAGTTTATCCATCAGGAATGAAAGTTTGCAGTCAAATGAAGGACTACCTTTCTGAAACAAATCTGTCATTGGTCAAAACTTAAAAGGGTCAGTTCACCCAAAAATGAAAAGCCTAAATTCAATCTGTTCATCATATAAAGTGATTGAGTCTCTTCAGAGACATTAATATGGATTAGTTTTACAATCTCTTTATGAACTTTTTGAAGAGGTAGTTGTGTAGCTGTCAATGGAGGGACAGAAAGATCTCAGATTTCATTAAAAAAATCTTCATTTGTGTTCTGAAGATGAACGGAAGTCTTACGGGTTTGGAACGCAATGAGGGCGAGTAATTAATGACAGAATTTTCATTATTGGGTGAACTATCCCTTTAAGCGTCCTTGGTGACATCAGCTATAAAATAGCCTAGCTGCAGAGGTGGAGCAAGTTATACTTTTTTTTAAATAGATTGCAAAAACTATATATTTAGTTGGAATAACATGGAGAATAATACCAGAAACATACATTTAAGAAAAAGTAAATAGGGATTTTAAAAAAGCAACCAAAAGAAACATGAGAGAAAACAGAAAAGAAAGAACTGGATTAGAAGAGAAATATAAGTGTGAATCTGGATTCTCACTGATCTGATCACTTCAACCACAGTTTCCTGGCATTTCAGAACATCAACCTCGTGCTGACAGTTTACAACTGCCACCTGATCACACACACACACTTGCTGATGACAACAGGAAGCCACAGGTTTGATGTGGTCACCTGACACACCGTGAGCAGTCACGTGACGCACAGTAAAGAGATAAAACACCATTGTAAAGGTCACACACACGCCCTTGCCCATCCTGAAACCAGGTCAATATTTGTTTTCAAACCTAATCATGATCATATCCAGATTTTAAAGAGGATTTTATCAGTCCAATACAATCAAAGACATTAACTTTAATTAACTTCTATATTAGAGTTATGCGTCACTAAAAACAAGCAGATTGTTCCACAGATTAAACGGTTTTACATTAACCAATACTGAATGGCCCATGTGATGTCAACCAAAATGTAAAGTCATGAGCTACATTTCAGATCAAAGCCTTTTCTTTGGATTTAGTAGGCTATAACAAGCGCCAATGAATCACTCACAATAGCCTGGAAGAACCAGAAAACGTGTATTATATGCGCAAACCAAGCCAATTTTGGATTTCTTTTTTTAATCTTAATATTTTGATTCTTTTCTTTTTAGGAACAAGCTTGAACATGCATCACATAAATTGGTTCTAATTCATTACAGGCCAACATACTAGAACACTTAACGAACATTATCCAAAACCAAGCCTTTGTTTTGTATAATGTTCGTTAAGTGTTCTAGTATGTTGGCCTGTAATGATAGGCTCTGTTTACTCCTGGTATTAAGATGCGTTGGTCGATCGGATCACAAGTAAACGAGGGAGACACATTCCTGTTTACACCTGGTGTTTTAATCCGTCTCTTTTGTCCACTTTCATACACTTCTGTCCTGATTTCTTCGAAGGGAGGGTCTATTGGGCGGGTAAATGTATGGGCTTTTTCAGATCTTTCGATCTAATGGAGAAAATAAGCTCGAGCAAATTTACATATGAACACGACCGGAGAAAACAGAAACACACAGAGAGCATCAGCTTTAGTTTCTGCTCTGACAGCCGCAAGACCAGCCGAACGCTGTGAGTGTGTGTTAGAAATCAGGAATGGTGAGAGAACATTGAGCTTTGTACGTTTTTCGTCTTCAAACCAAACTTGGGTCTTCAGTCGACAAAGTTTAAACCCCGTCTGGCTAGTTCACTTCTCATAATGTTGTTTACGCATGAGGTCAGTAGACAGAGAGTAGACGGTCTTTTGTGGCTGTTTGAACTCATTCAACCACATGAGCGTTTACACTACAAAAGCAATCCGGATGTGTTTTTTCAAATACCTCTGGAAGTGGTCGAAAGTGGACGAGCTCAAAACGTTTTAGACCCCGTTTACAGCTGTATTTAACTACAACATAGAATATGAAAATTATAATTAAAATACTCAAATTCAATTTTGTTTTCATGTTGACAAAGCTTGAGATGAGTAACATCTAACAGTTACAAGATCTAAGCTTTTCTTCAGCCAAAACTCTACAATTGCAGGATATTTCTTCTTCAAAATCAGACAAAATGCCAGTGAGAGAGAGCATCTAGTATCAGTTCTTTAAGATAAACGGACAGGGCCGGCTGTGTCTAAATTTGCCCCGTGAACTGGTGTGACAGATCTCCTGTTACCCCCAGAGAAATGACCCTGCCGTCCGTAAACTGAGTTCAAGAGCATCTGCCGTATGACATTCTCATGTAGTTCTATTGATCTAACAGGTAAGATCTGCTTCTCATTTTAACTTCAACTCTCATTTTTGCATTTACCTTCCAGGGATCTGAACAGAGGAAGAGTGACGATAGGAAGTCTGTTATATTGCAACAATGGCGTCCAAACATCTGCATCGATCAAGACAAGCTGTCTATCTTGCATGTACATGTTAAATGATGATTGACAAGTCACAGATGAAGGATTTGACAGCTAAAAATGGTCAAATAAGCAGAAAAGCAAGAAAACGACTTTACACACAAATACAACAAATCAAATTTAATGTGGCCCCTTTAGGATGCTTACAAAACGTACCACAGTATTACTATGGATTCAAAAACACAGTCCACTCGAGAAATACCTTGGAAAAACCCTGGCATAACAATATTGTAATTATTTACAGTGGTACAATGTCAGTTTCAAAGTATTTTTTTTTATGCAAAGGTTGAAAGATTCCAACTCTCACACCTGGCCATAACCCAAAAACTACAGTAAACATACACACAGACTAGCAAAACTCAAATGTGCCTTTCCCATGATGTCATACTGAAATGAAATGACAGGTTTAGCATAGATAACACAGTTAGGCAACCACTCTATTGGCATAAATGCGCATGCGCAGTAGCGCTGCAGATGACGCCACATTACTGAACTGTTTATGCTTTTTTTTAAATAACTTATGATTGATTATTTCAAGAAACTGACAGGTTAAACGCACTAGTGGCACAGTAAATAACTATGTTTTATACTGGTTTGTGAACAGATTTAACACTTAGGAGTGATGATTTTTGGGGTTACTGCATGTAACAGGCCGCTTGAACATTTAACATTAACCGCAGCAATTCACGATGTATAGATCTCATCTGGACAAATAATAACTAGACTACATATTAAACATCGAAAAACCATTCATTTTAATCCTCTGGCATCAAATTGCTATTTGTCAGTCAACTCGCATGGTGGAGCGAACTTTAGCCAAATAACCTCAACAATAACAATATCATTGATCCAAACAGACAAGAAGGCGTTTAATAGACAACCAAGCTTCACAACTCTAAAACATGATTCTGAATCAACTGAGGTGATTCACTCAGCTGATATGAATCAGTTAGCCAGTTAGCATGCTAAAGCCCAGAATCAAGGCCTAGTCACCATGTATACACACATCTAACCGGATTTCTCACCTAAAACAATGACTAAAACCCTTAGACCGGGTAGATTCGTTTGTGTGTCTCACCTATAGTGGAGATAAAGGTGGTGTTGAAGGCGTCATCAGAGAATCGGAACAGCACGCAGGTCTTTCCCACCCCAGAATCACCAATCAAAAGCAGTTTAAAGAGCAGATCATATGTCTTCTTCGCCATCTGAGCTATTATAAACACACACTGATGAGAAGCGAATAGAGACTAAGTGTGTGTTAAATGGAAAGTGTGTGTCTGTTATCCGAAAACACACACCGGACAGTCTCTTCACAGCTGATTTCCGTTGATTTCCTCTGTAGACTCGTTTTATATTCCTAAGGATATATTTAAGATGCGTGTTTCCTCTCAAAGCGTGGTGTTTGGTGTTTTTAATGTCCCAGTATTTCTTTCTCTCACACACTGTCGGGACAAAATGGCTCCTCCGCCCGACTTTCTTTCTTCAAACTACACCAGCGATCTGATTTAAATGAAAGCTATTCCGCTTCATCCCAGCGATGCCGAACCACATAGATCTCGTTTGACAGCCGGTTCCGTAACGACAGTCCTTAACGGGTCCGTTTGTGGAGTTTAGAAGAGGACAAACACATAGACGACCGACCAACCGCCGTCGCCTTCGAATGGAGCCACCACGGCGACACCCTAGGGTTCAGAGTCACGCCTCTCTTCCCGCCCCTACGCCAGCGCCTGGGTTTCTGATTGGCCGAACGCGCCGTTTTTCAAATCTATCTCGGACGCTGATTGGACGGAGCACAAAGCGTCCGGATACATTGACGTAGCTTTTCGGGGAGGGCGAATGCAGCTGGCGCAGCCCAGAATCTGGCCCGTAAACGACACTCCGTGGCCCGACAGCTAGTTTCCGTCCCGGACCATCGCTGCGCGGTGTGATTGGGTCACCGTGACGAATCCAGATGTTCAGTCAAACACGGTGACGTCAGTCCGGGTGTGTCCCTTTTAGAACATTTCCAAATGACAATGAATATAAGTTATCCGCTGACAATGCTGAAACGTGGTACTTCATTGCAATACCATGGTACATGTGCAAAACCATCATGCACTCCTTTTCTTAGTATATATATATATATTTTTTTTTTTACGTTTTAGGCTACATTTATTCATTTTTCAGACCTTTTTATCCAAGTTGAACAAAATGTATTGATTGATTTTATTTTCTTCCTTATTGACGGTGTAAGTTTGCGTAATTGTTATTAACTGTAATGTATGTTTAAGGTGTTTTTACGTATTATTTATCGTTTTAACTATGCCATATGATCCTATGTTCTTTTCTCACTGCCCAGGGACTACAAATGAAATTTAGCTCTAATTCTGGAGCAGTCATGGATTGTCTATAGTCCCTCTTAAATAAGCTATTAAATAAATTAATACAACTTGTATAGCCTATAGCAAACATTTCCAGGGTTGACTGCCAATGTAATAACACATTTTTATCATCATGTGCTCACATGACGACAAACATATTATTTGGGTGTATTCACCAAATTACTAACACAATAACTGTTTTGGAGCATGAATTAAATGTTTTGGGTAAGTTACAACATTTTGCAGACATATAATAGAGTTGTGATGTGCCCTAAAATAGTTGTGACAATTGCAATTAAAGTTTAGAAGTAATAATCACAAGTAATTTTCAAAACTCTTTTAATGCTAATATCACAACAGATCATCAAAAGTGCACTTTTTTCAAACATATCATCATGTTTTCAATTGTGTTAGTACAATACACAAAATCACAAAGTATCCTTTTCACAACACAAAATAAGTGTTTCATAAATGTTTCATTCACAGTAACTGCCTACATCTACATCTTGTTTTCTTGTCATTTACATCTCTTCTTGTTCAGTTTAATACATTTGTCTATTATTTACAGTAATCAAACTGATCTTAATGGTTAATCAATGAATCATTTGGTACACATATATATTTCTATAGATATTGATAGTTTAAAACTTGTTTGCAATTTCCAATATGGATAACCAAATGTAATTAATTATTTTTACATAAGTGATTTATAGATACAGTAATAACCACCAGTATGTTCAAAGTGTGTGTACACGCGCGCGCGTGCGTGTGTGTGTGTGTGTGTGTGTGTGTGAGAGAGAGAGAGAGAGAGAGAGAAAGAAAGATACAGAGAAATTTGCCATTTGTGAAAACACTGTAAATGAATCAGTAGAAGATGGCATCAAATACAGCATTTTATATTACAGTATATACCATGTGATACTGTAAACAGATTACCATGGTAAAGACTGCCACATTACTGTAACTCACCCTTCATCTGTAAAGGTCCACTTCAGTATAGATTCAGTCAAATGGTATAGAGTGAAATCATTTACTGTATTGCCAGCAAAGTGTTCTAGCACAGAACCTCATGGCTGTGTCATACTTCATCACACCTTTTGATAACAGACCGCAGATACTATTACAAACATTATGGATTCAATTACATAAGGTAATGCACATGTATTTTGTAATGTGGCAACTGTAGCCTGTTGAACAGTTGAATGAACTGAATGTTAAAAGTACCCTACTAAATTGAAAGAAGATCATACTGGTGTGTTTCTGTGATTAAACCAAAAGTTCTTATTACATATTACAATAATCTTGTGTTTGAAACAATGATTATGTGGACTGAAAAGTGTATAACTGTAATGAAAGCATGGGATCATGTTTTGAAAGAATGACTAGCTGTGTCACAAGTGTGATCAGTTTGGATTTTTGTAAGAGTTTTGAAAATGTACACCTTACTTGTGAAAATAGTACCAAAGCGAATAAAAAAAACTGTAAAACTTGAGAACAACTGTAAAAGAACCATTTGTTTGTGTGAAAAACATTTTAATTGTTCTTTTTCTTTTTTAAGAGTGCAAAGTAGCATGATGCCAACTGTATCCTAAATGAAGAGAATAAATCAAAATGCCCCATTTTAGACTGTTTTAATGAGGGAAAAACAGAGCACAAACTGTAAGTTGGAATGAGTCCTGCTCTCATGTCTTGTGAGGTTTGAAGAATTTGGCTATCGTCTGTGAGTCATTGGGCAACGTTTTCCCCATAATGCAGCTGTACGCATGAAGAAACCTGCTGGGACTCAGAACTGCTGGAGGTTTAATATTCCTTCATATCTGTCAGTGAGTCACTCTCCCTTTTCCTGTTTCCAAACTGCCCCGCTCCACACCGCATGAATCTGGAATATTACAGGAATTTCTTTTTGCTCAGATGTTTCAGTTATTTATTTGATTTTATTTGCCACGTGTGAGTTTTTAAATAGCCTAGTTCTTTCAGTTTCTCGCTCTCAGGATCTTTCACCTCATTTGACTGGGTTTTAAGTAGCCTGACAGTCTAGTGAACACACTGACAGTCAGCAGAGGCGTAGTTGAAGGCTGTAAGTCAATCTGCTGCTATGTGAGTCACAGTGGAGTTAAACATCTGGTTCTGTTAAATACACCGGATGTCCTTCAGAGTTTGAGTCACAGGCAGCCATTCAAAAGTTGTCAATGTGCAATGGCGATAGTTTAAAATTGAACAGAATTTAACATCTCTTTAACATGTTAATTATTATAATTCCATAGTCCATCTTCCATGGGGAGTTAGCTGTGGGACACCGTCCCTCGTGGCCGACCCAAGCTCCGCTTTAAGGATGTCGTCAAGCGGGACATGAATGTCTTTAACATCAACCCTGACCAATGGCATCACCTTGCGGAAGACCGGGTAGCTTGGCGGTCTGCGCTGGCAGAAGGCACGACTCTGTCCTGCTATGCTTACACCAGCTTTTGCACAGAAAGACGGCATGCTAGACACCGTTCAGATCGGCGCTTGCGCTGTAAAAGGCCTTGATGATGATTATAATTCAAACTTCCATTTATATAACATTTAATCATGCAGATACATTTTTCTAATTTTTAAAAAATATATTTTACATATAGGCATGTATATATGTATATATACACTCACCTAAAGGATTATTAGGAACACCATACTAATACTGTGTTTGACCCCCTTTCGCCTTCAGAACTGCCTTAATTCTACGTGGCATTGATTAAACAAGGTGCTGAAAGCATTCTTTAGAAATGTTGGCCCTTATTGATAGGATAGCATCTTGCAGTTGATGGAGATTTGTGGGATGCACATCCAGGGCACGAAGCTCCCGTTCCACCACATCCCAAAGATGCTCTATTGGGTTGAGATCTGGTGACTGTGGGGGCCATTTTAGTACAGTGAACTCATTGTCATGTTCAAGAAACCAATTTGAAATGATTCGAGCTTTGTGACATGGTGCATTATCCTGCTGGAAGTAGCCATCAGAGGATGGGTACATGGTGGCCATAAAGGGATGGACATGGTCAGAAACAATGCTCAGGTAGGCCGTGGCATTTAAACGATGCCCAATTGGCACTAAGGGGCCTAAAGTGTGCCAAGAAAACATCCACCACACCATTACACCACCACCACCAGCCTGCACAGTGGTAACAAGGCATGATGGATCCATGTTCTCATTCTGTTTACGCCAAATTCTGACTCTACCATCTGAATGTCTCAACAGAAATCGAGACTCATCAGACCAGGCAACATTTTTCCAGTCTTCAACTGTCCAATTTTGGTGAGCTCTTGCAAATTGTAGCCTCTTTTTCCTATTTGTAGTGGAGATGAGTGGTACCCGGTGGGGTCTTCTGCTGTTGTAGCCCATCCGCCTCAAGGTTGTGCGTGTTGTGGCTTCACAAATGCTTTGCTGCATACCTCGGTTGTAACAAGTGGTTATTTCAGTCAAAGTTGCTCTTCTATCAGTTTGAATCAGTCGGCCCATTCTCCTCTGACCTCTAGCATCAACAAGGCATTTTCGACCACAGGACTGCCGCATACTGGATGTTTTTCCCTTTTCACACCATTCTTTGTAAACCCTAGAAATGGTTGTGCATGAAAATCCCAGTAACTGAGCAGATTGTGAAATACTCAGACCGGCCCGTCTGGCACCAACAACCATGCCACGCTCAAAATTGCTTAAATCACCTTTCTTTCCTATTCTGACATTCAGTTTGGAGTTCAGGAGATTGTCTTGACCAGGACCACACCCCTAAATGCATTGAAGCAACTGCCATGTGATTGGTTGATTAGATAATTGCATTAATGAGAAATTGAACAGGTGTTCCTAATAATCCTTTAGGTGAGTGTGTATATATATATATATATATATATATATATATATATATATATATATATATATATATATATATATATATATACAGAAAATTGCAGTGCCTTACAAACATGGCAGTTACAGAATATATTATACTAAAATTCTTTCCTTACAGCTTGAATACATACAAGTTATTGTCTAAAAGTTTTAAGGTAAAGTAAATATGTTGAATCATCATGAATTTTGGCCTCTTATAACGCTAAAAGCATCATCTTGAGAGGAAGCATCATCACAGGCCCCGGTATCAGCTATTTCTTCAATTCAGGATGGATTGGTTTCATCCAAGATGTTTCACTAAGTGCTTTGGTTTCCTTCTGATAGATTACATGCTTAAAACCTTCTTCCCTCGTTTGAAACCCAAGAGCTGGTCTGATCACATAGTGTCACACACTCAGGCTAATATTACAGTTTTTTACAGTCGCTAGGACACATTTCTCAATACTTAGGTCACTTTTTCAAAACACTTCACACAGTTCTCCAAACCAACTTTCAGCTCGCCACAGCAGTTAATTTCACTTTCAAAATGCACTAAAACTACCAAATCACTTTATACATGTCTCAAATCAACATATTCTTCCATCACACTAGCAAAGGTTGACAGCCAACAAACACACTTTGTCACCCACTAAACAATGACCTAAAAAACACTAACAACAGGTAGCATTATACAATATTTTCTTCTGTAAAACAAGCACACCTCTCTACTGTTTAGAATTCACTGCAATATATGTTACTGGAATGAATAAGACATGATGCAGTATGCTTCAATATATTTTATGTAGTTTTGTTGTTGTTGCACAGACTAATTCCAAAATACAAGAATTTGTATACACACCATTCACCGATACAGATACAATAGGAATCAGCTGTGGTTGGTCTAATTGTCCAATTGTTTTTATAGCATCTAATTGTAAGATTTAAAATATATTTCATTAAAATATTACTGTTGAACTGTAGCAAATTGCTGTCTTATTCAGTTTTGTATTATGTTATTGTTTTGAACATAAGTTTAACAGTTTTGAAAACAGTATGTAAGCATGTGCAAATTGGCCTGTAAGTACACAGAGTTTTGGCGGTTGTTGTGTCGAAGTGAGAAAAGAATTAATGTAATTTGAAAGATGTAGTCATTGAATGCATTTTGTGCCAAAGCAATGATAAATGATCCACAGTTTAGCCCACATATACTTCTGTTGTGCTCACTGTGTGAAGAGTTTTGAAAAAGTGACCTAAGTATTGAGAAATATGTCCTAGCGACTGTAAAAAACTGTAGTGGTCGAAGCATCCTCTGTATGGGTCTCTTGACTCTTGATAAACATAAAATAATTGATCACAGTACTAATTAATTTAAAAAAGATAAGAAAATTTTTGGAGCCTCTTGTGGTTGAAAAAATATATATTACAAATTCACTAGATGGCGCCATTGATGCACAAACAAGACCACAATAGAAGGAATCTGATTTTATACAGTTTTTAAGGACATTTTTCTCAACACTTAGGTCACTTTTTTAAAACTCATATTTCTTCTAACCAACTTCAAGCTTGGCACAGCAGTTAATTTCACATTCAAAATGCTCTAAAACTACCAAAACCCTTTATTCATGCCTCAAATCAAGTCATTCTTCCAACGCAAAGGTTTTCACCCAACAAACACACTTGTCACTCATAAAACAACAGCCTAAAAAACACTAACAACAGGCCGCATTATACAATGTTCCCATTTGTAACGTTTCTTTACAAAACAAGAGTTATATGCTAGATGGTAAAGCTGCATCTAATAGTTTTGATAGTATTTTATTTTTAATATTCAGAATATATTTCAGTGTTGCATTAGAAGTGAATTTCTGTCTTATTCAATTTTGTATTATGTTAGGTTTTGAACTTTAGTTAAACAGTTTTGAAAAGAGTTTACGCATGTGCAAATTGTTCTGTATAAAGTTTTGCTGGTGTTTGTCGGAGTGAGAAAATATTTTTTGAACATTTTGTGCTAAATCAATGATAAATGATCCACAGCTGAGCTCACATTGACTAATAGTGTGATTACTGTGTGAAGTTTTGAAATAAATATAAATAAATCATGCTAAGTGATGTTTTTTGAAAGTGTAAAAATGTAGAAAGCTTTCTATGATGGCTAGATTTATGGAAAGTCCAACATGAAAATGTGTGTGTGTGTGTGTGTGTGTGTGTGTGTGTGTGTGTGTGTGTGTGTGTGTGTGTGTGTGTGTGTGTGTGTGTGTGTGTGTGTGTGTGTGTGTGTGTGTGTGTGTGTGTGTGTGTGTGTGTGTGTGTGTGTGTGTTTGTGTTAGTGTTGCCATGTTCACCCTTTATAAATATTTTATAAATCATGTTTTTAATGATGAGGTTTTCAGTTTATATTCCCTTTGGCGTACATGTATTGTTTTTAATTTATACTTATTTTATATTCATTGTTTATTAATTCTTATAATGTTAAATATGTGTTAATAAAACTGCCGTGCTTTAGTTCTTTTTAGTGAATCAAACTGAATCAAACTGAATTCAGCCTGTGGTTTTATTGTAATCAGTGGCATAATTTTTTTTATAAAAATGAATGAATTGGCTAGTCAAGTTAAATGTAATTTTTTTTATTGTTCATTATTTTTTAAATAGGTATAGGTGTTCAGTGGTTAGAGCCAATTACTGGATTGATTCGAATTTCTGCATTTAAGGGATTAAAATGAGTGTAAACACACAAGAATTGTACTGAATTTATTTCTGTTGAAATCTAAAATGTTCTTATTATTTGTTAACAGAAAGCTGAGGGAAGTAATTTCTGCATTTATTAAAATCTCACAGACTTTAGTCTAGAATTGGAACAGCTATAAGGAACCACTACAACTCAGAATCCTATCTGGTTAGTAACAATTTTCACTCAGAAAATACCTTTTCGAATCTCAAGAATTAAGATATGAAGTTTCTGTAATAAAGCATGCCACAATTCCTGAAAATTCTCATCCCCTATATTCCGATTGCTTGGTTCTCATGCTAGATCTGGCAACCCTGATGCCTGATGCGTGTGTGTGTGTGTGTGTGTGTGTGTGTGTGTGTGTGTGTGTGTGTGTGTGTGTGTGTGTGTGTGTGTGTGTGTGTGTGTGTGTGTGTGTGTGTTTGGGCAGGGCTGCAGTGAAGCGCAGCTGATGTGTGTGATTCTCTGCCAGACGCGCGCTTATATTTTGGATCTTGTGCTTTCAGTGGAAATCGGTGAGATATTTCGAGCTTATGATTTCATCCATACGTGTTCATGACGGAAGCGCGTTTATCTTTTATTCATTTGTGGAGCCCGCAGAGATTTTCGCCGTGACTGACATTATGCGCTCGGAAACCGGGGGATGCTGATGCTGACATTCCCATCTACAACCGTCCTTCTGGTTTAACGGGAATTACTGCGCTCATTCATTTGTGATCCACTCATCTCAGACGGGAGTCAATATGTCCATGAAGTCAAAGACCGGCGAGGCGGTGAAGGTGGTGGTTCGGTGTCGCCCGATCAACCGTAAAGAAGAATCGACGGGCTATGAGAATATCGTGCAGATGGATGTGAAACTGGGCCAGGTGGCCCTGCGGAACCACAAGGCGGGTCCGGGAGAGCTTCTCAAAACCTTCACGTTTGATGCGGTTTACGACGCGTGCTCCAAACAGAGCGACCTGTACGACGAGACGGTCCGGCCGCTCATCGACTCGGTTCTGCGCGGGTTTAACGGCACCATCTTCGCGTACGGACAGACGGGAACCGGGAAAACGTACACCATGCAAGGCCAGTGGCTGGACCCCGAGCGCCGCGGCATCATCCCGAACTCGTTCGAACACATCTTCACGCACATCTCGCGCTCTCAGAACCAGCAGTACCTGGTCCGGGCCTCGTATTTGGAGATCTACCAGGAGGAGATCCGTGACCTGCTCACCAAAGACCACAGCAAGAAGCTGGAGCTTAAGGAGAGCGCAGACTCAGGGGTCTACATCAAAGATCTGTCCTCCTTCGTCACCAAAAACGTGAAGGAGATCGAGCACGTCATGAATGTAGGGAACCAGACCAGATCGGTGGGCTCCACCAACATGAACGAGCACAGCTCGAGGTCACACGCCATCTTCATCATCACGGTGGAGTGCAGCCAGCTCGGGCCTGATGGACAGAACCACATCCGTGTGGGGAAACTCAACCTGGTGGACCTGGCGGGCAGCGAGCGACAGACCAAGACGGGTGTCCAGGGCGAGCGTCTGAAGGAGGCCACCAAGATCAACCTGTCCCTCTCCGCCCTGGGGAACGTGATCTCTGCACTGGTGGACGGGAGAAGTTCTCACGTGCCCTACCGCGACTCCAAACTCACCCGGTTGCTGCAGGACTCACTCGGGGGGAACGCGAAGACCATCATGGTGGCCACGCTGGGACCGGCCTCCTACAATTACGAGGAGACCCTGACCACCCTGCGTTACGCCAACCGAGCCAAGAACATCAAGAACAAGCCTCGCGTCAACGAAGACCCCAAAGACGCGCTCCTGAGGGAGTTCCAGGAGGAGATCGCCCGGCTGAAAGCACAGCTGGATAAACGCGGTATGCTCACCATGAGGAAGAGGAGGAGCAGGAGACTGAGGAAGATTGGAGAAGGCGAAGAGGAAGAGGTAGATGAGGACGATTATGTTGAAGATGATGATGATGATGATGATGATGAGGAAAGTGTGGAGAAGGAAGCGCAGGACTACATGAAGGAGCAGCAGGAGAAGCTGGAGAGGGAGAAGGAGGCTATCAGAGATGATCACACTCTGGTGGCGGAGGACAAACTGAGACTTCTAGAGGAGAAAGAGAAGATGATGAGACATCTGAAGAAGGAGCAGGAGGCCACTGAACTCCTCACAGCCAAGTTTAAGGTCAGTATGCTTGAAGATTGTGTGTGTTCCTGATCACTAAATGTGCTGTCTTTATAATCATGTCAAGTTCCACTGATGTGTGTGTATAGAATGAGTTTAAATTGTATACAAGAAAAGTTATAGATGGATGATATAAGCAATAGATATAACATTCAAACTAAGTAATGTTTTTAATCATTACAGTTTTTTCGATTGCATTAATATACACACAGTTCATGAAACAGTTTTTAAGAATTTCAAAAGCTTTAAGTAACGTTAATTTTCAATACACTTCTGTAAAGAGATCTCGCAGTAGATGAAAAGCACTAGAAAAGAAAAAGTTCAAATACCAAAGAATTGAATATGAACTTGGTATGCAATACAGTATACTGTCAATTACAGTACATTACAAAAAAAAAAATCAGCATCCTCGGCCATATTGCATTACAATATTGGTGACCATATTTGCCATACTACGGTATAACAGTTTTTAGTCTTCTGACAAGACTTTCTCGACCTTTTCTAGGCCGTCTCTCAGTTCTGCCAAACTTACAAATGTAAGAAGTACTTTGCTAAAAAGTTAATTTGACAATTGCGAGTTTAAGGTTGTACAAGGTGTGCTACCGTATTTACTGTACATCGAATAGTGAAAGTTCTCTCATCTAAAGTAATGCTACTGTAATTATACTGTATGTGTGAGTCATATAAAAACCCAACTTTTCTCATGGTTATTCCATGCTCAAGAACATGGTCAACTATAATGCATTGTATTTCATCAGGAACAAATGTACTTTGACCCTGTCCCCTTCATTTTTCTTTCCCCCTTCTCTTCCTCTTCCTCTCCCACCACTAGGATTAATTTTCCAAAGCACACAATCACCCGCGGCTCTTAATTATATTATCCTGAGATTCTGATTGATGCCTCATCAGTTTTTATGTTTGCACATGGATAAATGTTGTGCAATTTGAGTTCACAGTGTAACTCTCGGAGGTAATTATATTGTGTAGGCTACTTGTGTTTTCTGAATGAGAAAATGGTTAAACCTGTGCAAAATAAGTTTTACTGGAATTTTGAGAAAACTGAAATCTG
The DNA here is from genome assembly GCA_026230005.1 of Gila orcuttii. NCBI lineage: Eukaryota > Metazoa > Chordata > Actinopteri > Cypriniformes > Leuciscidae > Gila > Gila orcuttii. The sequence continues at coordinate 6,583,093 of JAPDVR010000012.1, forward strand.
TTTTCAGGCGAATTGGCGCAATGTGTTAAACGTTTTTTTGAGAAGCCTGTCTTCGTTTCGAGAACTGAATGATTTGGGGAAATTGGGCCAACTAAATCAGTTATAGTGTGTTAGTAATCAAGAAAAACTGTAATAATGACACACTGATAGATAGATAGATGGATAGATAGACAGAAAGACAATTAGATAGATAAATGAACAGATAGATAGATAGATAAATGAACAGATAGATAGATAGATAGATAGATAAATGAACAAATAGATAGATAGATAGATAGATAGATAGATAGATAGATAGATAGATAGATAGATAGATGGACAGAAAGAAAGACAGATAGATAGATAGATAGATAGATAGATAGATAAATGGATAGATAGATGGATAGAAAGACTGTTAGATAGATAGATAAATGAACAGATGGATAGATAAAATTAACAAAAATAAAAGATAATACAAAAAGAGCAATATGGAAGACGACAATTAGGAACAAGTTATGCACTGCAAATGTGGGCCATTGAAAACTACATTTCTGTCCACTGTGTTTTGGCTATTTCATCTTTCTCTGCAAAAAGTCATAATCAGGGCACCAGATGTGTGTGTCACAGTGGTGCTGGTTATTGATCACACAACAGCCCTGAGTCAAAGAGAGGTCAGCAAACACTGTGTGTGTCAAAGAGACAGAACACTGAGCAGAATCTCTACTGTCATATCAGAGCGTAACCATGACGACGGAGAGAATTCCTCCACTCTCATGCGTATCAACACAAGCCTTTGTTGATCTTCTGAGGATGACAATGCTATGCATATCATTTTATATCTTGGCTTAGATTTTTTTCCCCCATTAATCTTGTCAAGTTTAAGAAAAGTGCATTTAATAACAGGTTAAAGGCCCTCAGCTGTGTGTGTCTGAGGTCACAGACGGCCAATCGGCTTCACAGATGATGGTGGACGATGTCCTGCTGCGGTCAACCAATCACATGCGCTCGTTTTTTCTCGGCCATCATTAAGCCAATCAAACGACAGTACAGTAGCCAGGCAGATTCTTTGATGTAAAATCATTGATTACAGTCAATACAGTCAGTCATACTAATACTAGTAGAGGTCTAATTCCCATCAACAGTGTGTGTGTGTGTGTGTGTGTGGAGTGTGTGTGGAGTGTGAGCGTGTGTGTGGTGTGAGTGTGAGCGTGTGTGTGTGTGTGTGTGTGTGTGTGTGAGTGTGTGTGTGGTAAATCCAACATTACTGGGAAAAAATTCATTTTTTTGTCTACATGAGGAAATCAGGTTATAAATCATATTAAGTTATGTTTTTTGATAATGTAAAAATGCAGAAAGTTTTCTGTGAGGGCTGTGTTTAGGGTTAGCGGATAGAATATACAGTTTGCAAAGTATAAAAATCATTATGTCTATGGAAAGCCACCATAAAACACAAAAATCCAGTTCAATAACTGTGTAAAGTTCATCCATTATGAAACAAGTTCAATTCAGCCATAAGCAGCTCTTCTGAAGACAACACTGTGCTATCTGAAATAGTCATGTGATCCGATTCAGCTTGTGATGACTGAATGCATGACATCACGTCTCCACATGGCCTTGTGCATTATTGTGAGAATGTGTCAAAAAGCTGGGTGCTAGAAGTCGCTAATATTGTAACTCTTTATTCTTATATCAGAGGTGTTTGCTGAAGTCGTGGCCAGATGCAGGATGAGGTTTAAAATTGAAAGGGGCTTCAATTTTATAAATAACCATCATTATTGGTGGGTCATTTCCTGACAGGTGATGACTCATCACGACCTCATCCTGTTCTCTGGGCTGTTAGCCAATCACATTACACGATCTCAAACAATAACAGCAACACAGGAAGCACATCACTGCATGTCTGATCACAAACAGGACTGTGTTCAGAATGGCATTAGCCTACAGCTCAATGATAGTGAGTGCAGTCATGACTTATTTTTGTAGGCTTTCGCATCACCCTGGTTCCCTCGACAAAAATCCAATAGGATTTTTCAATTGGCTTTTGGATTATTGCAGAAAATAATCTCTGTGACCAACAAAAGTTTAGGATTCTTAACCCCTTAACTGTCACCCCCCCTTTTTTCGCATAGACATAAAAATCATTATCCAAACTTAAATGGTTGTAATTCAAGAATGCTTTGGAATATAGACCTATGGTTGGTCTTGTTTTTTTCCAGACATTTTCCAGATTATTGTAGAAGTGTAGAAATGATTAAAAATGAAACAGAAAAAAAGTTATATAAGTTTAAGTTTATGAAATTATTTAATGTAAAAATATAATTATTAATATTTTATGAAAACAAACTGAGGTTTCTACCAATCTTTCATAATTTTTAATGTTTATTGCTATTTCAAAATAAAAGCCTAAACACGCCTAATGAATATGAAATATTCTTGTTGCAAATTGATAAATTACTGCTCATCTGTAATTTATTTTAGAAAACAGCCACCATATATGAAAACTAGAGATTTTAAGCTTTCAAATGATATATAGTTTGTCAATATTACTTTAGGTTTTTACTAAGATATTATTGTTTTAAATATATAGTGACAAACGTCCCACCTGTGGGACGGTGACACGTAAAAGCTAAACATAGACTATAAATTAACTGCACCACGGCCACACGACTTCAACATCACCACCATTAAGCTTCTGATAACTCTCAGTCTTTGTTTAAAAACTTTTTCCCATGAAAGTTCGAGTTATAATAGTTCTCTTACGAGAGTATCTCTCGTACTGCGTAATATCTTACGCTACGGGGAAAACCTCTTTTCCACGAGATATTGAAGCCAAAAATTATCCTTAATTTTGAATTAATGTAAAACGCTGTGCAGCAGCTTGCAGACATAGGCAGGACGGCTCGCGCGCCTATTGGCTGCCCTGCGGCAACAGCAGCAGCCTATCGAGAGAGACGCTGCGTGACACCATATCCAATGGGGGCATTTCGCGCCCATTTCGTCACGTCCCGCCAGAAAGGGCGTGGTCTCGCCCTATAAATATAGCTCGATAAGGCTGGTACACTGATTTTCATCTCATCAGCGAAGCATCACGCATCGCTGGATCCGGAGTGAGAAGCCACGCTGTCTGAGGAAAAGCACACAGCGGGACGAGCCTTGAGTCTAAAGTCACTGGCATCGCCGCCTTTAGCCGCCGTACCTGCTACGCTTTCCGGCGTTATATCCTTTTCAAAGTGTGTGTGTGTTCGCCGCTGCGACACACATTTTTTCACTGTCTCTCTCTCTCTCTACTAAAAGAGCTGCGTCTTTTTCAAGATGCAAAGATCCTGCGGCTCGTGCCGAGCCACACTCAGCGACGGGGACCGTCATGTCATCTGCGTTTCCTGCCTGGGTGAGGATCATGCGGCTCTCGCTCTCGTCGATGGCGGATGCCCTCACTGTGAGCTACTGCCTATGGTGACTCTGAGGACTCGCCTGGCATCTTTCTCAGAGCCTGCACTTCAGCCCGCTGTAGCGCCGCGCCGTAAAAAGCGCCGTGCCCAGCGCGGCCCCGAGCCTTCTCCTGCCCGCCAAAGCTCGCCGGTTCGCCCGCCAGCTTCGCCGGCATCGCTCGAGTCCCTCCCCGACGGACAGCGGCCGCCGTCCGCCGCCGCTTCCGCCATTGAGGTCGACGAAACAGCCAAGGCCTGTTCTCTCCTGGCATCAGATAGTGAGGATTGGGTGAGCTCTGTGGACCTCCCCTCTGCTATCCGCGAGCCTTCTGGGAAACGAGCCGGCATTGAATCAGAGCTGATGCGTCTGCTCTCTCAAGCCGTCGACAACCTCGGCCTCGACTGGGAGGCGCCCGCGCAGCCTACGCGCAACCGACTGGACGGATGCTTCCTCAGGAAGGACCACGCGCCGTCACAATGCAGGCCGGCGCCTTTTCTTCCTGAGCTTCACGAAGAAGTCGCGAGGTCCTGGGGCGCCCCCCTCTCGGCCAGGGTGCGTACCTCTGTCTCGGCTGCATTCTCCACTGTGGACGGTGCGAAAGACAGAGGATACCTTTCTCTTCCCCCAGTGGAAGCAGCGGTAGCTTCCCATCTCTGCCCGCCCTCTGCTGGACGGCGCTACCATCTAAAGCCTGCCGAGTGACGTCAGCCATGCACGGTCGCGCACACGATGGCCATCTTGCAGATCTTCCAGGCCGACCTTCTCCGAAAAATGGACGAGGAAGGCGCTGAGTCGATCAGCATTGCAGATTTGCGAAGCGCTACAGACCTGGCTCTACGCGCTACAAAATCAGCTGCACAGGCCATTGGGCGGAACATGGCCTCTCTCACCGTGGCTGAGAGACATCTGTGGTTGACGCTGTCTGAAATGACTGAAGCGGAGCGCTCTGTATTCCTCGACGCGCCCATTTCGTCAGCTGGCCTCTTCGGATCTGCCGTCAAAGATTTCGCGGACAGATTCCAAGAGGTTCAAAAGACATCGCAGGCGATGAAGCATTTCCTTCCGAAGCGCTCTAGTTCCGCAGCAGGTCGCTCTAAACAGCTCCCAGCCGCAACCTGCACCACCCGCCGCCGCTGCTTCTCAACGCCGCCAGGCCCGAGAACAGAGACCGCGCTCTCGCTCTGCTGGACGCCGCCCCCCTCAGCGCGGGCCCCGGCCGAGGATTGAAGTCAAGCCCGAGGTCTCAAAGCCTTCCTAGCCTCTCTAGGAAAGCGACGGTGTTCAAATCCGACTGCGGCCGGATTTTCACCGAAATGTTTCGCTCGTCCAGTTCCATGCAATGTGACTGTTCCAGCATATTTAGCAGTCAACAAGCCGGTCCGTTTGCCCGCTTGCCTGCACACAAAAGCCGTTTTTACGCATTCCCACACGCAGACACAGCCCGCCACAATACAGGGCTAGCACAAATAAAATCGACTCATGTCGATTGTGCAATAAATGTAGTGTACGTGCCCACGACACAGTGCCCACAAACACTACACGAAGCATGTCCCACGGTTTCTGTAAAAATGAAACCAACACATTTTCAGTCGGCGCGAGCCGACAGTGTTCTCAGTGCAGTGAGTGTGCCCGCTATCCCACGCCCACATTCCCTCACAGACATGCCAAACCCCACGGGGCTCGTCCCGCTCGCCTTCTCTCCACAACCTGTCAGAGAGAAGCTGAGCGCGGTCGGGCTGCCCGCTGTGATCAGCGCACCCCCCGCCTCGCACACTGCAAACACAGTGTCTATTTCTCAGCACACCGGAGCTCTCCGGCCGCCGCTATGCCGCGGCCAGAGCCCAGATTTCATTCTACCTCTAGCTATTCGCGCAGATGCGTGGACAAAGCTTCCCGGGGTATCAGAATGGATGCTGAACACTATAAAAAGAGGCTATTCGCTGCAGTTCACTCGACGCCCCCGTCGTTGCGCGGCGCGAGTCGAAACGATGGTAAAAAACGAAGTATCTCATCTACTTCGAGCTGAGATAGCGAAACTACTGAGCAAAGGGGCTATAGAACCTTTATCTCAGGCTCAGAGCGAAGGGGGTCTATACAGCAGGTATTTTCTGGTACCGAAAAAAGGCGGGGCTCTCAGACCCATTCTAGATCTGCGACAGCTGAACAAAGCGCTCGCGAAGCGCCAGTTCAGAATGATTACAACCAGGAAAATCCTCGCGCAAGTTCGCCAGGAGGACTGGTTTATGTCAATAGATCTGAAAGACGCCTATTTTCAAATACAATTAGTGTCACGTCACAGGAAATTCTTGAGATTCGCCTTTGAGGGCCAGGCATACCAATACAAAGTCCTGGTGTTCGGCCTGTCCCTGGCACCCTGTACATTTACGAAGTGCATGGACGCGGCTCTCGCACCCCTGAGACTTCAGGGCATGCGAATTTTGAACTACTTGGACGATTGGCTGATTCTAGCTCGATCACAATCAGAGTTCATAGAACACAGGGCCACATTACTAGAACATCTTGAGAATCTGGGTCTCACAGTCAATTGGGCGAAGAGCTCGCTGTCTCCCAGCCAGAAAATTTCTTTTCTGGGAACAGTGCTGGACTCGCTATCCATGACAGCGCGTCTGTCGCCAGAGCGCGAACTGGACATTCAGCACGCCGTGAAATCCTTCCGCCGTGGCTCGATTGTCCAGCTCAAAAGGTTTCAGAAAATGCTGGGCCTCATGGCCTCAGCAGCTTCAGTACTCCAGCTGGGTCTGCTTCGCATGCGCCCACTGCAGCTGTGGCTGAAAGCGCGAGTTCCGCCCAGGGCATGGACCGCTGGTCGTTTCGCCTCCGGGTCGATCTGAAATGCGTTTCAGCTTTGGAACCTTGGAAGATAACCGACTGGTATCAGTCAGGTGTGAGTCTGGGGACTCCCTCGAGTGTGAAGGTGGTGTCCACGGACGCCTCCACCTCGGGGCAGACCGTGGGCAGACCGTTCTTTGGCCAGTGGTCAGAACGGGAAAAGCTCCTACACATAAACTGTCTGGAAATGATGGCAGTCGACAACGTGCTACGGCGCTTCTGTCCCCAGATAAAGGGTCACCACGTCTTGGTCTGGTCGGACAACATGTCAGTGGTGGCATACATAAATCGCCAGGGCGGCATCAAGTCCCGAAACCTTTACAGGCTAACGGAACGCCTCCTGGTCTGGGCTCAGCACAACCTGCTTTCACTGAAAGCGGCGCATGTGCCTGGTCACCTGAATCTGGGACCAGACAGACTGTCCAGAAACAATGTCCCAGCAGGGGAATGGTTGCTGCACCCGCAGACGATCCAACTGCTGTGGCAGACATTCGGCAGAGCGCAGGTGGACCTGTTCGCGTCCCACGAGAACGCTGGAGAAATATTTCTCCAAGAGCAAGGCCCACGTCTGGACCCGCTGTCCCCTCTATGCTTTTCCCCCCGTCTCGCTCCTGCCTCAAGTGCTGGAATGAATCAGGGAAAACGGATGCCCAGTGCTGCTTGTGGCTCCGCTCTGGACAAACCAGACTTGGTTCCCAGTCCTGATGCGGCTGACCAGCACTGCCCCGTGGCCAATACCGTTGAGGAAAGACCTCCTCTCTCAAGCCAAGGGCTCGATTTGGCATCCTCGCCCGCAACTATGGTCCCTACATGCATGGGCCATCAACGGGTACCCGCTAACCTCCCGGAGGGAGTGTTAAACACGATCACGCAGGCGAGGGCCCCGTCTACTAGACGGCTCTACTCCTCAAAATGGTCTGTGTTCTCTGCCTGGTGTCAAGCTCAGGGCTTTTCACCCGTAGACTGCGGGGTCACGGAAGTACTCTCCTTCCTTCAAGAGCTGCTGGATAAGGGCAGGACCCCATCCACGCTCAAAGTGTACGTGGCGGCCATAGCAACGTTTACAAAACCTGTGTCTGGCCAGTCACTGGGGAAAAACGACCTAGTCGTGCGATTCCTCAAGGGAGCTCGAAGGCTGAACCCTCCCAGACCTCCTTCAGTCCCTGTGTGGGACCTTTCTACGGTTTTGGAAGCCATGAAAGGTGCCCCGTTCGAGCCAATCCATTTGTCAGACATGAAGCATCTGTCTTTCAAAACGGTGTTTCTTTTGGCTCTCGCTTCAGTGAAGCGCATAGGGGACTTACAAGCGCTTTCAGTAAGCGCGTCATGTATGGAGTTTGGGCCTAATGACTCAAAAGTCATACTCAAACCAAGGCACGGGTACGTGCCCAAATCCCTCAACACACCGTTCAGGGCCCAGGTTATTTCCCTGTGCGCTCTCTCGGTTCATGATGAGGAGGAGGATGCGAGTCTCCTTTGCCCTGTCAGGGCACTGAGAGCTTATGTGTCCCGCTCGTCTGTCTTAAGACAGACCGAGCAGCTCTTCGTTTTGTTTGGCGGACGCTCCAAGGGACTGGCCGCATCAAAACAGAGCCTATCCAGATGGATAGTCGACGCCATAGCACTGGCTTACACTTCTAAGGGCCTGCAGTGTCCTTTGGGTGTCAGAGCGCACTCCACGAGAGGCGTGGCCTCGTCGTGGGCGTGGTATAGTGGGGTTACCTTGCAAGATATCTGTACGGCCGCGGGCTGGGCCTCGCCGTCTACATTTATAAGGTTTTATAACCTAGAGGTTCCCGCCTTACAAGCCAAGCTTCTGTCGGTATAGAATTCAGTGTTATCTGCCCCGCTGTGCCGGCCCAGATGCTGAGTTTTGCTTGTGCATCGCTCACTGAGCGATAAAACAGCTCCATGGGTGTTGAATAACCCGTACTATTACCCAGTTCAGGCTGAACACGTTCACCCTGTCTGTGTGAAACACTATTAACATAACTAGCTCCTGTAGGATGCTATTTCATGGGGAATGATGCTTGCAGCCTCTCTTCTCCGACTCTGTGAGTCTATGGTGATTATGCACTACATGAGCCCCGGGCTACTGCCCTTGGGACTTTGGTGTCGGATCCCAGTACGCACAGCGTTTTGCATTGTGTTCCCCATAGTTCCCCAAGATATTACACAGTACGAGAGATACTCTCGTAAGAGAACATACTCGGTTACTAACGTAACCTCGGTTCTCTCTAGAGAGGGAACGAGTACTGCGTATCTTGCCGTGCATACACAGCTCTGGTTCGCTTCGGCGATGAAAACCAGTGTACCAGCCTTATCGAGCTATATTTATAGGGCGAGACCACGCCCTTTCTGGCAGGACGTGACGAAATGGGCGCAAAATGCCCCCATTGGATATGGTGTCACGCAGCGCCTCTCTCGATAGGCTGCTGCTGTTGCCGCAGGGCAGCCAATAGGCGCGCGAGCCGTCCTGCCTATGTCTGCATGCTGCTGCACAGCGTTTTACATTAATTCAAAATTAAGGATAATTTTTGGCTTCAATATCTCGTGGAAAAGAGGTTTTCCCCGTAGCGTAAGATATTACGCAGTACTCGTTCCCTCTCTAGAGAGAACCGAGGTTACGTTAGTAACCGAGTACGTTTGCATGAGCACGATTACAAACACAAGGACTAGTGAGTATGAGTTTTCCTGTTCGGCTGATGACGCTTAATGTTCCTGACAACTTCTGCAGGCCCATGTAGACGCTTGTAAGTAAAGCTTTTAAAAAATCACATGTGGGGTATTACTGGTGTATATTATGTATGTTGTAGAATAAAACATAAAAATATATTAAGCTTGTGTTCACCACAGACCAAATTTACCCAAAAACCCATTAAAAAAAATCCCCACAGGCTTCCAGACGCTAAAACCGGAAGTGCTAAAATGCTCTTTTCTGGGTTTTTACCTACAAAAATATGTCATCGCTGCAGCACTCTATAGTATATACATATTTATTAAAAAATAAGTAGCAATAGTAGAGATTATTCCACTCTAAACATTTTATAGTTGCAGCATGTGAGTGACGTCCAGTTATCATCTTGGAAATATAAAAAGTTATTTCACATTTTAAGTCCATTTTTGTTTTAAGAATTTTGTTTAGTAGTCCGGTACAGTAATAACCCAAGAAAAACATGTTACAATGCTCAATGCTGCAAAAACATGATGTAAATAGAAACCTTTGCTGTAAATTTAATTTAAATATAAAGCTGCTATTGACACTTTTAACCTTTTTTTTTTAAAACTGTGCAGTCATGCTATATTTTCTTAAATATTGTTACCTAAAAATGATTTTTCAGAGTTGTAAGTAAAACAAAGATTATTCAAATGTTTTACAAGAAAATGTTAGTCTTTCTACTTCCAAATATCATGTTTATTCAATATGTTGCTTGCCATTTCTTTGTGATTTGTTTGTAAAAAAATGTATTATTTAAAATTGTGAAAATTGTTTCAAAGTAAATCCTACACATTTTTTTCAGTTTTTATCTACAAAAATGTACGGTAGGAACTTTATGCATACAGAATATTTGCATACTATGGACTGCAGTGGTGTAAAGTATTTGAGTAAATGTAATTAAATTATTGTACTTAAGTATATTTTTGGCTTAAGCAACTTTTCGACATATCTACATTTTTGATTAGGTATATGTACTCTTTACTCCAATACATTTGTAACGAGTAATGTAATGCGAAACCAACACGTCCAGTCCAAGCAGACTTTGACTTTTTTAGGCTTTATTTATAGTTATTTATACATTATTTTATGTATCCGTAATATTGAAGAGACCTTTTTGAAGGATATTGGTTTACTAATGCCCTTTTTGAGCACTTAAACGAACACCTCTCAAGTATTAGTTAAGCTCAAGATATGTTCAGCTTTATTTTGACTTAAATAAACATGTGACTGCTCTCCTCACAAATAATCATGTTTCTTGTTTGTCACTGGCATGTCTCTTATAGGTGTTGAGGACTAGAGCATCTTTGAGCCTACATTCAGTCTGAGTAAAATACTTAAGTACTGTTAAAATCAGATACACGAAGACTTTTACTCGAGTGCTATTGAAATTGGGGACATTGGAGTCATTTTTGCTGTAAGGTATCTGTACTTTTACTTTACACCTCAGATGGACAGTATACATTCTGCACATATAGTATGAGAAGTGTGGTGCCGTTCCAAACATAGCTCATGACTCAGTTTTTGCCCCAGATTCATTCTGCTACTCAAGTCTTTATTGAGAATCCCCAGCGCTTGTGTCCTTGTTTTACCTGTGCAACAGACTAAACCGCTTCACACACACTTTTAGCCTTTAATGTCTGTTTACAAAGCTGTTTTCTAGTTTAACTATAGTGTCATTTAAAGAAAGGACGTGGGGGCGAGACCGACAGACAGGAAGAAACCTAATTATACTGTGTTCTCTGGGATTGTTTGTGTGTGTGGCTGTATTTGGAGTAGCATAGTATCATACTACTGGTTAACACAAATAATGTGCACAAATTTATGGTTAACACAAATAAAAAAACCAAACATGAGATCGCAATCTCAATTCAAACACAAACCCAATGATCTTATTTCTAAATCAGAATGATGTCTATTAAACCTTTGACAAAATTCAATCACAGCAGAACATTTAAATCTTAATCTACTTGATACTTCAAATTACGATTGTATCGATTACATTGTTACACCAGTAGGTGGCGATTTGACTGTTAAAAAATAGATTTGTCATTTAATCATTCATTTAAGATATTCTTTCAAAAACAATGATTCATCCAGTGATGAAAAGTCTTTATGAGTGAGTCATTGAATCCTTCATTCAACCCGATGTAAAAAAAAAAAAAAATTCAAATTAATTAAATGTTTTTAAGTAAACTGCAGAATTTAACAATGTGTCAGAACCTCTAGTAAATCACATGTTATTTTGCTGAGCTGTCTATTTAGTATCATGGGAGAATCGTGATCTATATATATAAAAAAAACATGATTCTTAATTTATCCATAATCGTCCAGCTCTAACCAATACTATATATATATATAGTTATATAGTTACTATATATATATATATATATATATATATATATATACGGTATAAAAATCTATAATTGAAATAAACCTGAAATAAAATAGAATACAAATAATAAAAACTTAAACTTAAGAAAAATAAATGACAATTAGAAATGTTACTTTGGCAAATTTAAGTTGAAATAAAGTTACTAAAACTGAAATAAAAATAAATTAAAGTTTAAAATATAATTAAAATATATGTTTAAAGAAAAAAAACACATAAGCTTAAGTTAAAATTAAAACTGAAAATATAAAAACAAAAAGCTAATTCACTATAATACTAAATAACACTGATTTATACTGTATTTTTGTAAACATAGAATCTCCAGACAATCTGCTAGAAATCTCCTTCTTGACTTATTTGATCAGACTGCCAAAAGGTTACATAAATTACACAAACAGCAATCTGTGCATTTAAGCATTATAACTGAATACCACTTGCTGAATTAAACATGTAACACAGCTGTTTCATATTATATCATTATATAATATATACTATGCATTTCCAAACATAGCCTGTATGTGCTGACAGTAAACATCAGTCATTGGCTTTCTCAGAGGATGCTTTGCTGAAATATTGATGCGTCAGCGTCTATGTGCATGTAGGCGGAGCTTCAGTCAGAAGCTCCTGGCCAATGAATTCCTCACCAGTGTGAATACATAATGACCCAGACTGGTCCTGAGCTCTGTTGCCATGGTGACCGGAGTGTGTGTGTGTGGGGGGGGGGGTCTGGATGGAAAGGTCTCTGTTAAACGAGCATCTTCACTGCTGAGGTGTGTGTGTGTGTGTGTGTGTGTGTGTGTGTGTGTGTGTGTGTGTGTGTGTGTGATGACGGAGCGTCATGCTGACGGTCCCCCTGAGGCCAATGTCTATATTAAACTGGCACGAAAAGGCATCGCTCTGTTTCGCTCTTTCTCTATACTGTATTTTATTTTCCATCATTACTGTAATAGTATACCATGTAGAAGCAGTCTAAATATGCGTTAAGGGTTTCAGATCCATTTTATTTACATTTCTTTTTCATTTCATTTTCTCAAAAATATTTATTATATTATAATTGGTACTGAGTTAACTATTACAACTGAAATGAAAATAAAGTTATATAGAAATATATATATATATATATTTTTAAATCAAAAACTAAAGAAATTACAAAAGCACATAGCAAAATGACTCAAAAATTGGTGTGGAGTGTGGAAAGGATTGAGCATAATTTTTTTTTTTGTGAATTAAATGTATTGTATTTTAACTGTTTTGGTATTAACATTACTTAAACGGAAATAAACTATAGGTAAATAAAAAATATAAAAAAAAATTAAACTTTTGACAATTACATTTTTTTTGTTGTTGTTTTTGTTCGTTGCATTTTGGAAAAAAAATCTTTTCAAAGGGTTAGTTACCCAAAAATGAGAATTATCCCATAATTTATCCTAGGTGTATGACTTTCTTCTTTCAGCCAAACAAAATTTGAGCTATATTAAAAAATATCCTGGCTCTTCCCAGCTTTATAATGACATTGAATTATTTTTGAAGCTCAAAAAAGCTCATCCATCCATCATAAAAGTAATCCATACGACTCCAGTGGGTTAATAAAGGGCTTCTGAAGTGAAGCGATGCATTTTTTAAAGAAAAATATACATATTCATAACTTTATATACTATAATCACTGGCTTCCAGCAACAGCATTACGTGCGTTCATGAGAGAGTCGAGTTCTGGTGAAAGAGTGACCTCTGACCCGACGCATGATGAGGCCTTGCAAAAGCTTAGGTGAGAATTGACGAATGCGGAAGCGAAGAGGAGAGAGCAAAACAAAACTCCGCTCACGAATTAGAAGTCTAAAACGACAAGTTTTTGATATAAGAAAAGATGAGCTTGAGTTTTCATACGTTGCGTACGGCTGTTGCTTTTTTGGACTTCAAAATCCAAGTTACCATTCACTCCTATTATAAAGCCTGGAAGAGCCAGGATAATTTTTAATATAACTCTGATTGTGTCTTTTTTTTTTTTTTTTACTGTGCAGTCGTGACTCGTGCTTATATATTGTTACCTGTCATTTACAGTACAGATTGTAAGTCATTTACACCTATAGGCTTGAGGGTGAGTAAATTTATTGGATCATTTTCATTTTTTGGGTGAACTATTCCTTTAAGACCAGTTAATAGTAATGGGCCGAATATTATGTCACCTAATTAATATTCATGAGCATGCTGATGCGGTTTTATAATAGGCTCCACCCTCTGTGTGGTTTGGTTTCATCCCTTGGGACACAAAGCACTTTCTCTCCATCTTTCCATGTCTCTGTTATTTTCTTTCTATTATTTTTGTCTATTCATCTTCCTCCTCCTCTCCTACCGTTCCATCCGTTCCAGTCCCGTGATCACAAAGACAGAGAGAGAAATGAATTGTATTCTGCGTGTGTAAACCAGAGAGACATGTCCCGTGAAGTGTGATGTGTTCTGACAGGGTGTTTTGGATATTATGAGCACTGGTCTGATGGCCCGTGCGGGTCAGCTGTAGTTCTGGGCTCAGTCTTTGTTCTTCTCCCTGTTGTGGCCTTTTGACAATAATCTTTGTGTGTCACTAAAGCCGAGAGCCGCTGCTGTCCACAAAGAGAGCTCTGTGCTGTCGGGTGGGGGAGGACGCCGAGGTTATTTTCATGCATTCGAAAAGGTCCTTCACACTGACAGCCATTTGTAGCCGTTTTCAATAAGAGTTGGTGATTTCAGACAATGTGAGTGACAGTGATTCTTTGTCGGAAATCGAGCAGTTTTCTATTTTCAATTGTGGAGGATCACACTGGGTAGCTCCGGCCACAGCGATCTCTCATTGGTTCAAAGTATCTCACCATTAAAAAAAAAAGAAGAAGAAATATATATATATATATATACATATACATGTGTGTGTGTATATAGTCTCACTGTTTCCACAAAAATTTAAGCAGCACAACTGTTTTCAACATTGATAATAATCAGAAATGTTTCTTGAGCAGCAAATCAGCATATTAGAATGATTTCTGAAGGATCATGTGACACTGAAGACTGGAGTAATGATGATGAAAATTCAGCTTTGATCACAGGAATAAATTACATTTTAAAGTATATTCAAATAGAAAACTGTTATTTTAAATAGCAATAATATTTCACAATATTATTGTTTTTACTTTATTTTGGCTTAGTGAGCAGAAGAAGGAATTGAAGTCTATGATATGTCCTAATTAGTGTGTGTGTGTGTGTGAACTCTACATGTGATCTTCTGGTTGCTAGGCGATGGAGAGCAAGCTGCTGGTTGGTGGGAAGAATATTATTGATCACACTAATGAGCAACAGAAGATGATTGAACAGAAAAGACACGAGATTGCTGAACAGGTAACACGCATAGTTTTAATGTTTACACTACACTAGTGGCGCAAAAACTACACACTTCACCGTTAGCAATCTGTATGGCATTCTGTGCTCATTATTAATAATAACACACAACTGTGTGTAAATCTGTGTGTGTGAGCAGACACGCAGAGAGAGGGAAATACACCAGCAGGTGTTGGATCAGGATGAGGAGACATTAGAACTCAGAGAAACGTTCTCCTCACTGCAACAGGAGGTGGAAGCAAAGACCAAGAAACTCAAAAAGGTGAGACACACACACACACACACACACACACACTCACAGCTGAACTGAAGCGTGGTGTAGATTGTAGAAGCTCACATGCTGATGGCATCACATTCAGAGGTTGCTAATCACGAGAACGTCCCTCTTTTTGGACCAGTGGCTTCCAATATTAAACAACTGCGAGATACTTCATCTCATTTGATTATTCATAACAAATTAATGTCCTTTATTTTATTTCCCAGTCCACCATGTTTATTTATGATTTACAAACGTTTCTTGAGCATCAAATCAGCATAGTAGAATGATTTCTGAAGGATCATGTGACACTGAAGACTGGAGTAATGAATCACAGGAATAAATTCCATTCTTATATATATTCAAATAGAAAAAATTCAAATTATGATAATATTTCACAATATTCCTGTTTTTACTGTATTTTTGATCAAATAAATGCAGCCTTGGTGAGCAGAACAGAGACTTCTTTTAAAACATAAAAAAATGTTACTGACCACAAACTTTGCCCATCCCAACATTACCAGTAATGCTCATTAACAAGCATTACATCACGACTCCTTTGAATGAGACTTTAGCAACCACTGAATATTGAGTGACAATATATAAATATGACAGCTCTGAGTTCCTTAACTCCTCTGTTCCTCTTCCTCCCCCTAATTCTGGACCTTTGACCTTTGACCCCTGGAACACCCCTGACCCCACCTTCCCGTGAAAATTAAACACCTTTTATCAGTACAAGAAGGTTAGTTTGTTTTACACTTGCTCGGTTGCTGACTGTCAGAGGCTACGAGGCTAATGCCAAACGCTAGTCTTGGCATTAAAGCTTTCACAGCAACTAATTCAAGTCAATCTGCATTAATCATCATGGCTACCGCTGGCATGCTAACCACCAAAACCCTCTTTCTGAATCTCTGATGACTTCAGAGATTTAATTCTCAATAGTAGACAGGACTGAGCTCCACCGTTCCCATCTGCACGCCACTTCCTGTCAGTACTCATTACTTCCTGTTGGGTTGTAATGGAATAACTGTTGTGATGTTCAGTGGAACACACTGCACCTGACCTCACCTTCACATGCTCCTTCCTGAGCTTCACCTTTAACCCCTGCTGCGTGACACTGGACGTCTCACACTAACACTGACTGGATCCCTGACCACTGTCATAGCATGAGAGCTGATGATGAGATTCAATAGATGGATATAGGGATGAAGAAGATGAGGATGATGATGATGAGGAAGGATGTATGGATGGATGCTGATTATGATGAAGCATGGATAATGATGATGATGAAGATGGATTATGATAATGATGAAGGCAGGATGATAATGATGATGATGTATGATGATGATGAAGGACAGATGATGATGATGAAGAACAGATGATGATGGATGGATGGATGATGAAGGACAGATGATAATGAAGAACAGATGATGATGGATGGATGGATGGATGATGATGATGAAGGATGAATGATGATGGAGAACAGATGATGATGGATGGATGATGAAGGACAGAATAATGATGATGATGAAGGACAGGTGACGATGATGATGAAGGATAGAGGATGATGGACAGATGATGATGAAGGATGGATGATGATGACGATGGATGATGATGATGATGATGATGAAGAACAGATGATGATGAAGGACAGGTGACGATGATGATGAAGGATAGAGGATGATGGACAGATGATGATGAAGGATGGATGATGATGATGATGAAGAACAGATGATGATGATTATAATGATGAAGGATGGTTGATGATGTTGGTGATGGACAGGTCAAGTCAAGTCACCTTTATTTATATAGCGCTTTTAACAATACAGATTGTTTCAAAGCAGCTTTACAGAAATAACAGGAAAATAATGTTGTAATAATATTGTTAAATATAAAATTAAATGTCCCCAGCTAAGCAAGCCAAAAGCCACTTTGAAAGTCACATGACCAAAAGCCAGGTGACGATGATGATGAAGGATAGAGGATGATGGACAGATGATGATGAAGGATGAATGATGATGACGAATGATGGATGATGATGATGATGATGAACAGATGATTATGATTATAATGATGAAGGATGGGTGATGATGGATGATGAAGGATGGATGATGATGATGATAATGGTGAAGGATGGAGGATGATGATGATGAAGGATGGATGATGATGTTGATGATGAAGGACAGGTGACGATGATGATGAAGGATAGATTATGATGGATGGTGATGAAGAATGGATGGTTAAGAAGAATGGATGATGATGATGATGGACAGATAATGAAGATGGACGGATGATGATAATGATGAAGGATGGATGATGATGAAAGATGGATGAAAGGATGATGATGATGAAAGAGAGATAATGATGAAGGATGAATGATGATGATGGAGAGATAATTATGATGATGAAGGGCAGATGATGATGATGATGGAGAGATAATGTGAATGGACGGATGATGATGATAATGATGAAGGATGGATGATGATGAAAGATGGATGAAAGGATGATGATGATGAAAGAGAGATAATGATGAAGGATGAATGATGATGATGGAGAGATAATTATGATGATGAAGGGCAGATGATGATGATGATGGAGAGATAATGTGAATGGACGGATGATGATGATAATGATGAAGGATGGATGATGATGAAAGATGGATGAAAGGATGATGATGATGAAAGAGAGATAATGATGAAGGATGAATGATGATGATGGAGAGATAATTATGATGATGAAGGGCAGATGATGATGATGATGGAGAGATAATGATGAAGGATAGGTGATGATGATGAAGGACAGATAATGTGAATGGACGGATGATGATGATAATGATGAAGGATGGATGATGATGAAAGATGGATGAAAGGATGATGATGATAAAGAATGGATGATGACGAAGGATGGATGAAAGTATGATGATGATGGGTGTATGTATGATCACATGTCTCTCTCTCTCTCTCTCTCTCTCTCTCTCTCTCTCTCAGCTGTATGCGAAGCTTCAGTCTCTGAAGGCTGATATTCAGGATGTGAATGATGAGCATGTGAGGAGTCGACAGGAGCTGGAACAAACACAGAATGAACTGACCCGAGAGCTCAAATTCAAGTGAGTCTGACTCTAAACACACCGGTGATGACGTCTCTGAAGGGAAGCTTTGTCAATGGATTCTGGGAACAATTCTGTCTCTAAAATAAAATGACACTTATCTATCATACAGCTGTGTATAGTGCTTACAGCTCATGTGTCTGTCTCTGTAGATATCTGATCATAGAGAACTTTATTCCTCCTGAAGAGAAGAATAAAATAATGAACAGACTTCAGTTTGACACGGAGGAGGACCAGTGGAAGTTTCAGCCTCTCGTCCCGGCAGAGAAGTGAGTGAACATCGATCTTTACATGTGATGCATCAGATAGTAATATCATCAGCCAAACACATCAAACTCATTATTACATATCTTAGGATAATAGTAAAGTTATAAAAATGATGAAATAACACTAGTGGAAATATGGGAGTTATATAGAGTTAATTTTTAGTTTTGTAACAATGTATATGTAGGCACAATTTTTTATTTGTTTACAAAAGCAAAAGCCTTAAAGGCAGGGTAGGCGATTTGTTCTAGAAACATTTTTGTTATGCTGGTTGAAAGTCTCTTCACATCATGATAGCAATCACTAAGTTAACTGGTCTAAATGTATTTATATGTATATATATATATATATATATATATATATATTGTCTGTGGAAGGCGTAGGACCATAACATGTTCGTCCAATCATTGCATTTGGTCTGAATGCAGTGATACGATCTGACTGTCCATGTATTTCCATACCTCCGCCGCTCGCGCCTCTAACAGTTCCTCCTGAACCAAAACAACCAGCTAATGCTGCGTTCACTCCATAACTACTGTAATTCGGAAGAGATGGAAACCCGTGTTGTTATACTCTGTGTGGTTTGTGACTCGAATTTATATGTTTCAATGGCAACACTATCAGCGCTGATATGAATCTGCAGCAGTCAGGTGATACAGGTCAGAGCTCTTTAAGTTATTTATGTTCATTATTATTGTAATGTTATGTGCTTTGAGACATGAGGTAGTTTCACGCCGTCTCTTGTGACATTTTTGTTTGCTCCCTGCTGTGTGCGTTTGTGTGTTTTGAAGCCGTTCTGAAGGAAGGGTGGGATTTTATGCTTTCAAAGTTAGCTCGCTATTGCTAGCCTCTCCGAAAATTGCCTACCCTACCTTTAAGAATCATGGTACTTAAAAAAAATATACCATGGTATTATACCATAGTACTTCATGTAAGTGACGTCATTATCTGCCACGGGGTTATTATCATTAACTAAAACTAAAACCATAAAAAACATTTTCATTACTTGAAATAAAAAAAACTTGAACTGAAATAAAATAAAATATTTAAAAAACGCATTTTATTACAGCTAATTTAGTTTAAGTACTCTAAAACTAAACATTTTTTTATAAAAATTTAGACATTTTTAAAAAAAATTACAAAAACAGAATTATTAAAATGAAAAGGAAAAGAAATCAATAAAATCTAATTCAAAATATTAACAAATACTATAATAGTATAGCAATGATCCTAAAATAGCAATGATCTGACATGAGTGATTTAGTGCTTTACGGAGCTGAACATCTCACATACAGATAATGAAGTTGATGTTCTT
The DNA here is from genome assembly GCA_026230005.1 of Gila orcuttii. Classification (NCBI taxonomy): domain Eukaryota; kingdom Metazoa; phylum Chordata; class Actinopteri; order Cypriniformes; family Leuciscidae; genus Gila; species Gila orcuttii. The sequence goes on from JAPDVR010000012.1 coordinate 6,602,763, forward strand.
GTCTGTTTTCTGTGTTTCTGACAGTAAATTCACAAAGATGAACAGAAGACCCGTCTCTGCTGTGGGATACAAGCGACCAATCAGCCAGTACGCCAGGGTTGCCATAGCGATGGGAGCTCATTCCAGATACAGGGTATGTTTATAGAGAGAGAGAGAGAGATAGATGGAAGAGTAGGAAGAAAAGTGGAACGTAGCCAGAAGATTTTAAATGAAATGGTTGAAATGAGTTCATGTGCTGGAGCCACGTGATTACATGCACTGCAAAAGAATGTTTTAAGGATGTTTAGACATTTTTTTGCAGTTTACTTGATTGTCCCTTGTGTCCCTCCATAGGCGGAGAATATAATGGTTCTGGAACTGGACATGACTCCTCCTGTGGTGTTTCAGCTGGACCTCCCGAGGTCTCCATCTCGAGATGTTCTGCTGGACGACACCAGTTACAGAGAGAAATCAGCATCTGGACGGCTCAGAAAATCTCAGTCATGGTCAGTAAAACTTCAAAGATGCATCTATTCAACGGCTTGTCAACACAAATATCTAATCAGCCTGCGCATCACATGGCAGCAACTCAATGCAGTTTAGGCATGTGCTGCATCTGAAATCACATACTGTATATTAGGTAGTTCGTGACCTTTAAAAAAGTATGTTTTATATAGAATGAATGTGTAGTATGAATGAAATTCGGACGTACAACATTCGCCATGTTGTCACTGTCATGTGACCTACCAGTGTCAGTTGTGTCACTTCACTGCCATTCACATATATATATATATATATATATATATATATATATATATATATATATATATATATATATATATATATATTATTTTAATTAAATATTATTTTATATAATTTATAAACCTAAGTGATTAGGTTTTTTTTAAGGATTTATGTTTGATAAGATTAAATTAGGATTATAGTGTGATATGGTCTATTGGGTAATCCGAGATTAATTTATAATCTCTATAACATAGTGCTCATGTGTACATAGTTGAATCTCAGTGCAGATTTCTCAAGTATTTATGCGCTATTTTTAGAACGGAATACTTGTGTATTTCTCATACCATTTCTGCACATTTTTTGTGCGCATAAAATACTAAGACCTTCAATGCTTGACTTGTGCCTGACTTGACTTCCCATTTACAGTTTAAATCTATTTCTTGTGTTAAAAATAAAACAAAAACCCTTTGATGCTCCACTAGCTGCATTAACATGTACTTAATAAAACCACAGTGTTGCATAATTCAGTCTAAAATGTGTGTTACATACTATTTTTAAACATTTATAGCACATTTTGGAAATTGTAGTAAATCATCTGGGTATTTGTGCATTAATTTGCATACTAAATATACTCGGTACTACAAAAGTAGTAGTATGCTGTTGGTCTCAAAATAATGACATCACATGTGTTCGCAGGTGCCAGTCTCCGCATGTCATTTCCTCCTCAAGCTCCACCCTCTCTCTGGCATCATCAGGGTCCCATAGCTTGCCACACCCACAAAACATCACCATGGCAACAGCCCAGGAATAAGACTTGGAATTACCATATTACCGCCCCCTGTACGGCATAAACAATAGTAAATCAATCCAACATAGACCGAGGAAGACGGGGCGAGATGAACCGTCTGTCACCATTAACAAAGACTGGAGCACTCGAACCTTCAACAAGATGGAAACCAGTTTGATATAACAGTGAATGTGGGACTAGACCCATTCCAACCCATCAGGACCAATAAAACGATTAATATTAGTAAAATTATTCACATTTCTTACTCTCTTCCTCTCTGCTCCTCAGGACAGTGAAGACACTTTGATTACTACCATCAACAGCACTGAAGCTTTGCCTCACCTGACACCGGAGGCTAGTTAAGCTAGTTATGTTCATTCATTTTGCTGCTTCCAAAACCGTGGGTCAACCTCAGTGTTTATGTACTGACCAGCACGGGTCCGATCCAGGAGTAGAGCCACACACACCTCGAATGATGGAAGACAAAACGGACGGGGCTTTGGGGTCGCTCACTTCCTGCTGTAAAGAAAAGAGCTGAGCAAGAGGAACGTCTCTCTTTCTATCTGCATGTCTTACTGTATGTGTGTGTCTTTGTGATTCTGATCAGGGTTCTGGACGAGAGGCGGCTGATTGGCTGGAGGAAGGATCTACAGGGTTCCCACGGGCTCATGGAAAACCCGGAAATGTCAGGGATTTTGATTGGTTTTCCAGGCCTGGAAAAGTCATGGAAATGAATAAAATGTTAAAAGTTAAGGAGATTTTATTTATGCATTTTTAAATATAAAATATTAACATAATATTATATAAATATATAAACATGAAACAGAAGTGTATAAAACATGTATGTATAAAAATGACTTTTCAAACAGGTATCATAATATAATATATGATGTGTGTGTGTGTGTGTGTGTGTCTGTGTGTATAGCCTATATATACACCATCACCGGCCACTTTATTAGGTACACCTTTCTAGTACCAGGTTTGACCCCTTTTGCCTTCAGAACTGCCTTAATTCTTTATGACAGATTCAACAAGGTGCTGGAAACATTCCTCAGAGATTTTGCTCCCTATTGTCATAAAAGCATCACAGTTGCTGCAGATTTAGCATCTGCACATCCATGCAAATCTCCCGTTCCAGCACATCTCAAAGCTGCTCTATTGGATTGAGATCGGGTGACTGTGAAGGCCGTTTGAGTTTAGTGAACTCATTGTCATGTTCAAGAAACCATTGATTTGAGCTTTGTGACAGGGTGCACTATCCTGCTGGAGCTGGCCATCAGAAGATCTGTGGTCACAAAGGGGTGAACATGGCCAGCAACAACACTCAGGTAGGCCACTACACCAGCAGCCTGAACCGTTGGTACAAGGCAGGATGGATCCATGTTTTCATGTTGTTTACACCAAATTCTGACCCGACGATCTGAATGTCGCAGCAGAAATCGACACTCATCAGACCAGGCAACGTTTTTCCAATCTTCTATTACTCAGTTTTGTTGAGCCGTGTGAATTGTCTCCTCAGTTTGCTGTTCTCAGCTGACAGGAGTGTGTTTCTTCTGCTGCTGTTGCTCTTCTGTTGTGTGTTCAGAGATGCTCTTCTATACCTCGCTTGTAACGAGAGGTTATTTGAGTTACTGTTGCCTTTCTATCAACCAGTCTGGTCATTCTCCTCTGACCTCAGGCATCAACAAGGCATTTGTATTCCTACAGAACTGACGCTCACTGGAAATTTTCTCTTTTTCGGATCATTCTCTGTTAACTCTAGAGATGGTTGTGTGTGAAAAATCCCAGTAGATCAGCAGTTTCTGAAATACTCAGACCAGGCCGTCTGGCACCAACAACCATGCCACGTTCAAACTCGCTTAAATCACCTTTCTTCCTCATTCTGATGCTCAGTTTGAACTTCAGATCGTCTTGATCATGCCTAAATGCATCGAGTTGCTGCCATGTGATTGGCTGATTAGATATTTGTGTTAATGAGCAGTTAAACTGGTGTACATAATAAAGTGCCCGGTGAGTGTCTGTATATATATGTATTTGTGTGTAAAAATCTGAATTCTTTATTATTATAAAAAATTCTGGAAATTCATTGGTTAAAAGTTGTGGGAACCCTGGCTCTACAACAAGCTGAGCATGTACTATAAGAGCTGGCCTTTGCTTAGACCTTTAAACCACTGCACTAACTTAAAGCAATGAGATACAAACACACACACACACACACCTTGCTTACTTGATTTACTTGACTCAAAGCAGGAGCCATGTTCTCCAGCCGGACGCCCCTCTCCTGTAATTATGAACAAATGTGGAGTTTGGTTATGTACAGGAGATCTGCGTGTTTGCAGGGTTGTGGACTCGAGTCGCATGACTTGGACTTGACTTGGACTCGAGTCCCAAATTTGATGACTTGCGACTCGACTTGACATAATCAAAGATGACTTGCGACTCGACTTAGACAACAATGACTCGCGACTTGACTCGGACTTGAGCCCTGTAACTTGGAAAGACTTGACCTACCTTCTAAAACCACAGATCAGAGTTGTAATAATCACTGTAGTATAGCACTGTATCATTGACGCATGATCACAGTGCCGATTAGCGCTGCTTTCGCACGTTTGGCACTGAGCCAGAGAGCGCGTGATAGAGTGCGTTCAGCAGCGCTTGTCAGTTGTCATTTATCACACGTTCAAACAGTTTTCAATTTCAAACAAATGTTTTTTTTATTTTCTTTTTTAGGCATTTAAATACACAAGTACAAGCGAATCATTTATAATTTGAGAAAAAGCAAACAAACTGATGTCTAAGTTAGCGGAAATAAATAGGCTACTAAACCTTTCAAATATAATTTTGAGACATGTTTTTTTTTTTTTTTTTTACAACAAACGCACATTTTAGCCTATAGGTAACTATAAAGTCTTCTCCTTGTTCACCAGCCACTCACTTTCATGTCTTTCGGGAGAAATGGATGGATTTATGTTTTGTAGGCTAAATGACAGGCACGTAGCCCCAAAAAGTGTCACGTGACGCTTGATACGTCGCCGTGGAAATAGGAATGTTCTACAATTACTGTCGCGTTAACAAAATAATTTAACCAGGGACTCAATATTTTAAACTTAATGTGTAGCAAATCACGATTAATTTTCCCGATGAACAGTTACTTGTATTTTTAAATCTGCATTGCCACATTCTCTCTCACACACATACAAAATGTGTAGCAGTTATTTCTATTAAATGATTTTGCCTTTGTTACTGGGTTACCAATCAAATATTTTTTTTCACTGCCTTTTCCTTTTTTTTGTCACACGCAAGAAAAATCCCTAAATTGAACTGAGATAGATGGGTGCCCTTGGTGAAAATTTTATCGCAATAAATATGAAATTAAACAAGTCATGAACATATTTTAAAAGCCTTCCTGATATAAATTATATACATTGAATTTTTCTAATTTGGGCAAAAAGCACTAATGACTTGTTTAAGACTTGAAGCTTAAACTCGAGGACTTTCAACTTGACTTGGACTTGCCTGTCTTGACTCGGGACTTGACTTGGGACTTGAATGCAAAGACTCGAGACTTACTTTTGACTTGCAAAACAATGACTTGGTCGCACCTCTGCGTGTTTGTGTGTGTCAGATGATGATCTGTGTGTTATCAGCTCATGGAGCTGCTCTCACTGGATGGAATAAAAAAAGCAGTTTTCTGGCAAAAGATGATTGTGTTTGTAAATGTTTCTCTAGAATTGGCATAATGCATAAATCTGATGTAGACTTAAGGGATCTCACCCAAAAATGAACATTTATTCGTGCCATTCCAAACCCGTAGCCTATAGTCAGTAATAAGAAGTCAATGGAAAATCTCAGGGTGATAGAAAAACAAATGTGTGTGTGTCTGAATACACATTCAAACGTTTGGGGTTAGTAAGATTTTTAAATGTTTTTTTACAGGAGTCTCACTATGCTCACTAAGGTTTGTTCAAAAATATTGTTCAAAAATTGTGAAATATTACAATTTGAAAGAACTGTTTTCTATTTGAATACATTTTAAAATGTAATTTATTCCTGATGCAAAGCTTAATATTCAGCATCATTACTCCAGTCTTCAGTGTCACATGATCCTTCAGAAATCATTCTAATATGATGATTTGCTGCACAAGAAACACTTCTGATTATCATCAAAGCTGAAAACAGTTCTGCTTCATATCTTTGTGGAAACCGTGAAGCTTTTTTTCAAGATTCTTTCATTAATAAAGTTCAAAAGAACAGAATTTATTAAGTCTTTTGCAAGATAGCTTAAATGTATTTGTACTGTCACTTTTATTAATTGAATGCCTAATTGATTAATACAAGTTTCTTCTTTCAAAACAAATCTTACTGACCCCAAACTTTTAACCAGTAGGCCTGTAAGTGATTTTGGCTCAAGCGTTTTAAATGTCAGATGGAGTCATTGAGGACACGAGTAAGACAATCTCTCTCTCACACACACACACGCACACACACAGTCTGGATGGAGGTTTACAGTAAGGGCTGCTGATGCAGTTTATCTCCATCTTCTCTGAATAATTAACGCACGTGCCGTTACGGTTAACCGGGAGGCTGGAGGTCGCGTGTGGTGAGCTGGTGTCATGTTCTGTTTAACCTACATGTGGGTCATTTCCCTTTCATCAGTGTCACTTCACCGGCTAAAGGACTGCTCACTAAACACTCCTGCAGGTCGGGTTCATGATCCACTGGACTCTTTGAGAAAGGAGGGGTTTTCTGATGATGATGATGGAGACCTGGACTAAATGAAAAAGGTCAGTTTCACATTCCAAGCCCTGTTGAGTGATATTGTGCTCATCATGTATAGGGGACCATAATGAAATAAAGTAATAATAATAAAACTTACCATGACGGAGACTGGGAGAGAGACTGGAAATCCAAGAGGATCGGGTGTTCACTATGGGAATGGGCCAGAAATCCATCGCTGTTTCCATGACAACCTCTTTTTTGGTCATTGGACATTTTCCTCATGCACCAATACCCCCCCTCCCCCTCCCCCCTCATACTCTCTCACACACATGATGTGTTTTCGTGTTTTATGGGGAATTTTCAGACATAACTCAGACAGCAACATAATGTCGTCCCAGATCCGGGCCACATCTGGTACATGTGGATTCACTGCGTACCAGATGTGGGCCGGATCTGGGCCGACACTATGTTGCTGTCTGATAATTATTTTTATACTGTACAAACTGTATATTCTATCCTCTAACACTAAACCTATCCATTACAGAAAACGTTCAGCATTTTCACATTTAAAGTACAAAACAAAACATCCCTTAGTATAATTTATAAGCTGTTTTCCTCATGGGGACCAAAAATGTCCCCAAAAAGACAAGGATTTCGGATATTGCCTTCTTTGTGGGGACATTTTATCCCCATAATGTGGGGTTTACCAGGACACACACACACACACACACACACACACACACACACACACACACACACACACACACACACACACACACACACACACACACACACACACACAGAGTGATTAATGATTCTTAAAGATTTTTATGATTTAAATACAACCTTGTTAAACCGTTTTATTGGCATTTTAGACTGAGAGCTCTTTTCATATTATTAATAAAGTAATTTTTTTTTAAGAAGCCGATATTAATTTGACAGTTATTTATGATTCTGCATTTTCCAGTTTACTGAAAATCACCTCGCTGTCAGCGCCCTCTGCTGGATAAAACACACTGACTGATGTTCATGAAGAGAATCTCGCCTGTTTTTGTTTTTTTAGAAGAATAAAGGTTTCCTAAAGGTTTTTTGGTTTTCTCTAACAGAGAAATATCAATATATATTGGGTGATGAAATGAGTCGCCTGAGAACTCAATAATCCACGAATGAAAGAAAACAAAACAAAAACACCCAGACTGACCCAGTAATGAAGTGCTGGCACCGCTTCTGACCGCTAGATGGCAGCACAACAACATTCAAACATGACATGACTGACCTTCAGTGAACACTAAACAACTCAGAAACGAGTCTGTTCAGGGGTCTCCAACCTTATTTCATTTGAGAGCTACTTTTTAAAAAAGATAGAGGCCGAGAGCTACTCATGTAATGCAATGCTTAAATCTCTTAAATAATGTCTCATAACTCTCATATTAACAACTATCTAAACTGTTTTAGACCTAAAAGAGTTTTTGTAGGCCTATATTTGTCACCCTTAAATGTCAGAGAAAAGAACAGAATCAGAGATTAATTTTTTATAGAAAATTGTACTTTGCCTATTATACTGTAAAAACATAATTATAGTTGTATAATCATAATTATATATCTTAACTAGAGATGAAATGGCATGAAAATTTCATTTCATAATTATAGTGAACAAAATGATCCCGGTTATCACAGAATCCTGTTCAAAGAGTACTAATACTACACAATAAAATCAATTCAACAAGTTTATGTCGAAAACCAGCAAATAACAAATATAATTAGCATTAGTATGCACTTTTTGTTTAGCCTACATAAACATTAAAATAACAACATTAAAAATGATGGTCAGATTTTAAAGGAGTGTCTTGCGACATGTTATCTACTAACATGTACAAAGATTTATAAAAAGAAACCTCGCATAGTTTAGCCTTTAAATCATTTTTATAAAAAGAATGGGTCAAAAAAGATAAATTACTGACGTTTACAATGCACTTTAGCTTATATTTTATTATTAATAGTAAAATTCGGTCCGATTTTCCCTTGGCGTCTGTTGTTGCTATGCAACCATGCACCGCGCTCTCCACAATGACAAAGTTTTAATGGATTTTTTCATCCTGGTAGCTCGCGAGCGACGTGTTGGAGACCCCTGGTTTAGACATTTATTATTTTTTACTGTTTATTACTTTTGTTTATCTCATTTGTTGTTAAAAGACTAAGTTTTTTTTAAGGATTTTAGTTTGTTTAAGCTGGCCTTCCAACATGTCCTACCTGGTTCGTTAGCTGGTCATCAAAGTGACTAAAATGCCACATTCCGCCACTCCAGACTCGTCGGCGCGTCCGCCATATTGGAACGGTCAGTGTGTCGTCACTCACAGTAAGAACCAATGATGCCACAACATTGTGCAGCTTCTGGTTGTGAAACCTTATATTCTAAATTTTAATTAAAAAATGTGCATTTCAATGTGAGTGTTAAGTGCCAGTGCAAACTTTTTTCATTAAACATGAAGAAGAAACTATTTAGACTAGTCAAGTAAAGTTCTAACCAACAACAAGTAAATTAAAATATTTTGCTGTTAAAATATTCCCAAAGCCAGATCATGTCTGTCTTTTTCAGAAATCAAATAAAGGCCAACTGAACATATTTCAGCTTCTTTTAAAATGTAGGGCCACAATCAGTACATTACTCCAATGTAATTTCAAATTTGTTCTAATTTACAGCTGTTGCCTGATAATCCATCATTCTAATCATGCTTGTGTTGGCTTGTTTATTTGTTTGCAGTAGTACAATATAGTATATCATACTGATGTATTTACTGTATTACTGTATTTGCACTTCTTCTCCAACCAGATTTAATTTGTGAAGCTAAAGCCTGTTCTGCACCAGACTGTCTGCAGAATTCCTTAAATGTAAAAGTTTTTATTGTGCCAAACCCTTGGAAAGCACCAGTTTATGGGCTGCGACACAGTTAATGTTCAACTCATCTGTGTGGTGCGAGAGCTTGAAGGGAAACTGTGTTTATCTCCATCCACATGATCACATACACAGGTTTAACATGGGTTCCTGCCCTTCTAGGATGTCACGGACACACAGAAATAAACTTTCTGCTCATCAGCTGTAATTCATCTGGGGACGTTACACAACCTACAATCTACAAACACGAAAATATCTTTTAAATAACGAAGATGTTGAGGTTGTAGTTTCTGTTGTGATTCAGAAAAATAATCTTTTCTTTGCAGAAATCTTGTTAGCCCTGAGGGACGGATGTAGTTGTAGATGTGCTGATGCATTTTCTGTTCAAAATACAGATGTTGCAGCTAATTTACTGAGACAATGATTCACAAGGAGAGACAGGAAGAGATAGCGAGACACAACAGCAGGAAGACACAAAAAAGCGAAGGACTGTGATTAATGACCCGTGTTCAAAAGTGATATCATGTAACACAGAAGAATGTTCTTCATGGATGAATGGCACTACAGGCTTTTTCACAGGTTAGGTTTCAGTCACTGATGTACATTAGGGGTGTGGCCAATCCTTAAGCATGTTGCTAATGCTGGTGGGTGTGGCTAATTATAAGGGGTGTGGCTAATTGAGTGAACACTAAATGCCCACTTTGTGAGCCGCTTTGGTATTTCTCATTCATTTTCTTCATTGGCATTGCAAAAAAAAAGAAAAAAAAAGAAAAAAAAAAAAAAACTCAAAAAAAGAGTTAGACTCATCTCATAACAATGATGATTTGGCCAAAAAACTCAAAAGTACCTGGTACTGGTTACTTTATATATATATATCGCAATTAGTCGCATCTGCATAAAAGTTTGTGGAATATATACGCATGTACACACATATATAGGCCTATATATATATATATATATATATATATATATATATATATATATATACAGTATACAGACACGCACACACACACACACACACACACACACACACATAAATATAATAATATAAATACACACATATATTAACAAACTTGTATTATGTTAGATAATTGATTTGACAGCCACAATATGTTTTTTACAGCTCTGGCAATTGGCTATAAACAAACAAACAAATAAATAAATACTCTTTGTATCATTTTGTTTTAACAGCAACATCAGTAAATAACATAAATTACTCGCTATTATTTTACATTTGTTTTTGATCTGTGGCTATTTGGGCAAAGTTCCCAAAGATTTGATTTTATACTGCAGCTGTTTCATTGCAAAAATGGTCTGTAAGAACATCTTCTGAACTCACTCAGTACGGATGTTTACCCAGTAATAATTATGATTGTTTCGGCTCATTGAGTTCAGATATAAGTTTGTAAACATGCAGATCTCTGTCATCTCTGACATTTGTCTGACCCTTGAATCTAAACACATCTCTCACGGGTGGGTGAGCTCTGACATCATGCATTACAAACGCAGAAGAAGAGTTCACCCAAAAATACACTCATGTTGGTCCAACCCTGTATTGTCTTTCTCCAGTGAAACACAAAAAGAGATGCAACAAGTCCTGATGCAGCATGTGTGCTTTACACTGCCAAGGCTTGTTTATAGGGGTGGCACGGTTCACAAAACCCACGGTTCGGTTCGTATCACGGTTTTAGGGTCACGGTTTTCGGTTCTGTAAGGTTCTTGTTGTTATTTTTTCTTTTGATCTTTAACACTCCAGAAATGTACTTCAGCATATGATATAGGCTATAGCTTAATTATCCACAATTCAGGATACAGTATTAAAGAAAAAAAGTATATCATGTAATCATGCACAAACTGAATTTGACTTGAATTTAAGCACATTATTGAGACCATCTCTGAGGAAAGCTAGGTGACATTTTGACACAGCAAGAGAGAAGACATTGATGAAATGCTTTTGTTTATTTGGCAAAAAAGGAGAATGTGTATTGCTATCTCTACAGGGACTTATAAACATTTTGTAAGAGCTACACTGAAGTTGACAGTTTGATAAATGCAAGTTAATTTTAATCTTTGTGTGCTAAAAATGCATATCTTTTAATAGAAAAAGAGAGGAACTCTTAAAGCACTATCTTTTAAATAAGTCAAAATATGTTACACATAATTGCCTACAATGAGGCTATAACAATAGCAAAGGCATAACCATAAAGTGAAACATGTTCAACCTCAACACAAACAGTATCAACAATGCTTCTATTCCCTGAGAGTGAGGATACATTTTTTTCACTTGAAATTAAAGTGCAGTATTTGGAAACATATGACTGGAGTTGTTATCTAAACTTGGTGTCACTGTATACATTTAAATATCATAGGTAACATGAAATCCAAAATGTTCCCACACGGACTTATACGACGCTGGCCCATCCTCCAACTCAGGTTAGCCTTCCTTATATCTCCCACTTGCCATTTCTATACGTGACGAGACCTGCAGCACTCCATACTCCACTTTTACTTTGTATAGGCTTGTTCGACTTGAACCGGCACTGCACAGACCGATCGGTTTATGACATCAAAGTACCGCGAGAGTGATTGAAAAGCATACGGAGCCGTTGCTCTCGCGGTACTTTGATGTTATTCATCGATCGGTCTGTGCAGCGCCGGTTCAAGTCGAACAAGCCTCATATGCATGTCCATTGTCATGTCCACACATCTCTTATTTCGCGAGAAAAGTAAACACACTTGCTGCGTCCCAAATCGCATACTATCCGTCCTAAATAGTATTCGAAAAAAGAACTAGTAACTTACGTCCCAAATCGTAGTATGTTGAAATGAGTGTTCCAAAGAGACCCGGATGGTCTACTATATCCGGTCAGAATCCGAAGTGCAGATCGATGCACAGTGCACACTTTAACGGCTGATATTGCCCACAACCCATCGCGCGTTGGACGAGGATTCGGTTAGAACTACAAACACGAGTGAAAAGTGTTAAAAAACTACAGACATGGAGGACAAGCGCGAGTCCGGCGGTTGTGTAGAGAGGTTTAGTAAGTGATTAATTATCAGTATCTAACCTGACGAAAATGTATTTATTCAATGTTGGCTACGTTATATTGCATCTGCAGCAGCATTGTGAACTTTTGTAAAGATACGTTTATAGCCATTCAATTTTAAATGCATCATTACATTCAAATTGCAAACACATGAGGAGAGTGAGAGTCTCCGCATGAAAAATCCACGACTGGCAGATGAACGAGCTACAACATTTCTCTCCGAAACGGTAAGAAATTATATTAGATTGAGTGGAGGATTTTAACTGTGATGAGATGATTGACAGGGCAGTTTACGGTGATGCACGCGACAGAGCTGTCCGTTAAAGATGACGAAGTAGTATGTCCCAAAGCTTGCCTACTCTTTTGCTACACACTCAAAAGTATGTACTTTTTCTTCACAAAAAGGGTACATACTTTTAGGGCGTAGTATAAGTAGGCGAATTGGGACGCAGCAACTGTCTGAGGTCACGGGCACGAGGTTACACTGCGCATGCGTCGAACCGTGCGACGCACACACGCACAGAACCGAGAAAAGCGAACCGAACGGTATATTGTTTTTTCATGTACCGTGCCACCCCTACTTGTTTACATTATTCCAATTAGCATACGACAGCATTATATTAATTAATATCGGCCATACCTCCTACACAATTATAGTATATTTTAGCAATATAATTGCTTATTCATATATATATATATATATATATATACCCACAATATTGAAAAAATAAAAAAGTAATGAAATTAAATTAAATCAAATTAAATAAATAATATGTTTTACAAAAAATAATTTAATAATAATTAAAATATAACAATATAACAATGTATTGATAGATGATATATATATATATATATATATATATATATATATATATATATATATATATATATATATATATATATATATATATATATACAGGTCCTTCTCAAAAAATTAGCATATTGTGATAAAGTTAATTATTTTCCATAATGTAATGATAAAAATTAAACTTTCATATATTTTAGATTCATTGCACACCAACTGAAACATTTCAGGTATTTTATTGTTTTAATACTGATGATTTTGGCATACAGCTCATGAAAACCCAAAATTCCTGTCTCAAAAAATTAGCATATCATGAAAAGGTTCTCTAAACGAGCTATTAACCTAATCATCTGAATCAACTAATTAACTCTAAACACCTGCAAAAGATTCCTGAGGCTTTTAAAAACTCCCAGCCTGTTTCATTACTCAAAACCACAATCATGGGTAAGACTGCCGACCTGACTGCTGTCCAGAAGGCCATCATTGACACCCTCAAGCAAGAGGGTAAGACACAGAAAGAAATTTCTGAACAAATAGGCTGTTCCCAGAGTGCTGTATCAAGGCACCTTCAGGAGAGAGGGTTCAGGTCAGGAGAGTTGGCAGGCCAATTGAGCACAGTAATACCATGGTCAGTAAACCATTTACCAGTGGTTTTGGCACTGTGAGCAGGTGCCAGGTCGTGCTGAAAAATGAAATCAGATGGAAGCATGAAGTGCTCCAAAATCTCCTGATAGCTAGCTGCATTGACCCTGCCCTTGATAAAACACAGTGGACCAACACCAGCAGCTGACATGGCACCCCAGACCATCACTGACTGTGGGTACTTGACACTGGACTTCAGGCATTTTGGCATTTCCTTCTCCCCAGTCTTCCTCCAGACTCTGGCACCTTGATTTCCGAATGACATGCAAAACTGAGCAACAGTCCAGTGCTGCTTCTCTGTAGCCCAGGTCAGGCGCTTCTGCTGCTGTTTCTGGTTCAAAAGTGGCTTGACCTGGGGAATGCGGCACCTGTAGCCCATTTCCTGCACACGCCTGTGCACGGTGGCTCTGGATGTTTCTACTCCAGACTCAGTCCACTGCTTCCGCAGGTCCCTCAAGGTCTGGAATCGGTCCTTCTCCACAATCTTCCTCAGGGTCCGGTCACCTCTTCTCGTTGTGCAGCGTTTTTTGCCACACTTTTTCCTTCCCACAGACTTCCCACTGAGGTGCCTTGATACAGCACTCTGGGAACAGCCTATTTGTTCAGAAATTTCTTTCTGTCTTACCCTCTTGCGTGAGGGTGTCAATGATGGCCTTCTGGACAGCAGTCAGGTCGGCAGTCTTACCCAGGGCTCTCAAGTCTCACGCATTGGGCGTGAGACACACGCATTTCAACCCGTTCACACGCTCACACGCCACACCTTGTGTTTCTCACGCTGAAGAGTAAGGGAACTTGTCCCGCCATACAATTAATGGACGAGGCGCAGGCAAACGGAGGGAAGTTCTCTGCCGAGTTCATAGCATCTGTCTCGAGTTATACAGAATTAAATGCTAGCTACCAGCCAATCAGAAATTAGAATTAGTTGTTTTCGGATAAATTATGTGTTCCCGCTGCAAGCACGTTCGTTACTAGACAACACGCGCACACACGGAGTGGAAGTTGAAAGAGCACGATCTGATGAATGCGTTTTGCGGACATCTTCATTTATTTTGTTTTTTTTTAGCATTTTGATTTTACGATTCCTGGACGATATCTCTTGCCTGTGATCAAAGACAGTGAGAGCTGATGTTGAGGAGTATAGCCAAATTCGTGCTAAATTATTTTTGATGCATTCAAAAACTCTCCAACTGCTTTTAAAGGGGTCATCGGATGCAAAATACACTTTTATATGGTATTTGCAAATAAATGTGTCTTTGCAGTGTGTGGACACAATCACCATGCAATGAAAAAAAACATTCACTTTTTTTTAATCCTCAAAAAGCCAAAAAGTTGTTGCTCATTATCATTTAAAGAGACATGCACCGAAACGGGTCACTGTGAACAGCTGTTTTTGAAGAGGTAAAAAGGGTGTTGTTTTACACAACCATTGAGAAATTTTAACCAAAGTATGTTACAAACTTTACATGAAGACCCAAAAGAATCACACCAACTTGTGGAAAATGGGCATCCGATGACCCCTGTAAAGGTGACGGGTTTGGGTCTTGACATGCTCAGGGCAAGTTGTTATGACACAATGTTATGTACATTGAGCACTGATGTTCAGTTGGCTTGTTTGGGGTCAAATTTATTTTTATTTTTCAATAAATTTGTATTTTTTAAATATAACTATTTATTTTATTTGGATGAATTTGTCTTTTTCTCAGATTTAACGATTGTTATAATTTCCATTTGTGCTGGTCAATTATGAACAATAGGCAAAATTGAACTGCTAGCAAAAATTGAAGCGAGTTTGGTTGGGTCGAGGGACCGCTGCTGCAAATATTTGGGTGGCTCCTCCCCTAAATCTCACTCTAAACTTTTGATAAAACTTGAGAGCCCTGCTTACCCATGATTGCGGTTTTGAGTAATGAAACAGGCTGGGAGTTTTTAAAAGCCTCAGGAATCTTTTGCAGGTGTTTAGAGTTAGTTAGTTGATTCAGATGATTAGGTTAATAGCTCGTTTAAAGACCCTTTTCATGATATGCTAATTTTTTTGAGACAGGAATTTTGGGTTTTCATGAGCTGTATGCCAAAATCATCAGTATTAAAACAATAAAAGACCTGAAATATTTCAGTTGGTGTGCAATGAATCTAAAATATATGAAAGTTAAATTTTTATCATTACATTATGGAAAATAATGAACTTTATCACAATATGCTAATTTTTTGAGAAGGACCTGTATATAGCTAGTATTATTCAATTTGTAAATATTTTTATTATTATAAATATTATAGGCTATATAGCCTAATATAATTTAGATATATATAACATTTGTATTGACAATATATATATATATATATATATATATATATAATTCATATTAATAAATAATATTTTATATATATAATTCATATTAATAAATATTTTTTACTAAAATATTATAATAATAATTCAAATATAACAATATTCACACTGTATAGATAGATAGATAGATAGATAGATAGATAGATAGATAGATAGATAGATAGATAGATAGATAGATAGATAGATAGTAATTGAAATGAAATTCAGAGAGAGAGAGAGAGAGAGAGAGAGAGAGTGTGTGAGTGAGTGAGTGAGTGAGTGAGTGAGTGAGTGAGTGTGTGTGTGTTCATTGAGTCTTGAGTTTCTCCAGTATGTCTATCACACACAGAGTCGTTCTGCCTTTACACCGGAGATCTCGTGAATGAATCGTGACTCAACAGCACTGAATCATCTGATACAATGAGAATTTAACGAGAAACCAGAGACGGAGACTAGAGACTGATGTTGGAGGCTTTGAACGGGATCCGAGCGGCGGAAATTCGCTCCGGTGAGTCAAGACCGAACTTCTGCTCTTCACTTCAGTAAACCACACAACTATAAACCAAAACCTACAACTATACACGGTAATATACCGTTATAAATGATAATATAGCTGTATACTATAAAAACGTACTCGCATCTGCATGAAAGAAACTGAGCGGTGAATGAGGTGAACATTAATGTTTGACAACATGGCTGCCCGCTTTCATCTCATTATTCCTCTAACTTAAAGACATAAAGTCATTGTAATTTTTAATTACGTTATAACATACATAAGTAGATTTTTGGGGGGTTTATATAGGCTACATGTAGATTGAGCAAATCTGTTCCTGCGCATGAAATCGTTTCCTTTAAACGAAAACAACAAACGCGAAACATCCTGAAACTCTGTAACTACTTCTTAGCCTACTCAACATCAGAGGTTCGTATGAGAGATTTCGGCTCTTCATTTGTATTTGTGTGTTTATGGAAGATTTTTTTCAGTTGGTACGTGCATGTTGTGTTTCCGTTGTCATTGTGTAGGAAGTCAGAAAGAGAAACTCAAACACGGCAATAAAAGTCACTGACTTTTGGGTAGACTTTTTGTAAGGGGCTGTAACTTTGTGCTGAAGAGAGATTATTTTAAGGTAGATCAAGTCAATTCATTTAAAGGAAGATTATGAGCACAGACAGTGTTTTTTTTCCCCTTCTTTTTCTTAAATTGGACACAAGATAAAATAAATAGAGTTGATACTGATGCGATAACTGTGAAGGATTATGTGGACATAGGTTTGGTAGAGTTTGAGAAATCATTTTTTGTGTGCATGTTCATACCAGACCAGAGAGTCGTCAAGTCGTCACCAAGGCAAAAATAACCATGAGAGTATCTTCATGCCAGGCTGTACTTTTGTAGGAGTGTGTATATATATATCAGTGTGGGTGCAAGCGAAAGGGGCCCCTGCTGCTCTTTGGTTTCATAAAACAAAGTGTTTGAAATCCATTTATTCATGTGACCTGAGTAAAGACACACACACACACACACACACACACACACACACACACACGCACACACACACACACACACACACAGAGGTTTGAGATCTGGAATCTTTGGAATGTTTGTCCCCCTCATTGGATGTTCTGCCTACCTGCTACACACACACATACACATACACACATATGCATGTCCACATCCACAGTGGCATTCAGACAGACCGATGGCCTCCTCCAGAATTAGGATGTCAGAAAATAATCATATGAACCAGCAGACCCTAAAAGGTGTGTTCATATATTGCTCATGACATGAGATCTTGAACCTTGAGACCTTTAACACACTTCTGAAACTGAAAGTACGGGGCATGTTACGAGGTTGAGTTCTGAATCAGTGTAGGTTTAATCCAGATGCACCTCGTCAGAACTCAAGAATGTTGGCCTTTATTTAAGCCTTTTTTATTTTTTTATGATGATGCTGGTTTATACATTTGGATAATTTTTAGTTCATATGTTTTTCTCCAGGGCATTATAGATCATATATATATACATTTTTTGAGTCTACTTGAAAAGGCTTTCATGCTTGAATGTTCAAAAAAACACATTCTTTTTCACATATTTGACGTTGTTGCTCTTCCCATTCTGTCAGTAACGCTCTGTTTAGTTCCTGTGTCCTTCCGAAAGCACAATGTGCTCTGATTGGTCGGCTGGACCAGTGTGTTGTGATTGGTCAAGCGCTTCCACCGTATTCGGGAAACGTCCCGCCCCTTACCTTAACCGAGTTTCCACACACTACTAACTAACTCAACCAGTCCCCTCACCTTTATGTAGCATATGCCCTGTTCGGGATTGGGAATTATTTAAATGAGGAATATTGTGATGTGTTCATTCCCGGAAGAAAACCCAAGATTACAGCTGAGGAGTTTCAGGGAGTTCAGAAACAGTGTGGAATCTTTGGGCTCTGTAACTTAACCTTTTTCAGGTTCAAACGGCAGCATTAAGCACTAAAGGAAGTTAAAAATGTTTCATAACAGGTCCTCTTTAAGATATTTTTGCCATTTTTTTTCATTATAATTAAGCACATTACCCTCATATATCCCATAATTGAAATGATTCCGGATGTTGTACTTCCTTTATTTTTTGAACAATCTTGGAATATATAAATATTTATAGAAATGCATATTTTATTGTCATGTGAATCGGGTGTGGGGGAATATGTGCTTAATTCTCAAAACGTCTTAATGCTCCTAAAAAAAAGTCTTGAATTTCCTTCGACATGCAACTTCTTGTTTCTATCTTTTGATTTTAAGGTGAAATATGATCCGGATGTGTTCTTGACAGGTTTCATTAGTTAGTTACCTGCTTCTTTTGTGTGTTTAACTTTTGGGCTTTTATCCTTATTTGTCTCTGTACGAAATGCAAATAGAGCTCATGCCAGTCCAGTGAAATGCAAACACGCACACAGAATCTCTCCTGTTCTCCGTCACTGCTTTTCTGAATGGATGTGACGTCTCAACCCCAGCGACTGAGTTTGATCTTGTTTTTGTGCACAAAGACATTGTTCTCCATCAGTCTTTCTCTCATTCAGCCCAGACTCTGGAAAGTCTGAAAGGAAGATCAGGGCCGCTGTCCGCGGGAACCTTCGGAAAGCTTTTGTTGATCTCCCCAAAGGAGACATTCAATCATTCGCTCCAAGTCACGTCAGAGAAACTGATATGAGCTGGCACTGGAAGAAAACAACACAAGCTCTCCCATCAACTCAAAGGAAATATCTTCAGATGATTAATAAAGACACTTATTAGATGCTAAATATACATGCAGCACTTTAAGCACGCATGGTGTGTACACAGGCAGATGGAGCTGTCAGTTGTGGTCGTCAAAGCAAATGTTACTGTGGTAAATGTTTCCATAACACACAGTCTGTTACTGTAGAGAGTTCAGTAACTCAGCCATTTTGTTGTTAACTGTTTGTTTAATTATTTAATTATTGTTTAATTATTACCCCACACACAGTTACTCTGACAGGACTATGAAACCCCAGTCTTCGGCAAATAAACATGACAATGTCCAAGTTTCAGACTGGTTGACAAAAATGGGCCAGTGCTTATAGTCGTGCAATCCAGTTTGTTGATTATTTTATCTGTTTCATTGCTAACTTAAGCATTTGATGTTCTGTGATGAATTGATGTCACATTATACAGTCTCGATCCTTACAATTGCATATAGTAAACATTTTAGGCCCATTGCTTTAAAAAAAAAAATAATATATATATATATATACACACACACACACATATACTGTATATATATATATATATATGTGTGTGTGTGTATATATATATACACATACTGTATATATATATGTGTGTGTGTGTATATACTGTATATAGCCTAATTATTTATTTTTATAAATATTAAATATTTAAATATTGTAAAGAAATTTGATATGTATTACATAATTAATTGAATAATAATATATAATTTATAAAATTATTTAAAATATATTTAAAAGAAATATAACTAATATAATTATATATGTGTAATATATATATAAATTCCGATACGAGTAAGGATAAATGTTCTTAAAATGAATAATTTTTGAAAAAATAAGAATGTTGGCTGCTTGTATGTTGTGCTGAGCTCTGGTAGCCGCTGTTTCATCATTGCTCACAGCAGTGAACCAATAATATCTGGCTGAAATATTAATATCTGGCAGTATTAGTCAGTGTGAGTATGGCAACAACATTCTGTTCTGCTTTAGTCTTCGAGAGGCCGCGGTCTCTGACATTATTATTGAGTGGCTGAACTCTGGGTTTGACGGCAGGTATGAATGGAGGATCGAGAATGAACTGCATCAGCAGAGGCTAAAATCTGCCTGACCACACACACACACACACACACACACACACACACACACACACACATAGACACTCCTCAGATGGTGCCGTTACATAATAGTTTTCCACTTATGGTGTTTGAGTGAAAGGTTATGAGTTTGGGTGGCTGACAGGAATAGTAAACTCACTGCCGCCCATCTGTGTGTGACTGCTCTTCTACTTCCACTTTGAGGGTGTTTGGGGTTGTGGTTATACAGAGACTGTGTGTTTGAGTTAATTGAGTTAACAAGCAGCAGCTGTTTAATACTGGTGTGTTGATCATGATACAGTATTAGGGATAGTTCACCCAAAAATGAAAATTCTGTCAGTATTTACTCACCCTCATGTTGTTCCCAACCCCGTAAGACCTTCGTTCATCTTCAGAACACGAATTAAGATATTTTTGATGAAATCTGAGAGCTGGATCACTCCTCCATAGGCTTCTTCAGGGATTGAACTTGCAGGCCCCGAAAAGTTATTAAAGACATCGTTAAAATAGTCCAAGTGACTACAGTGGCTCAATCTTAAGTTTATCAAGCGACAAGAATACTTTTTGTTCGCAAAAACAAACAAAAATAACAACTTTATTTCAACTATTCATTTCCTTCTCTGTGGGCCTCGAGTCGGTTAACTAGTGTAATTGCAATACAAGCAGCCCCCCATGGTGCTACGCCCCTATGTGCCGCATATAGCGCATACCCACTTTTTGCGCCACTGAAATCATGGCATGGTTTATAGGACACTGGGGTCTATATGACCCCAATCGACTTTTTCTTAGTAAAAAAAAAAATGGTTCCCTTCATCTCAGTGGAATAAGATTTTGTAACTTTTCCTACATTATCTATCTATACACACACAAAAAAACTGGGCTTGATTCGGTTGTTCTATAGGTATGTAAAAAAAATTTTTACACTTCTGGTCTTCGGGGTCAATATGACCCCACATTGAAATGAATGGGAAAATCGAAAAAAAATTGTTTTTTATTTTTCATTTGTCAAAAAAATCAATAATTCCACAATAAATCTGAAAAGTTCCATACCGCAATGAAGTCCTGGAACTAGAGCACAAATGCAATGTGGAACGAACATGATCACTTGCACACACACGTGTACACGCACACAAACACACATAAACGTATGACTGCAATAGAAAGCATTTTTATTGAAATTGGCAAATAAAATCAATAATTCCTGCATAAATCTGAAAATTCTCACACATTAATGAAGGCTTGGTACTAGATCACTAATACAATGTGGAATGAACATTATCACACACACATGTGCGCCCACACACACACAGACACAAATACACACACAGATAGAGAGAGGTGAGACTGCAATAGAGAGCATTTTTATAGAAATTGGGAAATAAAATCAATAATTTCTGCATAAATCTAAAAATTTTCACACACAAATGAAGGTATGATATGAGAGCACAAATGTAATATGGAAAGAACGTGACTACACACACACAACATACACACAAACAAACAAACAAACAGGTGTGACAGCAATAGAGAGCATTTTTATAGAAATTGGGAAATAAAATCAATAATTCCAGCATGAATCTAAAAATGTTCACACATGAATGAAGGCCTGGCATTAGAGAAAAAAACAATGTGGAATGAGCATGATTACACACACACACACACACACACACACATGCACGTGTGCACAAACAAACACACACAGACACAGGTGTTTATTCTTCACTCCTGTTCATATCCGCCCATAGCTGTTTGTTTTTGTTTTTTTTTTCCTTTTAAAAATTAATTTCTTATTCTAAAGTTAATCGTTTTATACATTTCGATTATTGAAATAATATGAAATTGCAATCAAGTATTTTCTTTTAGTGGTAACTTGTGGCATTATTGCAAATTTATTTGGCATTCCTGCAAAATTTATATAGCATTATTGCAATAACAAGATACTTCAAAAGACCTCAAACAACAACAAAAATAATTCTAAACTTTGACAAAATACTGATTTAATGTATTTTAAGCGTTTAAATATATATATTCATAACAAAAGCTGTTATAAGAGCCGTAAGTCACATCCAGAAAAATGAATGGATCTCTATGGGGCCTCTGCTGGAATTATATGGTAATTACACTTTAAGGCTAAAAATATATTATCTACAAAAAAACATCTAACCACCAGATGGCAGAATTATGCATCTAACACCTAGATCAATATCCAGAAACGATTCCTATTTAAATTTGATCATCATTAATGTTTTTTTTTCATAAAAATTTAATATTTCATACGTATGCTAATGGTGTAGTGGAGGAATTCTGCAGTAAATAGGTAAAAAAGTACTTCATATCTCCCAAAACACAGCATTAATGAATAGATTAGAAGTAAACAAAAAAAAAAAAAGATATATTATTTGTATGATTAAAAATGTATATTTCTTGTACAATTACTCTATCAATTGTTGGGGTCATATAGACCCCAAAGCCCTGAAGTGTAAACAGGAAATGAAGAACTTTTGAAGGTTAAGGATTTGCATTTTATTTTATTTAAATCATATTTTATTGTTTTATGTATTCAACTTGTTTAGAATCAGCAGAAATCTGTTGAATGTGAAAATTGTATTCATTGAGTAAAAAGTATGAATGGTTAAAATATGTCTAGCAGAACAAACAATATTCTAATAGTTAAAATGTATGAGATTTAAACAATTTGGATTTAATGATGAAAAATATAAAAATTATGTATTTTATTTAAAACCATTCAGTTTATTAGTAAGTACTACTACAGAAATTGTATCGTTTCATTTATGTATGACTGACATGTTTCACATCAAGAAATGTCATGAAATGCTGATTGCTCATGAACTTGTGCACAGGTAATGCTCAGGGTGTATTCACACCTGCCTTGTTTGGTTCGATTGAATCGAACTCTAGTTCGTTTCCCCCCTTGGTGCGGACCTTTTGGGCAGGTGTGAATACAGCAATCGAACTCGGGTGCGGACCAAACAACCGAACCGAGACCCAGCTGAAGAGGTGGTCTCGGTACGGTTCCAAACGAACTCTGGTACGGTTCGTTTACGGTGTGAACATGAACCGACCCAATTGCAAGAAAGCACTGCGCCTTTGAGTTAACAGGCTTCCGTAGTCGGGAAAGTGATCTGTTGTAGCCTACTACATTACATCTGTTGCGCGTCTTTCTGCGCGCAAAAATAAAAATGATTTGGTCCGGACCAAAGCAAGTGAACTATCGGACTTTCCTGGTGTGAATAAACCCTCAGTCACAGGAGCAGATTGTTTTTTAAGAGCGACGTGAGTGAACATTAGTGTGACGTTAAAAAAAAAAAGATCACAGACGCAGCAGGACGAATGATCAGTGATGACTGAAGTTAAGTGAACACACTTCTGATCGTCTCACTTTCTTCCTGTTTCAGGCCTCTTGATGCTCTCACCTGTCTGACCTGCCGCTGAGATCAGGTAAGCGGAGACTGTTTCCTCTTAAATCTCTTCCTCTTAAATCTCATTTTCTATATTCTATATTCATATTCTAGTGTGTTTCATGCCCACTAGGGCTGTAGTCAACCAAAGAAATCCTTAGTCGACCAAAGTCTTGTCCTGCGCAACGATTAGTCGACTAAAAAAAAAAAGACCGCGATGTTTTGATTGAACATTTTTTTTAAATTGTCATAGAGCATTTATAAAAAAAACAACGAAAAAACATCAAAAATACATAAAACTATAATAATAATACAATTCTTTGAAAATTAAGTGTTTTTTTTTAACTGCAAAAAGTGAGGAGCAATTGCGCACCTGACCACAGCACACGCTACAAAAAAATATAACTGCTATCTGCCACAATGAAGAATCCTAACAAAAGTTCTCATTTATACAGGCTGTATATTCCTCTTTACTTTCAAAGCTATGGGTCAACTTTTGTCCAGCCGATCTAGGAGTTTTAAAACAAACACACAAAAAAAACCAAAGAGCCTAAAAAACAATCCTAATAATAATAGGCTGTATTGTAGGACCGCATATAGGTTTATTTTCGTTTTGTTACATTATTTAGGCTTTTTTCAAATGCGTCAAGTGTACAAATAAAAACAAAAACATATCAAGGAAACACAATCTATTGAGTCAGCATGATAAAGCCGTTAAAGGGACTGCTCACGTCTTTTGCGCGCTCAAGTTCGATTTCAAATGTAGGCGCGCGGTGTGCGCGCTCATGATGGAAGCGACGCGCTCTTTTTTTCCAAGTGTGTCCACGCCGCATCGAGATAAAAACATAGTGTATAAAAACCGAAACAAATAGCGTTCTTACTGAATGAGTACAGCTAAACTACCTATATCCCTTCTTACATCGACCGATTAGTCGACTAAACGACTAAAGTTGACAGCCCTAATGCCCACACTACAGTTTAAAAGTTTGGAGTCAGTAAAATGTGTTTTTGAAATGTGTCTCTTCTGCTCACCAAGGCTGCAATTAATTGATCAAAAATACAGAAAAAACAGTAATATTGTGAAATATTATTACGATTTAAAATAACAGTTTTCTATTTGAATATCTCTTTAAATGCCGTTTAATCTAATGTCAAAGCTGAATTTTCAGCATCATTACTCCAGTCTTAAAGGGATAGTTCACCCAAAAATGAAAATTCTGTCAGTATTTACTCACCCTCATGTTGTTCAACCCCGTAAGACCTTCGTTCATCTTCGGAACATAAATTAAGATATTTTTGATGAAATCTGAGAGCTGGATCTCCTCCATAGGCTTCTTCAGGGATTGAAACTTGCCAGCCCCGAAAAGTTATTAAAGGCATTGTTAAAATAGTCCAAGTGACTACAGTGGCTCAATCTTAAGTTTATCAAGCGACGAGAATACTTTTTGTGCGCAAAAACAAACAAAAATAACGACTTTATTTCAACTATTCATTTCCTTCTCTGTGGGCCTCGAGTCAGATACGTCACACGTAGGCTCACTATTGGCCGACGCTGGTCATGTGTGTGATGCGTGTGACGTACAACAACAGAAGCACTACGCTATTACACTAGTGAACTGACTCGAGGCCCACAGAGAAGGAAATGAATAGTTGAAATAAAGTCGTTATTTTTGTTTGTTTTTGCGCACAAAAAGTATTCTTGTCGCTTGATAAACTTAAGATTGAGCCACTGTAGTCACTTGGACTATTTTAACGATGTCTTTAATAACTTTTCGGGGACGGCAAGTTTCAATCCCTGAAGAAGCCTATGGAGGAGTGATCCAGCTCTCAGATTTCATCAAAAATATCTTAATTCGTGTTCTGAAGATGAACGAAGGTCTTACGGGGTTGGAACAACATGAGGGTGAGTAAATACTGACAGAATTTTCATTTTTTGGTGAACTATCCCTTTAAGTGTCTGATTTGATGCTCAAGAAATAATAATAATAATTATTATTATTATCAATGTTCGAAACAGTTGTGCTGCTTCATATTTTTGTGGAAACCCATGGCACATTTTTTTCAGGATTCTTTAAGTAGAAAGAACAGCATTAATTAGAAATATATATTTGTTTGTTACATTGTAAAAGTCTTTAGTGTCTCTTTTGATCAATTTAATGCATCCTTGCTGGAAAAAAAACTTTATTTTTTTATACTGATCCCGAACTTTTGTACGGTTGTATATGAAATATGACGGTCTTTCATACGTTATTGCTTAATTAAAGATCATTGTGATTAAAACATTAAACTGTAAATGGAAGTTTCAGTCCCACAGCTTCAGTCAGTGTGTTTGGAGCTGGTGTGTGTTAATGATTTTTACCGTGTCTGTGTGATGAGTGTTAATGTGAGTTCAGGACACTGGAATGTTTTAGCAGAGAGGTGCTGCACGTCTGGATTCGACTGTTTGAGATATAATTCCCACTCAAGTGTGTGTGTTGGTGCAGAAACACCTAAAATAGTTCAAATAAAAGGATTTTAAGGCAATAAAGACTAAACGACAATGTCATTCGGTTGAAGAAGACGGTGAATGAATGAAATAATTAAATCTTACCAAGTGTTTGGATGACAGTTATAGTTGAGTTTTGTTTTACTTAGCTGTTGTCAGTGTTTGTGCCTCTGTGTCCCAGGGGATTATGGGTAAGTCTCACCGGAGACCAGCAAATCCCTGCAGGAATGTGTGTGTACACATGCTTCAGTGCTTTTCAGTCAGAGAGATTTGGTTCTGTTCTTTATTAAGATGCAACTGTTTGGGAAATACAGTTGATTTTCAGTCAGTGAATGTCACAAAAAAGTCATTGTTGAGGGGTTTTGGATGTTTCGAGTGGTTGCTATTTGCTTGGTAAGAATTTAACTCTTCCCAGAGAATTTAACTTTAAAAGTTTCTTCCCAGTTGTTAAAGGAATAGTTCATTTAAAAATGAAACTTCTGTCACAACTGTACTTGATAGTGTGATGATGCAGCAAGGAGGAAGCAGAGAGAGAATCCAAATGCAGTTCATTTAATAAAATAACAGGTGAAACAACGGAACTCAGGACAGGAACACTGAAGCAACAACGACCGACCAACCACAACTGAAACACAGAGGTATACATAGACAGGCAAACAAGATGAGACACAGGTGAATGCAATCAGTGAATGAGGTACAGGTGAATGTGATCAGTGATAAGTGATGGTGAGTCCGGGCAGTGAGTTATGGGAAATGTAGTTTGTGAGTGATAATAGTCCTATCTGGAGTGCCCTCTGGTGGCTCTCAAGGGCACTCCAGCTGGTGACAGTTACAGATAGGTACATACAGAAGGATGAAAAAAATGCAATAAACATCAGGGATTTGATGAAGGTCATGGGACAAAAACGTTGATAAAAGGTTACATTTTGATAAGTTTTGCATGTTGGTATAGTGTGCGGGATTTCTTTTTCTAGTTTATTTCAAGTAATTAAAACATAGAATAAATGTTAAGTTCATGCAAATTTTAAAATCAGATAAATATTTAAATATATGTAAATATATACATACTTTTTATTAATTTCATATTTATGTGCATTTTAAGTTTTTTTTATAGCAAAGTATAATTATGACAATGAACATTTTAGAAAAAACTAAAGTGCATAAGTGAATATTCTTTTTCCAAAATTTTTGTATTTGGTTATAGTTTGGTTAAGATCAGATAATTGTAATAATTTTGTAGATTTTTACATTGTGATCTGAGACGTTAAATTATTAGGTGCCATTACCAAACCTCTTTTATTTGAGAGAATTCAGAAATATAAAAAAGAGCCGAAACGTTTTATCTCCTGTTTACATTAAAAACGTACAATATTTACGATTACACGTGCAAAAATCCACTTAAAATTTGATCAGGGCCGTGATGCGACAGATATTTTAACGTGTGTGAAATAATCGAATAATCGCCTGTCTATATTTAATTTCTCCGTGTGTCTCTCTAGGATGATAGAGGAGGCGGGAAGGAAGGGGAATGTCATGGCCGATAGGAATCAGCTCTTCACAGACATGAGTGAGTTTAGCCCTCCACGTGACCTTTGACCACACTGTTAGTGTTCGTCCACTGGTGCATTTGAATATGAAGTGACTGATGTGTGACTTTGACTCTTCAGAGACGCAGAATTATGACACCATCCGGCTGTCCACGTACCGCACCGCCTGCAAGCTCAGATTCATTCAGAAGAAATGCAACTGTGAGTATTTCACTTTAAAACACTACTGACTAATAATGCAAAAGATGCATTTTCATTGTTGTCTGCAAGTTCTAAAATAAGCTCAGCATGAACAAAAACTACTTGGTGTGAAAAGTATTAAACATGTAACAAGATAAGCTAAAAATACACTACTGTTCAAAAATTTGGGGTCTGTAAGATTTTATTGTTTTTAAAATAAATGAAGACTTTTAGTCAGTAATTAAATTCCATTAAATTGAAAGAAAGTGCCAGTAAAGACATTTATAATGTAACAAGGGATTTTCATAAATATTCATAAAAAAATCTTTTTTCCTCAAAAATATTGTGCAGCACAGCTGTTTTCAACATTAATAATGATCAGAAATGTTTCTCGAGCAGCAAATCAGCATATTAGAATAATTTCTGAAGGATCATGTGACACTGAAGACTGGAGTAATGATGCTGAAAATTCATCTTTGATCACAGGAATAAATTAAATTTTAAAGTACGTCTAAATAAAAAAACATTTATTTTAAATAGTATTAATATTTCACAATATTACTGTTTTTATTGTATTTTTGAGCAAATAAATGCAACCTTGGTGAGCAGCTTTCTTTCAAAAACATAAAAAGAAATCTTACCAACCCCAAACTTTTGAACAGTAGTGCATGTTAACCCTCTGAGGTCTATGGGTTTTTTGGGGTCCTTGAGGTGTTCTGACATGCTCTGACATTTGTGCTTTTTTCAGTTATTTATAAACATGTTAATGGAAAAGGTGTAAATTCACTCTATATAGCACAAACTGGGCTACCGTAATATGTGAGCAACATGTATGTACAAGTTTGTATTTTTGAGAGAATATTATGAGAATATTGCTTATGCATGGTTATTGAAAAAACTAAAACTTAAAGTGTCTGAAATAAGGCCACAAAACACATACTAAATATGTGTCCACAAGACTTTTGACTAATGAGTGTTGTTGCCTAGAATTTTTGCTTCAAAATGATCTGAAAATCATCCTGCCTAATCATTTACACAAAACAATACATTGATTTAAATTTTATAAGACACCTTTTGTTTGGAAAGGCAATATGCGTGGAGGCGTGTTCACACCTGAGAAG
Organism: Gila orcuttii; assembly: GCA_026230005.1. Lineage (NCBI taxonomy): Eukaryota > Metazoa > Chordata > Actinopteri > Cypriniformes > Leuciscidae > Gila > Gila orcuttii. Next base: position 6,631,789 of record JAPDVR010000012.1, read on the forward strand.
ACAAAGGCCGGATAATGAGCCCTATAATGAGCTGCATATTAATTAGCCCTTTCACACAGGTGTGTCACAGGATCCCAAAGAATGCAAGGACAAAATAAATGATCTATATATACATATTTTACAATTAGAAATTGTAACCAATTACAAATAGGTTACAATTACAACAACAATTACAATTTTAACAATATTTCAAGTGCATTTCTTTGTAAAAAGTATACATTTTATCATACGAATTAAAAAAGGTAAGGATTCATTAGTTTGAATATTGGAACAAACACTATAATAACATCTAAGTTGATAATTCAATATACCTACTTTATTTTTGACAAAACATCATACTATAGTATATTTAACTATGAGCAGAAATTGGTGAACAAAAGCTTAACTATTTAATGTGACGGTAGTCTTTTTTTACAGTCAAAACATTATAATCTATCCAAAACTAATCACAAAATCTTGTCTAAACATTCATATTTAGTCTGTAACATATTGTGTATGATATATTAGTATATACATGTGAATTAGCAGCTTGTTGCTTATACAGACATTTTATTTCAACATATTTCAGTCTATTTTTACTCATCTTAGTAGGCTATAGCAATATAGTTTGGATGTGTTCATGTAAACATAACGTTTACTAATGTACTGTAGGTGCGAGAGTGAATGAACGGCACAGACATTGCTGTATAACTGTAGTAAACAAAGCGCGCGCGCCTGCATGCCGTTCATTCATCATTTAGCCTACACACTATAATAACATCTTAGTTGATAATTCAATATACCTACTTTATTTTTGACAAAACATCATACTATAGTATATTTAACTATGAGCAGAAATTGGTGAACAAAAGCTTAACTATTTAATGTGACAGTAGTCTTTTTTTACAGTCAAAACATTATAATCTATCCAAAACTAATCACAAAATCTTGTCTAAACATTCATATTTAGTCTGTAACATATTGTGAATGATATATTAGTATATACATGTGAATTAGCAGCTTGTTGCTTATACAGACATTTTATTTCAACACATTTCAGTCTATTTTTACTCATCTTAGTAGGCTATAGCAATATAGTTTGGATGTGTTCATGTAAACATAATGTTTACTAATGTACTGTAGGTGCGAGAGTGAATGAACGGCACAGACACACATAACTGTAGTAAACAAAGCGCGCGCGCGCCTGCATGCCGTTCATTCATCATTTAGCCTACACACAGACACGCAATTCATATTTAAACAGTCTTTTTGCGGTTTACAGTCAGACACTATTCAATATCGCGATTAGAACAAAGCACTTAAGAATAAATGACTTACTACATCAGCTGGATCTTTGCTCCTCGAAATGAAACTACCAGCACTTCTATTCCAGGGTTATTAGATACACAGCGAAAGGATACGTTGTGTACACAGCTGTACAAGATACTTACTAAACACAATGTGTTTTATAATCCAGCTGGTGGGCGTTGGCATGTTTGAATGGCTTGCCTTAGATCATTTGTGTTTGAATACCGGTGCGCTCTCCGTGGGCGTGGCACATTAACGCGTAATGAGGTATAATGAGCGGGAAAGAAAAATACTGACATCTCTCTCTTTTCATACAGATTACATAAACTGAGAATATTTGTTTTTTATATAAATTAATTCATTTAAAAGAAGAGAGTTCAAGCTTCATTATGGAAAAACACTCGTGCCTGTATGACAAGTATTCACGGAATTACAGTTAATTTTCGGACGCGTTTCAGAATGGACTTAACTGACAGAGAGAAGGCAGAACGCGCATCATGTTTGTTTTTCTTTATTTGGCGAAAAGCACAACACTTTGTTTTTATTGTGAGTATCCAGAAAAAAAATAGACACTTATCAGGATCTAATGATGTACAACACTTAATATGTAAGATCAAAATCAACAGAGTATTTTGAGTTTCTTTTGCACTGATAAGAAAAAAAGCGAGACTATCTCGCCCGCGCGATAGCCGACCTCAGAGGGTTAAAAATGACATGATCACAATCTCAAGTTTAAAAGTGAGTTTTTCATGCCACTTGCTTATTTTTTTTATTATATTTAGAGTAATCTGGACTGACATAGTAAGATTTTTTCCTGACACAATTCCCTATATTTCATGTATTTTCTCTCTTAGTGCATCTGGTGGACGTGTGGAACATGATCGAGGCGTTCCGTGATAACGGTCTGAACACGCTGGACATCTGTACTGAGATCAGTGTGGCTCGGCTGGAGACCATCATCACCTGCATCTACCAGCAGCTAAACAAACGACTGCCCACCACACACCAGATCAACGTCCAGCACAACACCAGCCTGCTGCTCAACTTCATAGTGGCGGCACACGACAGGTGAGTGTGTGTGTGTATTCAGGTCTTGTGTTGTGTTTGTGGAAGCTTTTTTGACGGTGGAACTGTTTGTTTTGCAGTGATGCTCGGGGAACGCTAACAGTGTTTTCCGTCAAAGTGATGCTCTCGGTGCTGTGTGGAGGGAAACTGGTTGATAAACTTCGGTGTAAGTTCATGCATCAGTAGCTATGTCCCTCTACCTATTTTTATGCAAATTCTGGCATAATGCATAAAAGAACCCTGGATGGAAAAGACCAGATATGAATAAATTCTAAAAATGTGCATAAAAATACTCCGTTGAGGTGGGTAATTTTTTCGATCAGATAAGAAGACGTGCATAAACTACGATGGAAACACATTTACTGAATAAATCCCTTGATGCGCAACCTAAATCTCACATAACTTTGCTTCAATTGACGATGTGATTGGATAACTGGACTAACAAGATGAGCCATTTCATTGCACTGCATCTCAGATGCTGGTTTGATCATTCTGAAATGCCTGAGCTAAAGTCTGTCATCAAAATGGTTGGGTGTAATGTAGGGCTGCCTCATAATTGTCGACTAAACGTTAGTTGAGAAAAAGAGGCTTGGTTGAGTTAGTCGCAGAAAAAACTCCACAGGAATTGTAAAAGTTGTGCAGTGACAGATCCATGCAGTAATATGTCTGGTAAAGTGTGGTAGCATTACGAGAGGATAAAGAATGACCACTATTGACCTCAAACATTTACTTACTTAAAACATGCAAGTAGAAGCCTAAAAATAGCCACTTTACATGGCCGCTCGCTCTAACATTAACCTAGATAAATGTGCGCTAATATTAGGCGCATATTTCCTTAATGCACGACATGCTTAACTTCACTTCCACTTCTATGCCACTGGAGTGCATCTTCTTAAAGATCTGAGCAAGACCAGGAGCTCACTTCTTCCCAACAACATGGACAAACTCATGTTCCTTCCTCATAATATGTCTGAGATTGGAGGGGAAAAAGCTGACTGATCAGCTAATTGCTTAAATAAATGACTAATAATCGACTTGGAAAATCTTTAGTCGGGGGCAGCCCTAGTATAATGACCTCCCAGAACCATTTCACATGATTGCGTTTTCCATCCGAACGCAAGATAACATGACAGCATAGATTTTGTTTCGTCCGCGCGCTCTGAGACGCGAGGCATTTTCAATGTAGGAAAAATGAGTCACAGTTGTTTCCCCGAATGCAGCAACTTTCATTTTTATCACAGATATTTTGCGCCAATTTTCCAGGAACACATGGTATTGAAACGATGTTTTATGCAATATTTTAATTTTGCGCACAAGTTAAATTAGAAACTTTGGATGGAAATACAGCTTTTGGATAATAGTGGCTTAGCTGTGAGATTTCAGCAGTGCCGCCCTCTAGTGGACAGAGATATGCATGACAACACTCTTGAACGTTCTGTGACCGAAATAACGAGTGTGTTTGTGTGTGTTAGATATTTTCTCTCAGATATCAGATTCTCATGGTGCGATGGTGATGCCCAAGTTCGACCACTTCCTCCAGGAGGCGCTGAAGCTGCCCAATGCCGTGTATGAGGGGCCGTCGTTCGGCTACAAGGATCACTTTGCCAGATCCTGTTTTCCTCATCAAGTAACAATTTTACACACGTTTCTTCTTTTTGTCTTGTAAGCGTTGTTTGCTAAGCATCAGTATGACTTGCAGTGCATTGTTTGTGCTGCACACATGAATAATATGTGGCGTAATAAAGGGATCGAACGTACAGTTTTAGCCTGGTGTTGGGGTTCTTGATTATGGCAAAAGTCATAATCAAAATAAGATCCTGATTATATAATATGATTACCAATTGATGCTGAAAACATGCATTTATTGATTTATTATGTTATGTAAATAAAAAACTGTATATACACTAATGTACAAAAGTTTTGGGTCGGTATGATTTTGATTTAAAAAAAAAGAATACTTTGATTTATTTAGGATTCATTAAATTGAACAAAAGTGACAGTTAAGACTTTTATAATGTTACAAAATATTTCTATTTCAAATAATGTTTTTTTTATTAATATAATCAGAGAATTTTGAAAAAATGTCTTATTTTATTTATTTATTTATTTATTTAAAAGGGACAATGCATATTAATGAACATCTTAGCTTTTCAGCAATGTAAATATGCCAGAATTAGCCCCAGGGCTACTTTACATCTGCAGTCCCCCGTTAGGTCATCCCAATTCAAATAACAAGGCTAACATTTAAATTGAAATATGATGCTACACAGTTTAAAGGACACCTTAATATTCAAATAACATATTACAAGAGACACCACTGTTTTCAGACTGGTTACACATACACATATACAATAAAGTGCTATTCTCTGTACTTTAATTACCTTGTAATTATGCTAACATACTAAAAATTACAATAAGGTGCTGGATCTGGTTTGGTATACATACAAATACTTAAACAATGGTTTCTTATGGTTTCCACAATAATATGAAGCAGCACAACTGTTTTCAATATTGATAATAAAAAATGCTTCAGCATATTAGAATGATTTCTGAAGGATCATGTGACACTGAAGACTGGAGTAATGATGATGAAAATTCAGCTCTGATCACAGGAATAAATGACATTTTAAAATATATTCAAATAGAAAACAGTTATTTTGTAATAATATTTCAGAATATTACTGTGAATTAGATCAAAATAAATACAATCAACTATACTGTAGTGCACATCCAGAAACTACTGAAAACTATTAAAAAAATTCAGTATATAAAACAAGACAAAGCGAGAGCGTCATTGTAAAACAGATTGCGGCTTGCTTTATCTCGTCATAATATTATTTAAAAAAATTCCATCAATGATTATATAATAAAAAAATCAAATAAATGCTCAGCCATAACCTATTGTACAATAAAACAGGTGAATTTTTTTTTGGATTGACAGATGAATCCAAGCCATATCTAGAGACATATGAGTGAACTCTTTTGACTTGTGTTGGTTAGCAGACACACAGCAACTTTTACACAGGACAGTCAGAAAATACAAAAATGTGTAAATATTGGCAAGTTCTGTGATGGAGATATTTAGAGAGTGTGTGTGTATGTGTGTTTAACAGAAGAAGGTGATGCTGAACATGTTTCTGGATATTCTGATGTCAGATCCTCTTCCTCAGTGTCTCTTTTGGCTTCCTCTGTTGCATCGGCTGGCAAATGTGGAGAACGGTAACACTTGCTAGGAATATTATGCGCAAATTTATTCATATTACCCAAATTTATACTGCCGTGACAAAGATAGAGCTTTGCCTTATAACAGACGTCATGATCATTCATTTTGTAGTTTAATATTCATGTTCCACTTCCTGCACATTGAATCTCTCTCTCTTTCTCAGTCTATCATCCGGTGGCATGTTCCTTCTGTCGGTCGGAAAGCATGATGGGATTCCGTTATCGCTGTCAACAGTGTTTCAACTATCAGCTGTGTCAGAACTGTTTCTGGCAAGGTCATGCCAGCGGAAACCACAACAACCAGCACGAGATGAAGGAGCATTCTTCCTGGGTGAGGATCAGCTGCATCTGTCATGTCTTGTTCCTTCATTTTTTTAATAATGTTATATTTTTTCTACTTGTAATGTTACTCAGGATCATAATTTAGTTTGTCCCTTTCCATGGGGAACCTTGAAATATTAAGAAATGATCCACCTTTTTCATACGCCCCATTACGCTTTGCGTGAATTACGGGTGTTGCTTCCGTTAAACTGTGAAGAATCAGCGAAAGGTTTAGATCGGTAAACGCAATAATAAGCATTTTCAAAAACTGTGTACAATGAGATGAAATTATTCAACATTTAAAAGGACATTCAAAAGTGTAAAAGCATTAACAAATTTTACAACAGATCATAAATGACCCCTAGAGCATGATATATTTCCACAGCAATATTGTTAAATCTCACTGTGATAATGTATGTAACATACATTTGTTGTCTTAATCAAAAATTTTAATTAACTGGATCATTGCGTGGTAATATTTCAAAGTGATTTCCGTCATTTTGACTGCCAATAAATATTGTATTTACCTGCTTTATAAAGTAAACACTGATAATAGGGATTAGAAGTGAAAAGGAGAGATAGTTTTAAAGCATCCGTGTGAAAACAAACCTGGAAAGAGATGTGAGGATTTGGGGACCTAAAAAAAACATTCTTAGTGCATTACAGTGGGTTATATCATGAATTAAATCCACAAATGCACAGTATATGGTTGTTTTTTTCAAAGGAAAAAAGAAAATAATCAGGATGAAAAGAATGCAGCGACTGAAAAGAGCGACAGATATTCTTGTCATACCACATCACATTAAAATACCAAGCGTTACGTTATTCTCCTGGTGTCTGAAAGCAGAACATGAAGGGAATTTTACAGCTCATTCAGTTAAACTGACGGATATCGATTATTTTTAGCACAACCTTATGATTTGAAATATTTGTTTCAGTCTTTCTGAGTGGAACTTCCCCCGACCGGAAGTGCCTCCCATAGATTTATAAAGCAGTTGGCTCCTTAGGGAAAAGGTGGATAAAAAGGTTGTTTTTTTTTCCCCTCTGAAAAAGAATGAAATCTTAAAAGTGATACATTTCTATAGCAAATAAACATTTCTACACTACCATTCAAAAGTTTGGGGACGGTATCATTTTTAAACAAAGTCTGTTTTGCTCACCAAGGCTGCATTTATTTGATTAAAAAATAGAGGAAAAACTGTAATATTGTGAAATATTATTACAGTTTAAAATAACAGTTTTCTATTTTAATATATTTTAAAATATAATTTATTCCTGTGATGTCGAACCTGAATTTTCAGCATAAATATGTTTGTGGAAATTTAAATGTCTTTACTGTTTGATACGTTTAATGCATCAATGCCTTTTTTTGTTTGTTTTTTTGTTTAAATCTAACCCTAAAATTTTGAACGGTGGTTCCGTTACTTAATTAAATGATGACTCTCTTGATGTTTTAATTACTTTATTTTCCATTGTCCAAGCTTCCCACAGTCATGGAAATTTCTATATTAAATGCACCGTTTTTAATATGCAAATGCATTCATAAAAAAAAGTAAAGAAACACAGTGGATGGATACAAGTGGAAACTCTTTACATCTTTTGGAGAGTTTCAGTTTTGGTCTCTTATTATTTGTGTGTGTTTGTTCCAGAAATCTCCAGCTAAGAAGTTGGGCCGTGCCATCAGTAAATCTTTGGGCTGTGTGCCGAGTAGAGAGCCGTCCCACCCCGTCTACCCAGAATACCCCGAGAAACCCCTCGACCTGTCCAATATAGTGTAAGACAATCACACACATACACAATCCTCTGTCTGGGGCCATTTTGGAAGTATTGGGAATGTTTCTATTGGTTCCTGACATCACATGATCACATTGTCTCTGTGGACACACCGATGAGGGTCAGACACGATCACTCGACGGAGCATAGAGAGAGACCGAGAAGGAGTTTACTTTTATTATCTGCTTACAGGCATGAGGTCAGTTATAATTCTGTCTTCATTCAGGTGTCTTTTGTCCTTTTCTCAATCCGCCTGTTTTTCCTCAGGATCTCGCTCTGTTTCTCTCTCTGTTCTGTCTGTGTTGTTTCAGGCTCTTATTTTTGCATGACTAACCAGTATATGTGTGTGTCTTTGGGTCAGTTGAACAGTGTAATGTTTGATTTATTCTGAATGCATGCGTTTGAGTGTGTGTGAGAGAGAAAAAGTGTGTATTGTTTTCAAGTTGACAAATATCATGTCCATGAACCTTTGTCAACATAAATCAGATTTTAGGTTAAAATCTATAATGGAAATTAACTGTTGGCTGCTCTCAAATTGCATTTGTTGTCACCTTTAGATGTTTTGTAGTTCACTACAGTGTGATAAATTAGTTTTAAAAGAACAAATATTCTGTCTCTCAATGAATGTAAAACTATGAAAGCTGCAAGAATGATTAATAAAAAGTTTTTAAAATTGTTTTAGATATAATATTTCCTATTTTATAATAATGTTAGATTATATTTAATATCTAAATGAAATTTATATCCAGATATTATCTATTATTTTATTATGTATAGATACCCATTTTTTTTTTCTCAAGTCCTCCCCGTCCAATGGGAAACATGAATGAACCAGCCCCGCCCTCTTCTACAGGCCACACCCCCAGTAAAAGGTAAGCACACCTGCTCTTCACCTTTGAACTTTCAGATGAAACTGGAAAGAGACAGTTAAAGAACTGTTATGAACTTTTTATATCATTCAACTTTATAATTTCTACTAGACTTATATTTCAAAAGGAATATTTATCCATCTTTCATACTATACATCATGTTGTGATGCCTGTAATCACTATTTCAGTTTTTGGTGATTTTAATTTTCTTTTTTTTAACAAAGTTAATCTAATTTAGATAATACAATATTGGCCATTTGTTGGTTATTGGCAGCATGAAAATAAAGATTGACTTTATCGATTATCAGTTGCTTTTGGCCGTAAGTTTTATATCGGCCTTTCCAGGGTCTAAAACTAACTGCCAATTGTCAGTGACTTGATAAAATGTACTGGCCATAAATATTTTTACTGTCAATGTGAGTGTGTATGAGTGTGTTTGAGTGTGTGTGTGAATATGAGTGTGTGTGCTGGTTTGGCTATACTTGTTAGGGCTAAATGTCCTCACTTATATAGTGAAATATTATGACAACCTACTAGTGATGACATTTCACTGGTCCTCACTAGTTAAAAAGGCTTATAAATCGGCCAAAATATGTTTTTATTTAAATCTAGTGTTTTGCACATGGTTTTATGAGGGTTTTGTTTTTTTGGGTAGCCATAGAAAATATCATTAACCTGATATAAAATCAATGGAAGTCAATGCGATGTCCTCACTAATATAGTGAAACAAACGTGTGTGTGTGTGTGTGTGTGTAGACTGCCGACTCTAGCTGCAGCTCAGCGAATGAACGAGGAACATGCACTGATCGCAGCATATGTGAACAAACTCCAGAGCAGCCCACAGTGAGTGTGTGTGTGTGTATGTGTGTATCAGCTGAGGTTATTTAAGGTCTTGTAATAATATTTTCTTTGTGTGTGTAGTGCATTAGACAGTCCTAGCCGAACGGATGAAGAGCACAAACTCATTGCACGTTATGCATCTCGTCTGTCAACGGACCCTGGACACACAGCAGTGAGTTACACACACATTTACTCTCTTTTCAAATAATGCTCACTACAGACATACTTAATATCCAGCAATATTACTGATTTAATTGCACTGACCCTATCGGATGAACTGAATTGAGCTGAATAATGACACTATTGTCACATCAACACTGTTGTTGAACTGAACTGAATAAACATTGAGCTGAAAAAATAAACTTTTTTTCTTCATTAGTGTTGCTAATAGCTGAATTAAACTTGTTTCATAATGTTTTCACGGTTATTGTTACTTTCCTGTTCATTATTGTAAATCTGCTTTGAAATTATTTCCATAGTATATAAAACGCTATAAAATAAGTGTCTTGACTTGACATGCAAGATTAAAAAAAACAAAGCCTTTTTACCTTAAGTACACACCCAAATAAAGGTTTAGTCAGATTTAGCTCACTGTTGGGGACAGTTTTGTCTCCAAACTATAGCTAAGCAGGTGCACACAGTAAAACAGTCATATATCTTTATTCCTGCTGCTTTTATGAATCACAGAGACCTTCAGACTTCAGCTATGACACCAACAAACAGCAGAGAGAACTCATCATGCAACTGGAGAACAAGAACAGGTGCACACAACTTCATATGGAGATGTTTTCATATCGAGTTAAATCCTGTGGTTTTAGATTTCAATCTGAGTGAGTGTGTAAATGATAATACTGTGTGTGTGTGTGATTTCAGGGAGATTTTGCAGGAGATCCAGCGTTTGCGAGCGGAGCACGAACAGGCATGTCAGCCGACTCCAGAGAGAGTCCAACAGAACCCGACGCTGCTGGCCGAACTCAGACAGCTAAGGTGACACAGTCTATGCAAAATTGCAAAAATATTTTTTTTACTGTGTAACGAAGTTTGTAGTTGTGGGAAGAAGGAGGCGGGAACCGGCGAACATTCAACACTTTTAATAAAATAGATAAACAAAAACAAAAGTATAAGCCAGCAGCCCCTCACGGACGACTGCTGGCCACACAAAACAGAAACAAAACACTGTTCCTCTCTCAATCTTCATAGTCGTCGCTCCTCCTTTATGCCTCCGCTCCTCCGTGAGAGATACGAGACCGATGCGTCTCACAGTTGTCCTTCATCATTAAAGGGGTCATATAATGCCATTTTTGTACAAGTTAATATGAATCTTTAGGGTCAAAATAAAAACTTTGTAATATACTTTTATTAAAAATTCTCATTAGTATTTTAAGAAAACACTCATTTTACCTGCTCAAAAACAGCTCTGTTTTCAGCACGCCGTTTCAGTGCATATGCCTTTAAATGATAATGAGCTTTGCTCACTCCGCCCCCTCTGTTCTGTGCGTACAGTTTTTAATAACACAATAACCATAACGCGTTGTTCATTATAAACGTGGGATTATTAATTATATTGAGAACGTCGTAACATTACATAGAATACATGCCGTAATGCACCCTGAGTGTAAACATTAGCCACATTCATCGTGAAGCCTGCAAGCGGTTTGCAAAGATTAATATTTAAAGGTTAATGAAACGTTACACTCACTTCTTCTGGAGGTGCAGCAGGAACACGTATAGTTGGTATCGATTCCTTTTTCAGGAGCAGCTTCTTAGCAAAACCATACTGACCCTCCTCGTTTATAAAGCAGTCTGATGTGAAATGATTCGCGCAAACATGAACGCATTGACGTTGATCGTGGGGAATATTCCCATCGTAAACAAACTCAGCCACTGCGTCTTCAGCGGTTCGGATTTAGGAACATCAAAATGACTGTTGTGTTCGTTATTACATCCAAGAACAGAACACCACAATCGCAAGACGCCATTCTGCTCCAGTGTAAACAATGACAGACTATGAGGACAGCTCGCTCAGGGCGGGGCTGTGTTGAAACGCTGCTGTCAATCAACAATTGTGGGAGGGGCGTCCGTTTTATCTACGTCACAAAAACGAACGGCTCAATTTGAGGCAGGGGAAAACATATAAGGAGATTAAAACAAAAACACTGGATGGATTTTTATCATTATATGATGGTTGTTTACAGGCATTGTCAACACACATTTCAGTACAATCAACTTGTAAAAGTGCATGTACCATTATATGACCCCTTTAATCACGCCAGCGGCCTCGCGCTGCTCTCTCACGTCCATCGACCTTGTCCTGCTCGCCACATACTGTTTTAAAAAATATATATTATTTTGGCTATTTTGTCTGTAATGATCACAACAGCTTACAGAACCAAAATGTATGGTAACATTTTACGTAAGGTTTCATTTGTTAACATTAGATAAATACGTTGGTTAACACCAACTAACAATGAACAATAGGGGTAATCGCCGCTGACACGAGATCAAAACCAAAGCATTTTATTAAGGGTGTGTTCCACTTGTCAGGTTTGGTTCGATTAAAACTGACTCGGTTGCGTTTGCTCTGTTAGTGCGGGTTTTTTTTTTCATTAAGTGTGAACGCTGCCATCCGAAACCTGGTGCACCAAACAAGCGGACTGAGACCCATCATTTTTTAAGGGTGACCACTTCCAAACGAACTCTGGTGCGGTTCGACTGAAATATGAATGCAATGTGCACCAAATACATCTAAACGAACCAAAAACAGGACATGTTGTCATAAGATGTGACCCAGGACAGAACGCTTTAGTACTGTACCAGTGGCCGGTTCCATTAACTGCTTAGACTAGTCTTAAAAGTTAGTCATCTCATTTTTTTCTTTAAGAGTTCCGAGTTACATAAAAAGGTAGATCGGCCTAATTTGAATCAAAGTTTAATCAAGTTTATGCAACTGTCCCCTGGTTCCTCTCATCATAGACATGATGCCCATTATAGTTCAGTACAGGCCTCAGAAACGCCTCTCCTTGCAGCTGATCTTCGTTTGTGTGCAACAGAGAAATTCCTGCTGCTGTTTTGATTCGTTTAGACATTTTATAAGCTCTTCATGAGTTCTCAGCTGGTCAAATAACATCATATGTACGCACATACACAGAGTGCATTTAGCCCAGCACTATCACAGTGATTTTGCATATTACGATATGTTCCTGGATCAACAACCTTTGTTGATCCTGGAACAAGATTCCTGTCCTTAAACCTAAACCTAATAACCATAACTTATCCATAAAATCAGTGGGAAAGATAGGTGAATAAGAATGGTGTAGAAGCACCTAACCCTTTTTCTTAAGTCTAAACTTGATAATAACTTTAAACCTATCCCTCTTATCTGATTGGTTGTTTGGAATGTTATTCAAGGATCAGCAAGGATGTTGATCCAAGAACATGTTATACTTGGTGAAATCACGTTCACCGCACAGCACACAAAATGTACATCATAAATGCTATTTTTTGTTTTGGTTCAGTGACTGTGAACGCTAAGAGAACTAGGACTATGGGTGTTTTCACACTTGTAGTTTGGTTATTTTGGTTTGTTTGGTCCGGACCAAAAATTAAAAAGAGTCCTGGTCCGATTAGCGTTCACATTGGCATTTTAACACGGAATCTAAAGATGAAGACCCTTAAGGCATAAGGATATGTTCACAACCTGATTGGTCGGCTTTTATGGCGTATATATCGCGACAGAACTTACCGAACATCCAAAAAACAATGCTGTGTTCTGGGATAAGCTTGTTGTATCTGCGTAGCTACATATGATGTTATTTTGACCAGCTGAGAACTCCTGAAGAGCTTATGTAATATGTAAAGGAGTCAAAATAGCGACAGGAATCCCTCCTTCACACACACAAACGAAGATCTGCTGTGAGGAGACGCGGTTCTGATCCTGTACTGAACTGTGATGGGTAACATCGCGACTACGACGAGTAAAAACAGACATGCTTGAGCATTCTGTCCTTTTTAGGGTCGCATCTTGTGACATGTCCAGTTTTGGGTTCGTTTACATGTCTTTGGTCCATGTTGTGTTCATATCTCAGACGAACCGCACCAGAGTTTGTTTGGAAGCGGATCGAGTCCCATCTTTTCAGCGTCTCGGTCCGCTTGTTTGGTGCACCAGTGTTCAGATGGCAGCGTTCAAATTAACCGCACTAACAGAGCAATCACACCAGAGTTCGATTTAATCTAAACAAACATGCCAAGTGTGAACACACCCTAGAAGAACCAGGACTAAATGTATCATTTTCTTTTTTGGTCCGAACCAAAAGAAACAAGAGAACTGAACTACAAGTGTTGTGTACAATGGCACAGTGATTAACTAGGAAACATAAAAATGGCACTTTATTGCAAGAAGGTTGGCGACCCCTGGTCTGAGGTCTGTCTGTGTGTGTGTGTGTGTGCGTCCGTGCGTGCGTGCGTGCGTGTGTGTGTGTGTGTGTGTGTGTGTGTTAGGCAGAGGAAGGATGAGCTGGAGCAGAGGATGTCATCTCTACAGGAGAGCAGGAGAGAGCTCATGGTGCAGCTAGAAGGACTCATGAAACTACTGAAGGTACCGCCACACAGGCCAAGAGAACACATGGGAAAAAACTTGATTTTGGAGTGAACTAATATTTCCGCCACTGGAGGGCGTCACTCTCTTTAGCTTTCAGCATCTGAGCCGCTTTCTTTTCTCACACACTTGATCTAGTTTCCCACTTTTTCATTTCTTCTCTTTACAGATTAGAGTTGATAGTGTTGATAGTTGTTTTCGTCATCTTATTCTCTCTTCTGTTTTTCACTCCCTCTGTTCTTTTCCTCCGTCTCTGTTCTGTTCTCGCAGGATGAGGAGCAGAGACAAGCTGTGAGTGTGTTTTACTATGCATGAGAGAGAATTTACTGTGTGATTTAAAAAACAAAAAAATCACAGTACAAGAAGACAGAAATAAACATGTAGATAAATAGAGCTGTTTGGTTTTGAGTACGAAAACATGGAAGAGAATTAGCATTTTAGAGAAAATCTTGAGTTTTTGGTTTTAGTTTTTTTTGAGAATAGCAGTTTTTCATTTATGAGTGAAATAAGGCTAACAACAACATTAATCACATACTGCTCTTAAAATGTAAGTTGCTAAATAAGCACTATGTCAGAATGTGAGTTAACACACCTCACAAATCAGACAATCACTTTTTTTATCTGGCAACATGTTAGAAACTTAGGTTTATAAAAAGCATAGCAATTCACCTTTTGAGGTCTGACCGGGTGTAGTTCATGTTGAATAAATGAAGGTCTCTTCAAGTAATATATTAATCACAGACCTTATTTTACCTAAAAATCAAAAATTGCTATTATAAAAATGCTCAGGGAATTCTGGGCTGGTCTACATGGACATCACCGGTGAACAGCTCTAGACTTACTGATGTTGTGCTGTTGTTTTCCCACCAAAAACTATTCAGTTCAATTCACATTTATTTGTATACATTCACAATACATATCGTTTCAAAGCAGCCTTACAGAAAATGCATGTTTCAGTGTTACAGCGTGGATTATGGCATTGTAAGGAACTAGCTTTGTTGTTTTTAAAAATAATTTTAAAACAAACTAAAAACTAAAAGAGGACACCTACTGTATAAACTCATCACTCATTAAAACAGTTTTCCAGCCTTTTGATTATTACCAATTTTTTTGTATTGTTGCCAGGAAATGTTCTACCAAGAATATATTTTACGTTTAATTTAAGCGCATTACATGGTAAAGGATCCATGGCAGCATCCTCTTAAATCAAAGTAGGGAAAAACTGCACCATTGTTTACTAAAACGTAAACTAAAACTATTAAATATTGTTTTAGTTAATTGAAATAAAGCTGAAATAAAATATAAATATTAGATTAAAAATTAAAACTTAAAAAAACAACATTTCTATTAGTTCATTAGTTACAAAAATATTAACTCTTAAACTGAAATAAAAACAAAGTAGAAGTATTAAAAATAGAAATGAATAAAAATGACAGAAATACATAAAAATACTAAAAATGTAACTAATAAAAATGACAAAAGCACATAATAAAATTGCTCAAATTAAATCCATTTACTCATCCTAATGTTGTTCCAAACCTGTATGAGTTTCTCTCTTCTGTTGAACACAAAAGATGATATTTTGAAGAATGTTGGTAATCAAACAGTTGATAGTAGCCACTGACTTCCATAGTAGGAAAAAAAATACTATGGAAGTCAATGGCTACCATCAATTGTTTAGTTACCAACATTCTTCAAAATATCTTCTTTTGTGTTCAACAGAAGAAAGAAACTCATACAGGTTTAAAAACAACACGAGGATGAGTAAATGATGTGATTAATGTGATTAACTAATGTGATTTCCATCAGTATATTAAGACATAAATATGGGGACATGAACCTCCACTGCCTGTTTGTGTGTGTGATGTACTTTGCATGTGAGAGAAATCGTTCAGTGTCTCATGCTTGTTCATGTAAAAATTATTTTCCATTTGATTTCATTTATTTTCATTTAGACTTTTTTCTCTCTTTCTTTTCCTCCCTTGTTTAACTTCCACTGTCTGGTGTAAGTTCTCACAAAACAGTCTTCCCGTGTGTTATCAGGAGTGTGTAGCATTTTTTGTATTTCTTATTATGTTTTCCAAAATCATGTTTTCCATCTGTATTTTTGACTCAGTCTTTCTTATTTAATGAGTTTGGCTTTAGTTGTGATGTGAATAGGCTTGACTTATATAGACTTTTACATGCAGTGAGTTCAATCAGTAGTTTTTAGCGCGAACAGAAACATTTAGCAGGTGTGTCATGTTCAATAAGTAGTATTCATCTCTTTCTCAGGCTCAAGCTTCTGGTTCCTCCCCAAGCCACGCCTCCCCTCGTTCTATGCCAATGCCCATTCGCTCGCCTTCATCCGGCCCCGCCCCCACAGGCCACACCCCCCCACACGGGCCCCAGGACTCTTTAGCTGGAGTGGGTGGAGACGTTCAGGAAGCATTTGCTCAGGGTAACTTCTTGATTTTACCACTATTAACACAGAGACTATTCTGGGTTTTTTCCCATTTGAGCGACAGAATTTTTTGTTAGTGACAAGAATCAGATTTCTGCTGGACTGAACTGGGTAGACCCGCCCGCTTTGACATCTCATTAGTCCAAAATGTGTTCTGATTGGCTGTTATTGTTGTGTTGTGGACAGGCAAATTGCTCGAAAATATGTCGGTTCTTACCTGTTGCATGGTCTAATAATAGCAAGTTTTTTAACCTACACTCTGCATTGACATCAAATCAGAACTTTTTTCACATCATCATTTTTCATGTTTCTACAGGACCTCGCAGAAACCTACGAAATGATCTCCTGGTGGCGGCAGACTCCATCACAAACACCATGTCTTCACTGGTCAAAGAGCTCAACTCAGGTACGAGAGCGTGCATGCAGATAATTCTCACCTGTCGTGTTTAGTGGTTCAACGGATCACAAAATTTGGAAGGAGATGCGGAAGAGGGATACATTTGGGTATCAACAGTTCCCTGCTATCTGAAATGCGCGACTTTCTGTGGCTATGCGAGTACCGAATTGAGTTTTTCTTGTGCTGGAATGGTTTAAAGGTGCAATGTGTAATATTTCTGAGGATCTATTGACAGAAATGCAATATAAGATCCCTAACTATGTTTTCAGTGGTGTATAAAGACCTTGCATAATGAACCGTTATGCTTTTATTACCTTAGAATGAGACATTTATATTTCCATAACCGCGGGCACCCCCTTCTATGGAGGTCTACATATTGTGTCGTCATGTTTCTACAGGAGCCCTAAACGAACAAACGCGTTTCGTTACTATGTTGCTCTTCGTACAAGGAAGCAAGCTTAGTTCAGCGAATAAAACACTGACACAATCATCAACAAGTCGATGAAACATAATTTCTTTATCTATTCTTGTAAAGAAATCTCATTGCTGAACTGGCTACTCTCTGCTGTCTCAGACGATGACATATTTTCCTGTCGGCCACCGTAACTTTTGTTGGTTGCAATTCGTAACCTCACCACTAGATGCGGCTAAAAATTACTCACTGCACCTTTAAAGGTTTAAATTAAATGTTTAAATTTGCAAAACAAAACATATGCAAATTTTTAACTTTCAGTCTATGATGGTTAAACTTTGCAATTAATCCATGAATCACATGCTTGCCGATCCATTGGGACTGGTCCTACAATCCGTTAACCACTAGTTATGTTGGATTGTGAGTAGTTTGTGTTCTCACAGCTATGACAAAGAAATAGTGTGAAAATTTCATGTTACCTGGTAATAGACATACAGTCCTTTTCAATTTGATTGTTAATAATTATTGAGCAAAAACCACTGGAAAGTAATTAAAAGAAAGCTTGTTTCCTTTGGACATGGTAGTATAATGGGAATGTTTGAATAAGTAGATTTTATTTTTAATTTATATTTTAATAATATTTTGTGCTTTTGTCATTCATTTTTTATTACATTATTTTAAAATAATTTAATTAATTAGTTTTTTTTTTAATACATTTCTATATCTAGCGTTAACTTTATCTATCTATCTATCTATCTATCTATCTATCTATCTATCTATCTATCTATCTATCTATCTATCTATCTATCTATCTATCTATCTATCCAGTCAGACAAACAAACAAACAGATGGGTGTAAATATTTACTGTATATATATTTATTATCTTCTGTTGTCTTTAGTAGATGATGGAGGAGAGGAGGAGGAGAGACTGCAGAATGGCAAAGACAGAGGTATTTCCCTCCACATCAGAACTACATTACCCAGAATGCATCTGTGCTACTGAATCCTGCCATCCGTGGCCCTTTCAGTTGCTCTTGCTACACGAACATCAATGATTTCATGAGATTTGTCCTCCTTGCACACAATAAAAGCTCATAATGTTTTACAGGACAGGGTTTGTGTGTGTCTGAGGGGGCTCGTTAGTGCTTAACTACTCGTTAGTATTAATGAGGAGGCTGTTTACGAGTGTGTGGGGGAGTGCTGGATGTTTTTTTTAACTAATTTCCTGTAGGGTCAGAGGGGTCCTATACACTGACTCTTTATGAGCAGAACCCGTACTGGGAAACACCTTCATTATAGTGCTCATTCTTTCTCTTTCTTCATAATATTCATTCATCTCTCCATCCAGCTCCACCGCTCTTGTTTTATTGGTCTGCTTCTGATGGCCTTTCTTTGCAAGTTTCAGACACCGTCCGTTAAATTAGGCTTTAAGCAATGGCTTGCTCAAAATTGTTCTAGTGAACTTAAAACATGCCTCTGGTAAAATGTCCCAATGATTTTTGATCATATACATACACACACACACACACACACACACACACACACACACACACACACACACACACACACACACACACACACACACTTACAATATCTTGTCTCTAGACCACAAAATAGTTAACTTTTTTTTTTTATCGATGTTGAAAACAGTTGTGCCGCTTAATATTTTGGTTGAAATCGTAATAAAAAAATTCAGGATTCTTTGATGAATAGAAAATTCATATTTCCATTTATTTGACTTTTGTAACATTAACATTAAAAAAAAATACTTGCATTTTATGTAAGTAGTCTGCTACTGTATACTAATGTACCAAATATGGATTTTTTTTTTTTTTTGGAGTTAGATTTTATTTATTTTGTTTCCATAAAAAAAAAGATTTTTCAGACTGTTATTCCATATGTTAGGCTTTACAGTATTATAAGTCTTTGATTTTAAAATGACAAGTTTGTGTTTTTTTTCCCAGGTTAAGCCAAATATGAAGCAAGCAGTGTCACGTGAGTATCACACAGTATAGGACATCTATAGGTGGGCTGCTTTGTTCACTTTGAATATTTTATTTAATATTTTTTTCAGGTGTGGCGTCACCATGCAAACACTTTCTGCTGACATCACCACAAAGACAATGACCTCTGAACCCATGCTCAGCCAATCAGAGAGAGTTCAGGGTTTTGGCTGGGATGTGGCTACCTGTGGATTGCTTGAGAAGGAACATGTTTTGTTGTTTTTCAATGTTTTTTACTCTTCTTTTTTGTTTTTGTGATGCAGATTTAAGGGGTTTATGTTGCAGACTTGCTAGTTTGACTAGTTATTCTCATTTGAATTTTGAAGCTGATTTTGTTAGTTTGTGAGTTTGAAAGCTTTTGAAAAACCGATGCACCCAAAGACTTTCGAGAACGGGACAGAATGGACCGAGGTGGAAACGGAATGGAACGGAACGCAATAGAATGTGATTCATGATTGAAGGACAAGCATGATGAGTTGATGATTGGCTGGCTGAGGTATGTGGGCGTGGTTTGTGTGATGTGGGTGTGGCCATGTTGATTTCGAGGACGCAGTTGCTGCAAATGCCGTAAAAACGACCTTCTAAAGGAACTAAATTAAGGGTCGAGCTGTACTGTAATTTATTTTTGATTCAATTTTTTTTTATTTATTTTCATTAGACAAACCGCATTTCAGAAGCCTTTCAATGTACATTTGAGGAAATATTTTGGTAATTTCAAATAATCGATTTCAGATTTCCGATTCAGCGTTTATGTATATTTAAGATCAGAATGATTTAGTTTTATAGATTTTTAAACAGGTACTTTGATAATGAGGCGAATTACTTACTGTGCTCCTTTTACTGGAGAGTTTTACCCATTATTTTTATCGTTTTTTCTAGAGGCACTGTTTTTAGTCAATATTTCCTGTGAACAAACATTTCTTTACCTACAAACATATGCACACACACGTCTGACCTGCTGTGTGTTTTTCTGGAGGTGCGTGTGTGTTTTTGTGTGGAATGTTTGCCTCTAATAGTCGTGTGGGTCCGTGCAAAGCTGGAATGTGAATCATATTGATGCCTTCGTTTCATTTTATTCTTGAACACCTGCCAAAAATGACTTGTTGATTTAGTGTTTTTGAAGTTTTCAATCTTATTTACTCTTATAAAAAATTGCTGTTGTTTTTCGCGCCAAATTCATTCGTGGACTCGTTTGTTGATGGTCCTCTTCGTCATGTGATTCTACCTGCAGTACACGGGGCTTCATGACATCACTTCCTGTGCCCTACAGGTCAAGAGCTCTTCTGTGAAAACTGTCTGGTTTGGCCGAGATTATCATTACGGTGCCGGTAGCCGTAATGTTTCGCTATTTCCACCGAACAACTCTTTCATATATATTTAAAAAAAAGCTAATTTTACAGAAATAACTCTGGAATGAAGCCGTGATTCACACACATGTGATTTCAAGTGATGATTTGTTGTTTTCAGAATAAACATTATTAAAAAAAAGTTTTGACTGGAGGATTGTTTCTTTCTATCTGAAGTTTTTCTCTCTTTAACTTTCTATTTGTTTCTTTAATTTTGTATGCTTGGTTTTCCTTCAGGTCCCATACAGCCCCAAAGCTTTCTGGGTAGTATGATGCTCTCAGTGGTTGCGGGCGCATTTACACTTCTGTGCACTAAAACATGTACTTTGCTGGTGATGGGAGTGTGTATATTTTTGTGTGTATAGTATTAGTTGCACAGAATGCCAGATTCTACTTGCTTCACTGTTTGTATGAGTTTTTCTGCACTTTTAGTCCTATAAGTGTGGTTCCAGATGAGAGCTGTGAAGTCCTCTCTCTGAGTACCTGTGTGACAGAGAGAGAGAGAGACGGCTAATCGGACGGTCTCTGTGCACTGCCAGCGTGAGCGGGCATGACGTGGGGTGAATTTTAATGAGAGCAGCTTGAACAGACGTACTCTGGGGGAAATCTGTGTGTGTAACAGAGTTAGACAGTGCATGGATTCACTCAAGGACACGATCCCTCACCAGTGTCACTGTCTGTGGCTGTCTCTTATACTGTACAGTTACATTATGTCAAGTCCCTTAAAACAAAAACTTTGCATGGTATGTATGTATATATATATATATACACACACACAGACTTTTAAATATGTATGTAATAATGTAATAACAGATAATGTATCACTGTTTTATTTATATATGGTATATATATATACACACACACACACGTTAGACACAGTGTTGGCTAAGTTACTCTAAAAAGAAATTAATTATATGCTACTAATTAGCACGTCTTCAACTGTGTAGTTAGAGTACTGCACTAATTATTCTCTCTAAAAAGTATTGGATTTCTCATTACGAATTGGATTCTAAATCCCATATCAACCTCGACCAGTTGAACAATAAAAGGATAGACATGAAACAGCACTTTTGATTCTTTCAAATAAACAATGTATAATTGCATAAATTATTTTTGAACTGACCAAGAGAGAGAGAAGGTTACATTAAAAACATACTTTTTAACATTAAAATTTGATGCTAAATCCACTATTGTTTTGTATGGAATTGTTGTATTGTCTACAGTATTTAATGCAATTACATCAGAAGTAACTGTAATTTTTCAAGTAATCCCTTACTTTACTTTTTTTTTAAATGTATTTTGCAGTTTATACCATTTTATTACTATTTCATAGCATTTACAATTCTGTATTTATATGATTATTTGTTGGAAATTAATTTATTGGCAGTTTATAGCACTTACTATTTTATAGCACTTACAATTCTGTATTTATATTATTATTTGTTGGGAATTATTTAGTTGTTTAATTGTACATGTAAGTGATACATTGTTTATGCCAACCCTCAACCCTGACATACCCGTTGGTGAACCTCTTGAAATATTTAACCTAATTTGTTTCATTGTATGAGTTGCGGTCCTGAAACTTCAGCCTCTGGTATTGCAGGAATATTATAGTGGGCATGGGATATTCCCTGTAATCACCAGCATAAGGGACCTTGATTGACCCTATGGTGTTCCCCTCACAGCCTTATTTTGAGCCAAATATATCACCTACTGGGAAACCAGGCCATAGTAACCAAAGTGTAAGAAGAACATATCACAGACATGTGTAACCAAGCTATGTCAGACGATTAAACAAATTTATAATGCTTTAAATCTCGCATTTTATCGATCTCTTTAGTGTGTGTGAGGACTGTGACGTCACTGCGACCAAACAACGGGCTCTAGGACCCAGCGAACTCCTTCCCGCTGACGGGCCTCTGCGGCGTCTGAGAGCCCGAGACGCCGGAGACCGGAGAGGAGAAGGCCGGTGCCGGGGAGGGTCAGGACGGGGAGAGACGCGGAGGGAAGACGGGCAGTTCGCGACCACCGGGGGGTTCAGGCCCGGGGCATGCATGGCGAAACGGGTAAATCACACATACACACACACACACACACCGAGCTTCTGTCCGACATATGAGGATGATGATGATGACGATGAAGAAGGTAGTGGTGGTGAAGATGGTGAATTCGGATCTGCGCAGATGTGCGTTTTAAAATCCAGCAGTTGCTGCTTAAAAATAGCTTTTCTTCTATTCGCACGCTTAAGTTCATTTGACATGTTAATTCTGTTCATTTCGCTTTAGTGAAATCAATGTGTGAATGACGCGAGCAGAAGTCTGTCAACCGGCGTTATACATGGTCATCAGCATCTAATGCATTATTAATCATTAACTTTGACTTTAGCTAACTTAAACTGGTCCTTTTATGTGAGAAATTAAGTTTAAAAAGGAAGACAAAGCTGTTCTGGTTGATCTTGAGATGTTAATTACGTGAGGCCTGTTTCAGGATTATTATATTTGTGCAAATATTAGCCTATATATAGTAATGTTGTTTTACTCAATGGTTTTTGACGTTGTTGTATAGGCTACTTTAGAAATCCTATAGCCTATATTAAGATAGATTGAAAGCTCTAGCCTATCTTATCTATTAGTATAGCTTATCATGTTTCTATGTATCATTAATTGACAGCAATAAAATGTGCGTTCTTGAGTTTTTCTGTAGTTATTCATGAAGGCCTGTCCACACCTGTGTCAGGTGTCATGTGTTTCACTGGCCGTCTGGACTGTGAATCAATCAGGTCTCAGTTTAGATCACACAGTCATCTTCTTAAAAGTTAAAAACCAAAAAGATTGTACACTACACTAAAGGGGAACCTCATAAAGTTCCTCAATAGCCTAACAATTTCATTAATTTTCATATGGAGTATACTGGTTTTAACCCCTGAAACCAACATGCTGATCCGAAGAACCTACAAGTTTTTGTGTAGCCTAGTTTCCAAAGAATGAACTAGGCTATCATGGGTGAACCTGAAGTTTTTGGCAAAGAACATTAGTGTATTCATGATTTTACACATTTAGGCCTTTAATTTGTTCCACTTACTCATTGTTTAACATCAGAAACGCCCTATTGTGTGTCAGATAGATCTATGTTGAGGCGGAATTTCCTTTTCCCAATGGTTCATTGTGTGTTTAAAAATACTTAAGTTGTATGTCATTAATTAATCAAATCTAGCAACGGTCACAATGTAGGTCTAGTTATCAAAAAAGATGATTAGTCTACAAAAAGAAACAAACCTAAAACATTTACGTGCGTTACATTACTCTAAAAAATGCTGGATTCAAATATGGACAAAACCAACCATTGAGTACAAAAATGAATGAAAAAATTTAAACCAAGGTTTGTCCATTTGACCCAAACATGGGTTGAAATAACCCAGTGTTTTTTTTTTTAAGGTGATGTATTTATAAACTGACTAAATTCTGTCAACTAATGGTATGTCAAGCATTACTATATAATGTAGTAGCCTAATGTTAGTTCCTAATAATATTTATTTTAAAGATTTTCCAGTCTGAATATGAGTCTGTTGAAAACACTTGTTGTGAAAGGCTTCGACACAACATCAGAAAAGTTTAAGCAGTCAAAAGAGTGTAGCCTACTGATGAAGAGTGAATTCTGTTTAGGCTAATTTAAACATCCCATTTTACATTTACATGTACATTTACATTTAAATGTAAAAAAAACTGTACATTTACAGTTTTATGGCAGTTTTGTGTTCAAGAGTTTCTTCCTAATTTCTCAACAAATCCAAATTTCAGAAGATGACAGGAAAGTAATTTCGCTCTTCATCAGTAAAAGCTCTTCATCTCACTGCTCTCCTATTATATCGGAGGTTTTTGAATGAGATTATGTTAAAGTTAATGAGATGTTATAAATAAATGAGAGAGCCGCCAACGTTTTTTTCCAGGAGCGTCACACGCGTATTGACTGGCAGAGATTCAAACACCCGCCATGTTACTGACTCTCAATGTTAAACCACAAACTGGCTGCTTTTTGTCTTCTGTGGACACAAATTATGTCTTTTTTACTGACTGTCGTGATGTGAAAATATGGGAAACATTATAGACACGCTTCTCCACTTGTGCTGTTACAAGATGTGTCGCTTTTATAGACCTGACCAGAAAAATATTTCATACAATCATACACTATTAATGTATAAATATCCATTTTTACTCCAGAAATTAACACGGTCTTTGTTGTGTTTGGTTTTGCAGGGAGAAGAAGGATTTGATGGTCTGAAGGTGGATCAGTTTCATCGCCACAAAAGTCTTTCAGCATTTTAATGTCTTTTATTTCATTTGCGTTGATTTCAAATGCATCGATCAGGCCTGTAGTGTGTTTTTGTTTCATCATGCCTCTCGATCTAGACTGTGACGCAGCGCCGAATAAAACGGTAAGATAGGCTACTTATTTCGTCACTAGTTTGATCTGTTTGTGAATATGTGTGTGTGTGTGTGTGTGTGTGTGTGCGCGGGGGAACCATGCGGAAGCCGCCAGACACGGCCATAAAGAGAGAAGGACAAACCAGGCTGCGAGTAAAACACAAGTCTGCGGTTTAAAAAACTAAAATATACGGTCCGGTTATAATCAACGAAGCGCGCGCTTGTACTACGCAGGTTTGTTAATCCGACTTCCTTAATTATGAGGGATCGTTCTACTTTTGTCGTGTCATATGGTAACAATGACATCATAAATGCTGTTTCAGTATAGACTATAAACTAAACGACACTTGAAAAACTTTTTAAAGGAAGGAGCTATAGGCCAGAGAAAATAATTGTCTCTATTCATAACGGATAACACAAAAATGCTTTCTCATTTCTGTGTAAAGGTTAGCTACTTAGGCTATATCTTTTATGAGTTTATAGCCTATTAATAAATTAAATGAAAGCTCTCTTCCATCCAGAATGTTAGGATATGCACATTGCTCTAATCGTGTCTAGAAGCGACAAAACAAGGGCGTTCCCTTTTTAATCAACAAAGCGTTTGTCAGTTATAACCATAGACTAAAAAAAAAAAAAAACACTTTTTTCACAATTCAGAATTTCAATTCTGAGAAAAAAAGTAATTCTGGTTTTCCTTAGAATTGGACTTTAGAACTTGCAATTGCGAGTTTATAGCTCACAATTCTGAGAAAAGTCAGAATTGCGATTTTATTTTAGAATTGTGAAATATTTAGCAATTTTTACTTTATTTCTCGCAATTCTGACTTTTCTCGCATTTCTGACTTTATAACTGGCAATTGCAAGTTTATCTCTTTTTTCGATTTACTTTATTTCTCACAGTTTATATCTCTCAATTCTGAGAAAAAAGTCAGAATTGCGAGATACTAGCTCACAATTGCGAGTTATAAAGTCAGAATTGCGAGAAATAAAGTAAAAATTGCTAGATATAAACTCGCATTTTTTACTTTTTTTCTCAGAATTGCGAGTTTATATCTCACAATTCTGAATTAGATGTTAACTCGCAATTGTGAGATAAAAAGTCGCAATTATCTTTTAAAATGTTTTATTCTGTGGCGGAAACAAGCTTCCATATGAGTTGACGCTGTGTTAATGATGCTTGAAAGTAGTTAATGGGATAGTTCACCCAGAAAATTAAAATTCTGTCATTAATTACTCACCCTCATGTCGTTCCAAACCCGTAAGACTTTCGTTCATCTTCGTAACACAAATGAAGATCTTTTTATTTTAGGCTTTTATTTACTTTTAAACATTGATCAGCGAGCATTAACAGAAGCTCAACCGAACTGGCTTGACGCGCAAGAACAAACCACTTGCTGAAGCTCAAACGTGCTGCGTAACATGAGAATGAAGCTCATTGGTTCTCGCACGTCAAGCGATCATGATTGAGCTTCCGTTTAGTGTTGTGTGAGTTGATGAATGTTTATATGTGAACAAAAGCCTAAATTCAATGTTTTTTTTCATCATATAAGGTGATCGTGTCTCTTAAAAAAATTTGGACTAAATCACTCAATTCATATGGATTAGTTTTACGATCTCTTTATGAACTTTTTGAAGCTACGAAATGGTAGTTGCGTAGATGTCAATGGAGGGACAGAAAGCTCTCAGATTTCATAAAAAATATCTTCATTTCTGTTCCAAAGATGTACTAAAATCGTACGGTTTTGGAACGACTTGATGATGAGTAAATGATGACAGAATTTTCATTTTTGGGTGAACCAACGAACCCTTTTATGTAAATTAGATGAATAGCTTTTTCCAGAGCATCACGATTTCTTGAAAAGACGCTAATAGCTACACAATCTCGCCTACTTTCATACTATATAGTAAGTATGTAAGGAAAGTATGTAATTCTAGTTGGAATAATGTCATGTTATTGCTTTTAACTTGAAGTTATTATAGCATATTTTTTTATATACCCATGCAGAGCCAAAGAAAAAACAGATCTTAACTAATGAAATCTCACCCTTGAGCTAGTCAAGAACTGAAATGGCCCATCTTTGGAATCAGTAGGCGAAATAACCACATAAATGATTAGGGAAACTCATTAAAATCACTGATGAACATTAACCCGGGACCCATCAGAGATTTAACAGTCCCACTGACCTCAGGAATCTGGAGAGAAGCACTGCAGTGTCATTGAGGTTACGACTGTGTGTGTGTAGGAACGCTCTAGTAACTCTTCATTTTCCTGCTCCGCTCCTCTTACAGTTTAATGGCCGTTCAGTTGTTATAAATCTGTTTTCAACTGTTGGACCAGCACAAGAGTCACGGTAGTTTATGTATGCTGGCCTTACAGTGATCAGAAAGCCTTGCCTAACTGATTTATGTGGCTTGGAGTCATGTGAGGTGAGGCGTGTGCTAGACTTTCATTTCACATTGAAGGTGAAGGTTTTTTGTGGGAAGAGAGTCAGTTTACACCTAAATTTAGACAAAATTGAGTTTGTGACAGAACAGACTGATGATCTTTTGACCTATTACCACCTTATGTTCACTGAACGAAGCTTTTTTTTTACAGTGTGATTGTATTGGGAGGGTGAACTGGTGTTCTGTTCTGTTTTCATTGGTTTTCATTAACTTTGCAGCAACTTTGGTCTGTTGAACAGGTGAATCAGTTACTAGAGCTTTAGTAATCAATCTTGAACAGAGCAAAAGTTGTGTTTGAGATCATGGGGGTGTTTGTGTGTGTGTGTGTGTGTGTGTGTGTGTTATTGGTTTGCTCATTCAGATGTCCTCTGTGAACCCGGCTGAAGGTATTTATTGGCTGATATAGTATTTATGGCAGCGATCAGATAGTGTTTGCTTTGGCAGAGAAAATCGACCTGTTTTAAAGCTTGTGTTTACAGGAGCACACAAACATTCAGTTTATGTCCTCAATATGCTTTATTTAGTCACACTTTAGTTTAGGGTTCAATTATCACTATTAACTAATTTAATTACGACTTTTGCCTCAATAAACTCCTAATTACTGCTTATTAATAGTTAGTAAGGCAGTTGTTAAGTTTAGGTATTGGGTGGATTAAGGGTTTGTAGAATATTGTCATGCAGAATAAGGCATTAACAGACCTGCCAACCTGTACGCATTTTGCGTAGCGGATACGCATTTTGACCTCAAAGACGGTGGTACGATTTGTCACTCTAAACTACGCAAAAACCTGGTGACGCTTCTGTGCACGCGCAGTCCTCAAATCAAGCAACAGCAAAAGAAGCGGAGTTGGACCAATCATATATCAAGCGGGGATGATTGACAGATGCATAAGGCCTATCATTAAAAAGAGACTGAAAATCGGCAGCAATAAAGAATCCCGCTCGATCCTCTTCCACTCCCGCGGCCCGACGTCTGATTGAGTTCATAAGCGAGGACAGTAGTCACAGCACTTATGACTCCTGAAGGGGAACGGGCTGGGGTGGATATGGAAAGTTGAAATATTGTTTTTAGTTAACTTAATCTGGATTCAATGATCACGCGGGAGTGATCGCATGGATTATCTTAAAATACTCCGTCATTCATGGTCACTCAGATAAGAGGAAAACATCATTCAGCCATGCAAATTATAAAATGCTTAAGTATTGATGAACAATAAATCTAAATAAAATTAATATCGCTGTGGCTTAGTGATCATGAAAGTTCTGTGATTTGTGGATTACTGATAAACGTGAGGTGTTTATTTATTCATTCTCAGTGTTGAGAAACGTAGCCTGCATGTGTTACGTTATTGTGTTAATAATAACTAAAGTACCTAATTATGTTACATAATTATTTTGTATGAAAACTAGCGCATTAGTTACTTATGGATTAAAAAGTACCGTTGTATCAGTGCTGCGCGAGCTCTCTCTCACAAACACAGACCGCGCGCACACAGAGAGAGAAGATAATTGTAAATTGACGGGCTAAGTTTAAATTTTGTTTTGGTTGTGTTTTTTTCTGTAAAAATGTCAGAAAGCATTTTGGATTATCCATCCGTGTGTTTAAAATTCGTTAAAAGACAGACGTTGTAGGCTGTTAACACAGCCCCATATTTCGGATTCAGAATATTATACTTGTTATTCTTTTTAGAATAAGTGATTCGTTTTGCTACTATTGGTCATGTGACAGGACTCCTGTCTATTCATTGTCAACTATTTTCTAGAAATATGCTTGTACTGGTTAACGTTTATTCAGCTAATGCGTGTCCTGTTTAAAATGTGCAATGTTCAAATGCAAGGACAGCACGTCACAAATAAAAGTCCTTTTTTCTGTGTGATTTAGTATCATATTTGATTATTGGAATAATAAATTAAGTAGCCTATCTTAAATGTACACTTCTATTTGTTGTTTTTTTTGTTTGTTTTTTTACTGTTTTCTAGGTTTTTTTTTTAAAGTAACACTATGTAGTTTTTCAACCTTCATAAAATAATTCCAAGACCGTTGTGATGGTACATCGACTTACAATAGGTTAAATGACACGTCTGCCATAGCCTGACGTGGTCTGTATCGCTTTTACTGGTACTATGTAACTTCGGGTATCGGGTAGTAACTGGAGCACAAAAAGAACTACAAAATTCGACTGCTTTACGGCATACATAGTTTTTCTTCGTTTGTGATGTCTTTCATAAAATCATGCATCATACTCTACCTTATCTGTGGCCATTGTTGATTCCAAAGCCGGTGCTGGATAAACAGCGAGCGTGCGCGTGCGACCGTAGGCTTCATTAGGCTAAATTATTTACGACAGCGGTAATGGACAATTCCGCTTCCAACCTGTAGGGCGACCGCAGAGGAAAAGTTCCTTGGTGTTGCTTTAATTTTAGACTAGTTGTTGACCAGCACACATTACATGCTTTTTTGTAAAGCAATGCAATATTAATCATGAATAAAAAATGGTTTTGAGCAGTATTGAATTTTTGGACTTTAACTGCAATAGCTAAATTGCTAGCTAAATTTGAAAACTTTAGAAGTCAAAACAACAATTATGAAGATAGGCATGTGTGTGTGTCTTGCATAGCCCCAGGAAACATCAGGATTTGGATACGTGGAAATGCCCTGACCTTTTTATATACTGGTCATTGAACACTGTGGAATTATTTTAATGATGATGCTTTTTATTATAACTGTATAAATATTATATTTAGTTTTTAATTGATTTTGCCATCTGTACATTCTTAAAAATAAAGGTTCTAAATTGGCATCTATAGTTCCACGAAGAACCTTTAACATCTATGGAACTTTTCCATTGCACAAAAGGTTCTTTATAGTGGAAAAAGGTTCTTTACATTTAGGAAAAAAAGCGTTCTTTTAAGAAAGAACTGACCCCTGTGAGGTTCTTTGGGGAACCTAGAATGGTTCTTCAATGGCATCGCTTTGAAAACCCTCTTTTGGAACCTTTATATAGGATAGTAGGATAGTGTATTTTCTTCAGTCATTTCAGCTTATATGTGTGTAAGTCTATAATACTCAAGCTAGAGATGGAGATGGAGAGGGAGAGAGAGAGAGAGAGAGGTGCAGGACCCAACAGACTCGCTCCACCGGGGAACTTCCTCCTTTTCTCGGCCCAGTCTCGTTGCTTGGCAACAGCAGTGGCCCAAAATAACCCGCTGATGACCGAAATAATCTGGAGATGACAAAACCAGACACAAAATGTCTCCTGTGCTCTGATGTTCTGATGTAATATTCTACTATACTGTTAAAAACTGAGTCATGTGGTTTATACTGTAGTACTCGGTGGTTTATACTGTAGCATTAGCAACAATTATAACTTATTATTCTATTAGTACAATTAATACCACATTTTGTTTTATACGATTATAAAGGACCGAAGGACTGCAATAAATCATGCAATGTGATATCTCAAAAGATGAAG
This sequence comes from Gila orcuttii, assembly GCA_026230005.1. Classification (NCBI taxonomy): domain Eukaryota; kingdom Metazoa; phylum Chordata; class Actinopteri; order Cypriniformes; family Leuciscidae; genus Gila; species Gila orcuttii. The sequence continues at coordinate 6,662,701 of JAPDVR010000012.1, forward strand.
TACATCACATCACTTATAAGATCATCTCATGATATTAGTTTTCAATCTATCTATTATCCATGTGTTTATAATGCCATCCATCCATCCGTTTATCTATCTATCCATCCGTCTGTTTATCTATCCATCCATCTGTTTATCTATCCTTCCATCTGTTTATCTATCCATCCATCCATCTGTTTATTTATCCATCCATCTGTTTATCTATCCATCCATACATCTGTTTATCCATCCATCCATCTGTTTATCTATCCATCCATACATCTGTTTATCTATCCAGCCATCTGTTTATCTATCCATCCATACATCTGTTTATCCATCCATCCATCTGTTTATCTATCCATCCATACATCTGTTTATCTATCCATCCATCTGTTTATCTATCCATCCATACATCTGTTTATCTATCCATCCATCTGTTTATCTATCCTTCCATCTGTTTATCTATCCTTCCATCTGTTTATCTATCCATCCATACATCTGTTTATCCATCCATCCATCTGTTTATCTATCCATCCATACATCTGTTTATCCATCCATCCATCTGTTTATCTATCCATCCATACATCTGTTTATCTATCCAGCCATCTGTTTATCTATCCATCCATACATCTGTTTATCCATCCATCCATCTGTTTATCTATCCATCCATACATCTGTTTATCTATCCATCCATCTGTTTATCTATCCATCCATACATCTGTTTATCTATCCATCCATCTGTTTATCTATCCATCCATACATCTGTTTATCTATCCAGCCATCTGTTTATCCATCCATCCATCCATCCATCCATCTGTTTATCTATCCTTCCATCTGTTTATCTATCCATCCATCCATCTGTTTATCTATCCATCCATCTGTTTATCTATCCACCCATACATCTGTTTATCTATCCATCCATCTGTTTATCTATCCATCCATACATCTGTTTATCTATCCAGCCATCTGTTTATCCATCCATCCATCCATCCATCTGTTTATCTATCCTTCCATCTGTTTATCTATCCATCCATCCATCTGTTTATCTATCCATTCATCTGTTTATCTATCCATCCATACATCTGTTTATCTATCCAGCCATCTGTTTATCCATCCATCCATCCATCCATCTGTTTATCTATCCTTCCATCTGTTTATCTATCCAGCCATCCATCTGTTTATCTATCCAGCCATCCATCTGTTTATCTATCCATCCATACATCTGTTTATCTATCCAGCCATCTGTTTATCCATCCATCCATCTGTTTATCTATCCTTCCATCTGTTTATCTATCCAGCCATCCATCTGTTTATCTATCCATCCATCTGTTTATCTATCCATCCATACATCTGTTTATCTATCCAGCCATCTGTTTATCCATCCATCCATCCATCCATCTGTTTATCTATCCTTCCATCTGTTTATCTATCCATCCATCCATCTGTTTATCTATCCTTCCATCTGTTTATCTATCCATCCATACATCTGTTTATCTATCCATCCATCTGTTTATCTATCCATCCATACATCTGTTTATCTATCTATCCATCTGTTTATCTATCTATCCATCCATTCATCCATCTGTTTATCTATATCCATCCATCCATCCATCTGTTTATCGATATCCATCCATCCATCTGTTGATCTGTCTATCCATCTGTTTATCTATCTATCCATCCATTCATCCATCTGTTTATATTGCTATTCATCCATCCATCTGTTTATCTATCTATCATCCATCCATATGTTTATCTACCCATTCATCCATCCATCTGTTTATCCATCTATTCATCTGTTTATCTATCTATCCATCCATCCATCTGTTTATCATCCATCCATCTGTTTATCCATCCGTCCATCCATCCATCCATCTGTTTATCCATCTATCATTCATCCATCTGTTTATCCATCTATCCATCCATTCATCCATCCATCTGTTTATATTGCTATCTATTTATTCATCCATCCATCAGTTTATCCATCTATCCATCCATTCATCCATCCATCTGTTTATCCATCTGTTTATCTATCCATCCATCCATCTGTTTATATTGCTATCTATCTATTCATCCATCCATCTGTTTATCCATTTATCCATCTGTTTATATTGCTATCTATTCATTCATTCATCCATCTGTTTATCCATCTGTTTATATTGCTATCTATTCATTCATCCATCCATCTGTTTATTCATCCATCTGTTTATCCATCTATCCATCCATTCATCCATCCATCTGTTTATCTATCCATCCATCCACCTCTCTATCCATCCATCATCCATTAATTAATCTGTTTATATTGCTATCTATCTATCTATCTATCTATCTGTTTATATTGTTATCTATCATCTATCTATCTATCTATCTATCTGTTTATATTGTTATCTATCATCTATCTATCTATCTATCCATCTGTTTATATTGCTGTCTATCTATCTATCTGTCTATCTATCTATCATCTATCTGTCTGTCTATAATAAAAAAAAACGTAACATTATAAGTACAAGAGAGATTATTTCAGACATGAAAACAGTTATTCCCTTTAGATTGAGGCTGAAGTCTTTGATTGGTCTAATATGAAGTAACCGAGTGAGTTCACGCCATGTTTCCTGGTGGATTGTTTGGGGTTTTCATATCTCTGATGGACTTGAGGTTAATGTTTAATGACTATTAACATCCATTCACTCATTTGTAGAAACACTCCCCTGGTGACCCATGACCTTTGGGGACTGATCAAACTTTATGTTGTTTCAATGGTTACGACAGAACGATTTATGAGAGAGACAGGAGAGTTCATGAATTATATCTGCACAGTGTGTGTTGTGGTTTCATGGTTGTGTGTGATAGGACTAGTGGGTAAATAACATTAGTGGGCACATGGTTGCCGGGATGTTGCCAGGGAAATTACCTCATGGTTTTGTTCAGGAGAGCAGCATCATGACCTCCTGGAGACAGTTGCTAAGCAGTTTTCACCTTAGTAACCGCTGCCTCTCTCTCTCTCTCATCTGACTGGATCCCCACTGAGAGAGTCCAGACGGATCGTGTGTGTGTGTCTGTGTGTGCGTGTGCGTGTGCGTGTGCGTGTGCGTGCGTGTGTGCGTGTGTGCGTGTGTGCGTGTGTGTGTGAGTGTGTGTGAGTGTGAGTGTGAGTGTGTGTGTGTGTGTGTGTGTGTGTGTGTGTGAATCTGAAAATATTTATATTAAGTCCTATAATATTAATCAAAGTCCTTAATATTACTTTTTTTGTTTCATTTTATTAGATTTTAATTAATTGTATTATATTTTATTCATTTATTTTATAAAATATTTCTTTTCCATAATATTCTTTTATTTAATTGTATAAATTGTTATGAGGAAATAGCAACTTATTTTAAATTATATTAAAATAATAAATAAAATAATAATGACATTTAATTCTATTTAATTTGATTTACTTATTGTTTAGTTAACAGGTGTTTTCTAAAGCAATCGTCATTGTTGCTGATACTCAATATTTGTGTGAAAATCTATTTTATAGAGAATTTGAGAGAGAATATCTTCTCAAAGTATAAAGCAGTTTTTGAGCCAGTGTTACTGACGAAAGAGGAAAGAAAGAGTGTGTGTTTGCATGTGTGTGTTTGTTGTAGTGCTGACGTGTTTGTGTGTTTGTTTGTTTTAGAGTCCAGAGGCAGAACAGGAAGTGTGTGAGGTCACACATGAAGACAGAGTGACGGACACACCAACACGAAGAGTCGGACGACCCGCTCGAAAACGCAAAACACCAGAAGTGAGTACATGTGCGCATACGCACAACTATGGCACTCAACATTAACACGCCGTGTGTTCTGTGGATAGACCGCATGTTCATCGCCTGGTCTTCTGAATGGGAGTAATTCAGTGAGCTGATTTGAACGTGAGCCATGATTGAAAAACAAGCAGCTGATCAAATACCGCAAGAGATTCCAGCTTCAGCTCTGTGCGTCTGTGCGCCTGTGCGCTTGGTGTGTTGATTTAAAGGGACAGTTCACTCAAAAATTACAATTCTGTCATTGTTTACTCGCCCTCATGTCATTCCAAACCGACATGTTATTTTTTCGTTGGAGAAATTTTGAAGAGTCTTTACAGAGCTGTTTTCCAGAGACTAGCGCTCTAATTTACAAAGCATTACGAAATTCCTTACTTAAAGTTTGTGATGTAGCTGCTGTCAGACCTTGATTTGTTTCTTAAACATCAGATCAGCATATTAGAATGATTTCTGAAGGATCATGTGACACTGAAGACTGGAGTAATGATGCTGAAAATTCAGCTTTGATCACAGGAATAAATTAAATTTGAGAATATATTCAAATAGAAAATGGCTATTTTAATTTGTAATAATGTTTCACAATTTTCCTGCTTTTCCAATAGTTTTGATATATGCAAATAAATGCAGCCTTGGTGAGCAGAAGAGACTTATTTCGAAAACAATCTTACCGACTTCAACCTTTTAAACGTTAGGGTGTGCAGTGGCATTTCATAGTGACCACATCTAGTGCATGAGTCATTTTGTGCATGAGTCTAGTGCACATCAAGCACATGATTCTAGTGCACATCAAGCACATGATTCTAGTGCACATCAAGCACATGAGTCTAGTGCACATCAAGCACATGAGTCTAGTGCACATCAAGCACATGAGTCTAGTGCACATGAGTCTAGTGCACATGAGTGCACATCTAGTGCATGAGTCTAGTGGACATCAAGCACATGAGTCTAGTGCACATGAGTGCACATCTAGTGCATGAGTCTAGTGCACATCAAGCACATGAGTCTAGTGCACATCAAGCACATGAGTCTAGTGCACATCAAGCACATGAGTCTAGTGCACATGAATGCACATCAAGTGCATGAGTCTAGTGCACATCAAGAACATGAGTCTAGTGCACATCAAGCACATGAGTCTAGTGCACATGAGTGCACATGAGTCTAGTGCACATGAGTGCACATGAGTCTAGTGCACATCAAGAACATGAGTCTAGTGCACATCAAGCACATGAGTCTAGTGCACATCAAGTGCATGAGTCTAGTGCACATCAAGAACATGAGTCTAGTGCACATCAAGCACATGAGTCTAGTGCACATGAGTCTAGTGCACATGAGTGCACATGAGTCTAGTGCACATCAAGAACATGAGTCTAGTGCACATCAAGCACATGAGTCTAGTGCACATGAGTGCACATGAGTCTAGTGCACATCAAGCACATGAGTCTAGTGCACATCAATGCACATCTAGTGCATGAGTCATTACTTGATTCAGTAATACTAACACTTTCTCTTCTATTCTACTATTTTATATTAAAAAAATGCGCTAAATTAAACTGAGAAGGGTCATAGCACTTACGTTTGGAGCTTGAAAGTTGCTGTCACTATGAATTGCCATTGTATTAAAATTTTAGTTGTGTGGACTGCTTCTACGGTGTGTTTTTAGATCTCACCAGTATCTGTCCCCATTCACTTTCATTTAAAAGGCACTATCTTTTAAACTCCTTTTGTCCTTTTATCTTTTAAACTCCTTTTCTATCACGGAAAAAAGCAAGTCATGGGTTTGCAATGATATGACTGTGAATAAATGTTGACATAATTTCCATTTCTTGGCAGAACTATTCCTTTAATGGAAAGGCTACTGTAGTTGGGAGGTGATCAGACCAGGGCTCCAGACTAACTTTTTTCACCTCCGTCCTGAAACCGTCCTGAAAAACAATTTGAACCGTCCTAAAGTGAATGTCAACCGTCCCAAAATAAAAATGTTGTTTCTGTACTTTGTTATTATCATCTATAGTTGTTAGTTGTTAGTCACATAATAAAAACAACATAAAAGTGTTTATGATATATATTATTATATTTATTTAGCTTCATTCAAAGTAGTTATCTGTAAATAGATAAAACACAGATTTAATAAAAATGAATCCATAACATCTAGATACAAATTTAACTACTGTGACTTAAATATCCTAAAATGAAATAAAACCACTTTTCCTAGAGTAGAACAGTCTTCTTTTCAATTAATGATATTTGCATTCTTTTTAACTTGCATACATCATGACTCTTTATTTTTTCAAGCAGCAGAGATATTTATTTGTATGAATTAAATATAATGAATCCTTATTAAAGCTTTTAACGAGCAGTGAATACTTTTCTCTTTTTTTTTTCGTTGCTTGAATATTAAGGACACAGACCGCATTACTGTCACTTTAAGACATCGGATCCAATGCACTGATGCACATCCGATACACTCACAACTGTTTAAGACATAACCGGCATAGTTTACATAAATACTCTCCAAAAACGGACATTTAGACATGTTAGACATGTTTCATTTTAGACATGTTGCATTAATGTTGTGTGTATTATTTTGTAAATTCAGACACGAAAGAGAACTCAATTCAGTACTCGCGCGCTGTATAGATTTCTATGGCTGCAAGCTTCGGTCGTGTGTATGCGCACAGAAAACCGCACCGAATATAGCTTTTTTTGCGTCGTCACTCTTATTCAGATCTTTAAGTGCGCTTTACTCATTCTCCCAGACGTTTACATTTTGTTAACGTTTTATGAGACATGCAGTGCATGCCAACTCGCGTGCCGCTGGGTAGATCAGCACGTTACAGTAGGCTACGAATGTGCGCATCTACCACAAACGCAGGACATCAGTTCTGACTGGATCTCTGCCCAAATCGTCACTATCTAACATTTTGGTCTAGTTTTTATTCATTGAATATCCGTTGTTTAACCAGCGCAACATATTTGCGATGTCATGAAGCCATTTGATAGATGTACCGCGGAACGAGTCTCCGCGAGTAGCCAGCCAGTGATAGTATAACTATAGTAACATCATGAGAAGACACGCTCCGTTGTAGTCAGCGCTTGGTCGGTTAATTTTGACGTTTTCTAAGTAAGTTAGCCTAATAGGCTAGCAATAAATGAACACACATACAAAAATGTCTTTCGTCCTGTAGGCATCCTGGAGAATATTTCTGTTCGTCCTAAACACATTTTCTATCGTCCCCAGGACGCCGTTAGTCTCGAGCCCTGGATCAGAGACACACATCATGTATTTGACTGTATAAATTACTACATTTTATCTCAATTATTCAGATGATGATGCTAATTTCAACAGTTAAACCCATTTTATTCATCGCATCAGTTTTAGTGATGTCAGGGACAGTCGCTATCATTCATCCACCATGTGTACCTGTGAACCTGCAACCCGCGCAGCGCTGAGAGCATAGAAATTTACTCGCTCTTGCTGAAACAGGAAACTGTGGCTGCAGCAGATGTGGTCACATGACCAGGTGGAAGTCTGAGAGAGTGAGAGAAAGACGATGGTAAGTTTGTATCGATGTCTTGCTAATTGTTTTAGATGAACATTATGATGCTTATAATCACATCTACTTCCTTTACATTAATGTCTGTCATCATTTAGTGAACATCATGTTGTGTTGGAAAAGTCAATGGGGTCCAACACAACATTCATTGTATCGACAAAAACTTTCTTCAAAATATCTTCTTTAGTGTTTCATGGAAAAAAGAAAGTCATGCAAGTTTTTTTTTTGGTGAACTGTTCCTTTTAGAGTGTTGATCTGAAGGCGCATGCTTAGTCAATTTAAGTTCGCAGCCATTTTTACTTCCGCAATGTGATGCATTTTCGAGTCAAGCAGGATGTAGAAAAAAAGTAGAATGGGACTTGCTGTTATTTTTTTTAGGGAATTGAATGGAATTGAACCAGAACAGAGCCAGCTGAAATAAAATAGGTGTTGAATTATTTTTCACATTATTTATGCATTTGTTCTGAAATGGAGCTTTTAAAGGGGTGAATTTTTCAGGCAGAAGCATCATTGTAATCAAACAGCCCGTGTTAAAAATCTGATTGTTAGTAAAATACACCACAAATCAAGTTAAAAAAATTAAGCCATGCTTTCTTGTTTTTACTAAATGATCTCTCTCTCTCTCTCTCTCTCTCTCTCTCATATATATATATATATATATATATATATACACTGCCGTTCAAAAGTTTGGGGTCGGTAAGATTTGCTCACCAAGGCTGCATTTGTTTGATTAAAAATACAAAACAAACGCAGCAATATTGTGAAATATTATTTCAATGTAAAACAGCTGTTTTCTATGTGAATATATAGTAAAGTGTAATTTATTCCTGTGATCAAAGCTGAATTTCCAGTCTTCAGTGTCACATGATCCTTCAGAAATCATTCTAATATGATAATTTGATGCTCAATAAACATTTCAGGCGTGTGCAGGAAATGGGCTACAGGTGCCGCATTTTCCAGGTCAAGCCACTTTTGAACCAGAAACAGCAGCAGAAGCGCCTGACCTGGGCTACAGAGAAGCAGCACTGGACTGTTGCTCAGTGGTCCAAAGTACTTTTTTCGGATGAAAGCAAATTTTGCATGTCATTCGGAAATCAAGGTGCCAGAGTGTCGAGGAAGACTGGGGAGAAGGAAATGCCGAAATGCCTGAAGTCCAGTGTCAAGTACCCACAGTCAGTGATGGTCTGGGGTGCCATGTCAGCTGCTGGTGTTTCTGGTTCAAAAGTGTCTTGACCTGGGGAATGCGGCACCTGTAGCCCATTTCCTGCACACGCCTGTGCACGGTGGCTCTGGATGTTTCTACTCCAGACTCAGTCCACTGCTTCCGCAGGTCCCCCAAGGTCTGGAATCGGTCCTTCTCTTCTCGTTGTGCAGCGTTTTTTGCCACACTTTTTCCTTCCCACAGACTTCCCACTGAGGTGCCTTGATACAGCACTCTGGGAACAGCCTATTTGTTCAGAAATTTCTTTCTGTCTTACCCTCTTGCGTGAGGGTGTCAATGATGGTCTTCTGGACAGCAGTCAGGTCGGCAGTCTTACCCATGATTGCGGTTTTGAGTAATGAAACAGGCTGGGAGTTTTTAAAAGCCTCAGGAATCTTTTGCAGGTGTTTAGAGTTAATTAGTTGATTCAGATGATTAGGTTAATAGCTCGTTTAGAGAACCTTTAAAAATAATGAACTTTATCACAATATGCTAATTTTTTGAGAAGGACCTGTAGTGAAAGCTAAGCATCATCAGGTGTGCAGTATGTCAACTCCTTCAATAGTGTTTACAAGTCCAGAGTGAGCAGAGCCGGAATCTAGACAAAACAAGAAGTTTATTTGTTTCAGATCTTTTGGCCACTAAATATTTTTCATACTTCCAAAATGTGTTACTTTTAAATGTGAGAAATTCTCACAGGTGATATTTACGTGTTAGTGGTTTTCATCTTGTACATTGTGCAGGTACTATTCTATACCATGTAAACACATTTATCACATCTATGGACTGGTTGTGCATTATCGTTAGTCACAAGTGTGTCACTTGTGAAAGTGCGAGAGAAAAAAGGCTACAAGATTTACTACAGACGTCTAATAAAACCATCACAGCCGTGTCTTCATCTGAACGAACAGAAGTCCTGTGGGAACTGGAGTGTTTATTCAGTAGATGAATGTTGAACACACCCCTTTGCCTCAGGCCTCACCGTCCGCTTTAATGTACAGTCGCTCCGCTGAACGATTTGATCCATTTCATCTCCTTGATCTTGCAACATCCATGCCGTTTCTGTTGTGGAACATGTTTGGATGTAGAACCGTCACGTGTGTGTGTCTGTGTGTGCTTGTGTTTGAAACACCTGCAGGCCCTTTGAGGTTTATAGAGTTTCTCACCTGTTGATTAAAGACATCAGCAGCTGTCAAAGAGTGTCGCCAATGACTCTAGTTAAACCACTAATGTGTGTGTGACTGCACTGATTCAGATGTGTACACGAGTGTGTTCGGCATCTATTAACTCACAGACAGCAGTAAAACTCACACCAGCCCTCGTCATACTGAGCCAAAGAGACTTTTATTGTTCATCATAAAGTTAGCAGACAGCGTCGCGCTGTAAGACGTCCCAGCAGCCGCCCAACATTTGATTGATTTCCTGTTTGTTTTTAACATTGAAGGATGATAATGTCAATGTGAAATCAAATATTTTCTTAATGCATATTAGTTTGAAGGAATTATCTTTGGCTTCATAGTCATTTATCAAAATATGTTAATTTACTCCAACTCTGAAACGATCTTAAGCTGATGTCACCTAGCCATTCTTGAAAACATTAAGTCAAGTTAGGTTTGAAGTGATGCAGCCTTTTGAAATTTTTGCTTATAGTAAATGCTGTGAATTTAATGTCAGTTAACATTAATGTGGTGGAGATTACAGAAATGATAGTCAAATAAATTCCTGATGGATAAAATAATGTGTTGTCTCAATGAAAGTCCAGTTTCATCGCGCAGAAATTAAAAGTGCCCGTGTTATGCTATTTTAAAGGTTTCTGGTTTGGTTTTGGAGGTCTCCTGCAATAGTTTTACATGCATCCTAGGTCAAAAACCACTTTCATTTTCTCATAAAATACATTGCACATCACCTCATTTCTCAAAGAGTCTGAAAGCGGTTCGTTCAAAGATTTATGGTGTGATTCATTTCCCTATGCCCTAAAATGATATACTCTTTTTGTGAAAAAAAAGTAGTGTTTAGCAGAGGAGTAGTCAAGCTTTGGGACTTCGTCTTAAACGGACAGCTCTGTCGCTTAGTTACGTGCATCCTGTCACTGCTCCAATCGCCCTGTCAATCATCTTGTCACAGTTAAAATCCTTTGCTTTTAATTTAATTTAATTTCCCACGGTTTCTGAGAGAAATGTAGTGGCATATTGATCTGCCAGTCGTGGGTCTTTCATGCAGAGACTCTCCTCATGTGTTTGCATAATGATGCATTTAAAAGTTAATGACCAGACGTATCATTACAAAAGTTCACAATGCTGTTGCAGATTAAATATAATGTAAATAACACTCAATAAATGTCTTTTCGTCAGGTTAGATACTGATTATTAATCACTCAACCCCCTTTATCTAAACCTGTCTACTTAACCGTCGGACTCGTACATCCGCCATGTTTGTAGTCCAGCGTGCAATGGGTTATGGGCAATATTAGCCATTTGAGAGTCCACGGATCTAAGCGGAAAAAGTTGACCTTCAGAGTATATTTTGAATACTCATTTCAACCTACTATTTCAGCTCTGTATCTTCCTCAGCACTTGACACACAGTGATACGAATAATGCCGTCGGTTTTTCCGTATCAACTCCAAAGCGAGTCTTCATCCTTTTGAATTGCACTGCTGAAAACATGTCGACACACGAATCAAACTCTTCCAGTCTCCGCTACAATTACAGTGTTTGAGGGTCAAAGTAGACGTTGTTCTCGGGCAGCCAATGAAGACCATAGGCTGGCATTATGCAAATTTCTTACGTAGGCATGTAACAGGAAGTGAGACTGGAATTACTGACGACTCGTTTCAGGCAGTTCAGAATCAATTCTTTCTTTTAGGAGACAATAACTTGTGCACTTCGATTTTTAAACTTTGCAGACCTTTTACATTCACAAACAGCTAGCTATATTACACACTGCATGAAAGGTAATATTCAAAAAAGCATAATGTTTTATAAAGAGTTAGAGGTTTATAAAGCATTTGCAATACATATTTAATATGCAATAGACTGTAAGCTGTGATCTTAAGCTGATCCATGACTCCATTAGCACTAATGTGCTAGCTGCTGTGTCACTGCGCCTCAATGTGTTTTATGCCGTCTGTCTATGCAGATTTACATTATCTAAAGCAAGAAGGGAGAAATATCACAAGCAATTTATGTATCACACACACGCCAAAAGTACTCAAAGTGCCATGTTTCATGACTAATCTAAAGATGTATAGAAGCTATAACAGATGTAAAAATTGCAGAAAAAGTTCATTTTCAGTAAGTTCATTTATAGAAGGGGTTCCAAGACTTTTATTTTTCATCCAAACCCCTTAGACATAAAATATTTACTTGAAGCCCCCTTGAGATCTTAATAATAATAATTATTTTTATTATTATTATTAAATAAGTAAATTAGTTTTAATGCTAATTATAAGGAATGAAACCAGAAATGTATTACTGTTGTAAATTACAATAGTTCTGCAAAAAACCCTGAATAATTAAATTAAATTAAATGTAATAATAATAGGCTAAATAAATAAATAAATATTAGTTTTAATGCTAATTATAAGACATGAAAACTGTTGTTTTCAATAGATATCTTACCGTTGTGAATTACAATTGTTCTGTGAAGCACCTCGATTTATAGGAAAGACGGTTTAGCCAAGTAATATTTATCCTATTAGATATCACCTGATTATAAAAATCAGGGACAGTCCCTTCTGCATGTGCACCCACATAATTATGACACATGCATCTCATCAGGTACTGACATTTTAGTCTGCGCATCGAGTCATTTGAGTTATTTGCCCCCTTATTTCTCTCTCCTGATAGGTGCTTAGTTGTGGGCGTGTAACAGAGGGTGTGGCCTGTATAAAGCAGGCGGGGTGTAACGGTGAAGCAGACAGTCGAGTTTCTGTGAAAAACCTGGAGCGGGACAACTCCTCCCCTGACTCCACCCACAGGAACAACACAGACACGCCCCCTGGAGCAGACGAAGACTCCGCCCCTTCCACTCCACGGAAGAAACGAGGGCGACGGAAACTTGAGCGCCCGGAGCGACGTGAGTCACTCGTCTCTTGTTCAGTCAGTCTGATCGATTTCAAATGTCCTTTCCTTCCGAAATGTGCCAGAAAATAAACTTTATAATGCGATGAAAGCGATATTTGCGACGTAACTTATTCTGACGGTTGCTATATCGCCCCCTTGAGTACAGCAACATTAATGCAGGACCGCATCAGTGCGTCAGCCAAGCATATGTGTCTGTTTCTGCCATTACAGGGTCTTTTAGTCTTGTTGTCCTTTAAATGACCTCAGCATTTGTCTTTCAGACGCGGGGGAGGACGACACCAGCAGCGACACCAGCAGAGCAGAGGTGAGGAGAGTCAATATACAATAAAACATAGTCAAATAAGGAACAATACAATTTGAGAATCACATTTTCTCATTTAATGACTAATGTTTCATATGACTAAGGCTGCACAATGTGGGGAAAAAAATCGAATTGCGATTTATCTTATAAAATTTTATTTTGGTTTAAAATGCTTTTTTTTTTTTTTTTTTATAGCTCCAGGTTTTTAATCGCTCTGCTTGTCTACAGGGTTGCATAATTTGGCTTAAGATTTGTGATTTATATACCAATATGACTATATAATAATAATAATAATAAATACAATTTTTAACTAAATAAAGAGTTGTTATTATACTGTTATATTTCATTGTAAAATAAAAATATTTAAGTGTTTAGGGAGAAAATTAATACAATTATCTACAGTTCAAATTCATTTGATAATCACTGCGATTTCATTTTTATTTCGATTAATTGTGCGGCCCCAGGACTACATAGAATCCATGAGATTTGCTTGGGAAACTGGTTAAACTTAAACTAACTGGTTATCTGGACCCAGTCGGGTGGTTCAGACAGGTCTAGTTAATACATCACAGATTGATTGATTGATTAATCCACTCTTGCTCGACATAGATCACAGGAAATAGACGACATGTTCACCAAGAGCATGTGAATGGGCCGATGGAACGATCCAGGCTGTTTATGTGAGAGACATTAATGTGTTAAGCGGTAATTTTGCCCGAATAACGGCTGTAAAGTGGTAACACGCCACTGAAATGTGTTTACAGGCTGTTGAACATACGTTACGGGTGTTTTATAAGGGCTGTGTACATACAGCAATTCACAAATGTACACAGAGGAAAAAAAGGTACTTACACAATGCAAATCAAGGCTTTGCGAAAGTCACTTTCTTATGCATCAGTTGAGTTTTATTAGCATGTCAGTTAGAGTTCTCAACGGGCCGGGTCGGCCCGACGGGACCCGCGGGTTCGAAAATATAAGCAAATGACTCGGGTCGGGTCGGACCTCAGGCTTAATCTTTTCCGCTCAGTGAAAAAAAAAAAAACATTTATTAATCATCGCTGCTGTTCAACGTAAAGAAAGTCTGGCTGCTGCGTGCAACGTGCATCGCGGGGGCAGACCTGACGCCGCTCGTGCACGCCTTTAGCCTGGAGAAGAAGATGGAGTTGGTGAAAAGTAGCCTAAACTTGCCGCAGGTGAATTCACCGTCGCTACTACAGGAGTGGGAAAATCAGAGGTCTGGAAAGTGTTTGGAGTGGTGCTGGATTCTGATGGAAATTCTACAGGTTATGTGCAATGCTCAAAATGCAGGGTGCTGATGAAATATGACAGCAAAAAAACAGGGTCGTCCAGAAGATTTTTATTTGAGGCATATTTAGTATATAGCCTATTTATATATTTAAAGTTTGTTTCAGTTGTTTGTATTGTTTGTAGGCTATTCAGACGTGAACATAAAAGGTTGATTTGAATTCCCGTCTGCTGGTCATGATAATACGTGTATGAGAAAAAAAAAAAAAAAATCCGCGTCGGGTCGGGTTCGGGCAGATAATTCATGTTGATGTGTCGGGTTACATCGGGTCCGGGCTTTAAAAGCCACGGGCCGGGTCGGGTCGGGTTGTAATTTTCAGGCCCGTTGAGAACTCTAATGTCAGAGCCCTAAAACCACAGAAGGTCACCAAAAACATCTAACACTCATGAAAGCTGGAGCTATTTGAGCCTGTCATTCACAAAAATTCACAATGTATGTATTCCCAGAAAACTAGGTTTAAGAGAGTTGTGTTTGTCTAGGGTTAATATTCAGTAATATATTATTGATTTTTCTGCACTGACACTATTGGATGAGAACGAAACTTAAACTGATTTGAGCTGCATGATGACAGTATTGACTTTATTCCTGAATCAAATTTGTTTCATAATTGATGAAATTTGCATTAAACTTTTTTTATAATTGGTTATTGAACTAAACTGAATCAACACTGAACAGACTTGAGCTGAATAACCACACTATTGTCCTTTTTAGAGCTGCTTTACAGCAGAATTTGATCAAGTTTGTATCACTGATTCTGTTATTTTCCTGTTTATTGCTTTGAAACAATCTGTATTGTGTAAAGCGCTATATAAATAAAGGTGACTTGACTTGTAGAGCGAAGGGGGGCGTCTGAGGGGCCGGCGGGGCGGGGACATCAGTCTGAGGAGACGACCCGTACAAAGAGAGACCTTCCAGGCCGGAGATCCCTTTCACATCAGCCGCAGGGAGAAAGAGGAGATGCTCGCTCTCTATAGGAAAGAGAAGGTGAGAGAGAGAATGGCTGCATCCGAAATAGCAAACTTCCTTACCATATAGTAGGCAATAAACAGTATGTGACAAAAAGAAGTATGTCCGAATTCACAATACTCATAAAAGAGTAGGCAAAAAGTCCCCAGATGACCTACTACTTCTGGCGAGATTCAACGCTGGTAGGTCACATGATAAGGAAAACATGGCGAATGTAGTACGTCCGGATTACATTCATACCATATAGGACGTGTTGTTTTAGTTTACTTAGTCAAAATAAGTACTTACTCAAGAGAGTATGCAATTTCGGACGCAACCAATCAGACTGATTTTAAAGAAGTGTCAATACAGTTATCAACATCATTCATGGTGTAAAAGTCATTTACTGATAAATAAGATTGACTTGTATATTGCCTATACTGTTAAACTGTACCTTACTCAAGTACTGGAAATTATTTTATCGTGGTAGGGAGTCATGTATGAGTAGTGAGTAATTTATGAGTAATGTCGGCATGAAATGGAAATTATTTTTTTTCCCAATTCCTATTTTCTAAATGTATGTTATAGATCTTATTGTGGGCGTTTCATCTGTGCATACGTTTCTTTTTCTTTTCTTTTTTTTTTTTGACCTTGTAATTTTTAATCAAAATATCATAACTCGATCTTCCAGTTAAATGACAGACGTCTCTCTGGTGACGTATGCAGGACTTCTCTAATCATTTAGTCCGCATAAACCCAGTCCTTTCTTACCATCCACTGCATTTTCTTTCTTCTTCGATAATCTGTTTCACTTGAGTGTATGTCACAATGCGGAAGAAAGGATCTGTTACTACTTACATTATATTGTCACTTTAATGTAGTGTGTAATGTATGTTTTTTTGCCCACTGTTTTGGGCACAAGCAACAAGTCAAAAATGGACATTATTCCACAAACGCTGTCGAGCTTTAAGGGATAGTTCACCCTAAAATTAAAATTAAGTCATCGTTTCCCTTCAGTCATGCCCTTTCTATTATAGACCACGAAAGACATGTATAAGTCCCGCTCGCCATATAATGTCCATCAAGCTTTTTAGAAAAACACAAAAGCATCACAGAATGGCCCCATGCGACACGCGCCGTTTATTCCAAGTGTTCTGGGGGTATACGATAGGGTTTGGTGAAAAACAAATAGAAATTTAATGTATTTTTTTGACAAAATTCTTGACCTTGGCCAACATGCTCGTTCGTGAGACTCTATTAGCGCCGCAGTTCACTCCGTCTCATCCACAAAAAGCACAAAATGTGAAAAATCAAGATTAACAAAAACACGACATGAAATCGCAAAAAACTATCCGTGTTCTTTCTTCACTGAGTCAAATATCACCGGACCGGAACTACGTTTGTCTGATCAGTTGACGGATGTGAATGTGAAAATGACGTCTTGTTCGGACGAACACAACAGGTTTCTAATTCTAATTCTTTTGTGGTCCATAAAAGAAAGAAGGCCATACGACATCAAAACAACACTAGGGGTGTATAAATGATGACTTATTTTAGGGTGAACTATCCCTTTAACTTGTATTGAACACGGAACATTCCTTTAGAGACAAAGAGGGAAAGTTTTGAATCGCTGCCATTGAAGGTTGAGATGAGTTGAGTTAAAGATGTATGGAAAACTCACATTCTTATGTCTAACGTGCCGAATGATACAGAATGAGTGTGTTTATGAGGAATGGAAAACAATTTAGTGAATTGTTGAGAGGTACAGATCTGAAACTCTTGAGTTGAATGCATTTTGTTGTGTGTGTGTGTGTGTTTTGTCCAGTGAAGTGAGTGGAAAGTGAACATCAGTGGAAAGTCAGTTGGGTTGGGTTCGCTAAAACACTGTCTACTTGCCTCACTGTGTGTGTGTGTGTGTGTGTGTGTGTGTGTGTGTGTGTGTGTGTGTGTGTGTGTGTGTGTGTGTGAGCAAGTGTTTGTAGTAGTAGTAAAGCGCTTGGCCACATTGTGAGGCCCTGTTTCCTGTAGAGGTGTAAGTGTGTCGAACAGGGCGAACTCAAACCAGCTCTGAAGTGTCTGTGTTAATGATATATATTTTATTCCTGTGCCGTTTTATTTGTTTACCGTTTACTTCTCATTCAAATAAGTCTCAAACATGTAAGTAGTATGTTTTTTATCGTTTTTTGCAATCTGACAGGAATGGTTTATATATTTACATATTTATTCAAACATAGTTTATCAAACCAAATCGGTCATGTTTCAGCTGTGTTTCCTGTCTTGGTGTAGTCTTCACCAACAACAGTTCACTTTGTAGCTTTTTACACTACCGTTCAAAAGTTTGGGGTCAGTAAGATTTTCTTTTTTTAAAGAAGGATGCATTACGTTGATCAAAAGTGACAGTAATGACTTTTACAATGCAAAAGTTGCTGCACATTGGTGGTGGTTGAGGAGATTCCCCCTTCCATGTGAAGTGCTTTGAGGACCCAGAAAAGCGCTATATAAATGTAACGAATTATAATGTAACAAAAGATTTTTATTTCAAATAAATGCTGTTCTTTTAAACTTTCTATCAAAATATCAAAAATACTGAAAAAAAATGTCAGCATTTTAGTATAATTTCTGGAGGATCATGTGACACTGAAGACTGGAGTAATGATGCATCACAGGAATAAATTACATTTCAATATATTCAAATTGAAAACATATTTTAATTTGTAATAATATTTGTACTATTTATTTTGCAGCATTTTTTAGCAAATAAATGCAACCTTTTTCTGTAGCCTTTATCATTGTAGTTCTAGTACCTAGTTTATTTGCTACTAAGTGCCACAGAGAAATAAACCTGGCAAACTCTGGCAAATCCAGCAACTAATTCTTCCTCGAAAGCGCTCGTTTTATCGTAACTTTGTAAACACGGCTTTGTCTCCTGTCAGACTGATGAAAACCGGTGCACCTTGACTCCTTGCATAAAACCCAGCCAATCAGATTTTTGTGTTCAATATGCATGAAACGGACTCTGGGTGGCCTTTTAGTACGCCGTTAGACTGAAACTAGTCTAACCCACCTATATGACAATAGTTCTGCTCTCTAAGTATTCGTATTTTGGATTTCACTCCACAGAAAGCTCCTCCGATTTACTTTGAATCATAAATGAACACCCTTATAGTGCTCTTAGCTCTGCTTTAACCATGTTATACGTACCTGGTAATGGGTAACGTTAGTTCAAATGCGCAAAGCAACCCTAGGAACTAGATAAGAAAGATTGTCTGAATGAGTGTTCTTGTGTCATGAAGTATTAAAGTGTGTGTTTATCCGCGTCCTCGGCTCACCCAGCGAGGGCTTTTTCTCTCGACTCCACCCACTACAGCCTCTGGATCTCATCAAACTCTGGCGCAGCTTCAACAAGACCTGATTACAAACATGTGTGTGTTTCAGAGAATCGCACATGGTGTGTGAAGCGGTTTAGTTTATGTAGACACTATAAAGAATAATGTAATTACTTGCAATAGTGTTTTTCATTTGTTTTCTTAAAGAGTTTCGTATGTGTGTGTGTGTGTGTGTGTGTGTGTGTGTGTGTGTGTCTGTGTCTGTGTCTCATTAACAAGGGTCATAAATCATGGCTTAATTGAACCTTCCCATCTTTCTCAGTACCAGTGACAGTTGAAACGTAAAATTCCTTGCAGAAAGGAATCACACATTATCAAATCTAAACCTGCACAAACACCCTCTCTCTTTTCTCTCTTTTTGTCTGGTCTGCTCTCCGCTCTCGTTCAGGTTTTGTGACGGACGCCCTCCTGGCCGATATTTGCAAACCCTCTGTGACCAATCAGCATGGAGTCACGTGACCCACGATTCCCAAACAAAGACATTGTGTGTGTGTCTCCCCCCCTTTTCTGTTTTAAAAGTGTCTTTTTGCCTGCGTACACACATGAGCACACACACACACAGCTACCTGAGAGGGACTGACGATCAAACACAGCAGCGTGTGTGGGTACGTGTGCACTGTGTGGAAAAGACACATTTACTGATGTGGGTGTGTGTTTAGCAGAGGATGAAGGTAGAAAATGCTGACCTGGCTGTTTGTGAGTGTGTGTGTGCGCATGTGTGTCGCTTTAAACCAAACACAAGTACTGTAGCTCTGTAGTTTTATAAAGACATGCCAGCTTACTGCTTCCTGCAGTGTATACTGTGCACTATTTTCAGCTGTTGTATGCTAAATAGTGACCTCATGTTTTTTTTTGCATGGAACTACAGTTATTTTGCATTTTTTATGTAATTTTGTTTTTAAAACTCTTGTTTTGAAAGTGCGATCAAATAATTCAAATATGTTAAAAGTCACAGTTAAGTTTCAGTTCAGTCAAGAAAAGGAATACCAAGTCAAATACATTGCATTGTGGGATATAGTGTAGTATCCATACTTTGCCAAATGTAGCAGGTTATTTGTGTATTCCATGCAACAACAAAAAAGCACACTGCATACTTAAGAAATGGTACTAGTAGTATGCTTTTGTGAACATAGAGTAAAAGATTAGCCATTAGAGTGAAATATAGATCTATCTATGCTGGATGTTTTTTTTTGTTCCTTGCTTTTGTTTTTTACTCTTCCGTATGTTTGAGTCACAGACTGATGCGTTTTCTTCCTCTTTTTTTTTAAATTGCATTGATGGTCACTTTGAACTGAAAGGAATTTTACTAAATTCTTACACCATTATGCGACTAAGTAAGGTTCCTCAAACTGCGGTAAATGCATGGGTTTCGTGAGTTGATGAAAAGCTAATAATTAAATCATAAAAATTAAACATAGATATAGAAAGATGGATATATATATATATAAACTGTATATATAAAATTTAAAAAAAACAATCAAAATTGTTTTTTCCCCTGCATGTAATGCGACTTTCTGATTTCAGTGATTAACTGATTTCAGAGAACAATGATGTGTTGTTAAATTATTGAAATAATATTTTACAATCTCGGGGGACTTCAAGTAAATAGGTTTGGCTGCCAAAAAAATGTTTAAGAATTATACACCACTGATGTTTTGTCAGTTACTGGGTGTGTATTTCTGTCACGTTGCACTGGGTAGCCCCGCCCACCACGAGATCTAATTGGTCCAAAATCAGTATATCAGCTGTTTATTAAATATAATTTATTTTCTGATTGGCTTTGAATTAGTTGTCGCTGGACACGTATTGCATTGCATCTGGTTTGCATCTGTAATATTTGTTCAGTATATTTTAGGCCTGTGCCAGTACATCCATAGGTTGGTACTTTGGGATTTAATCGGGCTCGAGCACCGATGGTGTGAGGATCCTATTGGAATTGCTCAGTTTTTTCTTCATTGTTTTGCATTGATCGTTCTAGAGATATATGACATATATGACGTGCATTTGTATGGACACTACCGTTCAAAAGTTTGGGGTCAGTAAGATTTTTTTATTTATTTTTTATGTACTTTTATTCGTCAAGGATGCATTCAATTTATCAAAAGTGACAGTAAAGACGTTTTATGTTACAAAAGATTGCTATTTCAAATGAATGTTTTTCTACTGAACCAGAGGTCTGCGCGGATCTGTTTTTTTCGTCCCGCTAGGTTCTATTCCGCACCCTCCCGCTCCCGTTTAAAATTCACTCTGTGTTCACCCGCTATCTGCTTAGAATGATTTTCTTCCCGACCTGACCGAATCCCACTAATCTCAAATTTAAAAGTAAAAGTAAAGTGAAAGGTGAAGGTCGAGTATGGTAACTAGGGCTGCACGATATATTGTTTTAGCATCGTTCTCGCGATGTACTCATCCGCGATAGTCACATTGCAGGATGTGGGATGTCAAGTATAAGGGTCGCAGTTGCTCTGTGATCCGTACGAGCCAGCTGTCCCCCGGTTCGGAACAGATTAATTGCAAAGTTTAACCATCATAGAGTGAAAGTTTATCATTTGCATGTGTTTTAAGTCGAGTCAGGCATCAAGCGCAAGACAGCACGTGAAATACAAATTCAGTTCTCTTTCTCTTTCTTTGAGCTTAAACGGACTCGTGCATGAAAAATAAGGTCGGTTATGTGTTGTAAACCGAGAAAGAAAACAAATGCGTGTCATTTATATTAGGTCCATGCATTCGTCTTAAAGGGACAGCAGCCTAATATAAATGCAGCTGTTTGTGTCACCAATGGTGATCTAACAACAAAAAAGAAAGAAAAAAATTACTTGTAGCTTTAACAAAGATAAATCGTATTAATTAATTATATTAGTTATATTTCATTTAAACAGTGAAGAGTATTCAAGTGTAACCATTAGGTTACATACTCTAACCATTAGGCCACAACTGCCCCTAAATTAAAACACCAAGGGACACAGGCTAGCATATTTTTCCAATTGTTAATAATGGAAGCGCCGTGTTTTTAAAAAGCCAGCAGCGTGACGAGGCACCGAGTGTCTATTACACGCTAAACGCTTGCTGTTTTTTTCCAGTTTCCAAGAGTTGATGAATATTCAACTTTGAGTAAAAGGCAGCGCTCATCACTGTCACTTTTTACCCAGCCGTCCAATCACAGTGCAGGAGGGGCGGGACAAATACCACACGACCAACCGCCACATTCTGCTTTACAACGGATGACAACAACAAGCATAATAACTGAACAAAATCATTTAAACGAGCCAGAGCAAATACTTTACATTGTATTGACATTTTATATAGAAACAAAACACAAACAAAGTCCTATCTGTGAAATGAGACACTAGTAACTTCTACTTCTACTTCAGCTGGCTGAAAACGCTTTGGTGGACACATGGCCTAAAGAAAGAGAGAGTGATTGGGGATAACGAATATAAAATGTTGGCTATACAAGAATTCTATTTTCTAACACTGTCAACACAGTAAAAGATGTAGAAAAATAGGCTAAATTAAACACAACATCTATCACTCAAAATTATAAGCCAAAAATAGTTGGCTCACTAGCTATACTGATAAATTCAATCTTTTTTTTAATATCCTGCTCCCATTTAAAAGTGTACCGTGTTAGGGTTAAATTCACAAATATTTCACAATATTACTGTTTAAACTGTATTTTTGATCAAATAAATGCAGTCTTGGTGAGCAGAAGAGACTTCTTTTCAAAACATTACAAAATATTGCCAATCCCAAACTGTGTTTGATAAAGTGTCTAAATGCTTTACCAACAGGAGTGACGTTTGTATAGAAATGAGCCTGAGAGACTTTAGGGTCACGGTGAGGTTGGGGTCAGAGGTCGTCCACGCCTGGGTCACGATCATAAAGCTCTCAGCCCTTGAAAGTTGTCGTAAAGCCAAGGGTCGTCACAGAGTCCGAGGGGTCAGAGGGCGTGTTCAGGTCATAGTGGGAGACGTTCTCATACTTCTCATGAGAAGCTTGCTAAAGATTTCTACTTGTTGGCACAAAGAAAGACTTGCCATTTATAGAGTGCCAGTGAAGTGTTTTTAGGAAGCTTGCGTACTGTGGGCTGCAGCAGGAAATTAGGTAATCTGTTAAGACCGCATTTCCCAGGGTGCACTGGGCCGTTTGCCAGGGACTGCTGGGTAACCACCAACACAACCACTATAACGTCATGGAGACACGACTGGAAGAGGACAGGCAATCTGCCTCAGATTGTAGCTCTCTTCCAAAACCTGGTGATCTGCCTACTTAGGGAGTATTTTAAGGCATCATAGAATAAAGGCTGGTCCAAAAGGTAGGCGGCAACGTTATGCTGCCTTGTGAAATTCTGGCCAAATTCTAATGCAGCATCGCATATATTTATCACGAGAGATGCGATCCCAGAATGCACTGCAATGAAAAATTCTGATAAAAAAAAAAAGAAGTTATTTTACCCAATATTTGTGTGTTTGTGCATCATAATTATGTGTTATGTTTCCAGCATGCTAATATCAAACTCTCTTGTAACAGACACATGAGGAGGAGACCGAACAATCGCATAAAAATGAATGAGAGAAAATAAATCACCTGTTTTGTTTAGTGTACAAAAACTTCCAGCTAATGTTTTAAGTTTTTAAGGTGAATGATTTGTGATGGAGAAATTAAATATTTATAATCTGATTTGAATACACTACAAAAAAGTTTCTTCTGCTCACCAAAGCTGCATTTATTTAATCAAAAATACAGTAAACATTGTGAAATATTACAATTTAAAAGAATTGTTTTCAATTTGAATATATAGTAAACTGATTTATTCCTGTGATCAAAGCTGATTTTTCAGCATCATTACTCCAGTCTTCAGTGTCACATGATCCTTCAGAAATCATTCTAATATGATGATTTGTTGCTCAAGAAATATTTCTTCCTATTATCTATATTGAAGTTGTGCTGCATAATATTTTTGAGAAAACCATAATGCATTTTTTTCAGGATTCTCTGATAAATTTTTTGCAACATTATACATGTTATTATTTTCATTTGTGATCAATTTAATGCATTCTTGCAGAATAAAAGTATTCATTTCTTTCCAAAAAAGAAGCAAGGCCGCTCACTAGGGTTTGACCTACGTGTGTGTGTGTGTGTGTGTGTTCTTGAACTTGTAAAGCTAATTATAATTCTGTAATCAGCAGCACTTCCAGACTACACACACATCTCACAAGAGTACAGATGAGAACAACATGACATGTGATGTCAACATGTGATGATTATTTATTTTTCTGATCAGATTGCCGAACTATATGCGTCATGTTTAAACCTTTATTTAATGCTGAGCTCCTGAGATGGATGTTCATACCAGGTTTATATCGTCTGCTTCCATCCCTCACGTGGAAAAAACTGTTGGACTGCACTTTCTATAGAGTTTATGTGTCTCCATTGACCCGTCGAACAGGCCTGTCTTTCTGTATTTTAGTGTCTCTGATTCGGTGCGATTAGCTGCTCTGTGGTTGGCCGTTTAGCGGGGTTAAAGGTCAAATGAGGCGCTTACGACCTTCCTGCAAAAGTTCACACGAGGAACCAACAGCTGCTCAAAGGAATCAAAGTTTCACTCTCACATACAGTAGTTACAAAAGTATCGCGAACGAAGCTACGAAAAGTTCTGCAAGTTGTTTTTTTTGGATGGGTGGGGGGGGTTCAGGATGCTCAAACGGACAGAGCAATGTTTTGAATAGACTTTTCAGGGAAACTTGCATATGAATGGTTTACTTAAAGTAATTTATTTGGGATATATGAGAAAGTATTTTAGCATTTAACAATGAAAAATGGCTAGTGGAAACTCATTTGTAATTTTTCTTTCCTGAGTCAGTGCTGCTGGATCTGTAATGCTGTTTTCGAAGTCATGGGAATCTTGTTGACATCCTCAGAAAGATTAGAATCTGTTTGTCTCCTGCCAAACCGTTTCTAATCTGCACGAAATGATTCTTGACTAGACGTACACTGAGGGGTGTTTGATATTGACAAAAAAATATATATTTTCCATCATCTTTTGTGTCAAATTCTTACATGTAATCAATAAATTCAGTTAGAATAAGACACAATAGGGCTGTTTCCATTCAAATGAAATCAGTATCAACAAAATTGATCTTTGCAGTGCAGAGGAGAAACAAGCTGCATCTGAAGTGGCATTTAGATGCATTTACACAGACTGTTTAATGCAGCATAGAGCGACACGAATGCATTTAACCTGCAGTTACAAATGCATAAATAATGGTTTCATGTTTTAATCAAAATGTTGAATATTGATATTTTGAAATTATTTCTAATAGATTTTTTAAATGTGAAATTAATGCCACCACTAGGTGGCAACAAGTCACTGTAATTGAGTGAGTCATTGAACTTTAACCGATTCACTCAAACATCTGATTCATAAAAAAATAAACTAAAATAAACCTGATTCATTCAGTAACGAAGCATTTGACTGTCTTAATAAGTGAGTCATTGAATCATTCATTCAAACGATTTGTTCATTCAGTAGCGAAACACCGCTGTGGGGCTCAGAGATATATAACAGTTCTGTGGCTTTTAGTTTGTTTGGAACTATTTTCGATAGTTCGATAACTATGTTAAATGACATACATAGTTATTTTTCCCTCATCTTGAATATTGGGGGCTTTTTTAAATGCATTTTAATAGACTATATCACGCATCATGTGCAAGCACAACTAGTCTTTTGTAAAGGATCATGTGACACTGAAGACTGGAGGAATGATGCTGAAAATTCAGCTTTGATCACAGGAATAAATTACATTTTAAAATATATTCAAAGAGAAAACCGTTATTTTACAATATTTGACAATATTACTGTTTTTACTGTATTTTTAATAATGCGGCCTTGGTGAACAGAAGACTACTTTTAAAAAACATTGCATTTTGCTGACCCAAACTTTTGAATGGCAGTATAACTCGACATGGTTTTGCAATAAAAGACTATAAAAACAAAGATTATGAAGATGCATATCATGCTTGTGAATTAAAGTGTAAATGAAGCGGTTCTATGAACAGTCTAAACTGTTGGATTTCTACAGTCTTCTGGATTCTGGAGTCTAATACACACACAGAGACTTCTTGTCTCCTGTTAGCTGAGAGTTTGTCCTCACATGACAGTAAAAACCTGTAGGCTACATTTCCACAGTGATTTCAAATCAGTATTTACCAAAATACACACACACACATACAATCTAGTGTGTTGTCTTGCTGGCAAAAGAACGTGTCTGCTTTTGATTTGCCAACAATATGAGTAAAAATCCTTTGTGTCTGTATTTCACCTTGTTTTAACCGCATGTGTTTGTTGTTTCCGTGTCTTTAAGGAGGAGAAGACCCACCCGGTGACCACCATGAGTGACACAATGGACGACCAATCAGCAGTGAGTTCTCAGAAGGAGGAGGAGGAGCCAGTCGTCAACCTCTCATCCACACCCACACCTCAGCAGCAGCACACTGACCCCGCCTCCCCAACGGTTGCCATGACGCCTGAGCCGCCTCCTGTCGCCTGCGGCAACAAGGTGATGGCGAGATCCTCAGAGATGGATCTGGAGTACGAGGTGAATATCTGTGCTGAACTTCAAATCTCTTAAAAATAACTCTTCATTGGTTGTTTACAGCACTTTGAATAGGGTACTCTGGTGTTGACTGACTTTAAAAAAACAATTAAAGGTTTTTAGTTCAATTTTATTAGATATGCAAGATAAACTGTTATCTGACATGAAATTAAATGTTTAAAAACGCAAATGTTTTACATTATAGATAATTACATTACATTACAGATAATTTTTGCATCTCAAGTTTTGGTCAAAATTATGAATTTTTTATGATTTATATAAATAAACAAACAGTACAATATTATTATTCCAGATTAAATTCATGTTAATTATTTCTTAATTAGTAAAAATTTTATTTATTAGTAATCCCAATAAAAAAATAGTCATATTTATAGTCATATTGAATGGGTCAAAAAAACTGGGATTGTGGCTTATGAAAAAGTTGCCATTAAACAAATATTATTTAAAGTATACTTCATTTATGTTGATTCTGCATTTGTTTGAGGACTTAATGCTTATTATGATTCATATAAATTAACAAAAAGCACAATAGTATTATTATTACATATTATTTTTTCCTTTATTTAATATTTTTATTTAATAATATTAGTTTATTATTATTTATCTTACTAATTACTACTACAACTATTATTATATAAGTTATACATATCAATATAAATAAATTAGCACTAATTATTATTACAGATCATATCTTATTTTCTTTAATATTATTACAAATGATTAAAATTAAACTAGTGATAGTAATCACACTAAAAATAATATTTATTATTATTTTATAGTCATATTGATCAAAAACAGTGGGAATGTGGCTTATGAAAAAGTTGCTATTAACAAATATTATTTAAAATATACTTTAAAATAAAACTATTTGTTTGAGGACTTAATGCTTAAATATATTTATTATGATTCGTATAAATTAAGAAAAAGTACAATAGTATTATTACAGATACATTTTTCCTTTTCTTTGATATTTTTATTTATTATTAATAATAATAATCACAAGACAATCATATTTATTATTTCATACTCATATTGAATGGGTCAAAATCATTGGGAACGTTACTTATTAAACGTTCCCATTAAAATGTGCTTCAATAATTCTATATTACATTACATTAATTTTCAATGCCTAAATATATTTATTATAATTATAAATTCAAATGTACATAAATTAAAATAGTATTATTAATTAAATAACAATATTAATAACAATATTAAATAATATATTATTAATGTTATGGTACATTTTAAAACTAATTATTAGTAAATTAATATTAAATAAAACAATATTGCAACTAATCACAGAAAACTGTACAATTAATTCCTGGAATAAATTCACAGCCCTACTGCAAGCCTCACATGAAATAAAACCGCTCACATAAAAATTAGTTTGACCTCCTGGTTTTGATGATTAGCATTTTTTGAAGGTCAGGCAACTGCTTTTTTTCAGTGACCATTTGTTGAAAAAAAATATATATTTCAGGATTTTGTTTCCTATTTGTGGCCTTACAGCCCCCAGACTGAGTTATATTTGACCTGCAGTGTGTGAGGTTAAACTGAAGCTGATATTTCTCAGGACGGCCGTGGGTTCGGGATCGGAGAGCTCATCTGGGGAAAGTTACGGGGATTTTCCTGGTGGCCCGGGCGGATCGTGTCATGGTGGATGACGAGTCGCAGTCGGGCCGCTGAAGGAACCCGCTGGGTCATGTGGTTTGGAGATGGTAAATTCTCAGTGGTGAGTCAGTCGTCCAGTCAGGATCCTTCATGAGTGCTGATAACACACATTATAGTGAACATCCCTCCCTCTCTCAGGTGTGTGTGGAAAAGCTGTTGCCCTTGAGTACATTTTGCACATCTTATCATCAGCCCACCTACAACAAACAGCCCATGTACAGAAAAGCCATCTATGAAGTTTTACAGGCAAGTCATGCAGAAACAAACATGATATTTCTCCATCGTGTGTGTTACTGCCCTGGTTCACTAATTGATAGTGACACTAATGTCTTTGACTGAACTATATCTTACACATATAGTTTTCATGGATGTGAATAGGCGTATAGACCAGCATGTGTGTGTTTTCTCATGCTGGACAGACGGCGAGTACTCGTGCAGGTATACCGTTCCCTGTGTGTGCGTCCACGGACGACTCGGACTCGGGGAAGAGTGTAGAACTGCAGACTCAGCAGATGATTAAATGGGCCAATGATGGGTTCCCCCCCTCCGGTGCCAAAGGCCTGGAGCCGCCACCAGGTACCAGCTAATTTCATTTATTTATAGTTTATTATTGTTTATTATTTATCTTTATAAGTAATTACTACTACAAGTATTGTTTTATAAGTTGCACATAATGTAATTTATTATAATTTTTATTATTTAATTTTTTAATGAATGGCATTTATTTAATTTTTATGAATGTATTATTATTTTTATTATTTATTACATTTTATTTAAGGCTGTCAATAGATTAAAAAAATGTATTGCAATTAATCACACCGTTTTTGTGCGATTAGTCGCACAATTATTGTGGAGTTAAGCATACACCATTTATCTTTTTCTTTAAACTAATGTAATCTAACTGTGTGATATAAATTACATTAATCACGCAATTTTACATGCTTCAGTAATTTATGTGCATTAAATTATTTTAACGCATTAAGGATTTTAAATTAATAGCATGCGTTAACAGTCCTGATTTTATTGTATATGTTTTATTTTAATGATATTAATGATATTTATTTTATTTTGATTGAATTATTATTGTTTTTTGTCATATTATTTATGTTTTATTTTAATTAATGATAATTAATTATTATATTTTGTTATATTTATTAAATATTTTTATTTTATTTAAAAATGTTTTAAAAAAAGGAATTCACTTTTATTAAATTTTAATTTATAATTTATTGAATTGCTCAAATAATATTTTGGATAGCTCTTCTGAATTACTGGGGACTTATTCTCAGTACAAACATCTGAGAAGAAAAAGACTTGTAATTTCTATCTTATAGAAACAATTGAGATATTGGAGACATTGCATTTCTGTGTGTGTGTGTGTGTGTGTGTGTGTGTGTGTGTGTGTGTGTGTGTGTGTGTGTGTGTGTGTGTGTGTGTGCTCAAGCGGAGCGGAACCCTTATACTGAGGTGTATCCAGAGATGTGGGTGGAGCCTGAGGCTGCTGCGTACACAGCTCCACCCCCTGCCAAGAAACCCAGGAAGAACAGTGTTGAGAAACCCAAAATCAAAGAGATTATAGATGAAGGAACCCGAGGTATCACAAACACACACATGTGCCAAAGCAAACTGTCTTCGCATTTCATAGCAATTGTTAACGCATGTTTTGTTTTCCTCAGAGAGACTCATGTATGAAGTCAGGCAGAAGTGTCGCAATATCGAAGGTGAGTTTGGTTTTAAATGTGACCTTTGACCCCTGGACGTTTGCTCTTTTAAAATAAAACTGACCTGAAACAACCAGTTTAGTGACACTGTTTAGCATAGATTTGGGCATCATCAATACTTTGGTTCTACATCAAAATAATTCTCTATGCAAACAAAGAATCTTCATAGGGCGTGAGTTCCGGTTTGTGTGCTATGCATATTCATGAGTATGTAGTAACAGCTGCATTATGAGACCACAGCTGGTCTCATTACAGCTGCACATTTTGAGACCACAAACCTCCTTTCGGGAATACACAAGGGCTAGTGGTCAATATTACCATTACAAATATATGCATGAGTGTGAATATATGTATTTCCAAAAGTTAACAAATTTAAGAAAATATCTTAACTTTTGGATGTCAGTCAGGAAAGAAATCCCGATTGATAATACTTCTGGTTCATTTATCACATTAGAAACAAAGTCAAGTTGAGCACATTGCATTGTGGGATATATATATATATATATATATATATATATATATATTGGCAAATGTGGTAGGTCAGAGTGTCATAGGACAAAATGTGCATACTGTACATAGTCAAGTCAAATATATTTATATAGCGCTTTTCACAATACAGATTGTATCAAAGCTGCTTCACAGTATCAATCAAAACAACTTAATGTTTGTTTATTACTGGAAAAAAGACATCCAAGTTTGGTAGAGCTGATCAATGGTATGATTGGTTAATTAATTTGAATATCCCCAACTGAGCAAGCCAAAGGCAACAGTGGCAAGGAACCGAAAAACTCCATCCAGTGACCTAATGGTGTCCTAACACCCCATCAGATGACCCAATGGAGAAAAAAAAACCTTGGGAGAACCCAGGCTAGGTCGGGGGCCAGTTCTCCTCTGGCGTTTATGAACTAGAGGCCAAATTTACAGTAACTGTAAGATAAAAAATTTATATGAATGCCTGGCTATATAGATGCGTCTTCAGTCTAGTTTTAAACTGGGAGAGCGAGTCTGAGCTACGAACAATATCAGGAAGGCTATTCCAGAGCTTTGGAGCTAAATGTGAAAATGCTCTGCCTCCTTGGGTGGATCTGGATATCCTAGGAATGACCAGAAGCCTCGAATTTAGTGATCTTAAAGAGCGCGATGGATTGTAAGGCGATAGAAGATCCGTTAAATAGACTGGAGCTAAACCATTTAGAGCTTTATAAGTCAAGGCAATACCTTGTATTTAATACGGAACTTTATAGGTAACCAATGAAGTGATGATAAAATCGGTGTTATATGATCATATTTTCTTGATCTAGTAAGAACTCTAGCGGCTGCATTTTGGACTAACTGTAGCTTCTTTATTGAAGATGCAGGACAACCAGCTAATAAAGCATTACAGTAATCTAGTCTCGAGGTCATGAATGCATGAACTAACTTTTCTGCATCAGAGACTGATAGCATATTACGTAGCTTAGCAATGTTTCTAAGGTGGAAAAAGGCAGTTTTTGTAACACATGATATATGCTTTTCAAAAGACAGGTTGCAGTCTAATGTAACACCCAGGTCTTTTACTGTAGCGGATAAAGTAACAGGGCATCCTACTATGTTAAAGTCGTGCTGTGAAAGGTTTTGTGGACGTTTTTTAGAACCGATA
This sequence comes from Gila orcuttii, assembly GCA_026230005.1. NCBI lineage: Eukaryota > Metazoa > Chordata > Actinopteri > Cypriniformes > Leuciscidae > Gila > Gila orcuttii. Next base: position 6,693,891 of record JAPDVR010000012.1, read on the forward strand.
AGTATTACCTCTGTCTTGTCTGGATTTAATAAAAGAAAATTACGCGTCATCCAATCTTTTATATCTTTAACACAATCTGTCAATTTGGATAATTTAGCGTATTCATCTGGCCGTGATGAAATATATATTTGAGTGTCATCAGCATAACAATGGAAACTAATTCCATGTTTCCTTAGAATATTACCAAGTGGCAGCATATATATTGAGAATAATAAAGGGCCTAACACAGATCCCTGCCGCACTCCATAGTTTGCCGAAGTTATAATCGATTTTTCTCCATTTAAGTAGACGAAATGGTAGCGGTCAGATAAGTATGACCTGAACCAGCTTAATGCTTGTCCTTGAACACCAGTGTAATTTTGTAGTCGATCTAAGAGTATTGTGTGATCTATAGTATCGAACGCAGCACTAAGATCAAGTAAAACTGGTACTGAGATACAGCCTTGGTCCGAAGCTAAAAGTAAATCATTTGTGATTCTAACAAGCGCAGTTTCAGTGCTATGATGTGGCCTGAATCCAGACTGAAACTTTTCATAGATGTCGTTTTCTTGCAAGAAAGAGCCGAGTTGAGTGGACACAACTTTTTCTAATATTTTTGACATAAATGGAAGATTCGAAATGGGTCTGTAATTTGCTAGGTTATTTGGATCTAATTTTGGTTTCTTAATAAGAGGTTTTATAACTGCCAGCTTGAACGTTCTTGGACCATGACCTAAAGATAAAGATGAGTTAATAATATTGAGAAGAGGCTCTTCCACTATAGGTAACACTTCTTTCAGTAGTTCAGTTGGTATAGGATCTAATAAACATGTTGTTGTTTTAGATGAAGTGATAAGTTTATTGAACTCTTTTTGTTCTATGGTTGTAAAGCATTGTAATTGTTCTTGCGGGGTGATAATTGCGGCCGAATTATAAGGCGCGAGCAAAGATCGAACGTTTACGATTTTGATTCTGATGCTTTCAATTTTCTCGGTGAAGAAGTTATGAAATCATTACTACTAAACTGTAACGAGGTATTTTGTTCAGACGGCGTCTGTTTATTTATTAGTCTAGCCACGGTATTAAATAAAAACCTTGGATTATTTCGGTTGTTTTCTATTAATTTGCTGAGGTGCTCAGCCCTGGCCGTTTTAAGTGCCTTTTTATAAAGTGACATACTGTCTTTCCACGCGATTCTAAAGACCTCTAAATTAGTTTTTTTCCATTTACGCTCTAAATTGCGGGTTTCTCTCTTTAAAACATACGTAGTATTATTGTACCATGGTGCTATACTTTTTTCTCTGACCTTTTTTAATCTAATGGGTGCAACAATATCCAATGTTCTAGAGAGAATGGTGCTCATAGTGCTAGTTATTTCGTCTAATTCATCTGTTTGTTTGGGTTCAGGCAGCAGCTGAGACAGATCAGATAAGCTATTTGAGAAATGATCTATGGTGGATGGACGAATTGTTCTACCTGGTCGATAACGTGGGGCAGCATGACATATTACAGCAGTGCGTAATATGCAAGTTACCAAGTAGTGGTCAGTGACATCATCACTTTGTGGAATGATATCTATATCGGTTGGATCGGTTCCATATGATATAATTAAATCGAGTGTATGATTAAGACGATGAGTTGGTCCGGTGACGTTTTGCTTGACCCCGAAGGAGTTTAATAAATCTGTAAACGCAGCCCCTAACGCATCATTTAAATTATCTACGTGTATGTTAAAATCTCCAACAATTAATGCTTTATCGACGTTGACCAAAAGATCTGATCTGAGATCTGAGTCAGCAAACTCTTTTAGGAAATTGGCGTAAGGCCCTGGAGGTCTATATACGGTAGCCAATGCTAGAGATAATAGGGATTTTTTTCTTACATCTAAGAGCGTAACATTTAGCACAAGCACTTCAAACGAATTAAACCTATGACGAGTTTTCTGAGTAACATTAAGGATATCTCTGTAGATTGTTGCAACACCGCAGCCACGACCGATCAGACGGGGCTCATGCTTATAACAGTATCCTGGCGATCTAATGTTTAGAAGATCTAGCTTTAGAAATTGTTTTTGTTCACTAATAGCGAGATTTTTTGTTTTAATAACAATTAGATTTTTTCTAGATCCCGCAGTAGATTTATTATTTGATCTTAGTAAACGAGGAATAGACACAGTTTCTATGCAATGTTCTACACTAGTATTAATATCAATTAATTTGGTGCAGTAGAGACTGTGATTTGGATTTTTGGTTACTAGTCAAATGGTATTTAACATCTTGGAGATGTTATCCGACAGAAGATCTGCCCCGATTCTACCTGGGGGACATGCATAGTATGCATACAGCATAAATAATATGGTACAGTAGCGTGCTATTCCAAACATCATGGAGTATTTTTGTGTGTAGATATCTGTATTTCCTGTGGAAGCCAGAACGTATCTCTTGAACATCCTCTGTTTATTGGAGCCATGTGCCAGAGCTGCAAGGTACACATGCACACATTTCCACCTGTCAATCAAGCCTATTCTGACTTCTGATTGGTTCTGAGGTGGTTTTCTGTTCCCCTGCAGAACTGTTTCCTGGAGTGTGCGTATCAGTACGACGATGACGGTTATCAGTCGTACTGCACCATCTGCTGTGGAGGAAGAGAAGTGCTCATGTGCGGGAACAACAACTGCTGCAGGTGTGTGTGTATGGGTTTTTATGTATCTTCTGCTATATCCACATTAATCTGGATATATTTTAAAGTGGTGTTTTCGTTTCAAAGCACTCTCTATCCACACTAGCGTTAAAGTCGGCATGAAACAGAAGTTTTCTCCTAATCTCGCTGGACAAAAATGCCATCTCAGTGTGGAAGAAAGTTTAAAACGTAGAGAAACGTGTTTTCAAATGTATCCGGATGAATGTAGACCGCCTGAGAGAGATCTGTGTGAATCAATTGTGTGTGTTTGTGTAGGTGTTTCTGTGTGGAGTGTGTGGATCTGCTGGTCGGGGCCGGTTCGGCACAGGCCGCTATCCGTGAAGACCCCTGGAACTGCTACATGTGTTGCAGCAGGAACGTGTCCGGGCTTCTGAGGCGCAGAGACGACTGGAACAAACGACTGCAGATGTTCTTCGCCAACAACCACGACCAGGACTTCGTGAGTTCATCTAGTTTGGAGCAGTTTGGCAACTTTGCCATCATGACAAACAGGAAAATATAAGAATCAATGATGCAAACTTCATCAGATATGAGATAAATTCAAATTCTGCTGTAAAGAAGCTGTAAAAAGACAGTAGTGTCATTATTCTGTGTTGCTGTTACCAAAATTAATCAAATATGAAACTAATTCTACAGAAGACGATGATGTCATTATTCAGCTCATTTTAGTTCATGTTTTGTTCTCTTCATTCATTCAAATTTATAATATTACTGACTACAGAGTGTCTTTTAAATAACTTTAAAATAGCAAAAAAGCAAAACCTGTTCATCTTTCCCCTCTCAGGAACCAGCGAGGTTGTATTCTCCAGTAGCGGCAGAGAAGAGGCAGCCAATCAGAGTGCTCTCTTTGTTTGATGGCATCGCTACAGGTGAGATCACACCTGAAGACCTTAAAGGGATAGTTCACCCAAAAATGAAAGTTCTGTCATCATTCACTCTTTCTCATGCCGTTCCAAACCTGTAAGACTTTTGTTCATCTTCAGAACACAAATGAAGATATTTCTAATGAAATCTGAGAGCTTTCTGTCCCTCCATTGACAGCTACGCAACTACCACTTTGACTCTTCAAAAAGTTCATAAAGAGTTTGTAAAACTAATCCATATGAATTGAGCGATTTAGTCAAATTTTTCTGAAGAGACTCGATCTCTTTATATGATGAACAGATTGAATTTAGTCTTTTATTCACATATAAACATTGATCAGTGAACATAAACAGAAGCTCAACTGAACCTGCTTGACGCGCAAGATTAAACCTCATCGGTTCTTCCGGAAGCTCAAATGTGCTGTGAAACACGAGAATGAACCTCATTGGCTCTCAAACATGATTGAGATTCCGTTTACCACAACTGACGTGTGAGTTGATGAATGTTTATATGTGAATAAAAGACTTAATTCAATCTGTTCATCATATAAAGCGATCAAGTCTCTTCAGAAAATTTGGACTAAACCGCTCAATTCATATCGATTAGTTTTACAATCACTTTATGAATTTTTGAAGCGTCAAAGTTTCAGTTGTGTAGCTGTCAATAGAGGGACAGAAAGCTCTCAGATTTCATCAAAAATATCTTCATTTGTGTTCCAAAGATAAACGAAAGTCTTACATGTTTGGAACGACATGAGGCCGAGTAAATAATGATTATTTTTGAGCAAACTATCCCCTTAAGTGTTAACCCTCTGGGGTCGGCAAACGCGCCGGCGCGTTTTGCTCGATTTTTTTCACATAGCAGCAAAATAGACTTAAAATACTCTTGTCATTTTTGGGTCATACAGACTTAAGAAATATAAAAAAATAAACTGTTAAATGTCTACTTTTTTATGTGTCCACTTACAATCGAAATAAAACATTGTGCTTTTGTAAAATAAAGAAAATAAACAGGGTGTGCTTTCTGCCTCTTCGTCTCTGTGAACTTTTTTTCTGGAGCACGTCTCTAAACTTAAACAAAACTCAGCGAATACTATTCACCCAGGCATAAGCAATATATCTTTATAATAGTTTAAGTTTGTACTTTTAAATTATCCAACTCAAAACTAAAATAAATATTCTCTGTTTATGTAATCTACAGGTCCTTCTCAAAAAATTAGCATATTGTGATAAAGTTCATTATTTTCCATAATGTAATGATAAAAATTTAACTTTCATATATTTTAGATTCATTGCACACCAACTGAAATATTTCAGGTCTTTTATTGTTTTAATACTGATGATTTTGGCATACAGCTCATGAAAACCCAAAATTCCTCCAAAAATTTGCATATTTCATCCGACCAATAAAAGAAGTGTTTTTAATACAAAAAAAGTCAACCTTCAAATAATTATGTTCAGTTATGCACTCAATACTTGGTCGGGAATCCTTTTGCAGAAATGACTGCTTCAATGCGGCGTGGCATGGAGGCAATCAGCCTGTGGCACTGCTGAGGTGTTATGGAGGCCCAGGATGCTTCGATAGCGGCCTTAAGCTCATCCAGAGTGTTGGGTCTTGCGTCTCTCAACTTTCTCTTCACAATATCCCACAGATTCTCTATGGGGTTCAGGTCAGGAGAGTTGGCAGGCCAATTGAGCACAGTAATACCATGGTCAGTAAACCATTTACCAGTGGTTTTGGCACTGTGAGCAGGTGCCAGGTCGTGCTGAAAAATGAAATCAGATGGAAGCATGAAGTGCTCCAAAATCTCCTGATAGCGAGCTGCATTGACCCTGCCCTTGATAAAACACAGTGGACCAACACCAGCAGCTGACATGGCACCCCAGACCATCACTGACTGTGGGTACTTGACACTGGACTTCAGGCATTTCCTTCTCCCCAGTCTTCCTCCAGACTCTGGCACCTTGATTTCCGAATGACATGCAAAATTTGCTTTCATCCGAAAAAAGTACTTTGGACCACTGAGCAACAGTCCAGTGCTGCTTCTCTGTAGCCCAGGTCAGGCGCTTCTGCCGCTGTTTCTGGTTCAAAAGTGTCTTGACCTGGGGAATGCGGCACCTGTAGCCCATTTCCTGCACACGCCTGTGCACGGTGGCTCTGGATGTTTCTACTCCAGACTCAGTCCACTGCTTCCGCAGGTTCCCCAAGGTCTGGAATCGGTCCTTCTCCACAATATTCCTCAGGGTCCGGTCACCTCTTCTCGTTGTGCAGCGTTTTTTGCCACACTTTTTCCTTCCCACAGACTTCCCACTGAGGTGCCTTGATAGCCTATTTGTTCAGAAATTTCTTTCTGTGTCTTACCCTCTTGCTTGAGGGTGTCAATGATGGTCTTCTGGACAGCAGTCAGGTCGGCAGTCTTACCCATGATTGCGGTTTTGAGTAATGAAACAGGCTGGGAGTTTTTAAAAGCCTCAGGAATCTTTTGCAGGTGTTTAGAGTTAATTAGTTGATTCAGATGATTAGGTTAATAGCTCGTTTAGAGAACCTTTTCATGATATGCAAATTTTTTGAGATAGGAATTTTGGGTTTTCATGAGCTGTATGCCAAAATCATCAGTATTAAAACAATAAAAGACCTGAAATATTTCAGTTGGTGTGCAATGAATCTAAAATATATGAAAGTTTAATTTTTATCATTACATTATGGAAAATAATGAACTTTATCACAATATGCCAATTTTTTGAGAAGGACCTGTATATAAAAAGAGAGCGATGTCAGCCGTTCTCATTATCGTTCTCGCAGCTCATTAATTTGCTAATTTGACACCCCCACGGAGAGCGCGCGCTATTCAAACGCAAATGATCTGAGGCAACACATGCAAACGTGTAAACGCCCACATCAACTCGATAACACACCAAGTTTAATCGTCAGATTAATGTACTATGTCGTCTTGCGAGGCTGTGAGGAATAATCCTGGGACGTTTACCTCAGAACATGTGCTGGTTTATTTTCATTTAGAGGCGCAATGGATCTAGCCGAGAATTGTGAATAGTAAGTTTTTTATTCTTGTGCTTTGTTCTAATCGCGATATGGAATAGTGTCTGTAAACGCAAAAAGACTGTTTAAATTTGAACCACGTTTCTGTGTTTGAATGAATTAACGGCACAGATGGGCGCTGTTGTTTACTATGTTACAGATGAAATATGAAAGACAACATTTCGTAGATTTGGATAGATTATAAAGTTTTTATTCTAAAATATAAAATTAGCTTTTGTTAGCCAGTTTCTGCTCATATGTTAAATATATAGTATGTTTTGTCAAAAATAAACTCATCAACTAAGATGTTATTATAGTGTTTGTTCCAATGTAGCCTAAGCTATATCAAACTAATGAATCCTTAACTTTAAAATATGTATGATAAAATGTATTGGCCTACTTAAAAAAATAATACTTTATAAGAAATTTATGGAAAAAGACAATTTTCTTTTCAAGATGTTTCCAACTCTAACTTTGAACAAATTCTGTAGAATGGCCCATATAGCCTATTTGAATTTGTTTCCAGGTATGACTATGTACTAAAAATGTGCTTTTGACTTTCATTTATATTTGGATTATATATATACACTGCCGTTCAAAAGTTTGGGGTCAGTACGATTTTTTATGTTTTTAAAATAAGTCACTTATGCTCACCAAGGCTGTATTTATTTAATTAAAAATACAACAAAAAACAGTAATATTGTGAAATATTATTACAATTTAAAATAACAGTTTTCGATTTTAATATATTTTAAAATATAATTTATTCCTGTGATCAAAGCTGAATTTTCAGCATCATTACTCAAGTCTTCAGTGTCACATGATCCTTCAGAAATCATTCTAATATGATGATTTGATGCTCAAGAAACATTTCTCATTATTATCAATGTTGAAAACAGTTATTTACATTTTTATTTCAGGATTCTTTGATGAATAGAAAGTTCAAAAGAACAGCATTTATCTGAAATATAATCTTTTGTAACATTGAACACTACCGTTCAAAAGTTTGGGGTCAGTAAGAATTTTTATTTTATTTTTGGGGGGAAATAAATAAAATAAAATAAATACTTTTATTCATCAAGGAGGAATTAAATTGATCAAAAGTGACAGTAAAGACATTTATAATGTTACAAAAGATTCTATTTCAAATAAATGCTGTTGTTTTTAATCTTTATGTTCATCAAAGAATCCTAAAAAAAATGGTACACAACTGTTTTCAACATTGATAATAATGAGAAATGTTTCTTGAACATCAAATCATCATATTAGAATGATTTCTGAAGGATCATGTGACACTGAAGACTGGAGTAATGATGCTGAAAATTCAGCTTTGATCACAGGAATAAATTAGACTTTACTATATATTCACACTGAAAACAGCTGTTTTACATTGAAATAATATTTAACAATATTACTGGATTTGTTTTGTATTTTTAATCAAATAAATGCAGCCTTGGTGAGCAGAAGAGACTTTTTTTAAAAACATTAAAAATCTTACCGACCCCAAACTTTTGAACAGCAGTGTATATTCTATATTAGAATATAGAATTGGTTCAAAGTTAGAGTTGGAAACATCTTGAAAAAATGTTTCTTCTTTTGAAAGCATTCTTTGGTACCCAGTGACACACCTGTGTGAAAGGCTCATTACGCAGCTCATTATGCGGCTCATTATGCGGCCATTGTCTTCTCAGGTGTGAATTGGAGCATTATTCAGGATTCCTCCACGCCCATTTACGCCCACCCGCATATTGCCTTTCCAAACAAAAAGTGTCTTACAAAATTTAAATCAATGTATTGTTTTATGTGAATGATTAGGCAGGATGATTTTCAGATCATTTTGAAGCAAAAACTCTAGGCGACAACACCCATTAGTCAAAAGTATTGTGGACACATATTTAGCAGGGGCGTAGCCATCATTTCAAAAGTGAGGGGGACAGAATGTCAAGTGTAATACCATTTTTTTTTCAGACTTTTGTTGACAGGTTAATTGGCTTAATATGCTATTTATTTTTAAAGCAAAAAAACAGAAAGAAAGAAATGCAGATGTTCAGTACTTTATATTTCACACGCAGGGTTTTTCCTGGCTTAAAACGAGGCGGAGGTGGTAAAATCCTGATCATGTATTTTGATTAGATAATAACATTTTTATTTTTCGTAGACCATCATTTAGCCTACTGTGTTTCCCACAGTATTTTTGTAGGTGGATCTCGGTACTTCTAGGGGGGTCCGGGGGCATGCCCCCCCGTAAGAAAATTTTGTACATTTTAAAGATAAATTAATTAATCTGGTGCACTTTGAGTCCCCCGAATCCACTGTTAAAAATAAATAATCCACCCGTCAACCGCCCAAACATATGATATTCTCTGATTTAGATATATGATCATCGCATTACAATTATTCAAATTATAAGTGTTACTGTTAAGCATGATAATATGGTTAAATATCAAACTGAAGTAGGCTGATTTAAAAATAACATTTACTTAAAATAAAAGTTCTTCTTTTGGCAAAATAACATTTCCTTAATAGCCTAAAGTCTGTCTTACTAAACTAAAACTTTCCAATTGAAAACCTTCAAACGTCAAGCTTTTAAAAATACTTCAAACTTTCTAGTTAGGCTTTTTCAAGAGAACTTAAAGTTTGTCTACAAACTTTTTTATCTAATTGTAAAGTGTTACCGAATTATGGTAAACATCATAGTCTACACATGTTATTGCCTGATTCAAGCAGATCGTGGCTGTTAATGCATGAACATACAAATTCAGAATTAACAATCACCATGTTTATTCTAATTTGAAGGGCTTTGATAACATATCTGTGAAAATAAAAGACATTACGAATAAAAAAAGATTGAAAATAGTGCACGTTTGTGCGGGTATAGTGAATATTTTCAATTTACAACAAAACTTGTTAATTATTCAACAAGAGAAATAGGCAAGAGTTATTCATCATTGTGCAACACAATTCGGAGACCACATGACAACTTACTTACAGTGCTTGACTTTTCGTTAAAAAGGAGAGTTTTTTTGCCGTTTTGAACTCTATGAAACTGATGGATTCGGCGCGGGTGCGAGCATGGGCGTGTCGTTAGCTAATGCACGAGTGACTGATTACCATGGAAGCGTGAAAGTCACGTATGTAGATAGACTATCCTTGACTCTTTGGATTTTAAATCTCGATGTGGGGCAGGCTATACACACCCGCGGAAACCTCAGCTTGTCATAGACACATTTGCCCTATGAAAAAGTGCGGGGGACGAATTTACATTTTATAAAAAGTGCCCCGCGTAATCTACGCCCATGATATTTAGTATGTGTTTTGTGGCCTTATTTCAGAAACTTTAAGTTTTATTTTTTTTCAATAATCATGCATAAACAATATTCTCTCAAAAATACAAACATGTACATACATGTTGCTCACATATTATGATAGCCCTGTTTTGTGCTAAATAGAGTGTAATGACAAATTTGCCATTAATATGTTTATAAGCAACTGAAAAAAAGCATAAATGTCAGGGCATGTCAAAACATCTCAGGGACCCCAAAAACACCTTAGACCCCAGAGGGTTAACTAAATATCAAAATGAAAACTAAAACTACTAGAACCTAAAATTAACTGACATAAATAAATAAATAAATGTTTTAAGTCATCTATGTTAATAGAAAGTGAAATTTAAAGTCAATTCACAACAATAAAAATATAACAACATTGCACAGATTTTGATTTTTAATTTTTTTTAATCAGTGAGCTATCCGTTTAATCAAACACATGTGTAAGTGTGAATATGTGTGTTTTTGCTGTCAGGGCTGCTGGTGCTGAAGGATCTGGGTATTCAGGTGGAGCGGTATGTGGCGTCAGAGGTGTGTGAAGACTCCATCACGGTGGGGATTGTGCGACACCATGGAGTGATCACATATGTGGGCGATATCAGGAGCATCACACGCAAGCATGTGAGCATGTGTCTTCCTCTCTGTCTCGCACTCTTTTCTCCTGGACGCACTTCTGATGTCCCTCTCTGTTTGCCGTGCCGTTTCTCTGTAGATGCAGGAGTGGGGGCCTTTTGACCTTGTGATCGGTGGAAGCCCCTGTAACGATCTGTCCATCGTCAACCCTGCCAGGAAAGGCCTGTTCGGTACGACTTCCAGTTTGAGATCCCTTTTCTTGCATCAAAACCACAATATTTGTGTGTGTGTGTGTATTAGAGCTGCACTATTAATCTTTAAAAGGTTGCGATCTTGATTCAAATGACCTTCGATCTTATTCCTAAATGATAATGATTTGGCTATGTCTATTAAACCTTTGACAAGTCTGATCACAGCAAACATTCAAATCTGCGTTTGAGCATTTATAGGTATGAAACAGCTTCACAAACAGTCTTTTCAACCACATAATATCATTATTTCTGTCTTACAATAATTCAAATGATCACAGTAGTAGGATAAAAGGTTATCGTTCGGTCATAAACACTGATCTTTACAGCAGCGATTAAATTAAATAAAATCTATTTTTTAACCGTCACTTTTCTACACCTACTGGTTTAACGATGTAATTGATACAATCTTTATTTGAAGTTGCTTTCAAAAGGTGACTCTTTTGAAAGCAACTTGATGCTTCAAATTAAGATTGAATCAATTACATAGTAACACCAGTAGGTGGAGACAAGTGACTGTTAAAAAATAGATTTGTCATTGAATCATTCAAGAGATTCATTCAAAAATGCTGATTCATCCAGTATTGAAACATGTGAAGTATTTATGGGTGAGTCATTGAACATTCACTTAAACCAATAAAAAATAAAATAAAATATTTTTTTTTTCAATAGACTGCAGCAATTAACATTTTGTCTGAACCTCTAGTAAATTATGTTTTGTTTAGTTGTCTATTCAGAATCCTGGGAAAACCGTGATCTGTATTTTTAAAAAAGTGTGATTCTCAGTTTATCCAGAATCGTGCAGCTCTAATGTGTATTGATGCATTTGTGTTGTAGTAAGTGTTTGTCTGTGTGTGTGTTGTGCAGAGGGCACTGGGCGTCTGTTTTTTGAGTTCTACCGGCTGCTTCATGAAGCACGACCCAAAAACGGAGACGACCGACCGTTCTTCTGGCTGTTTGAAAATGTCGTTGCCATGGGAGTCAGTGACAAAAGAGACATTTCACGCTTTCTGGAGGTGTGTTTACACACACACACACACACACATACATTCATGCCTAAAGTGAATCATGTGTGCTATTCATCAGCGCTGCCCTCTTGTGGTTGTGCATGTAACAGTCTTTATGTACAGTGAGCACAAAATGGATTTGGACAATGAAAAATGTCTGAATTTCACGTTTGATGAACACAAAGTACTAGTAAATACTTTTTAATCTTAATTTTCAACATTAATCTATTGTTTGTAATCTATTGTAACTGACTTATTTGTATTGAAGTTGGATGTGGGTAAGTTTAGGGACAGGTTTGATGGTATGGGTAGGTTTAAGGGTTGGTTGATGGGAAAGGGAGAATCAACAGTCACGGATTATTATTACAGATTATACATGTAATAAACAGAAATTCTTTAATCACATGCAGGTATTTTTTAAATATGAGTACAATGTAAAAACGTGTGTACAATGTAAGTGCATTGTATCAAACAGTTAATTTAAATGTTAGTTCATAGTAGTTAAAGACACTTAATTTAATGTGGGACCTAGAATTTTATCTAATGCAGTTACATTCAACTAATACAACTAATGTTGATAATTATTTTATTTCCTATTGACAAAAGTGTTTTTAAATAAATTTTCATCAATTCATAATTCAGTTTTAATCACACAGAAAACTCGTCATGTGACTACAATATGATTATCTATTTTTAAATTATTTATTTATGTCAGTTAACAAAATTGTTTTTAAATCAATTAAAATTTCATGTTAATATTTTTTTGACATTTAGGCAAGTATCCAAATGCCTTTTTGGAGTCACAGTATATATAATTATTTTCAACATTGATAATAATCAGAAAGGTTTCTTGAGCAATAAATCATCATATTAGAATGATTTCTGAAGGATCATGTGACACTGAAGATGCTGAAAATTCAGGAATAAATTACATTTTAAAATAGATTCACACTGAATCCAGTTATTGTAATAATATTTCACAATATTGCTGTTTTTATTGTGTTTGTGATTAAATAAATGCAGTCTTGATGAGCAGAAGAGACTTTTTTCAAAAACATATTGAAGGCCTGTGAAAACTGTTTAATGAAACTCTCATTGACAGAGTCATTTAGTAAAGAATGCATGTACTTTTCTGAAATTCCTCATATACAATATATATCTCTGTTCTTCCAGTGTAATCCAGTAATGATCGACGCTAAGGAGGTGTCGGCCGCACACAGAGCTCGATACTTCTGGGGAAACTTACCTGGAATGAACCGGTACATCTACAATACGAGTGTGATTAGCTGTTATTGGTAGTGTTTAAATGAAAAAGAATATCAGAAGAAACTTTCTCTCTCTTTCAGGCCACTGACTGCCATGGTAAATGATAAACTCGACCTGCAAGACTGTCTGGAACATGGACGCACAGCTAAGGTGTGTGTGTTCAGTTTGTTTGTTTTAATATAGTCAAGTATTTATATAGCGCTTTATACAATACAGATTGTTTCAAAGCAGCTTTACAGAGATAACAGGAAACAGCCGAGTTCATTTCGGCTGAACAGCAGCTCTAGAAGAAAATAGTGTCATTGTTCAGCCTAAGTCAGTTCAGTGTTGATTCAGTTTCATTTTTAAGATCATTAATTATTAAATGAGTTCATTTCATCTATAAAGCAGTTATGCAGAAAACAGATGTCATCGTCCAGCTCAGTTCAGTTCTCATACAGCAGCGTCAGTACAGTCAGATCAATAATATTGTTGAATATTAAGTGTCCCCAACTAAGCAAGCCAGAGGCGACAGTGGCAAGGAACCCAAACTCCCATCAGGTGACAGAATGGAGACAAAACCTTGGGAGAAACCAGGCTCGGTCGGAGGGCCAATTCTCCTCTGGCCAACGAACAAACACGGTGTGATTATGATTATTATACATGAAACGATCATGATTTCAATATGAATTGTTCAGGATAGTTTGTAACTATTCAAATCATTTGATTTCAAATTATTATTGACTGTATCCAGACATGATTTCACATGGAGGGGTTGTTTAAGGTACAAATATTTCAGATGGACGCCCCTAAACGTCGCATAAGAACAAAGCAGACAGTGATTGGTTATTGTCTATGTCAATCAGACATTCTCTTCTCCTGGAAGTGGGTTGTTCTTGGCCCGTGACACTAGGTTTGGGTGGCCAACAGGGAAGTGATTTACTCTTGTACTGGCTTTGTTTTTCAGTTCGGCAAAGTGCGAACCATCACGACCCGTTCCAACTCAATAAAACAAGGAAAAGACCAGCACTACCCCGTCTATATGAACAATAAAGAGGATATCCTGTGGTGCACAGAGATGGAGAGGTGAGGGCCGTCACATGACCTGTGCTTCCAATATTATTTCATCCCAAAGTCGAAAGGAAAAATAAAGCATATTTCAATTAGGAGATTTTTTTACAGCGTGACATTATTTTCATGACACTTATGCATACTTTTCCTAAATTCTCGTATCCATCCTTTTAAATTGTAGAATACTTCAACAAATAAAAGACAGTATTTTATTTATTAAGTATTGTAAGTTAATAATAATAAAAAATGTAATTGAACAATACTAAAAAAAAACTACTGTATAACTTTATCATTGATGATAATGTGGAATTTTCATTTTACATTATCATTTTAGTAGATTTAATCATTTAAATAATTAGTAACTTTATAATAAAATTCATATAAAATTGAATAATAATGATGGTAGTAATAATAGTATAGTATAGTAATAATAGTATACTATTAATAGTATTAATAATAGTAATAAAAAAAGTAAGTCTTGTGTAAGTGTGCATTTTGGAGTCACAGTGCATATATTTATATCAATATGATTTTTTTTTTTTAAGAAATAAATTTCTTTAGCGAGGACACATTAGATAGATGACAGTAAAGACATTTCTAATGTTAAAAAAGATTTCAGTTTCAAATAAATGTTTCTTTTGAACATTCTATTTATCATACCATAAATTTAATTTTATAAAATATTCATAAATAATTTTAGCATTGTTGTACTCTTTTATTTGTTGTTAATGATAAAAAAATTAAATGTATTACAATAATCCAGTAAAAAACAACTCTATTACACTTTTAATGAGAAATAAAACGAATTATTTTAAATTAATAATTTTAGTAATTTTAATAATGAATCATTTAATAATAAAATGAATATAAAATACAATGAATGACATAATAATAATGCAAAAATGTGCTTAATTGCCCTAAAATAATAATATGATTATAAAATAATATACATTTAAAAGTCATAAAAATGTCACAATACAAAAAATGTTAATAGGCTTAATTTGTGGGTAAAATCCACTGCTTTGTGCATTTCAGAGTGTTCGGCTTCCCTGTCCATTACACTGACGTGTCCAACATGAGTCGACTCGCCAGGCAAAGGCTTCTGGGAAGGTCATGGAGCGTGCCTGTGATTCGCCACCTCTTCGCTCCGCTGAAGGAATACTTCGCCTGTTTCTGAAGCTCCGCCCACCACACGTCATGATGGCGTCGTGACGTCTCTCTTCTTCCTTTCCTTTCCAATAAGCTCCACCTTCTTGTGTTCGTCATGTTTGCTCATGGCCTGTGAACGGCTGGTGCTATCCTAAGATTAATATTCAACCCACTAGACAGCCACACTTCACATATTTATTTGAAAACACAAAATTCTTGTATTTTATTGTCCGACGTTTTCTTCTTTTTTATCATGTTTCAACTGTGACAACTCTTTCTCTCTCACACAACTGACAGAGACAAAATGTGAGTGAGTTTGCAAGTGTATGTTTGTCCGAGCGTGAAAATATAGAGCACAAACCGCTGGTTAACTAGTGTGAAACAGAAGCAGACGCTCTCTGAATGCTCGAACCGGGCGAGTCCTGTTCCCCGAACCCTAATCTAATGTTGCAGCGTGAACTAACTAGGAAAGATGTGGCAACTTTCAAGCGTCGAGTCATTGTTCTGTCCACACTGGAAGCGAAATGCTGCAGTGATACATATTTGATGTTTTATGTATCTCACGGAAAATATGTGCAGGTCATGTTCCTCCCCAATATCAAAAAGAAAAAAATTGAAATTATATACTGCATCATGATTTGTGATAATTAGACCTAATCTTTCACAGTTGATGAGGAGAGCCAAGGGGCATAATTTCTGTTTTAGAGCCATTTAAAGACAGAAAATTATTTGACATCCAAATCTTGATCTCAGCAATACAGTTAGAAAGATGCACAACGTCCACTTGGTGACCCGGTCTTGAATGGATATAAATCTGCGTATCATCAGCGTAAAAGTGATAGTAAATCTTAATAGTTGACCAAGTGGATAGATATACATACTAAAAAGTAAAGGACCCAATACTGACCCCTGTGGGACGCCAGTATGAACAGAACCAACTTTGGACCTATAGCCACCCATAAAAAAAAAAATAAAATAGGACTTGAACCAGCCAAGAACTGTCTCTGACAAACCAAATAGTTTTTCAAGACGATTAAGTAACAGTGCATGGTCAATAGTGTCAAAGGCTGAACTAAGAGAATGAGAAGGGACATGGAGCCGGAGGCGGAGGCTATTAGTAAGTCATTAGTGACTTTAACCAATGCAGTCTCAGTGCTGTGTAATTTCCCAAAACCAGATTGATGAGGCTCAAATAGATTATTTTCAATTAAGTGTTTGTTTAATTGGGCCGCAACCACACCCTCCAATGTGTTGTTATAAAAAAATTATTAAATACAATTTTTGTTTTTTGGACAATTTTACCTCAGACATATTTACATGAGATTGATTAAGCAGAGCTGCCTATTATTTCTATCAGTACATGTATAGAAATCAGGCGAATCGCTGCTAGTTTGGACAAAGTGTCATATTAACATTATCACTTGACGCTTCATCATATCATGCCTGGTTAGGACACGTGTAACATCTACACAAACATAATTTTCCCGCATAAACACACTTTTCCTGTGAGAGAGAATGTGTGCTTGAAGAATCAACAATACACTGTTTACAGGTTACGCTCTTAATATGGTACTACTAAACTACAGTAACTATTCACACACAACTCCACTAACTCGACTATGGTGCTCTCTCTCTCTCTCTGTGTCTCCCTGTCTCTCTCTCAGCAATACAAACGCAGCACACAGTCCCGTATGATGCCTTTCTGCTGGAGCCTATAGGGCACATACAGTGAGAGAGCTGTGTCACATCTCACACACACACACACATGCTGAGAGCTGTTACACACTCAGACACATTAATGTAGAAGGATAGTTCAAAATTATATTACTCACCCTCACTGAAGAGAGAAATTCGTACAGGCTTGTAATGACACGAGGGTGAGTAAAGATGAGTTTCTTACTCCTTTGTGAGAGAAGTTTATTTAGTATTTTTCTGTTGTGTCTGATGCAATATTCCGCCTGCAGACAGAAGCTGAACTTCCGCGTGGACTTATTTGCATCCGATTCTGCCAGATCTTGCCGTTTTCACTCAGCACGTGTCCAGACACCACCACTCTTACTGTGTCCAGTGTTTGTGTGTGTTCAGTCAGGTATCAGGGATGTTGTGTAGTTTTAGCTCCTGCGTGTGTTTCGGTGCAGGAACTCCATGGTGCAGCTTCATGGTGCTTCGTTCTCACTCTCTCCGGACTTGCTCCCGGTTCAGCTCGGCTACGTTCACATCGCAGTTGCATGTTTTTTGAAGGTAGTGTGAGTTCATCTTCCAACTGAGACACTTTCTTATGTGGAAATTGTTTTTGTTTTTTGCACTGTGATTTCAGTGTGAACAGACTGGTTCATGCAATTTTCAACAAACACCACTGTTCAAAAGTTTGGGGTCTGTAAGTTTTTTTTTTATAAGTAAATTAATACTTTTATTCAGCAAGGATGCATTTAATAGGTGAATAGTGACAGTAAAGATGTTTGTAATGTTACAAAAGATTCTATGTCAAATAAACGCTGTTCTTTTGAACGTTCTATTCATCAAGGAAATTCTGAAAAAGAATTCATCACGGTTTCCACAAAAATATGAAGCAGCACAACTCAGCATAATCAGAAATGTTTCTTGAGCAACAAATCAGCATATAAAAATGATTTTTTAAGGGTCATGTGACACTGAAGACTGGAGTGATGATGCTGAAATTTCAGGAACAAATTACATTTTAAAACATTCAAATAAAAAACAGTTCTTTTAAATTGTAATATTTCACAATATTAGTTTTTTATTGTCTTTTTGATCAAATAAATAAAGCCTGACTTCAAACTTTTGAATGGTAGTGTAGTTGCACGCTTAATTTAAATTGCCATAAATTGTAAATTCTACTATATAAAGTGTTAAAAAGGAAACTAATATTTTTTACAATATTAAAATAATTCAATGTCTTTTTTTATAAAATATAATGGGGCTTTAAAGTCTGAGGCCAATTGGATTCAAATTGTAATTTAAACATTTAGGATTTCAAATATTGGCAAAATGAATGAACAAAAAATGTGTCGATTCTGAATCAGGCTCTTGCTGTGTGAACGTAGCCTCTCTCGTGCTGAACTGCGTACGGATCAGCCCACGTGCTAATCTACAGGCTGACTAGCATTGTGTTTCTACCGTTCTGGTTTTTGATAGTCTGATACATTTAGTGCTCCTTGCTCGGGATTCTGGGAAAGTGGCCCATCTGTGTGATGTCATAAAAGCTGGTCACTTGGTGCTCCCAGAATCCAGAGTCCTATTCTGGTGCAATCTGAGAGTTCACACACTTGGATTACGTGCAAACTGGATTACTGTACAACTCTACTACGTGTGCTGTTTTATAATCCTGTTTCAGATCTGAAGTAAACAGGACTCTGGTGCTCACAGAGATGTGCTTCGAAATTTTGTACGAATTTGATTAATTACATTGGCCCTCGCTGGAGGGTAGAGTTTATACAGATCACATTTCAACCCGGAAAGAAAACTTTTTTGGTTTCTCTAATCAAACTAGCACATTAGACTACTTGTTATTTGAGGGTTGCTCATTTCTTTGAACTTTTGGCTGACATGTTGAAAGCAAGTCAACCAACTCATTACCGTTTTATGTTTTGCAGTTTAAATTCAGATTCAAACCTAGATGGTTATATCACAGTTGATGTTGAAATATGCGTATGGCCCACAGGTTATAGTATACTTCTGCTTTAGCTCATGCTCCGAAACCGATCGTAAAGGAAAATATCCTGCTATTTAAGACGTTTGAAGATATTGGATTGTTGTTTGATGATTATAATAATTCACTTTGGGCAAATGTGATTCAAAACACTTTATTTCAGTCCATTTTTGTCGTAACTTGAGAGAATAAGTGTGTAGTACTCTCCTTTTACCATGTTTAAATACAAAAAAAGTCGGCTTATTCTGTCTAGAAATGCCTCTCTCCAGAAAGCATTTCCGTGACCGGCAGGTTTTAAAGGCGAATTTCATCCCAACCCCCTTTAAACCATTTTCTGACATATTTTGCTCCAATATCATTTAGCGTGTGTTCACACTCGGTTTTCTTGGTCCAAAATAGAAAATACCCAACATCGCGACTACGACGAGTAAAAAAAGACATGCTTGACCATTCTGTCATTTTTAGCGTCACATCTTGTGACATGTCCAGTTTTGACTTCGTTTACATGTCTTTGGTCCATGTTGTGTTCATATTTCAGACGAACCGCACCAGAGTTTGTTTGGAAGCGGATCGAGTCGCATCTTTTCAGCGTCTCGGTCCGCTTGTTTGGTGCTTCAGATGGCAGCGTTCACACTTATTCAAATTAACCGCACTAACTGAGCAATCGCACCTGGTTCGTTTAAATTGAACCAAACTTAACAAGTGTGAGAGTTTTAAGAGTTCAAGACGAGGAAAGCGAACATCTAAAATGCAGGATGTTCTCCTTTAAAGGTTCGCTTGGTAGGATCCAACTCCTTTAGCAGGATCTTTGTGGCACTGTGCTGGGTCGAACCGCTCGTAGCCTTAGAGTCTGTTTGTGTTCGTTTGGTGAAGGCTGGTGAATCTCGTAACGCAACGTGAGGTTTGATTGTTATTAGTCGAGACTTCAGTGGTAAATGAATTGTACATAGATAAGTTTGCCTCTTTTTTTAGAAATTGAATACATTTTGTGTGCTTTTGAGTGTTTTTCAATTCTTTTAGAGTAATTCTGCCGTGATTATTGGCTAGTGTATGATTATGCATGGCTGTTATAATAAAGGGGTGGAGCTGTGAGTCAGAGATGGCCGTGTCTAATAAATGCAATGACCAGAGAATTCTTTTCTATTTATGAACCCGTGTGGGGAAGATGATTGACAGGTGATGCGTTCGAGAGACGACCAGTAAGCCTGTTGTCAGCTTTAAAGAAGGCGGGGCTCTTGCGTGACGTTATTTTAGAAATAATATTTCGAAAAGTCCGTGAGGAGGGTTGTTTCAAAAAGGTGCTATACATTATTCTTAAATGGTAATCTAGAAAAGAATGACGTGAAACTATATCGTTGAGAAGTGACTTGGTCTTGACAATGACTGTTTTTATGTTGTGTAGTCTTGAAAAAGCACTATTATTTTACTCTTTTATGAATATATTAACAAAAGGCATTTTAACTTTGTACTTGATGAAAATGTAAAAGTAAAAAAGTAAGACGAATAAAAATGTACAGATTCATGTGTTTTAGCCTAGACATTACTGTAGTATGTGCCTCTCAGTAAAAAAACATTCATTCATACTGTATTCACATGCTGCCTTCAGGTCACGTAGGAACGATCGTATTTACGAGTCGAATGCCGTCAAATTACCGGTGGGAAACTGGATTTTTATGTCAGTTAATCAATCTTATTGGTCATGATTTGGTTTTCATTGCTATTGTTAACCACATTTAGTCCAATTAACTGAACTGTCCAAGAAAACTAGCTATGTGTTGGTTTATGGGAAAACAAAATCCAATTTTACATTATTCCCTGCACTTAATGCACATCTTTTACTCTTCATTTTCTGCTAAAAAAGCTTCTTGTGTTTGTCAGGAAGTTAAATATGAAATACGTTTTATTCCGATCACTTAAAAGCATTTCAAATTGACTTTCGAACTTGTAAGTAGGAGCTTCCCCGGAAGACTTAAAGGCAGCATCACTGTACACTGTTACCTAACTGCTTGGAAGTGATGGCAAAACTACATTACCCAACATTCCCTTCTACAATCTCCCTACATGTACTATTGCTAAGGTCAGACTATAATGTTATTTTTTATAATTGTTGTTGCCTCAATATTTATTGCCCTACAGCCTCGTCCATCTGATCAGTCCACAGGTCTCTCTCTCTTTTACTTCCTTTCTTCATCCGCTGTAACACTCGTTTAGCCTCACTCTCCCCCTCTCTCTCGGTGTGGCTGTAGTTCTGTTGTGTTTCGATGGTCTTTGGAGTGTTATAGTAGCAGCTCATCCTTCCATAATTCTCTCTGTACGCAGTGAAAGGAGAGACGACCGACAGCGGCTCTTTTCCTGTGCACTTGTGCTGGGGAACACTTGAATTAAATGTACTGTTTTTGTGCTAAAATCACCCTTGTTGTGTCTTTCTTATGGTGTGAGTGAAGATCATTAACATCACACTGATTAACTTGAAACAACTTAAGTTTGGTCAGGGATGTCACACTTAACTGTTTTTGGTCATATGTTATACATAACAAACATAAATCTACACTCAAGTATGTGTACATGTATATGCATTGTAATACCTTCCACGCCCCTATACGATTAATGCAGATGTGCAAGCAACTATATAACCTATTTTAAAAGTGAATGACAGGGAATATTGTTTTATCAGTGACACTGCTGGGAGTGCACCATATGGTAACAATAGCTGTCAATGTGTTACTTTCACACAGCACTGTGACATTCACCTGCCTGAGGAACCTGCTTATCTTCAGTTTCGTTTCTCACAAACAGACCGTCATTCCACATTCACGACTATCCGAGGATCACAGTCATCATCAAAATGTGGATGTGGATCCTGGTGATCTGGATAATTTTTTTCGTGGATGGTAAACAATTTTAGACTCGTATAACAATGAGCAATAGGCCTACTTTGCTACAGTATTTATTTATTAAACGTTTGCTACAGTGTTTATTCATAAATCTGTTTTCGTTAGTTAATAAAAATACAACTATTTATTCTTAGTTAATGTTAGGTCCATTAAAAAATATTACTAAAACACAACTTTTGATTTTAATAATGCATTAGTAGGCTAGATGTTGTCAATAACATTACCTAAGATTACTAAATGCTTTTTTATTTTTATTGTTAGTTATGTTAATTAATGTAAACAACTGAAACCTTATTTGTAACTGAAATTGCATTTCTACCTTTCATAATTACATAGTAATAGCTATATATATCTACTTATTACGCCTATTAAACATTTTCGGTTGTACACTTTATTTTAAGGTGTCATTGTTACAGTGTATATATTTAAGTACTGATTAATATTAATTTACTACATGTAGGCTACTTACAGGTTTGGTTGAAGTAGATTAGTTGCATGTTTACTATTATAACTATGGTAGGCTAAACATGTAACGTGTAACAAGGGCACTGTAAAATAAAGTATAACCACATTTTCTGATTTTTGTAACAGTATGGGATTTTTTGTTTTGTTTTTTTGTTGTTGTTGTCATTCACAGGAAAAGCGATTAACGAGTGTCGTTTGTTTCTTCAAACTTTGGCTACCGCGACGTGTCAGCTGTACCTGGCGCTCTTGCCTCTACGTCATGCCGCTAAACACTTCGCCAAAGCTGCCAGGAATATTTTAATCGAGCCACGTGTTAATGACTCTGATAACATATTATCAACTACCGACGATAAAGAGCGCCTATTGTACATTTTGCCTTATTTAGGTAAAGCGGCAGTTCATTACCTGGAGGGAGTGTGTTTGCTGTGGGAGTTTCTCTCTGAGTTGCTGGCAGTCGTGTCGTCGGTGTGTGTCGCTGTCAGACACGTCCTGCAGGGGGCGCTGTTTCTCATCGTGTCCACGGCGCGCTGGCTGCAACAGATGATGCAACAAATGGTGCAACAGATGATCCCTTTCAAAGGCGACGTGGATGAATGGGTGAAAGAGCAGAATCAACAGAGAGAGCGAATAGAGAAACAAGGAAGACAAGTGGAGGAATACCTACACGCTATGGGACATAAAAGCAGATTTAAAATATAACCTATTTATTAACTGGATCAAACGATTCTGTGGAAAAAAATCGTTCATAAATAGTAAATACAGTAGTGTAGAAGTGTTAAATGTTAAAGGGATAGTTCACCCAAAAATGACCTTCGTTCATCTTCAGAACACGAATTAAGATATTTTTGATGAAATCTGAGAGCTGGATCACTCCTCCATAGGTTTCTTCAGGGATTGAAACTTGCCAGCCACGAAAAGTCATTAAAGATATCGTTAAAATAGTCCAAGTGACTACAGTGGCTCAATCTGAAGTTTATCAAGCGACGAGAATACTTTTTGTGTGCAAAAACAAACAAAAATAACGACTTTATTTCAACTATTCATTTCCTTCTCTGTTGGTCTCTAGCAGAGTCGGTCTATGGAGAGTCTTGGCACTTCCTATTAGCCCGTTGTATATCATCTTGGTTGCAGTTCCATTAGAATTCCACTGGAGGTGATCGCGGGCGAGTGCAGAATGAATGGGAGTCTATGGAGCTAGACGGCTAAATGTATCCCTTTCTCCTGCTTGTCGTTGAATCAACGTAGATTTTATTGTTGATTCCGCAAGTTCAATATAGATTATAGACCAAAAGTCGAATGAACGAGTACTTATGTCCTTTCGATTTCTTACAGATTAGGTCGTTGTTGGCCGGAACACGCTAGCATTCTGCTATTATGTGACGTCATCACATCTTTGAACGGATTTTTAGAACAGATAACCCCCCCCCCCCCCCCCCCTCTGAATGCAACTTTCAAATTACTTGACAAAAAATTACATCCTGAGAAAAGTGGATTTCTGGGGGTGAAACCCCATAGACTCCCATTCATTCTGTACTCGCTGGCGAGCGCCCCCGCATGGACAGAGACGTGTTACTGCAGCCAGTCCAGAAACCGGAAGTAACCAGACAGTGCCAATTCTCCCCTTATTAGACATTCTCTGCCTCTAGTCAGTTAACTTAGAATGATTGCGTAGAGCTATGTCACACGTAGGCTCACTATTGGCCGACGCTGGTCATGTGGGTGATGCGTGTGACGTACAACAACAGAAGCCTACGCTGTTAAACTAGTGAACTGACTCGAGGCCCAGAGAGAAGGAATTGAATATTTGAAATAAAGTCGTTATTTTTGGGGGGTTTTTGCGCACAAAAAGTATTCTCGTCGTTTGATAAACTTAAGATTGAGCCACTGTAGTCACTTGGACTATTTTAACGATGTCTTTAATGACTTTTCGGGGCTGGCAAGTGTCAATCCCTTAGAAGCCTATGGAGGAGTGATCCAGCTCTCAGATTTCGTCAAAAATATCTTAATTCGTGTTCCGAAGATGAACGAAGGTCTTACGGGGTTGGAACAACATGAGGGTGAGTAAATACTGACAGAATTTTCATTTTTGGGTGAACTAACCCTTTAAGTTGCAAGTTTTGATAAACTTCTTTTAAAGGTGATGTAAATGATTTACCCGTTGCTAACTACATATCTTCTTAAAGGTAGTACACACAAACATTCTTTAAAATATCGTTTGTGTCCAACAGAAGAAACTCAAACAGGTTTGGAACAACATGAGGGTGATTTTCATTTTTGGGTGAACTATCCCTTTAATATATCTGTGTTTAAACGATTTATGGTTGACTTTCTGACTTTTCTTTGAATATACTTCATTTCATGTTTCTTTGTGTTGCATCAATCAACGAAGTAATGTGCATAATCAAGTAATCAAGATTTTATTACAATGATATCATAGAAAAATATATTTAAAAAAATATTTCATTAATGCAATTATTTGATTATCAAATTTAAAAACATTAAATTGCTTGATAAACATACTTAAAAGATAAGAATTTCTTCAAATGTATATTTTGCTGTTAAATACCATTATTGTCTGTATGATTTTCACAAAATTAAATTAAATGTATATCCATAACAGTCCAAAATTGCTGAAGTTGTACATCTAGAGCTACTACTGCAGGTTTACTCTGTGTTTGACACTAAAAACACATATGATACTAATACTTATTAGCACTTCTACAATAAAAGATTCAAGAGTTGCTGTTGTCCGATTCGTCTCATCACAGTCTGGCATCTACACTGATTCGAGGGGTCCATCCATCATCTGTCATGAAGAAGACAAAGTACAACACATTACACTACTCAACAGAGCATATATACCCTTTAGTTTCCAACAAAACTACGCAAAACTTAAAGATTGTAGATCAGAACAAAAATCTATCAATCTTACTCAGCATGTCCCATATTCTCTTCACTGCAGATTTATTCACTCTAAACTCATCCTGGTCGTCGCTGAAATGCAAAGAGATATGTCATTGTTATTAACTTAATTTCTGTGCTCATAAATCCATTTCATTTTCAAAGTTCATTTCTTAGATGTGTGTTGTATGTGTTTACACTTTAGTTTTGGTCACAGCAGCCATCCTGAGCAAAGCTGAGAGAACGTTCCTCTGTAGGTCAGATGATAAACCCTCATACGACTGTACTTCACCTGAGACAGAGATGTAACTTTACCTGAGAGACTGTAACATAAACATCAAGGTTATTTCACTAAAGTCTTCAACTGAAAATGACCCACACCTGAAATAAGGAGCTTCATTATGAAACTGCGGATGCTGGTTGAAAACATCTTCTCTCTGAATGTCTGCGAGCTCTCTTCACACAGGTACCTAAACACCACCTAAACACACTGATATCAGTGCTGACGTGTTCAACACCTTGTTACTCACCAGTCGACATGATGAACTGCCTGGACAATTGTGTAGATGACTACAATCACCTGGTAACTCTCAATAAAAGGCTGCAGAACGGCTCTGAGGAAGACGATGGTTTCCTGGCCTTTGTCTCTCACATGGACCTTTCCATCAGAGCGGCTGATCACACCAGACTGCTGTAGCAAAAAGCAGCCCTCCTCATAGTCCTGAGAGAGAGGCAGATGTTTAGATGGATGTCCTGTGTTCAACAGCTTCATTCAGACAATCAGACTCACCTGAACCGCTTGACCAGGGATGAAGACAAACTCATTGGAAAAGAGCTCCAGAAGGAACTTAAAATGATGAAAGACGTCATCTGGAAAGGAAACAAAATGGTTAAGGATCAGTTTAGCTAAAAATAACAATTCATCATTTATTCACCCTCATGTTGTTCCAAACCTGATTTCTTTCTTGTGTGGGACACAAAACATTAGTAGATGTGCATGCTATTTTTTTCACAGTAAAAGTGAATGGGAGATGCAGAAAATGGCAAAAAAAAAAAAAAAAAAAAAAGTGCCATAAAAGTCATGTTTTTGAGTCATATAATAACTTTGTGTGAGTAACAGACTAATATTTAAAGCCCCACTAAAACACGCAGCATTGTTCACTATGGTGACGTAATTGGCACTTAAACAGGAAGACAGGGTGGGACATATCGATCAGCTCCTCCCCAATAGCGTTTCCTTTATATCACAGCTCGTCCAGAGCCGCTGAGCTCAGCAAAGCCTTATTTGACAGCTCTACAGTCTAATATATTACCATTTTAGATTTAATATGAAACTGTTACCAAAGCAAAATAGTGAACATAGTCATGCTGAGGATGTGTAGTTTGAAAAGTGTGTAATTTTTGTTGGTGCATGCATGGCATCGATGATGTCTCTTCTGCTTGACAGTGCTGTTTCTAATGCCGAGTCTAACCGTGTCTCCTCCTGATCTCCTCCATCGTTTTAAAATAGAGCATTCTGTCCAGAATTCAAATGCATCCGATAAGTGTTGTGATCTGTGCCGACTCGCACATGTGATTCGCTGTGTATCGTGTTTCTGAACAGGAGCTGCCAGACTTCATTCGCCCCGAAGGAAAGCATATTTACACTGTCTGAATTGTTCCCTTTCCCCTATATATAGCACCATATGTGCCATTCACCATGTAGAAAATAGTAACTGTGCACAAGTAACCGATTTCAGCCACCGCTTTAGCATCTTTTTATAATGTAGGGGCGCCACAATTCTAGAGAGCATTTGATTGGACAGAAAATCAGATAAGAAGCTGAAGTGCAGAGTGATGTCACCAAAACCTTTGATCCATATTGGCGGAAGTGAAAGACTGTAAGTTTTAAACGCTTTTATCTTCTAAATGTACATTTTGTTATTGTTTTGGAGCACACTAACTTATAGATAACCTTAAGGCTAACATATTCATACTAAAAGCCAATAAAAACTTACATTTTAATTTAATGGAGACTTAAAGTAGTTGATTCACTGAAAATCATCCCTTAGAAGTTTGCATAGTTATATGAAATACATTTATGGTGCTTTTTTTCATACATTTTAAAGCTTAAACTTTGAAAACAGTTCTTGTAAATTCCTTAAAATATCAATGTTCCACAGAAGAAAACAATTTTTGCAATGAATAACATGAGGGTGAGTAAAATCTATGAAAGCTTCCTGTGATACTCTCGTACTACTCACCTGTCCTGCTGCTTACAGCTGTTGTGATTGCAACTGCCACCATAGCTGGCCGTGTGAATACATGAACTGCTTGATTCCTGTAGGAGGCGCACATGAGCACAGCAGCAGCACGTCTGAACACGCCTTCCTCTTGAATGACAGGTCCTGGACCCGCCTCCTCCACTAAATAGACACGCCCCCTCTCACAGCGCACTACTGAGTGATGCAGGGTCATGCTCGATGACATCACATCAGAATCCAAAACATGCTCTTCAAAACAAAAAGATGGTATGAAATGGTATGTTTTTCCACTACACAGTTGCTAGAGTGTTGCTAGGGTGGTCAAGTCTGAAGTTTCCAAACTTTTCCATTAAAAATATTGATATGACAATAAAATCATTATTTTTGCTATGATTCTGAAGAAGTTATTATTGTAATTAACAGGGCTTAAACAAGCATCTTTTCTTTCCTCAAGACCAAACACACAAATTTAAGACCTTCTATCCTGTTTATCCTGTGTGATTGCTATAGGAACAGCCCTGAATCGGGGTTTTGTTGTTTTCTGTTGAACCCAGTCACATGTTTGGCTTTAGTCCCAGAATTAAAGAACCGTCCCAAGTTGTTCACAGTACCTAAAAACGCTAAACTAGTAAGAGAACCTTGGAAAGAGCTCATGAATATTCTAACCATACAGAAGAACAGAGCTCAAACTATATTGTGTAAGTGTTTTCTCTATGGACAGCATCTGCTGTTGAATTTATGGCAAAAAATAATCAAATTGTCCCTCAGTTTGTAAAAAGCCAAAATTGGGTTTAGATTAATGTACTTACTGTACAATTGAAGTATATGGGGCATTCCAGAGGGTATATTGTTGTCCTCCATACAAATACGTGTGTTTTTGTGATGTAAAGTTGTCTAAACTATGCTTTTAGTATTGGGACAACTGTTTAAAACAGATGAAGTTTTATCTGGTATTTGCAGAAATTACTGCATTAACATTACTGCCAGAACAGGAGATTAAATATGAGATATACTTTTGCAGCACACTAGTCTCACATGTTTATTTGTAATGTTTACTTTTGGCAGACTTCCCCTGTAAGTGACTTTTTTAAAAACCTGACAAATAAGCCAAAATTACTTTCTATGCTAATTGATTGCATGCCACAGAAGCTGTCTGTAGAATGTATCTGATGGCACTGAACAAACGATCTTCCTTTAAAGGAGCTGATTGTATGTTCTATTCAGGTTTTATTTATTGAATGTCATCTCTACATGTATCCTTACTGGGCCATCTGATGTGGGCTCCAAACTGCAGGGCGATTCTCCTCACCCTGAGGGTTTTGTTGGTCAGCAGGTCCAAATCAATGCCCTGGAGGTTCTGAAGGAGAACCACGACCATCAGGTTCCAGGCGCTCAGCACCGCATTTCTCTCCTGCAAACGGATGATCATGTGGGCTAGACCAGATACAAACTCCTGTGTCTCCTTATTGGGCTTCATGGGCAGGTCTCTGTTAATGAGACAGAAGAAAAAAAGAGTGAAGTGAAATACTGTATATCCCACAATGCAATGCAGTCCACTTGACCTTGCATTTACAATGTGGGGGCCTGAATAGCAACCATGATTTTTAAAAACGTATTTCACAAGACTACCAAAAGTAAAGACATTTTTAGACAAAAATATAAATATAAAGCTTTTTTTTTTTTTTTTTATGTGATTTTCAATAAAAAATTAAAGTTTTTATAAATGTATTATAATTCAGTGTAATTTTGTTGTTTTTATTTAATTATATTTTAAATTTAACTACATTATTCATAATAAATACCCCAGCACTGATTTAAAGGGGTCATGACATGTTTGGTTTTTTTATTCTTTTAAAATCTTCTTTTAGGTTTACTTATATTTACTGTATGCAGATTTTTTTTTCTTTTTTTTTTATTCTCATTCTGACCCTCTGTCTGAAATGATAAATTTTTAAGGGGCGGCTCCTTTAAGGCTTGTCAGTAAATGGTCACTGTTATGATTGGCTAACGTCATTGCATAGGAAACAGTATCAACACAAAGTAAGTGTTTTGAAAACATTATATAAAACTATAATTTACAGACAAAGCATTATGAAATTAGTGATGCAGCTGTTAGATCCAATACAGTCGGCTGCTTCATCTTTCAACAAGTTTCTTTGCTACTCTCCATTACTCTGTGCAGGGTTTACAAAACAATCCGTAATCAAATGCTCCAAACAAACATATGATCCTCTGATGCGATTTGGGACGCCATTAGAAATAAACCATCCACTTGTTCCCGATGCTAGGATCCTTGTGAAGTCTGTACAGAGACGCAAATGAGCTAATTTAAACTAGATGTGACAATGCGAACGTTGCTTCACTCTTGCATTTGTCCTGTTGTGACAGACTCAAGAGTGTGGAGTACATAAGATATTGAACGTACATCTGTATATTGTATCCAGTGTAGACAGCGTCAGTCGTTGTAATCTATTTTCTTTTGACGCGACTCTCGCATCCGGTGTTGACAGGTGTCAGCCGTTAAGCGACTGAGCGCCAGTGGGCGGGGCCTATGGTGTGATGATGTAAGGCTATTCGCTGTTGTCTTGCTCTGGACGCAGGCATATGCAAATGCATTTGCCTGTGTGATGTCACAGATTACACAATATCTAAACAAACTGTTTTTGGAGCTTGATTAAATAAATGCTGTTTATAATGAGGAGGAAATTTGAAACTATGAAACTTGCAGGAAGTTTTAATAAAACAAAGACCTCTTATATGTCAAATGCACAAGGAAATTTTGATTCCTCATGTCATGATCTCTTTTAATAATTTATCACTGCATAATGCAGACTATTTCACATATTATTATTTTTTTTAATTGTCACGTGTGTATATATTACCTGGGTACCAGATTGTACTGCCTGCGGTTTATCTTTCCTTTGACCAGGTCTCTGACAGACACAGGGTTTCCAAAGCACACATGCATGCAGCCGTAATCCTCCTTCAGAACCGTCCTGGCCTTCAGCAAACCCTGCAGATCACAGCAAGAGCTCAGCACCAAGTTCATTCCTTCATATTTGGAAATGCATGAGACTTTGGCTCGCTTTAACAGCTGTACCCCTGTGGTTTCTCTTGGTTTAGGCACACCCAGCAGCTCATGAGCGAGAAGCGACTCCTCTAACACACGCTCGTAACTGATGCTGATGGGGACCAGACTGATGTCAAACACCTCTCCTTTAAAAAAGGGCTCCAATACCATGTGCATCATTCCTGTGAGGATGCAAACAGAACTCAAGGATCGAGAACATGAAGACCCTCACATTTCTAACTTACTATCTTAAATGTAATCTTACCTAGTTTTGGTGTGAGAGATTTCAGCGTTCTACTCCGTAATCCTTCAACATAAAACTCTAATGGAGCATAACCTGTCTGTAGAAAAACTGCTACTGTGAATATCAGTGTAACAAATACACTATCATTCAAAATCTTGGGGTTCAGTACAATATTTTTTATCTTTTATTCAGCAAGGATGTATTCAATTGATGAAAAGTGACGGTAAAGACAATAATAATGTTACAAAAGATGCTGTTCTTTCGAACTTTCTAGTCATCAAAGAATCCTGGAAAATGTATCCCGGTATATATATATCACGCAGTACAACGGTTTTCAACATTGATGATATTAAGAAATGTTTCTTGAGCATCAAATCACCATATTAGAATGATTTCTGAAGGATCATGTGACACTGAAGACTGGAGTAATGATGCTGAAAATACAGCTTTGCATCACAGGAATAAATTACATTTTAAAATATATTCAAATATAGAACAGTTTTATTAACGTTTAATAATATTTCACAATATTACTGTTTATACTGTATTTTTTGTTCAAATAAATTGAGCCTTGGTGAGCAAGAAAAAGAGACTTCTTTTAAAATCATTAAAAATCTTACCAACCCTAAACTTTTAAATGGTTGTGTACAATAATTTCTTTAAAAAAAGGGGGGGGGGGGACAATAAAGGATGCACTAAATTCTCACCCGCACAATCGTTCTGACATACTCAGACAGCACCGCCCAGTACAGCTTGTCTGAGCCAATGGCACGACGGATAAAGAACGCGCCTGACCGTCGAAAGATCTCACCAATCAGCTTCATCCCCATCAGAGCTGTTAGAGAAATAAAGGTGGAGATTTGAAAGATGATGAGAAGAGAAATATTTTAGTACCACAGCCTAAATACCTAAAAGTATGCCTAAAAGTTCTTAAATCCATCTTTAATGATGCACTATGACAGCATTTGACATGACAGCATTTAGTGGCCACTGTGAGGGGATGCCCACCTCACAGCTTAGTCTCAGTCTTAGTCATTTCAAACATTTGTCTAAAATGTTGGGCATTACTTGGTGCACCTTTAAAATTAAAAAATACATGATGTGACTGTGAGTTTTGGCCACCAACAACTACAACAAAAATCTGTAGATACTTGCGAATTCCGGCTGCAATGACGGGGATAGAGAGGTCATAAGTGAACATGATGTAGGACAGAACAAGGAAGTCCATGTAGCTCCTGTGATTGGGCATTAGGATGACGGGATGCTCCTGAATGGCCTGCTGGAGCTAAATGATAACAGAATTCACATTTTTTAGTTAAGTATTTTTATTTTTTTTAAAATGGAATTAATTTTTAAAAGGACAGGAAAACACTAACACGGGTGAGTCCATCCTCGTTGACATGTATAGAGCTGAACAAGGTTTTAACAACTTTGGTCATTGCGAAGGCCAGCAGTCGGATGAATCCCAGCTGAAGGTTTTGACTCATCTCGTCCAGTAACGCAGACGCTTCCTCTAGAACTGCCTCACGCGGTTCATCGCTCTCAACCACGATCTGTGAGTGTGAGCAAGAAACAGTGAACAAAAACTGCTATGACATCTTCCTTTAATAACTACTGTACTGTATCTCACTCTTTCTCTCTCACCTCCTGTATGACGTAGCTCAGGTACTGGGATTCAAGCACCATCCTGTTGAGAGCGGCAGCTGAAATGGGTGTGGCTCCACGGTATGGCTGAGGGTTAAAGGTCCGCAGGGCGTGGCTTAAGTCATTGCTCCGCCTCCTCTCCTCCAAAATGTCAAAGAAGCCATCAGGTTCTGCACTCAGTGCTTCAGCACTCTAATACACACAATATTACTTGTTCAATCAACAAGAAAGCTCAATATTGTATTTATATATTGTATTGTATATTGTATTTTGGTTACATTTAGGTTATGTGCAGTTTACGTACTTAAACGGCTAAGAATTAACATTATTTTGATAAAAAATTACCTAAATGGAAGTAAACTGACTCGAAACATAAACAGAACGCAGAAACAGATACCTTTTTTATATGAAGACAAAACCATTCGAATAAGAGTTTTCAAAAATGTTTGTGGGATGTTATTTGTCCACTTTTTTTTAACCCTTGTACATTGATTTTAAAAAGTTCCTCTGAGGTCCTTAGGGGACAAAAATGTCCATGTCAGAAAACTCTTTGAAACAGACATGTAAAAAACAAAATTTAAAAAAGTGATACAAAAAGTTATAAAGGTTTAAGTTTATGAAATTTATTTATGAACAATGTTTTATATAAAACATATTGAACTCAAAAACTGCAAGAACATCAAAGCCATAAATCTAAACAAGTCGTGTTCCAAATTTGAGGTTCCAAAGATTGTTGTATCTCAAAAAACAATCTTTCAGTAAGATTTTGTTTTGGGCGCAGTACCAAATTTTCCCCATTAAATGCCAGCAAAGCTCCAGCATATCAACCACACAGTAGTTGGATTTATGATTTGCAGAGTTTTTTTCCACACACATCTGGTTTACTATCTTTGTGAGGACTCTCCATAGACAATAGTTACTGTACAAACTGTATATTATCTCCCCTTACACTAACCCTACTCATAAACCTACCAAACAACAACAACAAAAACTCATTCTGTATGATTTGTAAGCTTGTTTCCTCACTGGACCTCAATTTAAGTCCCCACGGTGACACTTAGTCCCCATGAGTCAGTGTAGGTTTCAATGGAGACATTAAGGTCCTAAGTGTAGCTATTTTTGTGTACCTAGTATAAAATAGATTTATTAAAGGAAATGGGGGTTAAATAGTAAAATTTACAATAAAAATACACACGTGTGCCAAAATGTCAAAATTGGCATTAACACAGGCAAAATTATCACAATAAAACTGAAAAAAAAATTTTTACATAAGGACGCACAATGGTTAAACAAATAAAATTGTGATTATTCTCATTATTTTAACTTTGTGAATGGACTGAAAACGGTTTTCGAAAAACCGTTTAACTGACTTGAGCGGCGCGAGCGCGCAGGGAATCTAGATGGACATGGAGCATTTTCTGGAGAACAGATTCCCTTTCGAGAGGTCTCTCCTATTGCGTAAGTAGCTTACGCTATGGGAAAACTCCTTTTCTCGAGAATATTGAAGTCTTTATGTAAAACGCATTGCAGCTGCACAGCTGACAGCAATGAACGAAGGAACTCGGTCATTGGCTGTGCTGCGGCAACTTGCTTGAACCAATGACGGGGCGACTCTGAATGCGCGACCAATGAGCGCGCTTCGCGCCTGCGCGCGTCAGAGCCCGCCAAGATGGGCGTGGCCAAGCTATATATTGGGCGCCCCGTCATGAGAGTTCTTTAGATTTAATCTCCTTCAGCGAACACCTTCTTCGCTGGATCCTCCGGATTATTGGAAGCCTTCGCCGCCGTGGAAAAGCATACCAGCGGGATTGCTACGAGGACGTCGGCACCTTCAGCCGCCTTCAAGCACCTCCTACTGAGCCATCCGGCGCGCCATATACGCAAGTATTTTACATCTGTCCGCCCCGCGACATTTGTGAAAGAGCAAATTTCCATTAAGGCGTTGTTTCAAATGCCTTCCTGCGCGTCGTGCAGAGACCTTCTCCCGGACGGGGATCGTCACATCATCTGCGCTCGCTGCCTGGGCCGTGACCACGCAGAAGCTGCATTGACCAAGGGCGGATGCCCGGAATGTGATGACCTGGGTCTCTCCGCACTACGGGCTCGCCTCGCCGCTTTCGCCGTGAGCGAGCCCATCGCCACCCCTCTGTTTGAGCCGCGCACTAAGAAAAAGCGCCGCTCACAGAGGCTTCCTGAACCTGAGCTCAGTGACGTCACGCCGAGCCAGTCTCCGCGTGCTTCACCGCCGCTCTTGCCTTCCCCACCGCCGGTTCAGTTCACCCAGCCGGACCCACACCCCTCTGGCAGAGCGGTGGGCCTTGTGACTTTCGGCGCGTCCGAGGACGACGGGGGAATGGACGACAGCTTGTCCATCGACGCTGCATCGGACGACTGGCCGGGCTCCACTCTCGACCCCGCCCCGTCGACGCTAGCTAGCACGAGCGGGGGCTCCACTATGGATACTGAGATTATCCGTGTCCTCTCTAAGGCCGTGGAAGACCTCGGGCTCGATTGGTCTTCTCCCGAAGAGCCAACCCGGAGCCGACTGGATGAGTGGTTTCTGCAGGGGCGCCAGCAGGCCCCTCGGCAAAGGCCTTCTCCCTTCTTCCCGGAAGTTCACGACGAACTCACCAAGTCGTGGAAAGCCCCCCACTCTGCGCGCCTAAAGCCTTCTTTTTCTTCTTCGCTCTCCTCAGTGGACGGCGCGAAGGAAAGAGGCTACGAGGGAACGCCGCCCCTCGAGGAGGCCGTGGCCAATCATCTCTGCCCGCCCTCCACCTCCGGATGGAAAGCCAAAGCTTCCCACCCCTCGAAACCCTGCCGCACTACCTCTGCTCTCGCCGGTCGCGCCTACGCCGCCGCCGGCCAAGCTGCATCAGCGCTTCACTCAATGGCGGTACTTCAAGTGTTCCAAGCCAAGCTTCTCCGCTCTATGGACGAGTCTGGCCCCGAACCCGAAGCCTTCAGGGACTTACGCAGCGCGACTGATATAGCTCTGCGAGCCACGAAGGCCACCGCCCAGTCCATCGGCCGTGCTATGGCTAATTTGACTGTTCTCGAGCGCCATCTGTGGCTGACTCTGACTGAAATGAAGGACGCGGATAAGGCGCCATTTCTCGATGCGCCTATCTCCACCAGCGGGCTGTTTGGACCGGCGGTTAAAGGTTTCGCCGAACGCTTCACTGAGGCCCAGAACGCTTCACAAGCTATGCGTCATTTCCTGCCAAAGCGCTCCAGCTCATCGCAGAGCAGACAGAGACCGCCGCAGCCGCAGCGGGCTAGAACAGCCCCCACCGCCTCTCAGCCCGCGCCTCAGGCTGACGCTCGACGCCGCTCGCGCTCTCACAACCGCAAGCCGGCTCCTGAGCGACGGGGTCCTCGGCCCAAGATTGTGCTGAACCCTGAGCCTCGAAAGCCGTCCTAGCCACAGAAATGAGAAGAGAGAGTACGTGTCTCGCAAAAGCCGGACCACTCTCTCCGCAAAAGCTCAAACATTACCCAGTCCCCTTACAGGCGGCTGGATATGTCCATACAGCAGTCAATGGGCCAGTCACAGAGCTCGCTCACCTGCAAACAAACGCCGTTTTTACGGCGACGCACAGAAAACACAAAAAGAGTCTTTTTCTGCCTGCATCACTAAGGGTTCACATGTCCACAAAGTGTGCATTCCCAGATACTGTCAAAACAGTGCCAAATTCATTCCCAGCTCAGGCTGCGCTTCCCATGAATGTAGATCACGTGCCTACGGTCATGTACGCACCACTACACACAAGCACTGTTCACACAGTTATAAATTCATCCCCAGTAAAAGCGGGAAACATTATAAAAGTGACGCGTGTGCCTACCACTGTTTATGCACCCCCACTTATAAACACTGCCCTTACAGTGTCAAACAAAACCTCAGTTCAGGCTGCGAGTTTTACCAACACAGCGCGCACTGTTGTAATCACACACGCGCCCATTCACTCAGCTGCTCAGCGCGCGCCCGCGCCTCTGAGAGCTATGAGCTCAGGCGATTCGCTAGCCGGGTCCCTACGTCACAGCGGCCCGCCCCTAGCCTGTATTCAGCCCATATCTGTACACGCAGCGGCATGGGAAAACATTCCAGATATGCCGAAATGGGTATTAAATATAGTAAAGCACGGATACTCGCTCCAGTTCGCTCGCAGGCCACCACGTTTTACGACTGTGGTCGAGACGAAAGTGAGAAAAGAGTGTTCACATGTTCTACGCACCGAGGTGCGCAAACTAATAGAAAAGGGCGCTGTGGAAACTGTTTCCCCCTCTCTGAGCGGGACAGGTTTTTACAGCCGCTATTTTCTCGTCCCGAAAAAGGATGGCGGTCTCCGCCCCATCCTAGATCTCAGACACCTGAACAAAGCACTAATGATTCGCTCGTTCAGAATGTTAACAACCAAGCATATCCTCGCGCAAGTGCGCCCAGGAGATTGGTTTCTCTCAGTGGATCTGAAAGATGCTTACTTTCACATTCCAATAGCGCCTCATCACAGGCCGTTTCTGAGATTCGCTTTCGAGGGACAGTCATACCAGTACACAGTACTCCCATTCGGCCTGTCCCTGGCTCCCCGTACATTCACGAAATGTATGGATGCAGCACTTTCCCCCCTAAGACAAAGGGGAGTGCGAATACTGAATTATCTCGACGATTGGCTGGTTCTAGCACAATCAGAGAGTCAGCTAATAACACACAGATCTTGGATTATCTCATGGCCTCAGCATCGGCTGTACTCCAGCTAGGATTGTTGCATATGCGCCCTCTCCAACGCTGGCTCAAGAGCCGCGTCCCTACTCACGCGTGGCGTTCGGGCCACTTTTTAATCAGAGCGAACCACGGCTGTATAAAAGCCCTGACGCACTGGAAAGCCGCCGACTGGTACCAGTCAGGCGTGAGTCTGGGTGTGAACACAAGGAGAAAGATGATAACGACAGATGCCTCCAAAATAGGTTGGGGGGCCCTTTACGAGGGCAGGCCTGTCTCCGGCTTTTGGTCAAACCCGGAGAAGCGCCTACACATAAACTGTCTGGAAATGAAAGCGGTCGCTTTGGCTCTCAGAGCCCTGCTCCCACATCTAAAAAACGAACACGTCCTGGTCCGAACGGACAACATGACGGTAGTGTCGTACATAAATCGCCAGGGTGGACTCAGGTCGAGCTCCATGCATTCAATGGCCAGGAGACTCATTTTATGGTCCCAGCACAACTTGCGCTCGCTGAGAGCAGCGCATGTGCCAGGCGCCCTGAACCAGGGGGCAGACATGTTATCCAGAGACAAGATTCTCCCAGGAGAATGGGCTCTCAACCCTCTGACGATTCAGTGGTTATGGAAAACCTTTGGCAAAGCGGAGATCGACCTCTTCGCCTCCAAGGAGAACGCGCACTGCTCTCTTTTCTTCACGAA
Source organism: Gila orcuttii (assembly GCA_026230005.1). NCBI lineage: Eukaryota > Metazoa > Chordata > Actinopteri > Cypriniformes > Leuciscidae > Gila > Gila orcuttii. Next base: position 6,731,639 of record JAPDVR010000012.1, read on the forward strand.
AAGCACGGACGCGCTCGCCCAGAGCTGGCCGAGCCGCCCCTTATATGCCTTTCCCCCGATCGCGATGCTGCCACAGGTCATCAGTCGGGTCAGAGAGGAGGGAAACGCAGTGCTGCTGATAGCCCCACTCTGGAAGAACCAAACATGGTTTCCAGATCTGATGCAAATGCAATCTGCACCACGGCCGATTCCACTGAGGCCAGACCTCCTCAGTCAGGCCAGCGGGATGATATTTCATCCCCGCCCCGATCTGTGGGCCCTTCATGCATGGCCCCTCAACGGGTTCCCAGGAACCTCGCGAGCGGAGCACTAAAAACCATCGCTGAGGCACGGGCGCCCTCCACGAGACGCTTATATGCCCAGAAATGGAAAGTGTTCGGTGACTGGTGTAATACCAAGGGCCTGAACCCTGTAACATGCGAGATTACGAGTGTACTCGTTTTCCTACAAGGGCTTCTGGAGGCGGGCCGCACCCCCTCCACGCTCAAAGTATATGTGGCTGCCATCACAGCGTCACACGACCTTGTAATGGAACGTCCATTGGGAAGAAACGACCTAATTATTCGTTTCCTAAGGGGCGCCAGGAGGATGAACCCTTCACGCCCCCCCTCAGTGCCGATCTGGGACCTAGCTACGGTCCTAGACGCTCTTAAAGGGCCCCCGTTCGAACCACTCCGAACCGTGCACCTTAAACAGCTCTCGCTCAAGACGGCGCTCTTGCTGGCACTCGCCTCGGTCAAGAGAGTGGGCGACCTGCACGCGCTTTCAACAAGCGCTGCCTGCCTAGAATTCGGACCTAACGACTGCAGGGTCGTCCTTAGACCGAAACATGGGTATATTCCTAAAGTGCTCACCACTCCCTTCAGAGCACAGGTTATCTCCCTAACTGCGCTTTCGTCTTCAGCAGACGAACACGACGCTAATCTACTCTGCCCCGTTAGGGCTCTCAGAGTGTATTTGGAGCGTTCTGCCCTATTCAGACAGACAGAACAACTGTTTGTATGCTTTGGCGGCCGTACGAAAGGTTCCGCCGTTTCAAAGCAGAGAATCTCTCACTGGATAGTCGAAGCTATAGCTCTGGCTTATGAAGCTAAGGGACTTCAATGCCCCTGGGGAGTCAAAGCACACTCCACCAGGAGTGTGGCTTCTTCCTGGGCATGGTCGAGCGGGATACCGATCGAGGATATTTGTGCGGCGGCAGGCTGGGCCTCACCGTCCACATTTATCAGATTCTACAACCTACAGGTCCCGACATTGCATTCCAATGTGCTATCAGCATAATGCTAGTTGAACTGCGAGTTCGTATCTAGATTATGTATGTGCTTGTGTCACACTGAGCGCCTTCTAGCCGCTCTGTATTTTTTCCCACATATAAAGCTCGCCTCTGCCGGCTAGTTGGATGATAACTTTGCTTTTTAGCTCAGGCACCTGCCTCTGGCTATCATAAGGCGAAGTTCAGCACGCACGGCGTTTTGCATGGTGTTCCCATAGCGTAAGCTACTTACGCAATAGGAGAGACCTCTCGAAAGGGAACGACTCGGTTACTAACGTAACCTCGGTTCCCTGAGAGGAGGGAACGAGTATTGCGTAAGCTGCCGTGCTTGTGCTTGGTTAGTTCGCTTCAGTCGTTTTAACCTAAAGAACTCTCATGACGGGGCGCCCAATATATAGCTTGGCCACGCCCATCTTGGCGGGCTCTGACGCGCGCAGGCGCGAAGCGCGCTCATTGGTCGCGCATTCAGAGTCGCCCCGTCATTGGTTCAAGCAAGTTGCCGCAGCACAGCCAATGACCGAGTTCCTTCGTTCATTGCTGTCAGCTGTGCAGCTGCAATGCGTTTTACATAAAGACTTCAATATTCTCGAGAAAAGGAGTTTTCCCATAGCGTAAGCTACTTACGCAATACTCTTTCCCTCCTCTCAGGGAACCGAGGTTACGTTAGTAACCGAGTCGTTTTTGAGGTAAACTACTTTTCCTTCACCACACAAATTATAAAAAATAACATCTAAAAGCTGATAAAAGATTAACCCAAATTATAAAATGATATATTTTCAATTGAGAAAGGTTAATTATTTTGAAGAAGCACGTCCTGCGTCTTTTTTTTTTTTTGTTGTTGTTGTTTTTTTTTTGCTAAGTTTAACCTAAGTTACTGTGTTGTTTTGTTGCTCGTTTTCCGTGTTTTTCAATAAGGAAAGCGAAACAAAAACCCTTTTCACACCGAGTTAATACAGCAAAGCCACAAAAACATAATTAGATGGCTATTATAATCACCGAAGCTATGTAACGTTACACTCCAAGCATTCTTCGTTGATTATAGTGAGAGCGATAACGTTATAGTTTTGATGCGTTGTGTCGCTCTCAGTATGTAACGTTACACGCCACGATATTATAATGCACGTCAAGAGCAAATAAATATGCAATGATAACTTAACAACAGACAGATCATGTTCATACCAATCGCTCCATGTCCCACACAGAAGCAGGTGTTCTTCTCCCCCTCCTCTGACATCAGAGTCAGTTACTGAACCCACCGACCGACACTCGGCCCGAAGCCGAGAACCAATGAGCGCGCGCACCGCGGGAACGCCTCCGGTCGCGTGACCCGTTACCCCTAATAATCTCTCAAAGCAATCTCTCAAAGATAATCAGTTTTATTACATGTATGAACGAAATAATACAATGAACATTTCTTTTTAAAGATTTGAGTGAATGTTTGGAAGTTTTTTCCTAACAAAATTCAAATTCAAATGCTTAAAAATATAAAATAATAAATCAAAGTCTCAAAACATCTGCTTAAATGTTAAATCAAATGCTCAAATGATTAAATAATGAATCAAACTCTCAATATGGGTTCTCAAATGATAAATCAAATGCAATTTTATTTCCTCATTCGGGAAAGCTGGAACTGTATCAAAAATCAAATGAACTAATTTGAATTTTGTTATGAAAAAACTTCCATATGAATGAATGAATGCTATTTTATTATTGATGAGCTTTAGGCAAGGCAAGTTTATTTATACAGCACATTTCATGCACTATGGTCTTTCAAAGTGCTTTACACAGAAAGGAATTAAAATAACCACAAAAGTAAAAGCAAAGAAAATTAAAACAGTTATAAAAGGAATTAAAAGGGATATAAAACACTTTAAAACTTTTACTTTGGCGGATCACATATGCCATTGTGTTTTGACCTGGTTTTAGCTCATTCTGATATTATTGTGCAGAATTTCAGCACTGCATAAACTAGAAGGTAATAAACATTTACTGTTCAAACCTCAGATATATTCATTTATCGATAAATTAAATAAACTGAGGCATTAAATAATGAATGACACGGTATATTTCCTGCAGTATTTTATTGAAGATCAAAACAAATGGATTTTCCTTCAAAGAAGAATCACCTGAGAATCGGAACAACTGCTCTTTCACTGAAAGAAATTCAGAAGAAAAAAACTTTGGAACTAATAACTGAAAATAATTTTTAATAAAAGGGCAAAAAAAAAACAGTTATATCATCAGCATCATGCTACATATATAGCATATATTTAAACTGAGTCTGTCTCTTAAAAAAACATAGTTATATCATCAGAATCATGCTACATATATAGCAAATATTTAAACTGAGTCTGTCTCTTAAAAAAACATAGTTATATTATCAGCATCATGCTACATATATAGCATATATTTAAACTGAGTCTGTCTCTTAAAAAACATAGTTATATCATCAGAATCATGCTACATATATAGCAAATATTTAATCTGAGTCTGTCTCGTCTTTAAACCTCATTGAAACCATAATACAATGGAAGAAACCCAAGCAGCGTTATGATTATTAATTCATAAGAAAATATAACAGCATATCTATGGTTAAAAACATGAAGGTAGGAAAATCAGAATACGTCTGTAATATGACCGCAAAAGAACGTTAAAATAATCAGACAGATAAAATATTATTGAGTACTCATTATCAAAAAGGTACCACGTAAGAGTTCAATGATATCCATTAAAAAATAAAGAAATGTAACATATCCTATATTCTCTCCTTCGCTGTTTTTTTATTTCTCAGAGAATAAAAGAGTCAATCTCACAGAAACTGTCAAGAAATGTCTGTGGGTCATGTTTTCCATAAAGAAAATTAACTGTGTTTTTGGGCCATTAACATTATAGTAAATAAATAAAGGTGGTTAATTGTCACAAAATGCTATACAGTATACATATATATATATATATTCTTTACTTTATTTTTGCAAAATAATGATTTTGGAGTGAAATGTGACCTGGACATTTTAAATTGTGTGAAATGTAACATTATTCAGTTTCAATCATATATTGACAGATGCTTTTCAACACAAAGCATGTGATCACAAGAAAAACTGAAAAGGTAAATGTAAAAAAGTTTAGTACAATATACTATAAATCACAAATGACATGTAAAGACTTTTTTTTAAAGAAAGTGCTTTTTTTTTTCTGAGGTCCAGACCCACACATGAATTTTGCGAGTGATTTTCATGTTTGCACTGATTTCAGTATGTTCAGTTTTAGTTATTAGCCTGTGTCTGTTGTATTTGTATTTCTGCATCCTGTGCCGTTTGTGTGAGTGATGTCGTGAGTAGATCCGTGCAGCTGTTCAGCGAGTGGTGTTGACAGAGGCCTCTGCCTGCCCGTCCACGAGAGGGAGCTGTTCTCTCCAGAAGGTGAACTGGCTGAAGGTGTCACTGCAGGGGAAGTCACACGAACCCCTGCGCTTCAGGAGCGGAAAGACGTGATCCACCACCTCGCCCAGACGCACGTACCTGCACAGGTAAACCACAGCTGACCTGACACACTTATTCAAATAAAGCATTTAATCATACAGGCACATAGTCAGGAACAGTGCTAACTGAGGGAGTAACTACTGAAAGCAGCAACACAACTGTCTTAACTACATTTATCAGTAATGTGACTACTGTTGTTCAGCTGTTTTCAAAACTAAGTAGTTTTTCCAGAAATAGTTGTGGAGTTGTGTGTGCTACAGTGTTGTTTTTAGAAGCTTTACAAACCAACAAACTGAGGTAATAATCAAACATCTCATATTAAGCGCTCTCTCTCATATCAAGCATTGATTCTTTTTAGTGAATTGGTTTGTTTGGGTGCTTTATTTACTGTAAATGAACCATTTCAAAATAACATTTCACTGATTTATTTTCTGGTAATGCAATGCATTTATATTTGCATAATTTCCAACATTTTTGTGGACAGGATTTTATGCTGCGTTCACGCCATTTCCTAATTTCTATAATTTCACGATGACAATGCATGACGTTTTACTCTGTGGTGTTATGTGTTTATATTATATGACAACACTATCAACGCCTAAACGAATCTGCAGAGGTCAGGTGGTACAAGTAGGAGTTTTCGGGAATTTCCCGGCTTACAAGTTGTAATTGCGATCTCTACGAGAAGTTGAAATATCGTAATTACGGTAACTTTACATAATTTCACCAGTAATCCGCCAAAATAAAAGCTAGAGGATTTGAAATGTTGTAAGCGCAAGGGTTTAAACATTTGAAAGTAAGCAATTATAAACACTTTAGACATAAACTTTAGTATTGTAACTTGTAGTGTAAAATAAAGTTATTGTTATAATTATTATAAAATATACATTTTTACTTTGCAGTACAACTTGCAACAGTTTTTTTTTATAACATATAATTGTTTTAATTAGTTAAAAACTACTAATAATAATTTAATTTAAATATTTTTTTAAAGGGCACCTATTATGCCCCTTTTTACAAGATGTAATATTGGTCTCGGGTGTCCCCAGAATGTATTTGTGAAGTTTCAGCACAAAATACCCCACAGTTAATTTATTATAACCATTTGAAAATGTCATTTTTGGGGCCTGTTTTAAAAAGAGCCGTTTTGGTGTGTACCACCTTAAATGTAAATGAGCTGCATATCCCCGCCCTGCTTTTGGATGAGGGCGTAACTTGCATACCTATGGCAATAAACAGTCGGTAGAAGCAGAATGGCTGAGAGTGAGAGACCCGCTGTTTTGTATGGCATTCGGCCGTACATGTTTGAACCGGAATCAGACCCAGATGATGAAAAGACTCCGGCAGAAGAAACACAAATGAGAATGGACCAGAACGTCTCGGAATAGTTATTTGATACATTTATGTACTTATAGAGTTGTAATCGCGTCCCCTTTGCAATTATGGATGTGCAACACACACACACACACACACACGGACACACACAAACTGTGATAACGTTGGCGCAATTTTTTGAAACTACAAACACAAATACTGTGATAACGTTTGCTACGTACAAACGAAATTACATTTATGTGATGTTTCTGTCTGCACGCCAACATCCCTCGTTCTACAGCTTCGTGTCGATGTGCTGGCCTTTGTATAAACATAGCAATTTTGATGTCTTTACAGAAAACATGCACAGTTTTTAATACAATATCTTTAAAATATATATTTATAAACGTGTGGTTACACTATACAAACAAGGTTTAAATTATATACACAGACATCCTACGACGACGACAACAACTTTAGACGCATTTGTTGTTGATTTGGCTGACATCGACTGAAATGACTATTTGTTCAAAAATCATAAAATACACTTAACGTTACTTCTACTGGAGGTGACGTTGGATCGCGAACAGTAGGCAACGATCCACACTTGAGGATTAACTTTGAAGCAAGACCTGCTTTAAATTGACCCTCATTCACAAAACAGTCAGTCAGAAAATGATTCGTGCAAACATAAACATATTTTGGAAGTTTAAGTGGCGCCTTTCCTTCGTAAATAAAATCCATCCACTGCGTTTTCAGTGGCTCTGATGTCGGAAGTAAGTGAAAACTTCTATGTACATTATTACATCCCACAACAGAACACTTTTCGACAAGGCAGCACAAATCGTCAGAACACCGGCTGTCGTTGAAACAATGGAGGATTGTGTAAAGAATAGATCACCGAGGGCGGGGTCTATGCCAAAACCACAGTGTCAATCAAACCACGTCGGTGGGGCTTGCGCAATTCTACGTCACATTGCGCGAATCTTAGAACAGCTCGTTCTGAGACAGTGCTTATGATTTATTGAGATTGTAAAAAAAACACTGGGTGGATTTTTATCATTCTAGGGTGGTTTTGCTCACACACTGCCAACACACATTTATGTTCAAACACCATGTAAAAGTGAATTTTGCATGATAGGTGCCCTTTAAATAAAACAAAAAAATTACAAAACAAGATTAAATATGTTATGCTTACTTGAATGTCATGTGACCATTATCAGCATGTCATGTGACCATCATCAAAGAATTGGGAATATCCAAATGTGTCGACAAATTGAAACTTAACTTAAAATCTCAGGGGTTCTTTAAGTAAATATTTTACGTCTAAGGGGTTGAGCTGACAAAAACCTCTGGGATCCCCTGTGCCAAGTATAAAAAGCTATAACATCAGCATTCCCTACCCAGTGACACAGTTTACTACTTTTTGTTAGTAGCTTCTAGTATAGATAACTTTTTCTTTTTTCATGAGTAGCTCGTATCTTGACACAACAGTTTTAAAGGAGCTTCCCCAAACACTGGTCAGTAGTGTGTACTCACGATGAGATGTTGGTCTTGGCATGTTCCTGGATCAGTTCTCCTTTAGGATTGACAGTGAAGATTCTGTTTAAGGGAACACCCACCTCCTTATAGGAAAACACATCCTACAGACACATTACAAAACACAGATTACAAAACTACACGTCACAGATCACGTACAGACATCTTTATTAGGTATGCAAACCATTTTGACTGATAAGTTAGCTAATAATTATGTTTATTATGACTGATATGATGACCAATGAACCAATTTATTGCTAATTTCTTGCATTTTCGTCATCTCTCGTGCTCACTCACGGTGTCTCTGTTCCCGAACGCCGCGTAGAAGGGCTCTGTGTTAGGGAGGAACAGATTCCTAATATCTGTCAAGCACGCCACCTTGAACTTCTCCGGCCTCTTCTCAATCACCTCCCTGAAAAGCAGAGAGAGAGAGTGTGTATGTGCATATTTTTTTGAGAGGAACATTTCAGACACCCTGCAGTGTTATGCATTTGTTATGCAGAAGTCCTTTATTTGGGTTTGGGTTTCAGACTAGCATAAATATTATCAATACTGTATGTCCATGCAGAACAAATCCATGCAACTGAGTAAATCATACGTGTATCGCAGGTTCTTTTGCTTAATTAAACCGGCTGAGGTTATTATCATTAACTAAAATTAAAACTATTAAAAAACATTTCGGTTAATTGACGTAAAGCTGAAATAAAATATAATATAAATTTTATTTAAAAAAATTTAAATTAGAAATGTTTTCTTAGAAAAGTTTAAGTTGAAACATTAAAATTATGAACTGGAAATTAATAAAAAATTAAATAAAACTGAAATTAAATTAAATTATAGCTAAATAGCCATATTTAAAAAAACATAAAAACTAATCAAAAACAAACATAAAATGAACATGAAAAAAATATATAAAAAATAAAAGCGAATTCAAAATAAAATTGTAATAAACTAAAATAAAAACTAAAATAACACTGAAACGGGGTAAATGCAATCTTCATCAATTTATACATGCATTTAAACTAGTTTATGTACAATTGTATCCATACATATAAATGATTGATATTGAATTTTGCAGATATAACTATAATGCGTTTATAGAAAGGCATTAAAAAAAGATTATTGATACTAGTCAAATATATTATGTTGAATGTGTTAAATGCAAGGTCCAGTGTATTGTGTAAGCAAAATAGTGATAATATCCAGAAATAATATTTTATGCATAATGCGTTACTTTTGATTATAAATATGCCCAAAATACACTGGGACCCTTATTTTGAAATGTATATGCTTAAGTTTACTACTTCCAGCTGCTCATTCAAAAAGATGAGGGCGTTGCGTTCGAAAGCTTAAAAACGCTGCCTTCAAATCCAAAGCACGTCCGAATCCAATGTAAGTGTCACTTCTTGTCTCCTGAGATACTTTCATATGATCGATTTTTGAAGGCTTTTTGAAGGCATAGATTTATCCCTCGCTGCCTTTGATATCCCACAATCCTGTGCGTTCCATTCTGTGACAATTAAGGTGAAAAATAAAGATGGCGTCTGAAAGTTGCGTTATTGGTCAGTTTGTGTGTAAATGTAAGATTTTGACCAACGTTTTACTATTGGAGTAATTAAATACATGCTTAGTTTTCAGTAATGCTCTCTCTATTTTGCTGTAGATCATTAAACCGTTACTCTGCCTCTGAAGTTAGTATCGTGAGGTAACTTTGTGCGTAAACGCTGCCTACAAAGTCATTGCCTGATAAGGCAGCGAGGGAACATGTCAGCTACCAAAGTTCAGACGCAGCCGAAATATGCACTCTTACAAACATTTACAACATATTACACAATAAAAACCATAAATTAACATTGTCATAATTCATCGACAATAGATCATAAGCAAAGAATGAAATTTATTCATTGATTGCATACTGCTCTGAACCTAGAACAGTACCATGTGACAGTGACTTTGAACGAGCTGTGCTCCCATTTATTTATTTAATTAAGTGTGAGCTTCTGTCATGAATGTGTGGTTTGTCGTTGTTCTTTATCTTGTGTATTTTTCAGCACTTTTGGTCAGCCCTGTTTGCTGTTTTTAAAGTTGCAGTAGGGAGTTTTCAGAAAATGTTGACATAGCCTGAAAATTTGAACAAGCACAACTTCCAGGTCCAACCCCCTTGCTCTCTGCTGCACTACAGCCCTCCATCCACAGCTCCTCCCCCACAGCGGAGCCTGCCGTGAACGCGCAGGCTAGTAAACAGGACCACCGATGACGGCGGATTATAAACAGTTATGGAACATTCACTAATAGGGACGAAACATCAACAATATGCTTTACATTGACTATGGCCTGCCCATAGTTTGACTACAAACTTGGTCCTCAAATCATTATGTATTTTGCAATACATGTAACTTTATAACGTTGCACTCTTTCTATAAGTTATAAATAGCTAGTAAGATAACGTTAAAGGATTAGTTCACTTTAAAAAAAACTTTTGCTGATAATTTACTCACCCCCATGTCATCCAAGATGTCCATGTCTTTCTTTCTTCGGTCGAAAAGAAATTAAGGTTTTTGATGAAAACATTCCAGGCTTTTTCTCCATATAATGGACTTCAATAGGACACAAACGTTTCAAGGACCAAATGACAGTTTCAGTGCAGCTTTAAAGGGCTTTAAACAATACCAGACGATGAATAAGGGTCTTATCTAGCGAAACGATCGGTCATTTCAAAAATAAATACAAAACTTTAAGTTTTATAAGCACAAATGCTCGCCTTGCTCTGTTCTGTGATGCACGTTCGTGATCCTGTTCGAACTCGTTCATCAAAATGAACAAATCTTTTTTCGAGTCATTTCGTTCGTTGAATGAACGAAATGACTCGAAAAAAGATTTGTTCATTTGGATGAACGAGTTCGAACAGGAGACTCACGAACGACAGTACGCGCTCACGCTGTTCAAGAGAGGGGTGATCAGCGCGTACACGAGCGTGATTGACACTGCTAAGACATTCCTCCTGGCTCTGATTGGTTGTTTCTGACCGGGAGCGGTGTATTTCTGCAAATGGCAATAGGACCACAGGGAGGAGCCAAAGGAGCTTGATTTTTTCCACAGATTATCTGTCTCATATTCTACTGTCAGGACATAATGACAGTTTTAACAAATATTTGTTTACAAAAGCTACCTACTGGAGCTTTAAATGTGCTATATAAATAAATACAAACTTGAAACTTATTTATTTAAATCATTGCCTTTTGAAGTTTAATAATCATATAAGGCCATGTTGTGATCTTGTTTTTCTATCCCCAAAATTAAAAAATTACATTTTTTATACAATTTAAGATATTTAAGACTGTTTATGTCTTATGTCACATTTGATCAAACTGAATTTAAGACATTTTAAGACTTTTAAGCAACCACGGGAACCCTGTAAATGAAGAATTTTACTTTTAAGTGTTTTTAGTTTAAGTGTGTTTAGTTTTAATTGAATACATAAAGATGGAATAAGCTTAAAGGGACAATGTGTAGTTTTTTAGGTATTTTCTTATCTAAAATCAATATTTTTCTTCATAAATATGTCCTCAATGGTATACAAATACCTCTGCCAATGATCTGACTTATCCTCGTAAACGAAGAATTTATTATCTTTATATACATGTGACGGTTAGGTCCACGGAGGCTTCTATGTCGTTCCGCCATCTTGAAAAACTATAATAGCAGAGAGGGTCAAAAAGTACTAGGCCAACGCATTTCCACAACACGTTTTCGTTCAGAGCCAGCGTCACGTAACTGAAAGCAGCAGAAACGGAGGAGCAGAGGCTGCATTAAAAGGCTGCATTGCACTGTTATTATTCATACGGTAACATTCGTTTGTTCGTTGTGTCAAGTTGCAGTTTGTTTGAAATAACAAACCTGTTCACCCGAAGGAAAACTCGACAAAGTGCTATTAGAAGACATCCTGTCATAGCTTTTTGGTACATAACAGCTACCGTAGATGCAACACGCATTTGAAAAAGCGAGGCGCTGGAGAGCACAGTTCGTTTGAATGCAAAATACAATTTCACCGCTAGATGGGAGAAATTCCTACACAATGTCCCTTTAATGTAAAAGCAAAAGAAGTCAATGAGATGTCTTCAGATATGTAGTGTGTGTGAGTGTGTGTAATCACCTGTGCAGTGCTGAAAACAGGCTGCTGGGACTCAGTAAAACAGGTCCCTGTGGTAACATGGTTCCTCTCTCATTGACCCAGTGCAGGTAACCCCGTGTCATGTTAGCCATACCGATCGCCCTCGCTGAGCAATACAGAAACTTATAACCATTCCTGTAAAACACACAAATATTTCAATCTTCATCCTGATGATATAGCAGAGAATCAGAGAAACAGTTGTGGTCTCTTACTGGCTGACGTTATGATACAGATGTGCGATGCCCTGATGGGTCCAGTCTTTACCCAGTGTGGGCAAAATATGCCCCAACTTATCTGACCTATGAAAGAAGAACATTAACGTAAAGCAATTTGATGTATTATTGTGTAAGATTACGATTATGTTCATGATTATGCACCTGGTGATTGTGCCATCGATGTCTGAGATGATGATTTTATCATCCCAGTTCCACAGGTAGATGGTTCCCTCACAGCGGCATGTGCCCTGATACTGAGTCGTCACGCTGAAAACCACGTCATTAAGACCGTCCTTTAGCTGTAGACTGACCTACAGCAGACAAACACACTCTGTCACAATCAGTGTTGGGGTGTGAGTGTTTGCAATTCACCATCTTCTAAACTGCCCTTTTCTCATATGTAGTTTTGACTATATATCTCATGATCTCATATGTATGTATCCAAGTCTTCTGTTTTATAGCAAAATACTGCTGTTTATTGCTGTTTTGGACTCAAATTTAACCATTTTTTAGTAGTATTTAGTGTGGCATTAAATCTGTTCAAATTTACCAAAAGATAATTCATTCATTCTAAACAGTCATTTTGAGCTTGTAAAAATCTTATTAAATTATAAAATAAATAATCATATTATTATCTTTTTCACCTGAAGTCCACATATAATGTTAGTTTGTTTCTTAAAGGGATAGTTCACTTAAAAAATTTTTTCATCATTTACTCTCACTCATGCAATCCCCGATGTATACGACTTTCTTTCTTCCAATATTTAGGAAAATAATCAGTCTCTGTGAGTCTATATAATGCTAGTGAAGGGGTGCTGTTCGGTTGACGCTTGAAAAACCACATACAGCAATCATGACAGTAATCCATACGACCCCAGTGGATGAAATGATAGGTGTGTGTAAGAAAAATACTTATTTATATATAAATACTTAGTTATATTTTTAACTTGTTTAACTATAAATCACGTTACTTCTCTTGCAAACTTCACAACGCACTTATGTCACGCATCACAACGCACCCCTCGTGATCATATGACAATAGTAAAAAGTGATGGATTACCCTCATAATCACTGTGTGTGGTTTTTCAAGCATCAACTGAGCAGCACCCATTTACTTGTATTATTGAAGTCCCTGTAAAGGCAATTCTAAACAAAAATTCTAAATGCATTATAAAAGTTAGAAATGTATTGCTAAAACATATTACAAAGACTGTGAACTGTGAAGTACTGAATTGTGGAGTTAGACCGTTAAACAGTTTTTCACCATTGCTGTGTTCCGGATTTTTTGGGCGGGGCTAAAACGGGGTCTTGATGATGCACTGGAGCCACTGAGGCTGGCCCCTCCCCTTACAATATAAATAGAGCTGTAGGATTACAAATTTTATTTAAATGTTTAATTGAGCTTCCAATACTATAGTATTTTAACTGATAAAGTTGCACACTGTTTTATCCATTTTGAGGCAATCAGGGTTTCGGACATTAACCTCTTGTCACATTTAAAGGTCAGCTGGGCCTTTTGTTGATCTAATCAGGCTGATTGGATTAGCATCTCAAGACTCTGAGTTACACTGTTACCAGCTGAATCAAGAATCCCCTCCTCTATGAAATTAATCCCACCCCCTTGAAATGTATATAAACTGCAATGTAAAGTTCCCTTAGTTAGACTTGGGTAAGATTTTGGATGAAGCAGACTACAGCAAATAAACAATCCTGCTTAAAAGATACAATCCCAACGTCTCCTGGTCTTCGCTTCTAAGTCTCCTACACTTAAGAAGAACAAGGTTTACAACAGATGGTGCCTGTGACCCGGATAGAGCTACTCACCAGAATCCAGATTGAATCAACAAAGATCTCAACAAAGAATGAACTTTCTGACTGAGTTCCAGAGCTGAATCTCAACTGGACCTCAACAAAGCTGACTGAGTTTTCCAGACTGAATCTTTTCATTCAAACAACGATTCGGTGAGTTTCACTCTATTCAAAGAACCAGACCAGTACGAATTGTGTGCCTCTGCGCCGTCAGAGAAAGAGTTAACAGACAGCTGTAGTGTTTGATTACCTAAAGTTATCCTTTAAAAGTTGTCTTTAAAAGATGAAAATATATCCTCTGTGTCACGCAGGGGAGATTAGTATTATTTTGCTAATTATTTGTTTTGTTGTTTGTTACCTTGTGGTGTCACCCTCTAAAAAAATTCTTTTAGAGAAGAGAGTTTGATCCTCTGTTCAGGCAGGGAAGTTTTTAACATCACGTGTTAAAAAGATATCCTCTGTTTGTCAGGCAGGGAAGATTAGTATCATTTGCTAATTATTTGTTGTTTTTTTTTTTGTTATTTTGTGTTACCCTGTGAGTTTAAGTCATTGTTAGGAGAGCACATGGACTCCATAGTGACTCCGTCAGTCAGATTGAATTTGACAAAGAAATTTGGTATTCACCCAGAAAAAGTTTGGTCTATTGAAGAATGCAAAAAGGTGTTAGGTGCATGTATCAGGAAGAGAAACATAAAAGGCATTAATTTCTGTCACATGGAATTTAGCTTATCTATTGCACAAGAACAAGCTAGGTGTATAGCTAAATTAAAAGAACAGAACGAACAATTGCACACTAAGGTGGGCCATAACCAGGCCTCAACCAAATGTGACTCAGAAGACCAACAGTCAGATGAAACTTATCCTAAATTACAAACATTCTTTGAAACAGATGTAGACATCCCATCATTATCTGATAAGCATGTAAATTCTGTGAAGGTGTGTGGGGCTCAAAAAAGATCACAGGGAAGTGAGGAGACAGAAAGTGTTCCTCCCAGTTCTCCTGTTGTTCAAATTGCCAAAGCGCTAAGACCTAAGGATATAGAAAAAATATCCCAAAGCTTACCTTCTGTACGCACAGTTTTTTCTGAATTTAGAAGGGCATTGATCAGTAAAATGCGTCTTTACGACATGTCGTTGGCAGAAGTCACACAGCTGATGTCACAAATTCTAACTGAATCTGAATTCAACAGTTTTGAGTCTGCTGTTACTTCTGAACTACAACATGCCAGAAAAGATAAACTGAGAGAGGGAGTTCTGAGAGTGTTAAAGAACATTGTTGGACCAAACATGGACTGGTCAAAGATCACTAGTTTGGTACAGAAGAAGGGTGAAAATGTATGTGAGTACACAGAAAGATTTTGCCAGACCGCTGCAGCTTACAGTGGGATTGTTGACACTTCAGAGAAGGTGCTAGAGGACAATGGTGCCCTCGTTCGCACATGGTTTGATGGTCTTTTGTCAGAACATAGAAATGCATTGCCTTTCTTAGAAATCACATGGTCCACTAGGACCCTGCAAAGCAACCTAGACAGGTTAGCTACTTGGGAAAGAGATTCTGATGTCAGGGCGAGAGTAAAAATTGCAGCAGCATCGTTTAAGGTCAACACAGAGAACCCACAGAAACGTAAATGTCCTAAGAGAGAGGGCAGTTGTTATTACTGTGGTAAGCCTGGACATTGGAGAAAAGAATGTAGGAAAAGCAAAAAGAACTTTAGAGAAGTTAACAATGTTACTCAGCTCCTACTCAGTCTACTTGCTACTCTGAAGCAGCCATTCCCCACGTCATTAAACGGGTGGGGCAGCTTGTTGAGGTGTTAACCATTTGGGCTGTGAGTGCTTAATTTCCCCAGTAACTTACAACAGAGATAAAATACTTATTCTTATGTTTAAAAGAACAAAAGGAAAAGTGACTGTCTCAGCTTTCCTTTGTGGGGACAATGGTTAAGTAGACTCACAGCCTTAAATGTTGTCTACAGCACAGGCCCTTCATTAGTAATGAGCTGGGTCAGGCTGTAAACTTAAAATGCCCTCAATGTAATGTCCGCATTAATGAATCAAGCAAAAGTCACTTCTGTCACTTCCTCTCGCTGGGGAAATTGGTTAGCAACTCTCACAGCCCCGAATATTGTCTTACAGCGTGCACCTGTCACGAATCCGTCCTCATGTATGATGTCTGCTATGACTGAAGTTTTGTTAGAGGATGAAGGAGAAATGACACACGATTGTGTTACGCTTACATATACCCCTACGAGTGAAGTAAAAGAAAATCCCATAGATAATTCAGAATTTGAGTTGTTTGTTGACGGTTCAGCTCAAGTAATTGAAGGTAACAGACGAGCAGGTTATGCAGTAACGTCCACCACGGAAGTGTTAGCTTCAGGACGTCTTCCAGATCATTTTTCAGCTCAAGCTGCAGAACTAGTAGCCCTAACAAGAGCATGCACGCTAGCTTCAGGATCAGTTGCTAATATCTACACAGATTCCAGATATGCTTTTGGGGTAATTCATGATTTTGGTGTCATTTGGCAAACCAGACAGTTTCTAACTTCTGCTGGATCCCCCATTAAGCATGCTGAATTAGTGAAAGATCTAATGTTTTCCATGAAACTTCCAAAGAAGTTAGCAGTGATCAAAGTAAAAGCACATCTCACAACTAATACTACGGAAGCTAAAGGTAATGCTCTTGCCGATATGGCAGCTAAACAGGCTTGTTTCTATGCAACTGTACAAGTGTGTTCAGGTAGTACAGGACAGAAGACAATTATGCCTCCTGAATCAATAATTGATCTGTACAAAGACGTTCCTCTGTATGAAGCATGGACATGGTTAGACAAAGGAGCCACCGTGGATTCATCCGGTTGCTGGACAAAAGGGGGAAAGTATGTTGCTCCCGAATCACTGCTGCCATATTTGGCTCAACAAATACACAAATTGGGTCACAGTGGTCCAGCAATGATGAATCACAGGTTCTCAAATCAGTGGTGGAATCCAAAATTCAGAAATGTAGCCACAGAAACAGCCAAGAGGTGTGTTACATGTCAGAAAAATAATGATGTACCAGCAGCCACTACACCAGCAACACATACCCCAGCCCCACCAGGACCATTTATTCACCTTCAAGTTGATTACATATCATTGCCTCGTTGTAAGGGAAAAACTGATGTTTTGGTAGTAATAGATAAGTTCTGAAGATGGGTAGAAGCTTATCCAACAGGGCGGGCTACAGCTGCACATACTGCTAAATGTCTTGTCTCTGATTTCATTCCCAGATGGGGATTACCAGATTGCATTGACTCAGATCAAGGTACACACTTCACAGGACAGGTAGTCAAGGAAGTGTCTAGAATTTTGAAGATTAAGTGGAATCTTCACTGCCCATACAGGCCACAAGCATCAGGACAGGTTGAACGATCGAACAGAACAATCAAAACCAGACTAAGCAAAATGCATCAGGAAGGGGTACCATGGGTCGAAGCACTGCCAGCAGTATTGTGTAGTATGAGAGCATCACCTAAAAGAACAGTAGGACTGAGCCCTCATGAGATTATTACTGGACGCCCCATGCAGATGCCAGGTGTGATTGATCTTAGAAATGCTGATGTACACATTGCCTCAGATGCCCTGATTGCTTACTGTGAAAACCTAACAAAGGCGGTACAGAGTGCCAGAGAGAGAGTTGAGTCATGTTGGCAGACTCCACCAGAAGGTGGACACACAATCATCCCAGGTCAATGGGTCATGATAAAGTAATTCAGGAAAAAGCCATTAGAACCTAAGTGGCATGGACCACATCAAGTGATGTTGATTACAGCAGCTGCAGTATTGTGTCAGGGAAGGAAAACCTGGACTCACGTATCACACTGTAAAGTTGTTCCCCCTCCAACAGGGATAGGATAGGACACGAACCAGTGGGGAGCCGAGGGAAGAACCGATTGCAACAGGCGTCGGGGGCCAACCGTTCGGTGAAGAATCCCTCATAGGCCTTCCCATCCATTAATCCATCCTCACCTCACTGCGTTCTTTAGGTGTCATAAATAAGAAATAGGGAAAGAAGGAACAACAATAGCAGACTCGGAAAATGTACCACCCTAGTGTTTGAACCAATACTGCTCTACTGTTTAGCAGACTCAGAAAAAGTTTACAACCATAGTGTTTGAACAAATACTGCTCTACTGTCTAGCAGACTCGGAAAAGTTTACAACCCTAGTGTTTGAACAAATACTGCTCTCCTCTCTTTTGTTTTCTTTCTTATTCTGTGCAGACACCACTTGATGACTGTTCCGGGACCCATATGCACCGACCTCGGCATCTGCGTATGAAGCCACAAGAAAACCTCAAGAACACGACTAGACTCACTGCCGAACCAACTATCACGAAAGAAAAAAAATAAATAAATACACAACGCAGAGACTCACATACGAAACCTTCAGTCATCCATCAACATGATCAAGATTGTCATACCAGTAACATCACAGACACTCTCGCTTCGCACAAGATAATGATCTTACAGAACAGAGTGGCCTTGGATTACATTCTAGCAATGCAAGGAGGTGCCTGCACCATCATCGGACCTGAGTGCTGCACCGGGTTAATGGACCCAACAGAGAACTTGAACAAAATCCAACAAGACATTCTTGATCTTTCAGCAAAATTACACCAGATGACTGAAGATTATTATCCGTAAGAACTTCAAGGACCCTAATTGCATGTGTGTTTCTGTGTCAGCATGCAATTATAGAAAAGCAAACACAGAACATGCGTTATGTGCCTGTAACGATCACAAGTTACAAGAATGAACTTTTAAGTGTCTAAATTTGTATTTTGTGAGAGTTATTTAGAACTCTCAAAGGGGGAAATGTAGGATTACAAATTTTATTTAAATGTTTAATTGAGCTTCCAATACTATAGTATTTTAACTGAGAAAGTTGCACACTGTTTTGTCCATTTTGAGGCAATCAGGGTTTCGGACATTAACCTCTTGTCACATCTCAAAGGTCAGCTGGGCCTTTTGTTGATCTAATCAGGCTGATTGGATTAGCATCTCAAGACTCTGAGTTACACTGTTACCAGCTGAATCAAGAGTCCCCTCCTCTATGAAATTAATCCCACCCCCTTGAAATGTATATAAACTGCAATGTAAAGTTCCCTTAGTTAGACTTGGTTAAGATTTTGGATGAAGCAGACTACAGCAAATAAACAATCCTGCTTAGAAGATACAATCCCAACGTCTCCTGGTCTTCGCTTCTAAGTCTCCTACACTTAAGAAGAACAAGGTTTACAACAGAGCACATTATTAACATCAGTTTGCCGCTCAGTCGCGAGTTACTGTCAATATTATTAGTTACTACAGCCTACAGTTTGCTAGCTAGCTATGCGTTCGTCACGGAAATGCGTACTACCTGGATGCGGTCACGTACAAAACAGATCGGTGTCCTTATTTACATTTCCGAAAAACCATCACATTAAGAAGAGGTGGATTCATTTTGTGAAGTGACACCTTGATGGAGAGCTGATGATTGTGTGAGTGGTCATTTTACACGAGATAGTTTTATAAACTTTCGTCGGAGACAACTGGGATTCACTGATAATCCGCTGTTACTGGTGAATGGGGCCGAACCGACTATCTCCCGCCACGCGAGTGGGCGTGGTTTCAGCGCAGACAGTGGACACGCCCCCAGCGTTTGAGAGCAGAGACTACTGCTCATTTTTTCAAGATTTTGATAGCTTATTTTATGTACTTGCCGGCTTTTTTATCATTCAAATTTGACTGGGTGGCTATTAACACATTTTTCTGTGGTGTGACAAACTCAGAACACATACTTAATTTTGACTTTACAGGGACTTTAAGGACTCACAGAGACTGATTATTTTATATCCGAAGAAAGGATGGCATGAGTTTGAGAGTAAATTATGAGAGATTTTTCTTTTTTTGTTGAACTATCCCTTTAATTAAATTCATTAATCTTACGAGTTGTTCTGAAGAAAGGCGGAGAGTTTTCTGATAGGACACGCCTTCTCTAGCAGGGGCGGAGTCTGTGTGAACAGGTACAGGGGTTTGTTTGGCAGATAAGT
The DNA here is from genome assembly GCA_026230005.1 of Gila orcuttii. Lineage (NCBI taxonomy): Eukaryota > Metazoa > Chordata > Actinopteri > Cypriniformes > Leuciscidae > Gila > Gila orcuttii. The sequence goes on from JAPDVR010000012.1 coordinate 6,751,511, forward strand.
GATCTTCATCGCTGGAAGAGGACTCGTCTTTCCGTCTGTCAACAAACACTTGGTTAAACGTATGAATAATTACAGACTGCAATATAATTTCAGATGAAATCGTATGATGGATCCATCAGATCTGAACCTGTTCTTGATGGTCTCGTCTCCCGCAGCACAGGCTGAACCGCTCGAGACTGAATCCTGCAAACACAAAGACATGAGCAAAAGTCACAAAACTGGAAGTCAACATCCAGTGCATCATTTGAAACAAAGCCCATGGTGATGATGTGTGTACAAATTTGACTGAATACCGGTTTGGCACTGTTTGTTCTTCCTCGCCACGAAAACCACCATCTTCCTCGGTTTCTGGGCATCTTCTCCTTCATAAGTCTCTCTACGGTGGCCTGTGAGGGACATGCACACAAGCGTAATGCTAAACAACTGAAAAAGTCAAAATAAGCTCTCAGAAATTGAAGGCACAAAGACTCAAACACATGCTGGACTCTCATGCAGAGAAGATGATTGATAAAAACTAGTGCAACGAACTAAGGAACTAAAGAAATTAAGCAGGTGACAGAAAACAAACTCCAGCCCAGAACACACATGACTGAGCCCTGCAAACTAAAACACACACACACACACACACACACACACACACACAGAGGGAGGTGATACACAGGACAAGAGAACAGATGGTAAAACTTGATAATAGCGTCATTGCGAGTCATCTTACATATGTGATTGTCAAACTACAAGCGTCATTTGCAGTTGCAATATACTATTCAAAAGTTTGGGGTTGGTAAGATTTTTGAAAGAAGTCTCTTGTGCTCGCCAATGCTGCTAATTTACTGATTTGCTGCTCAATAAACATTTCTTATTATCAACGTTAAAAAACTTGTGCTGCTTAATATTTTTATCTTTTATTTTATTTTTATATACGTTATCAGGCAATATTAGATATTTAATAGTGCATGTTCATTTCCCATATTTTTAATACTTGGAACATATCAAAATAATTTTAGAAATCATGTCATGGCTTTTTTTTGTGTTCTTTTTTTATAAAAATCTCAAAGTGAATATATTTAATATTATTTCATTAAAATAATCAGTTTATCTGTATCGTCGATAATTTTATATGTGATTAAATAATTTATATAAGTGATACCAGTATTAACTAAATATTTATTTCAATACAAAAACAGTCATAAAATGCTGCACAGGGACTTCTGGGAGAACTATTGAGTGATTAATCAGTCAAATTAATCAGCGAATCAGTTGTTCGAACAAGTTCACTGAAATAAAACATCTGAATTAATTAATTTGCTAAAATGAATCGGACTTCCAAATGTTTCTGGAGAAAGAGAGACTCTATATAGTGTGTGTGTGTGTGTGTACCTTAGGCAATGGTTTCTGGAAAGCTTGCATAGCCAGCATAATAGGAGCAGCAGTGCTCCAGTTATAATACCTGCAAAAATAGCTGCTGTTATTTCAGTCCAAGACAAATGAGATGAGAATCGATTACAGTAATGTGAACCTCACTTAGAGCCGATCTTCACCACCAGATTAGGGTCATCAATGATGGATGGATTATCAGCAAACTGCTGAAAAGACACAGACTTCTGCTGGAAATGCTCTGAATGAGAGAGAGAGAGAGGACAGTAAATCAATAGGAATGTATAAATATGTATTAGTTTGAGAAAGGCCAGAAAAATACTCTATGCACGTACGCAAATGCAGTCCTGAATGCTTAATGAATGCATTTCAAGCAAGTAGTCCTGACTCCTGTTGTACATAATTAATGTGCAGTGCTGTTTGTGAGCGAGTCTGTGCACCTTTAGTGATCTCTCTGTTTTCTGTGAGGCCTCCACAGAGAGAGATGGCCATCGTGGGAAGGTCGTAACTGTCCAGTCCGCTGTCTGCTCCTGAGCTGCACATAGACTGGGGAGACACGGTCACACTGCGGACACCGGAACGCTCTGAACCACTGAGAAAACACAAAAACAAGCAATACAATGTTTCATTGGTGATATAAGCAGTCTTAGTCATTCTAGCATACAAATATTTGATAAAGCCGACTCTATCATATTCTATCACTCTCTCAATCATCATTGTTGCATTGCATTATGTTTTGCCCACCTACAATAAAAACATAACTTTGATCATAAAACTAAGCATATAAATATCATCTTACTAAGACATTATTAGGAGATATAGAGTAACAGCTGATATTTATATGCAACTCTATAAAGTTATAAAGATCTCATTGAATTACATTACAAGCTATCTTACTTTTTGGCCGTAAAAATATGCACCAAGTTTTTTCTCAGATTAGTACGGGCCTCTGAATAAAATTTTCCTCCTTGAGTATGAGCTACATATTCTAATTACATCATACTATGTGAGCTATAAAAGCCCGATGCATCAAATATGATGCTGAAAACTTAAAAAAAATAACTTTTTTTTATATTTTGTCTAAAGGTTCCATACTGTTCCATTTAAAAAATAGATTTTTCTTACTATTACTTCATATGTCAGGCTTTACAGGGTTAATACAGCCTTATAGAGAGGTGAAATTAGGATGACACACCTTTTAGGGAAGTAAAGTGCCGCCACCTCCGGCTGCAAATCCTTTATATCATCCAAATACACACCATCAGAACCCAGGTGGCGACTTTTCTTATCTGCATGAGTACACACAAAACACCATAAATTAAGTAATACACAAAAACAAGGCTAACTGAATTTTTAACCCCAAAATTATGCAGTAAATAACCTTTTCTTTTAGTCTTATTTTGTGGGCGGGGTCCAGTATTTACTCCTCCCTCCTCAACCTCAGACATCAGGCAAGCTGCCGGTGTCACATCCTGCTTTTCAAACTTTTTCGCTCTGTTTGATTGGCCATCAGCATGTAATGTCCTGTTGCTGTCATGATAATGGGCGGCAGTCACAGGGATGACTCTGAAATGTGTGTTGTCAGAGACTGGGATTGACAGTGGACACGCAGGCAGGACGTTTGGTTTCGCTGACAGAAACGATGGCTGTAAATACATTTTTATTATGAGGTAAGTATGAGTTTAATAAATGAGGGGTCTTTCGAATCACACTGACGGTATAGTTGCTGTTAGTTGGGTTAATGTGTCAGTGAGTTGGATTTTAGGATAATTCTGACCTTGGCAACTTGTGGTAACTCCCCCCAGGACCACAACATGTCCGAATCCTCCTGCTGTCCTTTACACAGCAGTTCAGAGTCACTCTTAGGGGTGCAGGGACGAGACACATTAGGACTGGAGAGAACAAGAGAGGACATAATAACCTTTACTGCACAAACTAGAGTTTTACATACATTTTACGTATATGCAAAACTCATCAATACTATGCAAATAAAGTTTAAAAAAAAAGAGAGCACTGACAGAGGTTATTTTGCAATATTTTTATAATTCATTGGTAATTATTAGAATTATTGGTGGTGGTTGAGGAGATTCCCCCTTCCATGTAAAGAGCTTTGAGTGCCGAGAAAAGCGCTATATAAATGTTACGAATTATAATTGTGAATAAGGATGTGTGAGCGAGTCTCTGTGTTCGGGCTCTTCCTTTATATTTATACATTTATATTAGAAATCATTCTAATATGCTGATTTTCTGCTCAAGAAACATTTGTGATTATTATTATTAATGTTGAAAACAGTTGTGCTGCGTAATTTTTTGTGGAAACAGTGATACATTTTTTCAGGATTCTTTGATGAATAGAAAGTTCAAAAGTATTTAACTATTAGTTAGTATATTAACTATTATAAATGTCTTAACAGACACTTTTAATCAATTTAATGCATCCTTTCTAAAAATAAAAAAAAAGATTTTTTTTTAAAAATAAAAGTTGTACAGACCCCAAACTTTTGAATGTTTATAGTGCATATATTTTTTATATATGATGCCCGAATTTTTTGAAATTTAATAGATTTTTTAAATTATTTTTAGTCTGCCAATATTATAAATATATTTTTAGCACTAATAATTTAATAACACTGTTAAATGTAATCTCGAACAAAACATTTTTCATACTGTACATTACAATGTTGTGATGCCTAAATTAACTTGAGGGATTTAAAACTCAATTTTAGTGTGTGTGTTTGGGCTTTACCTGTGAACAGGAGTCCACTCTCCATCTGAGCAAGCATAAGTTGTGTTTTGCTTGATTCCAGTGGATGAAGCTCCATACGGCAGGTCTCTACACACATAGAAACATACATAAGATACCTGTGTTGGTATTCTTAAAACTACTTCATTTTGAGATTCATGCATTTGCTCTAAAAAGGCTTAAAAAGATCAGCCGACCTGTTCGGACCGGGCAGCTCGCTGTCATTGATGTCGATGTTGAACAGTTCCTCCTCTGAGAACGCCACACTCTCCTCCCTCTTCACATCCTCCAACCTGCACTTCCTTCTCCTCTTTCTTCTCTTCTTAATCATTCCATTCTCAGTGCTAGAGCCCATCAGAAAACCCCCGTCGGACGGAATGGGAGATGTGGCCAGGTAAGAAGGAATCGCTTCCTGTAGGGAATCATCAGAAAAGAAAGTTAATCTGAGATCTGATCAAACAAGCGTGTACTGTGAGCTATCAACAGACTTCAATAATACATTTGTTTTGGCTCTGAATGAGGTCACATAATATTGTTGAATGTAAAGTGTGCAGTGTAATAATCAGAAGTATTAGATGAGAATAATAGAGATGAAATTATGAAAATAAGATTGTGGGCATGAAAACAGGATGTTCCCTCAGCTGATCTCAGAACCACAAATTCTGATTCTCAAAAACAAGTGTCACATTTACAGTAGGCTCCCCACACTTCCTATATTTACTTCCTGTATTTCTTTCGATATGATCCCATTCAGAACACTAATCTGTTCCACAATACTATTCTGTTCCAAAACACTCTTCTATTTTATAATAATGCTTCATTCTAAAATCATTGTACTGTTCTAGAACTGTTCTGTTACTTTTTAGAATTTTACTTCCAAAGTATTCTAACTTCTAAAAGTGTTCCTTTTTCTGTTCTAGAATCACTCCTCTGATCTGTTCCGGAATGCAGTTCAGTTCTAGCAAGCTAGATTAAGATCACAGCATGGTCATGCAAAACGACTTCAGAGCCTACAGCACTGAAACCCATGCAGCTTTATGTTTATGGTTCTCTGATAGATCTTCTACTCATCAAGTATCTTTGCTCTATGTGAATTCACAGGTCAAAGGTCACCAAACTTGAGCTTGCATTTTCTGGTCTCCGGTGCTCACTATGAATAGAAGTGAATGATCACAATGTCTAGTGTGACCAAAGCTTTAAAAAGGAAACGATCATGAATATTGGTGAGCACACGGTGAGGGTTTGCATGTTTCTCTGTTGTTCTGCACCTGATTGTCTTTCATCTCCTTGACAAAAAACGCTTCTCCATTCTCGCCTAACTTCATGTGCAAATTCACAGGTTCCCCATTGATCTCAATGTCCACCTGATTGACAGAAAGAGAGAAGATTAGACAGCACATTATGGACCAACCAGATATCATAGGGAGGTCAGACAACATATCCTTGTTATCTTAAATGTATCCTGGTACCACTCACCACTTTCTCTCGTGATCTCAGGACACCCATCTTTCCAAAGCGCACGTGAAATGGAGAGCAGATAAGAGCTCCATCCGGCTGTCGGACAACGATGACATCAATGCAGCCGGACAGCGTGGCGGGATTCAGACCCCTATAGAGTTCCTTCACCTGCACGAACACCTGGCCTGCCAACTGACCCACGTAATTCATGGTCTGAGTCTACATGGAGAAAGGAGGAGAAATGTCATTAATGGAACCTGTACAAGTATGGTCATTATATGAGGCCTTGAGACGAAGAACCATAGTGCATATTTTCAAATTTTGAATAATAATTTTTTTTTAATTTGGACTGAACATTATATTTTTTTTTTTTTTTTTACTTGAAGATAGACAACAAAAGCGTCCCAATTCTAATGAGATAAGATTTTTTCAGTGTCAATCTTAAAAATAAAAAGTTAGAGTAATTTACATTTCTGGAATGTGGAAGAACAGTATATGTCCAGTTAATGTGGAATAACAGTATAAGTCCAATTCATCATATCACTCTTTGAAGTGTGCATTTTTCTTATATTAAAGTACCTTCAGAATTACATTGAAGAAGAGAACAGAATATTATAGACATTTAAGGTGGACGTTTTTGCCATGAGCCAGTATGCAACCACCCAAAACATCCTAGCAATCACATAGCAATGCTCTAAAGACATTTGTAGTCATGGGCGTTTTCGAAACCTTTGTGAATCATCTTTTTCTGAACCAGTGATTCGGAGCGCCTGTCAAACTGCCAAAGTGATGCAATTTCAGTAAATGAGGCTTCATTACGTCATTTGAGATGTTTTTGAAATTTCAATGATCTCTGTGAACCCATTAACTATAGGGTTCAAGTCTATATCAAGGCTGGGCAAACTCTGGCCCTCGAAATCCACTTTCCTGCAGAGTTTCAACCATGGTGAATCTCACCTGCCTGTAGCTTCCTACTAATAGTGAAGGCATTAATTAGCTTGTTCGGGTGTGTTTGTTTATGGTTGAAGCTAAAGGACAGTGGATTCGGAGGGCCAGAGTTGCCCAGCCCTAGTCTATATGATTTTTACCTGATCTCGAATCACTTTTATAAATTTGTAGACATGTAATGACACATTTATATAATAAAAAGGAAGAATTGTCGTTAATAGTCTCTTATTGGTCTGAATAACCAAACCCTCTATATAAAACAAACAAAACAAGCCCTAATTTAATCAAATCATACATATTATAAATTCACTTTATATTTAATGGTATTAGATGATTTGTTAATTGCATTTAACAGATTACACCTTTCATAAAACATTTGGAATTGGTTTGTAAAAAGGTGTTTTTATGCATGTTTTGGCTGAGTTTTCGATGCATTTACACTTTCTAGAAAAATGTGTGTCTGCTTAATTGTACTCCTTCCTTATATCTATGAAAAATTCAGTCAAGATTCAGGCCCCATCTACGTTAACGTCAGTTATAAAAATGAGTACCTCAAGGGTCTGTTTTAGGCCCTCTGCTATTTTCAATATACATCCAGCCCCTTGGTAATATTATTAGAAAATATAGAATTAGTTTCCACTATTCCACCATTTCTGGTGCAGAAAATCTTTTTAGCCAAACATTCCCATAATGCATCTCATAGCAACAGCAACACTATTTTCCGTTTGTTTTTCTTTTCTCTATACAAATAAATGTACATTTAATAGAATTAATGAATGACGTCAAATTCAGATTCATGATTTTAATTTCTCTGTACATCCTGTCGATTTGTCAGTCAAACAAAGTGACTTTTGACACAAACACGTATTTTTTTTGGAATTGCTATCCAGTTGTTTTTCCTTTCTGGTCAATCTAATACCTCACTAACAGTAATGAATGATTGATTTTCTGTCAGAATCTCTGGTGAAGCTCTTGTGAGTTTATTACTGTACAAGCATGAATTCTGTCGCCAGTTACTTCCGTACTTGATCAAACACACATGATGCTTTTATCAAAGACTCTCTGGACGATATGAAACATTTAGTCCTCAGCTGATCACAAAGGTCAATGATCTGATCATAACAAACATAGGCCTACACACTTACAGACACTAATAATGAACATATGTTATGATATAATTGTTCTTGTTGTGAAGCACTTTGTGGTCTTATACCTGTGAAAGGTGCTATATAAATAAACTTTTACTTACTTAATTTATGTCTGTCAAACGCCACAGGAGGATCAGATGTCAGAATCTGTTCTGTACTTAGACACACAGTCTCAGTGTGATTATCGCTGCTGTACTTCTCCTGGTTTCATATTCCTCCATAAGTGAATAATGTCAGCCCCAGACATGCCAGCTGAGTTAAAAGAACAGATTATTCCGGATATATACAGAGAAGAAGAGGACCTTAAAGCCATCAGTTTCTCACTGAAGCTCTAAGTGGAGTCAATCCAGAAGCAAAACATTTGAGCCCTAGGCTGAGAATTCGCCACATTACTCAAAATTATCCTTCATATGCGCAAAGGTCAGACTCAGAGGACAGAGACAGAGAGAGAGAGAGAGAGAGAGAGAGAGAGAGAGAAAAGGATAGAGAGTATGATCTATCTTATAATCTCCTCAGCAGCACAGAACAGTTATTTATATTAAAAAATTTCATATTACTGAATTATATTTTAACAGTGTAAAGTCCAGGTTCAGAAAATAAAAGTCCTCCTCAGTATTTTGTTCCAATCACCTGGATTTGTTCATTAGCACAGTTTTTCAGCCAGGAGACAGAACTAATTAGTGAAATCAGTTCATGGCTGGAATAAACATATGGCAGGACTTTTACTTTCTGACCCCTGGACTTTACACCTCTGTATTTTAATAATAATTATAAGTTTTATCTACAAAGCGCCTTTCCCAAGCTCAAGGTCGCTGTACAAGAAGATAACAAAAACACAGCATCAAGCATTATAGTAATATTATAACACTATTTTATAATTATAATATAAAATTAGCTATGATTTTATTATTTATTTATAGGCTACTTGTTTATTATTTAATTCATAGGCTATATATTATAGAATAATTTCTTTAAATGTTATCCAATTATATTGTAGCTTGTTATCATATCTTGTAGCAGATATGAGCCATCAGTACAGTAATAAATGTGATAAAATATCAGCTCTGAATTTAGGTGTAAAGGAAAATAATGACTCATCAACAGCTAGTATCATTATATCAGTTATGTAATTAGAGTGAATACGAAAACAATGTTTACAGACATCACTTAAGAATGTCAACATCACAATTTCAGTTTCATAAAACATCTCAAAACATCAATAACTTGATTTAGGGTGACATATTACACACGTAAACAGAATGAATTAGATAACAGTATGTATAAAGTCTCCCTCACCTCCAGTAAAGCTCCGTTCAGTTCATCGTGTTTACAGAAGAGTGAAGGACAAACACAGTAACATTCATGCGTTCATATTCTCTCTGTCATATTCACATTCCAAGTGTTAGCGGATCGATGTGCGTGACGTCACATAGGCTGAAAAAAAAAACCCAGCTGAGAAAAGACGCCGATCAGCCAATCGGTGAAAATGACTTCTCGTCAGGTTAATTTTACATTCATTCACGCTCGGAAGTCGCCTCCCACGTTTCACATGACATTAGACCGCATTTAGTAAATAAATATTTTGAATTATCCGGTTGTTAGAAGAAACTGAAAGAGAGCCGATAAGTTGTGGGCGGGCGTTGATAGTTTGTTTTATTTGGACTCTTGCAGGCACCGCTTTGAGTGACAGCTGTGAGGTGATCCTTCTGACCAATCAGCGCTCAGCATTCATGACGCATAGTGGCTGCTGTTAGGTGATTACATTGACCAATCAGCGCGCCGCTCTCTTCTCTCCGAGTCGCTGCTGTAAGGTGATCCTCTTGTCCAATCAGTGAGCAGCTTTCACTGACATTCGATGTCTGCAGTTTTTAGCACTTTACATGTCGAAAGATTGTTATAAATGCAAGTTAAAATAAGCTAATAAACTAAAATAATAATAAAATTTGTACTTTCTACAATAATGAAAAGGGTTTTTTTTAAAGAAAATTGGGCAGGGCTTATAAACTATGTATTTTATGTAAATGTAAAGACATTTGTAGCTATATTTATGAAAACATAATAGGCCTATATATTTTTTTAATCTTTGAATTTTGCTATAGGCAAATTATACATTCATAAACTATCTAACTGTACACGCCAAATGTTTGGAGCTTGAAGGCTTTTGAGCTCTCCTTTTCCAGTAAATAGGCCTACATTTCTGCAATAAATAAATGGGAGTCAGTCAGGCCTGAAATGTGATAATATGATTAACAGGCGTCAGTTAAAGTCACACAAGCCCCATAACCTCCCATATTTTGTTGTCTTAACAAATAAAAGCGCATAATGTTCCAAGGCCAGACCGTTTCTAAACATTATACAGCCAATAGAGAGATATAGTTGTAATTGTGCATGTGGGTGCATAGACATACAAAACAGTCTACAACAATTTATGTGCATCAGACAGACCACATTAGGAGATTTGTATGTAACAAGACTCGTTCAGTGCTGTGATCAAGCGTTGAGAACAGCAGACAGACAGAAAGAAAAAAAAGGAAACAAGAGATTGGTTTTGAGTCACGCTCGGGTGTTGTTACTAACCACAGTCTGATGGGTAAAACAGCCCAGTTGAGTTGAGTTTTGGCTCCATGCGTCTTTTCAATCTGTCTACTTTGTTACTTTGCTTATTCAGTGGGTCTCAGCTGGTTTTCATCTTTTATATTTGACGAGTACCAAAATTGTGTAAAAATGTCTATAGAATTATCAAAAACTCACATTTATTTAAAACACCTTGAATATAGTGCCAACAACCTGCAACATGCTTTACGTGACTATAGGCAGAATAGGAAAAATGACAATATTGTAAATGCATCAACAACAACAGTTATGGCTTATATCATTCTTGTAATCAGGTCCTTTTTGAATTCTATCAAATCTCTAAATTACCGATGACTTTATAGAAACCTTAATCAATGCTGCTCACTCTGATTCTCATTGCACAAAATGCCAACACCGACTATAGCTTTTTTTATATACAGTATGTCATATCATTAATATGCCAGTGAATAGTTTGGACACACCTGATGTTTATATACATTTTGTTCCTAATCCTATGCTTTATTTATTTATTTACACATATAATCACAATAATAGTCAACACTGAATTGACTTCAGCTGAACAATGACACTGATTTCTTTTAGAGCTGCAAATGAACTCTTTGAAACAATCTGTACTGAATGACAAAACTTTTTTTAATGCAAGTGCTGGAGTGGAGATTAGAGGAAAAACATCAAGTGTTCAGCGTGCATGTGCAACATTCGCTCAAAGTGTGGCGACTTCTGAACAAGCTAAAATATATGATCCTGAGAGTGACATCTATTTATTTGCTTTAAAACTCTCACAGCCATAGAAAACCTGGAAATAACTGAATTTCTTTTAATTTCCATACCTGAAAAAAAATATAAAATGAATTAATAAATAATAAAAAATCATGGAAATTAATAATATTTAGTTTGTCTTATTTTAGTTCTGACGACTTTACTATTAGGTGTGTCCAGACTTTGGTGCTATTGACACGCTGCCAAACACACACACACACACACACACACACACACACACACACACACAAAACAAAGCCAGCAGGTTACCCAGGACCAGCTGGAGTCAATGGCTTCTTCTCTGCTCCTGAATTGGTCACTTCCAGTTTCATTCTCATCCTCCTCATCCTCTCTCTGCATGGCAAGCGCAGTGATCACAGATCTTCTCAGAAACGGTTTAAATCTGATGCAGAGTTATAAATATGCAAATGTTGCAGAAGAAATCAGTAAAAAAGTTACAAATAATTGCAGATGACCTGTTTGATCAGAGCAGTTCTGCGTTTCAGCTTGTTCATGGATAGAGACAGATTCAGAGACCCTCAGAGAGTGTTTCTATATTTACCTATACACTGGTGTAAACTGTGTGTTTGTGGTAATGTGAGAGGGTCAAGTTCATGTGAAACACACACACGCACAAATTAAAATGTCACATTCAAATCAGCACAAAAGGAATTCTCAAAGAAAATAAACTGATAAGGAAAAAATAAAGATAGAATGAAAAAGACAAGCGAAAATAAAATTAAATAAAGGGAACATGGGTTTTTGTGTTTATAAGTGTAAATATATTACAGTTTTTTACAATCACTTTGTTACTATTTTCAGAACCTTGATGTCATTTTTCACAACTCTAGACACAAAACTCACAACCAATTATCAAAATGCACATTTTTCAAAACTCTAACCATTTTCTCAATTGTTTGGATACAATACACATAAAACTTAGATCATTTGTTCATTCAACAAAAATCACTTGTTCAATATGACACAACTTAACATCAAAGTACTACTATTTCAAAAGGCAATTCACACATTACATTTCAAATGAATGTCTATTCATTTCCTTACACTGATCTAACTATCAATTGATACAACTGCTCAAAATGATAAGTAACTGTTGCGTTACTCTTAATGCATAGTTGTATGGAAACAGACAAACAATCTTCCATGTTTACAGTAAATCATGAAAGTTTCAAGATAACGAGATTCATTGTCACCAATTAGCGTGGAGCATGAACCAATTAGACTACAATATCCATGGATGTAGCCTAATATTTTATATCATACTGTAATGCTTCATCAGACACTGTGTCTATGGTCCCAAATACTGTACCACCTTTTCAGACTATTTAAAGTATTGACAGTACTGCACTGTAGAGATGCAGGCCCTTGGAATTGCTTGTCCAATTCTGCCAACTCGTTACTGATGATTGAGGGCACATTGTGGAATGAGTATATAAAGAGTTGATTGGGATCCAATTGCAAGAGCATAGTGATATGTAACATGGAGCCAGCAGGTGATCCAGGTCACAATGGAGGTCAAGCAGTGGTGGGAGGAAGACGAGGAAGACGTGTTGGTCAAAGGAATGGTAGGGGACAGGCACCCCTTCTGAGAGGTGGTCGTGGGCCTCGTTTGAGAGGTGTGGGGGAACGTGGTAGAGGACAAGGCCACGGACCAAGACAGCGGCAGCAACAGCATAGAGTGTCCAATGAAATTCGGGCAATAGTTGTAGACCATGTCATAAATCATGGCATGACAATGACTGAGGCGGCTACAATGATACAACCAAACCTGAGAAGGTCAACCGTGGCCTCAATAATCAGAACTTTCCGCAATGAGAACCGGTAAGTTATCAGCATGCACTAAACATTATGCTACTCTCAATTGTCAAATGACTGCATACCAATGTGTATCACAGAATAGGTGATGTGACCAAGTGTCTTCTTACTCTAATGTTCCCTGTAGAATTGTGACTAGGCCAAATAGTGGAGGCAGAGGCAAAATTCTGACTGACCAGCAAGAGCAGGCTGTGGTCGATTTGGTTCGGGCCAGAAATGATATTCGCCTTACAGAAATTCGCCAGCATATCTTGGACAATGAAGACATGTTCAACAATGTGGGATCCATAAGTTTGCCGACCATTGCACGCATACTGAAAAGGCACCAGGTATCTATAAAACAACTATACCATGTGCCTTTCGAAAGAAATGCAGACAGAGTGAAACAAATGAGGACTGAGTATGTTCAGGTAAGTTCAGTTTCAAGACGGCTGTTGTAAAAACATTCCCAAAAATTCTACATTGTACGGTAATCTCTAAATCTCTTTCCAAAATGTATTTTTAGAGGGTGATGGAGCTGGATGCTGATGACGACCATCACAAATTCATATATTTGGATGAGGCAGGTTTTAATCTGGCCAAGACAAGGAGGAGAGGTCGGAATTTCATTGGCCAGCGGGCAACCATCCAAGTACCTGGACAACGTGGGGCCAACATTACCATGTGTGCGGCTATATCAGAAGATGGTGTGGTGGGACGCAGACCTCATATTGGACCATATAATGCAGCTCTCCTTGTCACCTTTCTTGATGAGCTCGAACAGGTTTGTAGAGCTGAAGGTGTGACCTATGTCATTGTCTGGGACAATGTCAGGTTCCATCATGCTCATGTGGTGCAAGCATGGTTTCAGGCCCATGCACAATTTACCACCCTGTATTTACCCCCATACTCCCCCTTCCTTAACCCGATTGAGGAATTTTTCTCCGCATGGAGATGGAAGGTTCATGATAGGCACCCTCATGAACAAGTCACTCTTCTCCAGGCCATGGATGACGCCTGCAATGACATCACAGCAGACCAGTGTCAGGCCTGGATTCGCCATGCCCGAAGGTTTTTTCCAAGATGTTTGGCTAATGAAAACATCCATTGTGATGTAGATGAGAACCTGTGGCCAAATCCACAACACAGAGTTGATGACAATGTAGAAGTACAGTAATCACTGCTGTTTTATTTCTTACAGTGCAAGCAAGTTGAGGAACACTGCATTTGATGGTTTACAGTACTGTCTTTTTCTTTTCTATTTCATTGCATTTGATGGTTTACAGTACTGTCTTTTCTTTTCTATTTCATAGCTAATTACTGTATTTTTGCTTTGATTAAAATAAACCAATGTTGTGATTGTACTGTAGTGTTTTGCATCAATATATTACAAACTTTGTTCAATGATTCCACTTTGTCTGTATTCTCTCTACTACTGCAGTACTTTACAGTAACAGAGGTATTTACTGTACATCTAGTACCATAATGAAACCTGTATCACCTATTTTGTTCTACAATAGTTAATGATTGTACGAACAATGACAGAGTGAAACTATCGGTTGCTTGTGTGTGGGTGATCTATAGTTGTGTTTCAATGGTATTTCACAGTAAATTTGTTTTTTGAACCAATGATTGTGCAAGTGCAAGATTTCTTTAAAGATGTGAATGCACAATGCAATGTTTTGAACATTAGACAACCTGTGTTACAAGTGATAACCGTTTTGAGTTTTGTGTCTAGAGTTTTGAAAAATGACATCAAGGTTCTGAAAATAGTAGCAAAGTGATTGTAAAAAACTGTAAGGAAAAAGCTATTTTGTAGATTACGATGATTTCATTTCAATTTGTTAAAAAACTTATTGCAGATATTAAGCTTAATCAAATTATAGATAAGTTATGGGGGAGTAAAATATCCTGGGTCGGATAAAAAAAATGTCAAAGTTTCAAATCATCAAAATGTTGAATTTTGAAATTGATATTGATAATATAAATAATAAACCAAATAAAGAGAAACAATAAAAATGTAAAATATATATATAAATATATATCCTTAGTTTACTTTAGTGTTATTTATTTGTCTTAAAATGTTCTTCTTGTATATAGGCTACAATGCATATTCGACAATGAAAAAACAATTAAAAATGGATTGGAAAACGACAAGGGGGAAAGTGTGTGTGTGTGTGTGTGTGTGTGTGTGTGTGTCAGTGTGTGTGTGTGTGTGTGTGTGTGTGAGTGTGTGTTTATGTGTGTGTGTGTGTGTGTGTGTGTGTGTGTGTTTATGTGTGTTTATGTGTGTTTATGTGTGTTTATGTAGGCACAAGTGTTTATTAAAATGTTTTTTAATGAGATTCTGAAGTTTCCAATTTCTTTGATATTTTTTACAATTTGTTTGGGCAGATATTAATTTATTTGCAGATATTAAGTTTAATCAAATTATGATAAGTGATAGGAAAGTATAATAACTAGAATAACATACAAAACATAGAATATTGAATATGTATATAATAAAACCTAATAAATAAAAACAATACAAATATATAATGAACCTAAATAATGGAAATATATGATTAATGAAGAAGGACTTCTAACGAGTTTCCCATGTCGATTTCACCATTTATTTAATGTATTTATTATCGATTCATTATTATATTCGGCTTTTATTTTGGAAGTATACGCTGTTTTCGTCGCGGGATGCGCGTCTTTTATGTCTTGTTGTCAATTTCCGGTGCGGTGTTGTTGTTGTGGCGCTATGATATGTGAGCGCGGCCTCGATCTTTTCCCGTGAGTTTTTGTCGCGTTCTGCGGGTTTGATGTTCCGTGCCGCCGAGATCAAGAGCTTCGGTAAAGCGGGAACCGGCTGGTATGTGTCTCACTGCGGGATTGCATGTGTTTTGCCATCAGTCTTTTTTAGAGCCGAACATGATGTGTGTTATTTCTGACCTGATTTCACACTCACAATGAACTGCCGTTGTATTATCATGTAACGTTAGCTTTTGACAATTTACAATGGTATTCTTATTTACCACAGTTCATGAATATGGTTACAATTCATTACAACTAGTACCATGGTATTACCGTCTGGTACAATCACTGGACCTTTGTACCAGTACTTTGTATTACTGGGCTAATACTGTGGTGTGCTTTTTAAAGGCATAGTTTGAAATCATCTATCAATTGGTTGATTATCGTGACTAATTATAAATCCAGCCCTTATTAAAAAATGTCACCACCGTGTTTCTATCACCATTATGTATGGATGGACACTGTCATAAAGAAGTTAATACAATAATGTCATCACCACCACCAATATTGACTTCCCAGTCATTCGAACCTGGAAATAACAGTAAAAAAAATATTTCTTGGCCAGAAAAATAAAATAAAATAAATACATGAATAAAAATCATGGATATTCTTACAATAAATAATAGGAAAGTCGTAGAAAATAATATATCATTATGTGACATGGAATTTCATATGTGACTATATATATAATATTTTTTTCTGCTGTTTAAATTGCTATCTGAGTACAATCTCTATAGAATCCTTTATGGACAAATGGGATTTTTTCATTAGGGGTTTCATTTTCTAGTTTTAACCTACCTCATTTTGATCAGGCACTTTCATGGATGAGCTCGTGCATGACCTGGTGACAGTCCCAAAAAAAAAAAAAACTCAAAAAGGAATAAAATAAATAAATTAGGAAAAAGTAGACAAGATATAGATTTATAATAGAAAAATAGAAATTAATAAACCATTACGTGGCATTTACATGATATGGCAATGATTCAAAAATCATGAAATTTTCATGCCGTTAAGCTCTCAAATATTTAATTGACTTGAAACCACATTCTTTACAATTATATTTTAAAATCCTTATCCAGTTATCATCTCATTTGTGTTTGTCTTTTCCGAATGTTTCACCTAATTCAACTTGCATCACTCATTCTCATCAGGCACTTTCGGCGGACGATGGACGAGCTGGTTCATGATCTGGTGTCGGCTCTGGAGGAGAGTTCAGAACAAGCCCGTGGAGGGTTTGGAGACGGTGGAGATCACGCCCTGGCCGTCGGTTGCCTGTTGAAACGGCAGGCGCGCAAGCGTCGTGGCCGGAAGCGCCGGTCCGATAACCCTCACCCGCCGTGGGACACCTGCCACCTGAGCGAAGGCTCCGAATCCAGCCTGGAGGAGCAGAAAGACTATCGTTCGTCTACAGCAGGGGGCGCTCACACGCGTGACAACAACAACAGCGACTCGGACGAGCAGCTCGGGGCGAAGCGGCGGGCGCCCCTCACCGCGGACTCTGGGAGGGGGAAGAGGCCAATTTGGCTGGACGACTTGAGCGGAGCGGACGGTTTGGGAACCCGAAGTTTACGGAGGCGTCGGAAAGTCAAGCGCATGGCTGTGGATCCGCCACTAGATGTCGCCACCATGCTGGCTCCGCCTCCCAGAGCACCAGCAGTAGGAAGCAGCAGAGGGGCGGGGTTTAGTCCGGAAGCCAAAGGGAGTGACGTGAACAAAAACAGGGTGAAGAAAAGGAAGTTTACGGCGCAGAGACTCGCACACGACGCGGCGGATGAAGGCGTGGTGGTGGAGAGCGAAGAGGCGGGACATACGGCCAAAGATAAGATGGAATTTGAGGAGCAGAAAGGCTCAGATGAGGACATGAGTGACAGGTGGTTAGTGATCTTCTTTTCTGTGTAGCTCCTCCTCTTCCTGTTTCTCTGTCTCTTAGAACAAGACCTCGCTATTTTTGCTTCTTTTCTAGTTCTTAGACTATTTTCTTGATATGTTTCTGATTGTGGCCTGCAAACACTCCTCCGTCATCCGGATCAGGACTAGACCTCTGGTTTTGTAGCAGATCTTTTATATACCAGAAACATTATTAATAACATCCTTTATTAAATCCACTGAAATAATAATTACAGCTATACACATCAGCATAACGTATTAATAAGGCTGAGTCTCATGAAATCTGTAGGGAACATGCCCAGGTCAAATTTCAACCCAAAACCAAAATAAGAAAAATATGAAATCCTGTTTTGCAGCAATTTTTTTTTTGCAAGGTGGCATTATTTTTGACAACTATACACCCCAAGCCTAATTCTCCCAATTACCACTATACAGAAAAATGCATAATGACATATTAATTAATTTTGCATATTATTTAAATTATATAATGGTCATATTTTACTGCCTTAAAACTTTTCTGATTTAAATTAAAATAATAAAGCAAAACAATTTATTTAAAATGATAAACTAAAATGAATAATTTCATTACACTAATATGTCACTGCAATACTGAATTATGAAAATAATCACAGTGCTAAAAATCCTAAAGTGTTAGTTCACCCAAAAATGAAAATGATTCCATGATTTACTCACCTTCAATCCATTTTAAGTGTGTATGACTTTCTTCTTTCAGCCGAACACAATCAGAGTTATATTAAAAAAAATATCCTGGCTCTTCAAAGCTTTATAATGGGAGTGAATGGTACCTTTTTTGAAGCCCAAAAAAGCGCATCCATCCATCATAAAAGTAATCCATACGACTCCAAGGCCGTATAAAGGCCGTTTCTGTAAGAAAAATATCCATATTTATAACCTTACAGACTATAATCACTGCGTTGGGTCAGAGGTCACTCTTCCACCAGAACAAGATTGCATACGGCCGTTACCGAAGTTATAAATATTGATATTTTTCTTACAAAAACACATCACTTTGCTTCAGAAGGCCTTTATTAACCCACTGGAGTCGTATGGATTACTTTTATGATGGATGGAGGAGCTTTTTTGGGCTTCAAAATCTCAGTTACTATTCACTTCCATTATAAAGCTTGGAAAAGGATATTTTTTAATATAACTCCAATTGTGTTTGACTGAAAAAATAAAGTAATATACACCTAGGATGGCTTAAGGGTGAGTAAATTATGGGATAATTTTGGTCTAAAATTTGGTCTTAAAATAGGCTTAGTGCAACTTTTTTATTGTGACCTTGGACAAGTTTTTGTGAGATTCTCTCATACACAAAAGGCTTAAAACAACATGTGATGTGTGATTGCAGTGAGACGAGCAGCGTGAGTAACAGCAGTGATGGAGGTCTGTACACGAATGACGAGGGGAGGCAAGGTGTGTATATTAATATATTACACAATCACCATATATCATGTATAGCATGAACACAGAGCGTATGTTCAGCATGTGCTGTGTTTCAGGTGACGATGAGCAGAGCGATTGGTTCTACGAGGGCGAGCCGGGCGGGGCTTGTGGAATTGCGGGAGTTGTTCCGTGGTGGGAAAGAGATTCCAACGAACTCGACCTCAATGACCCCATGTTCAACAGCATCCTGACCGGAGCGTTCCCGTTAATGTCACAGGGCACTCAAAGAGGTGTGTGTTTAAATGCTTTTAGGCTCTGTTTACTCCTGGTATTAAGATGTGTTTTGGTCGATTGAATCACAAGTAGTCAAGGGAGACACATTCCCGTTTACACCTGGTGTTTTAATCCGTCTCTTTTGTCCACTTTCAAACACTTCTGTCCTGATTTCTTCGAGGGGCGGGTAAATGTATGGGCTTTTTCAGATCTTTTGATCTAATGCAGTGGTTCTCAAAGTGTGGTACGCAGGCTCCCTCTAGTGGTACGCAGAGGAATCACTGAATTTCGCACGTACGATCAAACCGGTGTGATCAGTCTTGGCTGGTCCCTGGAGTGTATGATTACACCGGTGTGAGTAGATTGGTCAGTGCATCACGTGATCAACTGCTAAATTCAAATGTGCTTTTGCAGTTGATTGGCGCTGAGCCAGAGACGGACGCGCTCAGCGCTGTCATATATCACAACTATTTAGTGTTTTCAACCACATAATGTTTATTTGAGGTTTCAGACATTTTAATTCACATAAGTACTAAAAAAACAATACATTTAGAATTTGTAAAATACACACTGATGTCTATGGAAGCGGCAATAATAATCATTTCCATTATCATTAGACGACACATTTTATTCATATAGAATATCAGGAATGGTGAGAGAACATTGAGCTTGGTATGTTTTTCATCTTCAAACCAAACTTGGGTCTTCAGTCGACAAAGTTTAAACCCCGTCTGGCTAGTTCACTTCTCATGTAAACGCATTAGGTCAGTAGACGGAGAGTAGACGGTCTTTTGTGGCTGTTTGAACACATTCGACCACATGAGCGTTTACACTACAAAAAAGCAATCCGGTCGAATGTGTTTTCAAATACCTCTGGAAGTGGACGAGCTCAAAACCTTTTAGACCCTGTTTTACAGCTGTATTTAGTGTCGTCCACTTGTGATCCGATCGACCAAAACGCAACTTAATACCAGGTGTAAACGGCCTCACACGAACTTTAGCATGAGTTGTTGTAGTTCACATATGTGTCCACCAGAGGACAGTGCTATACAACCCATAATGGAGACACAAGGACCACATAACTCATACATCTTCATCTTACTATCTAAGACAGAACCTGCAGTGCCCAGTAGCCTTGCATACTAAACCAAACATAATGAAACAAAAATGCACAGTTATAATATGGTGTATGTTCTAAGAAGGTCTACTATACCAGGAGAAAACTATTTATTCCTGTTCATCTCAAAGAAATTTTGATCACGTACACTGATTGTTAGGTCATCTCTCTGAAAGTTTTTAACAAAGGCTTGTTTTTCAGGGTTTCAAGCACGGCTTGCACGACAGGCCTGTCTTCAGCAGTCACAGGTATGTGCGCTTGTCTAAAATATGAACTGACTGTTTGATATTCATGTATATGTGATATTTTTCATTCTCTTTCCTAACAGGGAACTTCTCATGGAATTCCTGATAGATTACCCAGATTATCCCAGGATCCTCAGAAGTAAGTCCTGATTGGCTTAAAGGTATTTGACAGCTCAACATAGGGATTGGCTGTATGACATCGGGTAGAAATGTCAACCAGTGAGGCCGTTTACACCTGGTATTAAGATGTGTTTTGGTCGATCGGATCACAAGTGGACGACACTAAATACAGCTGTAAACATGGTCTAAAACGTTTTGAGCTCGTCATTTTTGACCACTTCCAGAGGTATTTGAAAACACATCCGGATTGCTTTTGTAGTGTAAACGTTCATGTAGTCGAATGTGTTCAAAAAGCCACAAAAGACCGTCTACTCTCCGTCTACTCTCTGTCTACTGACCTAATGCGTAAACATGAGAAGTGAACTAGCCAGACAGGATTTAAACTTTGTCGACTGAAGACCCAAGTTTGGTTTGAAGATGAAAAACGTACCAAGCTCAATGTTCTCACGATTCCTGATGTAGGAGCCTGTGAATAATTTTGTTGAAAATGTTGTGTATGAATTTATATGCATTTATGTAAGTTTCCGTTTTCCTTTAATAATATAATGAGGTGGGCTGTACCTATGATGTCAGAGTGTTTAATGGCGCTTTTCCACTGCATGGTACGGCTCAGTACGGTTCGGCTCGGCGCGGCACGGTTCGGCTCGCTTCGCTTTTCCACTGAGTGGTACGACTCGGCTCGGCGCGGCACGGCTCGGTTCGCTTTAGCTCGGTTGCTTTTCCACTGCAGTTTTAGTACCGCTTCAAAGTGGGTGGGATTATGACTGATCGTTATAGTTTATCCGCTCCTCGGCAACCAACAAGAGGAACGTCTGCGCTTCTCGTCCACTGACCACGATTCAGCCATTTCTTTTTTGGATGTTTTTTTTCTTCAAGCAAGTCAAGCAAGTAGTTTTAAAACAGGTGCTACAGCGGTGGCTGTTACTGGCTATTTAAATCTAGCGGGTTTGATGTCTCGCAAATACAATGATGCTGGTAGTGACGATTCTGTCTGTCTGACCAATCAGTGATCTACAGTGCTTCCACGTCACATTTTAGTATCGGTACGGTACGCTTGGAACCTCAACAGAGGTGGTACCATTTAAAGCGAGCCGAAGCGAGCCGTACCGTACCGTACCATGCAGTGGAAAAGCGCCACAAGTGAGCCGTACCGTACCATGCAGTGGAAAAGCGCCAAACCGTGCCGTACCGAACCGTACCGTACCATGCAGTGGAAAAGCGCCATTAGTTAGACCGTAGTCAGGTGAAGGTGTGGCCAATCGGGGAAAGGGACACAGTTTTGAGACCGTGCGGGAGATGTGATCGGTCTCTGATTTCCGTTACTCGTTTTACGAATTTACGATTGTCACCAAAAGAAATAAAAGAAGTTTATGGAACACGCGTCAACTGTATTTCCTCGACGGAAAGATGGTCACTACACCTGATTTCTAACACACACTCACAGTGTTCGGCTGGTCTTGCGGCTGTCAGAACAGAAACTAAAGCTGATGCTCTCCGTGTGTGTTTCTATTTTCTCCGGTCGTGTTCATATGTAAATTACACGAGCTTATTCTGTCCATTAGATTCAAAGATGCATTTTTAATACCAGGTGTAAACAGGGCCTCAGACATTTCACGACCCGTCAACATGTTCAATAACGAAAGCCGAGCAATGCCGAGTAACGCACTGATCTGACAAAACTCAAAGTGTCTGTCTGTTGCACTGTGAATTGGCCACGCACTGATCTGACAAAACTCAAAGTGTCTGTCTGTTGCACTGTGAATTGGCCTTTACACTGTGGTACATATGTCCATGCTGCTTTCATTGGTCAGGACTGCTTTAAATATATATATATAATTTTTTTTTTTTTACATTGTTACAAATGTGGGAGGGATGAAGACACATGGAGGACTGTGAAAATACAGAGTGGAGCGTGTCACAATGTTTACAACAGCTTCAAATCTGGCCCTGGTTTTAGTGTTTAGAATTTTTTTTTAGTTCAATTGTTGCTCAAGTGTCTTCACATAGTGTGAAGCTGTTTTTACACTGTCTGACTTATGAATAATGTGATTTTTTTTAATTTTTTTTTATTTCCACTTGCATCCATTATTTTTTAGAAATGAAAGCGAAAGTAATCAGATTTGATGAAGCACCTTTCATTTAGAAATTACTTAATTTTCTGGATTGCCTAAATAAAATAGGTATTACCACATGGTTATTTAATGCATAAATACATTTTTAATTAAAATTATTACATTTATTTAATTTAGTGGTTATTTTAAAATGTTTTTACAAAGTAAAATTAGTTTTTTATAAATTAAATTTTTTATTTAAAGTATTAAACTCAAATTAATTTAATTTCATGGTTATTAACTTTTTTTTACAAAGCAAAAATAACATTGTATTATTATATACAGTACTGTTCAAAAGTTTTAGATCTGTAAGATTTTTTATTTTAGATTTAAAAAAATATATACTTTTATTCAGCATGGATGCATTAAATTGATCAAAAGTGACTGTAAAGACATTTATAATATCAAAGAATCTTGAAAATTGTACACAACACAGAAATAAATAGCATTTTAAAATATATTTAAATAGAGAAGTTATTTTAAATTGTAATAATATTTCACAATATTACTGTTTTTGCTGTATTTCAAATGAATGCAACCTTGAGCAGAAGATCCTTTTTTCAAAAACACAAAGGAATCTTACAGATCTAAAACTTTTTAAAAGTAGTGTAAATATTATATAAATGTTAATGTACTCATACTGTGATATAATACTTTGGTCATATGTGTGTGTCGTCCTCTGTAGCTCGTGGTTCAGCTCCGGGACCAGAAGAGACCAAGTAAGATCTGCTCCCTATGTTCAAATCATTCTCTCTCTATGCTTTATTTACTGTATTACTGTATACTGAGTTTCAGTCCTGTATGTGTGTAATAAACTAATGTGGTATGTGTGAAGTTTTTACATTTAACATGTGACTTTGTGTATGTTCAGTTGCTTTGGGATTCTCGTAGCGACAGAAGCCACAGGAAAAGCTGCGCTCTTAAGACTGCCAGCAGGTAAAAAACATGTAATTTATAATAATGTAATATGTTATACTGAAGTCCATTTACAAGGCTGTAGCTAACCATGCTGAGCCTCAGTTAGCTCTTCTGTGCCATTTTGCCATAGACAAGCTGTTGATTTTCAAAATATGTAATTTTAGCATAATCACCTAAGCAAGTAACCATCTTAAACTCTCTCTCTCTCTCTCTCTCTCTCTCTCTCTGCAGACAGACAAGTGGTCATCTTGGCTCTTTGTGTACTGGAGATATAAAGAGACGACGGAAAGCTGCACCTGTTGGAGCCCCGTCAGCCTCAGGTAACACACACACACACACACATACATACACATATCGCATTATACACCATTGTGGGATCATCTGAAAAGTTTCTCTAAAGAGACATCAGACCCACATGCTGTATACTAAATGTAAATGTGTTCTTCTGTAACACAAACAGTTCATGGAAACATGCGACCCATGTGTCCAGTTAATTCCCAGCATGCATCATCAGAAGAGACGGAGGCTTTTCGCCGTGGTAACAGTAATTCAATGCTAGGTTATGTGATTGGATTGGCAGCTGAGCAGACAGATCAGTGCTGATCTCATTTCCTCATTAAACTCCATCATTTCCTGCCCTGATCTGTGACGCAAAGCACATGCCTGCGGTCCCCTGGGGTCAGAGGTCACAGAGCTGAGATTATGCATTTCTCCGAAACTATTTAGACTTTGAGGAGCAGGAAACTTGACATGTATCATCAGGATTATGTCTCTTTCATTCTCTACTTTAGTTACCCTGTCCAGGAACACTGATTTACATGCTAATACTTTACATTCAGGTTCAATTCGTCTACATTTAGGTAAAGAGCATGAACTAAAAATGGGCAACATTTTTCGGCACACTTTATTTTAGTGTTCATTCTGCTGTGCATTTGCATAAATTAGAACAGTAATTCTGGTCAACTAAGTCATTTTTTGGAGCTGCTTAGAATTATACATAGTTCTTATAATTAGTATAGTAATTAATTACAGTAATATGTGTAACATGAACACTAAAACAAAAAAAGTGTTACACACAGTAAGTTTTTTTTGTTTTGTTACTATTGCTCATTTTTGTTTGTTCATAACACATAAACTAATGTCAATTTACACAAACTGAGATGTTAAAAATGCATCCATGTAAAAATTAACATAAACCAAGATTTATAAATGCTGTACAAGTTTTGTTTGTTGTTAGTTAATGTTAGCTTTTTTTTTACAATTAACAACAGCATGGAATCAGATTTAACCCTAATTTTATTCTTAATACATCTGGTTGTGAGAAATTATTTAAAAATACAGTGTGTGTATGTGTATATATGTATGTGTATATATATATATAGATATGTGTGTGTGTAAAACTTCCAGATGCATTATGGGAAAGGTGTAATTGTGCTTAATTTTCATAAATCACAATACAAAAAAAAAATCTATCATTTAACATATGTAATTTTAATATTATTTATATCATAACATAGTTTTATATTGTATTATAATTTTATGTGATTTTCCCCTTAGAATTTTTTGGGTGAAATGCGCCCTGGACATGTGTTTGTGTGATTCACCTGTATATATATATATAAATATACACTCACCTAAAGGATTATTAGGAACACCATACTAATACTGTGTTTGACCCCCTTTCGCCTTCAGAACTGCCTTAATTCTACGTGGCATTGATTCAATAAGGTGGTGAAAGCATTCTTTAGAAATGTTGGCCCATATTGATAGGATAGCATCTTGCAGTTGATGGAGATTTGTGGGATGCACATCCAGGGCACGAAGCTCCCGTTCCACCACATCCCAAAGATGCTCTATTGGGTTGAGATCTGGTGACTGTGGGGGCCATTTTAGTACAGTGAACTCATTGTCATGTTCAAGAAACCAATTTGAAATGATTCGAGCTTTGTGACATGGTGCATTATCCTGCTGGAAGTAGCCATCAGAGGATGGGTACATGGTGGCCATAAAGGGATGGACATGGTCAGAAACAATGCTCATGTAGGCCGTGGCATTTTTAACGATGTCCAATTGGCACTAAGGGGCCTAAAGTGTGCCAAGAAAACATCCACCACACCATTACACCACCACCACCAGCCTGCACAGGGGTAACAAGGCATGATGGATCCATGTTCTCATTCTGTTTACACCAAATTCTGACTCTACCATCTGAATGTCTCAACAGAAATCGAGACTCATCAGACCAGGCAACATTTTTCCAGTCTTCAACTGTCCAATTTTGGTGAGCTCTTGCAAATTGTTGCCTCTTTTTCCTATTTGTAGTGGAGATGAGTGGTACCCGGTGGGGTCTTCTGCTGTTGTAGCCCATCCGCCTCAAGGTTGTGCGTGTTGTGGCTTCACAAATGCTTTGCTGCATACCTCGGTTGTAACGAGTGGTTATTTCAGTCAAAGTTGCTCTTCTATCAGCTTGAATCAGTCGGCCCATTCTCCTCTGACCTCTAGCATCAACAAGGCATTTTCGCCCACAGGACTGCCGCATACTGGATGTTTTTCCCTTTTCACACCATTCTTTGTAAACCCTAGAAATGGTTGTGCGTGAAAATCCCAGTAACTGAGTAGATTGTGACATACTCAGACCGGCCCGTCTGGCACCAACAACCATGCCATGCTCAAAATTGCTTTTTTCAGGAGAGTTCGGGAGATTGTCTTGACCAGGACCACACCCCTAAATGCATTGAAGCAACTGCCATGCGATTGGTTGATTGGATAATTGTATTAATGAGAAATTGAACAGGTGTTCCTAATAATCCTTTAGGTGAGTGTATATATATATATATAAATATTAATTATTATTATGTTATGTTACCCTTTTGCACATTTTTATTTATTTAGTGTTTTTTTGAATGCATTTCAGGCCTTGATGCAGATCAGGGTTGATCTACAGATCTGACTTGTGGACTCTTTCCACTCATCAAGTGCATTACAAGGATCAGCGAGCTTTACTGCTTAATGCAGATTATCCGTTTCTCTGTGTCTCTGTCAGGCGTGGTGGGCGAGAGCGCTGCTCCTCTCCCGGAGTCAAACGTGGGGAACCGGATGCTGCAGAGTATGGGCTGGACCCCGGGGTCGGGCCTGGGCCCTGATGGCAGAGGCATCACTGAGCCAATCCGTGCGTCTCAGAGGCCGAAGGGAGCCGGACTGGGCTTCAACTGAGCTCGAGCCGAGAACAGAGAGAGCAACTCACGCAGAGACGGCGAGCCGGGCCCGCAGGTCGTCTTTCTCTCCGTTAGACCTCAGCGTTAACAGCAGCCGGCCAGCAGGAGGCAGCACTGAGCTGACAGACCAGTAGATGTAGGGGACGAGGACGGACAGAATGAAACCAAATAGTACACCTGCATTGGCCCAGATAAGGACTGATTCTAGAGCTGCCTCACTGCCCGCACACACACACACACACACACACACACACACCCTCTGACTCATCAACAGCACCATTTCAGTTAACTCCAGGAAAAACGTGATGCATGTCATGTACAGTCAAGAATTTTCCATCTGACATAATAGGAAGAATTTCATAAGCAGTTTCATAGGAAAATCATTGGAAAAATGTTATTTTGCATTACAAAAAAACTTTTTGACATTATTTTCATGTCAATTAAGCACATTTCTCCTCAACATTCTTGTTATTGTAATTAATTTTTATTTTGTTAGAATGTGAATTTACTATATTCAGTACAATGATGACAAAATATTTTTTTGCATTACTGTAATGAGAATTTAGGAAATAAATGTGCTTAATTGTCACGAAAATGTTTCAATGAAGAAGAAAAAAAAAGATTCTAAAAGCCTTCATTTCCTTTATGCAAAATATAATTTATTATTTCTTTATTTTGAAGTTGATTTTTAATTCAACACCCTGCACAAGTATTTAAATGAGCCTGTGGGTCGTTATCATTGATGTTAATTACTAAACCAACCGCCAAACCTCAGCTCTCGGTGAATACCAGCGGAAATTAGCAAATATTTTATTAGTTTCTTTTTTCGAAAATAATTTTTAAATATTAATGAAGACCTGTTTTAGCAGATTAGAACAGTCCAAATCATCGTCTGTCTCCTCTATTCATTTGATATTTGTATATCTGATGTCACTCATGATATCATTTGGTTTTTAGTTTTTTTTTTTTTTTGGGTGACATTTGTTTTTTACATTTAATTTATATCTTTTTTTGTTTGTTTTTTTTAGTTTTTGCATCCTGTTTTTTGACGTTTGTGCAAATATCATGCACTAATAATGAATGTCAATACCTCAGCCAATCACACTCGTGTAAGCAGTTCTGCATGTATGAAATGCTGAAAAGATGCAGACTGAAGCAAGCGACTGCTGCTCTTTCACACGACTGAACACGCGTGTGTTTTAATGGTGGTATTATATGAGGGTTTGGGGTCCATTCTGTTTATTTCCATTGTGTATCGTTTGGAATTCTGTGAAATGCACGTATTTCTCAGCAGAGTTTGAGTAATGAATTAGATTAATTGACTGAATTGGCTTAGTTCAGATGGAATGAACTATTCAAGGATGTGACACACTTACTACTGACGACTGTCATTTCTGATTGTCACGAGGTGAAGATTAAGTCATTGTTGGGTAAACACTTCAATGCCTCTTAGGAACAATCCCAGATGATTGGAGATGCTATTATCTCGGCAGAACGGTCGCTGAGACAGGAAGAGTCTTTGGGCTGAATGTGACATCACTTCCTTTCTGGTGTTTGTTCCGCACTGAATAAGTGTTTTTTTTTTTAATGGTTTTGGAAACATGTTGTATTTTTAACCATGTTTGCACTCAGAATGAACAGTTATCAAGTCGTCGTTGATGTGAATGAACATGTCAGGTTTGTCTCT
Source organism: Gila orcuttii (assembly GCA_026230005.1). Classification (NCBI taxonomy): domain Eukaryota; kingdom Metazoa; phylum Chordata; class Actinopteri; order Cypriniformes; family Leuciscidae; genus Gila; species Gila orcuttii. The sequence continues at coordinate 6,780,130 of JAPDVR010000012.1, forward strand.
TCCTGTGATCTGTACTACATGCCAAACTACCAAACATGCTTCGTTTGTTTACTTTGGTCTTTTTGTCGTTTTTGCCAATTTGCATTTTGGGAACAGGGGTGATGTGGTCTTGATGTGTGCGTTCTGAAGTCAAAGTGATGTATGTTCATATACTGTAGATCAGTATTAAAGCGCTCTCTGCTCAAGGTTGAATCTTTGAATCTTTCCCATGATCCTCCATCAGATTAAATTTCACAGTCATTAAACATGCTTCATATTTTCAACGCATTTCAATTCATCTCAGGATTCTATAGTTTAAATTCATTAATTAAAATATTTTACATTTGTAAAGTTTAATTTGAATAATTTTTCAATTATTTAATGCGTATGTTTTGCAACATTAAATTGTTGGTTTCCTGCTAAAAGTGGTCATGGTTTTAATAGAAAGAGCAGCTCAGACGTTCTGTTAAACGTCTCATTTGTTCCAATGGAAGAAAGAAAGTCCTTCGTGTGTAGAAGAACATGAGGGTGAGTAAATGAATAACTTTCTTAAGAGAAAACTCAATTATCATCATGTCTTCGGGGGATGTTTAATAGTAGTTATTTCATATTCTGTGTGTTTATTGTGAAGACTGTCAGTGGGCAGATCAATACTAATATACTCTCATCAGTACAGCTGATCGAGTAATTATAACTGCAATCTAGCAGAAAATTACACCAATGGACGCGATGTTTCTTTCCTGCTCAGCAACTGATGTGTTGAAGATTTATTCAAAGTGAGTCAGTGTGAACACAATATAATCCTGATTAGCTCTGAGGTAGAATACAGTCAATGCGACAAATAATAAATAAATAGAATCGTTTACTATAGAAAGTGTGATGTATTTGGCCGTCACAAATTTAAGGAATGTTTAATTTTTTTTAACGTACTGTTAACTTGGCGCATATTTTTATTGCAATTTTCCCTATCAGATTTTAGTAATCATCATATTAAAAAATTTACTGCACTATTTTAGAATCTAATCTTGGCAAAACACACATCATTAGAAAGGTCTGAGACCATATTAATAATTTTGACAGAACCAGCTAAAACAAAAAAACTACATTTGTTTTTGGTAAAGCGCCTAACATTTTTGTGATATCGATGTCAAATTTGGAACACAACTTGGTTAGACATATTGTTTTGATTTTATAGTAATATTTTATATTTAGAAAAATATGTTTTTTGTATAAAATAATGTTACTAAAGTACATTTGCTTTACAGTAAACTTTAACCTATAACTTTTTAACACTTTCTCGCTTTTCTTTTTGAAGTGCAATAATCTGCTGCTTGTCTTGTTTAAAAAGAGATTTCAAACCTTTCATGAATTACAACCCTTTAGGTTTGCTTATGCAATTTGAAGTCTATGGTCAAAATAAGGAACATGAATATATTTAGGATGTATTTCAGATACATAAGATGTATATTTTTTTTATACACTTAATTCAATTGATGATCAATTGAACCGATTGTGTCAAAATTGACTTGTTTGATTTTGTTTAATAGAGATGAGGTCAAGACCAATGATGTGTTTAAAAAGTATTGCATTTTATCCAAAGGCCTAAAAGTCGATCTAAGATATGCTCTAAAAATGCTGTCATTGTTTCTCGTTCTGTGTGTGTGTGTGTGTGTGTGTGTGTGTGTGTCTCACACAGACGAGCGTGAGACGAGCGAGATGTGAATTGTCTCGGTCAGAGGAAATCCAGCATGTAATCCTGCTCAGCTCATCACTTTGAGACCTGAATTACGTCACACTCAGCACACAGGTAACAACTGCCAGATACACACACATCCAGACTAATTCATAATACCACGAGTTGTGGAAACACATTTAAGTGAGATTTGAAATGACTGTAAAGTACATTCACACCTGATGCATATTGCACAAAACTGGAAAGCACTTTCTTGATCTATTAAGTGTTCTGGTAACAAGATACCGGATTGATACATTGAGTGCTTTAGAGGATAACTAATCACAGGATTGGCCAGGTTAGGGCTTTCAAAGTTTTGAATGTTATGTATGAACTGTGTTTTCTGCTATGTGAAATAGTCTGAGCTTATTGTCTGCTCATGTGTGACACTGAAGACTGCAGTCATGATGCTGAAAATTCAACTTTGCATCACAGGAATAAATTACATTTTAATATATATATTAAAACAGAAAACAATTATTTTAAAATTGTAATAATATTTCACAACATCGCTGTTTTACTGTATTTTTGATCAAATAAATGCAGCCTTGGTGAGCAGAAGAAACTTAATTTAAAAACATGAAAAAAGACCCCAAACTTTTGAACAGTATAGTGTATATAGCGTGTTTACAAAGGTCTTTATAGAAAACATATAATCATACAATGCCATAAAAAGAACAAAAATAAGAGAATGAAACAGAACTAAAAAGGACAATAAATGCATAAATTAAATAAAACAGTGGACCAGCATATTATCATTTAGAAATTCAGTAGCATTAGAAATATTGGTAACACTTTACAATATGATCAGTTAACATGAACTAACAATGAAAATAGATAAACAAACGCTGTAAATAATATTACTCACTCACTATTAGTTAATGGATTTACTTATATTTACTAATGGGACCTTATTGTAAAGTGTTACTAAAATATCATGCTACAATCTTTCTAATGATGCTTGTTGACCAAGAGTCTTGCTGGTTAAACTAGTTAAGGTAAGGATATAATCACGTGAGCATCCGCTCTCCCCCCCCCCCCCCCCCCCCCCATCCCCCAGGTAAGCACTTGACTTGTACTGCATAGGACCGCTACTGTCTATCTTATAAAAATGTTTGAAAAGACACCAGCAGTGATATTTGCTGTGTGAAATGTTTCATCATGATCTGAGATCTCTGTCTGATCTGGGTATTGTGATCAGGAGGGACGAGGAGGATGTTTAATGAGGAGCGTTTCCTGCTGTTTAGTCTGCAGTGACAATGATGATGATGAGAGAGTTGCAGAATCAAGTTAACGTCGGACTTGGACACAGAAAGCGTTGAGATCTCCCTTTGTGTTTTAGCTCAGTGTGTGTTTGCCCTCGGCACATGAGTGGACAGAGGCTTTCTGCAGTAATACCACTGAAAACACTGTCTGTTTACCTCCTGCATAATGAAGGCTTTCTCGTTTCAAACGCCATGATCTCACATAAACACCTTATTGTTTCTTGAATGTTTGCTGAGGATTAATAAAAAAAAAAAAAAAAAATATTGAATCCTTTTAATATACTGAGAGGATTGAAAGCCACGCCGCTTAATGAGGCACAAATGGATGTTTTAGCATCAATGCATTTGCACAAGAACCGTTTTCAGTTCCCCAAAGAGTCTTTCAGTCAACAGTATGAAGAACATTCTAAAAATTTTAAGAACCCTTTTCCACTATAAAGAACCTTTTGTGGAATGTAAAGATTCCATGAAAGGTGAAGGTACTTCCAGCCCGATCTCATGGCAATTCGTACGAATTTTACGAGGTGGCTAATTCGTACGAATTCATACGACCTCACTCGTACGAATTAGTAAGATTTTTGCTAAATCGTACATATTTTACGAGTTGCCCAATTCGTATGAATTTGTACGAATGACCTACCCCTGACCCCGCCCCTAAACCTACCCATCACGTGGGATTAGACAAATCGTACAAATTCGTACGAGTTGGTCGTCGTTCTTCATGGAACCATCGATCCCAATAGAGAACCTTTATTTTTAAGAGAGCACTGAATCACTGTGCTGAGCAGCTTAGTGGAGTTTCTCCATTATTGAGAAAATCTCAATAACTGCAAAAAGAATTTGAAAAAGATATCAAAAAGCATAATGATGGTTATTGGTTCATTTTTTGAAATGCATATCCCGTTGGAAAATAGTGGGGCATATACTCGGCAACCTGTCATTTTAGGGAAAAACTAATGTAATTGTAATCATGGTCTAGTTTCATGGGTTATGAACTTTTTAACAGATAGACAACTAAGGGTTATGATTAATTGGGTTTTATCAGACACATTAAATACTTTTGGTTCACCACAAGGATGTACTTTCACCGTTCTTTTTTTTTTTTTTTTTTTTTAACACATAAATGATTATCAGATTTCCCAAGGTAAGACTTATTTGGTAAAATATGCAGATTATACTGTTCATCTTTCTTTGCTTTCACATTTAGGAATATGAGATTTTTTTGGCGGAACAGTGAAACTGGATTTGAATGTCTCAAAGACTAAAGAGATGCTCATTCATTTTAGTAAGAAAGCACTTGCCCTTCAAGCTGTGATTAGTAATGGGACACAGGTGAAAGTAGGGGAATATAAGTATTTAGGGAAGATATTTGATAACATGTTGAAGATTGATCCGAATACCGATTAAAAAAATCACATCAAAGATTATTTGTGTTGACGAAACTGTGTTTACAATTCATTTGTTGAAAGTCTTCTGTTTTGTCTTTTTCTTTTATATGCTGGTTTTCTTCTGTCTATGAAGAATCTTGGAGCACTAAATTAATTGCCCCAAGGGGATTAATAAAGCTCTAAACTAAACTAATTAGCCCACCTGTGCAGGTGAAGAATGAAAGTGTCTTCTCTATTTAATTTTTTTTTTTTCACATTTACGGGTTTCTCGTAAGCGGAAGTCGTCACAGTTGGGTAAACTTCTATAGTTGTGAATGAGAGACTACATTATATTTTTCGTGTTGTTCCCATTTGCTCAAATAGCAAAACAAACAAACAAAAAAAACCTCCACAATAGTGGTTTCCCAACTTTCAAAAGAGGAAAAAATAGAGAGAGATTGATAACGGTCAATTTGACCATCACTCCCACAGTCTCTGTATTAGAAACATCCTCACAGCGTTACTAGTTTTTTGTAATTTGATGCAAACGTTAACTTATAGTGTTGTATACATAAATGTATACATACATTAAAACAAAAATTGATTATATAAAACTTTTTAAGAGTTTTCACGTCTGTGAAAAAGGTCCATTGGAATGTTTAAATAGTGGAAATATGTTTGTGCCCTTCAGGCAACTCTTTTGTAAGTGTGATAGGTATCACTTACCATGAGTAGCCTAAAGTTTAAAGTGCCATGGTATTACCATCTGATGATACCATGTAGACTACCATGGTAATGCTTTTAGTAAGGTAGGCTATATTATTAGTTCTGCAGGTTGGTTAGAGAATAAAACACTTTGTCTACGTTGGCACATAAATTTATAATACTCTACTTAAAATATCGCGGAATAGACAGTTGAATTAATGACAACGTTGTCGTTGTGTTTTCCTCTCTTCACTGAGTCTCAAACTGAAGTCTTTTCACGCTCACCTGAAATGGTCATGAATATTCATTAGAGCCCGCTCACATTGGTCGGTTATCCGGTGACGTGCGCATTAAGGCGGGAATAACCCGAAACGTTTCTTCAATACTCGTGAGCAGTCCTGCGCTGCAGTGAAGAGAAACGCAGTGAAGAGAAACACTAACAGACCAGCGTCTTTTTACAATAAAACCTCATTACAGAAGAAAACAAGTGATAGGTTTGATTTCACAAGCGTTTCCTCTGGTTATGGTTTCATTCTCAGCTGTCTCATCATGGATCTAGTGCAGTTTTATCACCCGGAATCTTTTTCTTTCCCTTCTGAACAAAACAAGTAAGTAACTTTATTAATTTACAACCTTATACGGACATAATCAGGCTTTTATATGTAACTTTGTATTTATTGAACTTCATTAGGTGTAACTTTGTAGTAGAAAAGTATGACTGTATAAAATTGATACTATAGGCCTATATTTACTATAAAATGGCTAAAATATTATTGTACTGATTGAAGGTGATCCTATATTAATTTATATTATGGAGTAGTCTACACACACACACACATATATATATGTATGTGTGTGTGTGTGTTACTCATCTTCAAGTCACGTGTGCACTTGCAAAAATGTAACAGTTTCCACGAAAATACTTGGTATTGTAATATTATATATGAATGATTCATTCCATTGAATTATTCAGAAGAGGAAATATCTTTAAGAGATGTTGAAATGTGTTAGAGAATAAAACGTGCTCATGAAAGAAAATTTAAGAAGAAAGATTTGATCTCATGCAAATAGATATTCGTAGATAATAGATACGTTCAAGACTTGTTCAGTTTTATATAGTAATTTAACTCTCAAAAGATCAGATAAAGTAGTAAGTTTTTTTTTTCCATAAATCAGCAACTTTAATATCTGTAAAAACTGTTAATAACTGTCAATCATCAGACCAAGATTATTTAAGATTAAAAGTTCCAATAAGAACTAAAATAATACAATAAGAGAACCTGTTTAAGTCCCACAATGTCATTTTGTACATGATGTTTTTTTTAGATTTTTTTTTTAAACCCAAGCTTTAAAGGACCCAGAAACCACGTTGATCAGAAGAACATGTAATGTACCATCAACAATTTATCAACCTTAATTTTTAACAATTACTGTGTACTGAAAGGCATGATTTTAGTTGCATTGCTCTAAACCTCACTTTGAAAGAGTTGGACAAATCACAAATATAATCCTGCTGTATACCGTATTTACGTAATAAGAACACGTTCTGGCAGCGTTCACTGACCATCTTACTGCAATAGGATTTGAGATGTGTGATTGAGTCTCAGGTAATTCCTCTGGATCCCAGACAAAAACCCTGATGGGCTTTAGGATCACGTTACTGGCCTCTGCACACTGTGTGTGTGCGTGTGTGTGTGTGTGTGTGTGTGTGTGTGAGAACAGGTGTGTTCAGGTGCTGTGTGGCCTGTAAACACTACGTCTGACATAGTGGGAAATATTTAATTGTGCTGATAAAAAGGAAAACCACTAAATTGCTGTTCCGTCAGATTGCAGATCTTTTCAGGTTTCATGTACTGTAAAACAAAACATCCTGGTAAATTTACAGTAAATGGTTTAAAGTACATAAAAAATTGTCTTTCTGTGAACCATGGCTTATAAAAATAGGAACATAATGAACATCAACAATTTGTAGAACGTGCACAGTGTGTCCTACACAAGGACAAAACAACATCAGGGTAACACACACGTGACGTTAAAACAATGCTATTAGTTTTAAAGCTATATTTAAACAATAAACAAAACAAACACTTCCATTCAAAAGTTTGGGGTTGGTTAGATTTATTGATTGTTTTTGAAATATGTATCTTCTGCTCAACAAGACTGCATTTTTTTTTATCAAATACAGTAAAACAATAATATTCTAAAATAGTATTGCCATTTAAAATAACTTTTTTCTTTTTGAATATCTTTTAAAATGTAATTTATTCCTGTGATCAAAGCTGAATTTTCAGCATCATTACTCCAGTCTTCAGTGTCACATGATCCTTCAGAAATCATTCTAATATGCTGATTTTTCTGCTCAAGAAACATTTCTGATTATTATCAATGTTTAGTTGTGCTGCTTCATATTTTTTTTGTGTGGAATTTCAGGATTTTTTGATAAATAGAAAGTTAAAAAGGAACAGAATTTATTTGAATTTTGTTTCATTTGAAATATATTTATATTCTGATCAATTTAAGGCATTATTGATGACTAAGTTATTGCAAAACAATCTTTATAATTTAAATGAAATTTTTCACTGTAAATTTTAAAGTGACTCATATTTTTTACTTACAAAACCAATGTTACAGTATTTTGTGTTTGAAATCAAAAACAACATTTTTCTATAAAAGGATATATATTGTTAGTTTCACTATAAACTATAATATAATTGATAAAACAACAACATTTATGCAGTGTTACGCTCTAAAATTACTTGTATTGTCTGGTTAAATCTGTTTTCTAAATATAATTTATATGCATTTATACCTAACATTTAACTGTGTAATAGTAATTCAATTTAATGTAATCAAGAAAATGCACACATGAATTTGTCCCTGTTTCTCAATTATTATTATTCTTTTCATTTCCAAAGCTTCCTGGACCTGATGTCAATCAGCAGCCACTACATCAAGACCGAACCCTCGAGTCCCTCGTCCCTGTCGGACAGTCTGACCCAGCACAGTCCCGGGGCGTCGTCGGATGCTGGGAGCAGCTTCAGTTCAGTAACTAAAGGGAACCCACCAGGTCTGGACTCGCCTGGGTCATACTCAGTGCTCAGGCCCCCCGGCGCCCCCTGCAGGCTCCTGGAGGAAGCGCAGGTGAAGAGCGGACATGGGCTCGGCGCATGCCCCAAACGCCTGTGTCTCGTGTGTGGAGACGTTGGATCTGGGTTCCACTATGGAGTGGCTTCCTGCGAGGCCTGCAAAGCCTTCTTCAAACGCACCATTCAAGGTCAGGATCACAGTTTCCACAAAAATATTAAGTAAGCACTACTTAAAGGGATAGTTCACCTAAAAATGAAAATTACCTCATGATTTACTCACCCTCAAGTCATCCTAGGTGTATATGACATTCTTCATTCAGACCAATACAATCGGAGTAATATTCAAAAATGCCCTGGCTCTTCCAAGCTTTATAATGGTAGTTTAGTTTTGAAGTCCATCAAAGTGCATCCATCCATCATAAAAGTAATTATAAAAAAGTTAATAAAGGCCTTCTGAAGTGAAGCGATGCATTTGATGAGCCTTTTGCTTTCTCGCGGGGTATCCCAGACTTACTGGCACCCGCTTTACAGACTTAAAACAGAAACAGCAATTATTTTAATATAACTCCGATTATATTTGTCAGAAAGAAGAATGTCATATACACCTAGGATGACTTGAGGGTGAATAAATCTTCATTTTTGGGTGAACTATCCCTTTAATATTAATAATAGCAAACTGTTGTCAACATTGATACAAGGTGTTTGTGTGTTTGATACACACAGATTTAGCTAGATGCATGTTTTGGTCCTGAATCTGATGATGTCTGTCTGTTTGTCTCTCTCAGGTAATATAGAGTACAGTTGTTCGGTCAGCAGAGATTGTGAGATCACTAAGAGGAGGAGGAAGTCCTGTCAGGCCTGCCGCTTCACTAAGTGTCTGTCTGTGGGAATGCTGAGGGAAGGTGAGAGTGTGTGGATGATTCTCACAAAAACTGACACATTTCACCGCAAAATCTAAAGGCAAAAATATATGAATAAGGAAAATTAAGTCTGTTTTGTGACATTATTTTCATGAAAATTAAGCAACTGTAAATGCGTCAGGATTTTCTACTATTGAGGGGTTTTTATTTAAATGATTCAAAATGATAATTCCCAATAAATTCCTATTGCTGCAACACAATGATTTTCAAAATTAAGATTAGCATAAATACAATTTTAACAATTGAAATGTTTAGATCACGTCATTGGTTTACATTACAGTAAGAGAACGGACAAGAATTGTGGTGGTAAATATGCTTGATTGATTGTCATAAAAATCCTAATTACGCATAATTATATGTTTTGTTGGATTTTATTATTTGCGTTCAGCATTTTGTTTTCTGCATCAGAGCATATTTGGGTTATGACCCACTATTTGAGAACTACTGCTTTAAGCAAAATGTCTTTGTTTTGATGATATGCACGTTCTTGAGACAGGTTTTGTGAGAAAATGGCACACTACATGTAGTACAACATACTATATGAATGATACATGCAGGTTCTTTTGATTTGTTTGGCTATGAAAGCATCTGAAATCAAACACACACATATATATATATATATATATATATATATATATATATATATATATATATATATATATATATATATATATATATATATATATATATATATATATATATATATATATATATATATATATATATATATATATATATTGGGCTTCTGGAATTTACACAACCATAGATATAATAACTATATTCAGATAAAACTGAAGCAGTCAGCAAAAAGTGTTATTTTAGTGCAGGTGTGGAGTCGTATTTTTGCTGCCCTGATTTAGTTTCAGTGCACCTGCTTTTTTAAATGCTGCCAAAATAATTTGTAAAATCAAACGGATGGAGATCTATTTCAGCCGAACTGTAGATTTGATTATACTTGTTCTACAAGTTTTTTTTCTTATCCCATAATCTACATTTTTAGACACAGCTGTTTAATCATTTAGCAGACGCTTTTATCCAAACCGACTTACAAATGAGGAGAACAATAGAAGCAATCAAACCAATAATAAGTGCTGTGTTATGGGTATGATCTGCAGCACAGACGATGAGACGTAGAAGTAGCAAAACAAACAGTCTTTATTCAGAATTCCTGACACTCATGGGATTTCAAGGGAAATGTAGGAGAACTTGCCAACCACAATAAACCATAAACGAGAACCAACAAAGAACTGAACTGAAACAGGAGTATAAATACTCACCGACCTCTTTATTAGGGACACCTTAGTACCGGTTTGGACCCCTTTTGCCTTCAGAACTGCCTTAATTCTTTGTGACCGATTCAACAATGTGTAATATATATATATATATATATATATATATATAGACAGTATATATAGACAGTAAATATGGTATTTTATTGTTATAAGAAAAAGTTTTAGATTATAAAAATATACATTTTATATTAATTTAATATGCTTTTCAATCATTTTATATGCTTTTCAATTTGTATTTTTATATATTTATATTTAATATTTTGCCTTGCATGCTTATATTACAATATTAATGTATTTTCATTAATTGTTATGTGTGCAAGTTATGTTTTTGTTCATTTTTTTGTTTTAAGGATACATTTAAGAAAGTTTTGTGAGGCTTATTATAATAAATAAATAAATAATATTATTAATAATTATGAATAAATTAAGTATTATATCAAATTATATTTTATACTATTTTATATAGTTTATTTAATATTTTTGTCTTGCATGCATGTATTACATTGTTATGATGAATTGCAAACCCCTCTAACTAGGTCTATACTTATATTTTTAATAAAATGTAAGTAAATTCTTACTTCCCTTTAGTAAAATCCCTTTAGTAAATTCTAGTAGTATCAGCCAGTATCTGTTTATTTTGTAATAAAGAAAACAATCTACACATTAGATAATTTACATTTACAGAATCTACATTATTTGCTTCATTGTGTGTGTGTGTGTGTGTGTGTGTGTGTGTGTGTGTGTGTGTGTGTGTGTGTGACTCCAGGTGTGCGTTTGGACCGGGTGCGAGGAGGACGGCAGAAATACAAGAGGAGAATTGACTCTGATTCCAGCGTCTACCTCAGCGTACCTCCACCTCACAGAAAACCCCGTAAGAAGCACATTTCACCTCAGCCAGACACATCTGCGTCTCAGTACATGAGTTCATAATCTCCCCTGGCTCTTTCTTTAGCGTCCTGCAGCATTCAGGGGGAGAATCAGGTGGTGAGCCTCCTGTTGGGGGCAGAGCCCGAGCGAGTGTGTGCCATGCCTGACCCTGCGCTCCCCGACAGTGACATCAAAGCTCTGACGACCCTGTGTGACCTCGCCGACAGAGAGCTCGTGTTGAACATCAGCTGGGCCAAACAGATACCAGGTACACGCACTCGAAACTGACATGCCAAAGAGACTTAAATAACACACACACACGTGTTTTATCTACTATCTGTTTTGGATACAAAGAGATAAAGTGCTGTTAGTTCAGATGTGTTTCTGTGTGTCTGGTAAAACAACTGGAATGTCAAATGTTTTCTAAGAATAAAAATGTCTTCCTGTATTTGAGACGTCTGCCCTTTTAGCTGCTCTAAAGACACACATTTATGTATCTTAATAAGGACATTTCATAGACTTTTGTTGTTATTAAAGCTAATGTATTTACTACAGACGAACTCTAACACTCACACACACACACACACACACACACACACACACACACACACACACACACACACACTCTTGTACATCTATCTTTGTGAGGACATTGACACAATGCAATCTCTAGCTCCTTACCCTAACCCTACCCATCACCTGTCTAACCCGAACCCTTAACCTAAACCTACCCTTAACCTAATTAGAACCTTATCCCTGAAACAAAGTCTTGACCCACTAACGGGCCTTTAAATGGGTCTCAGGAAGTGTTGACCGGAAAAAATGTCCTCACTTTACTCTCTTTGACCTTACTCCTATGGTCTAAAACTCAAACCGGTCCTCACAAAGATAGTTGTGACACACACACACACACACACACACACACACACAGAGAACTGGCCAGCACCTGTTTTTGTGTTGATACTGACCTCTATAGTAATGCTTACAAAACAAACCACAAAACCAGGTGTTTTGTGTGTTTGTGTGTTTGTGTGTTTGTGTGTTTGTGTGTGTGTGTGTGTGTGTGTGTGTGTGTGTGTGTGTGTGTGTGTGTGTGTGTGTGTGTGTGTGTGTGTGTGTGTGTGTGTGTGTAATTCTCCATAACACGTGACTGATTATATGCCATAGTTTTGTGCACTGGATTACAGTATTTGGTAAATAAACACCATTTATTCACATATGGAAAGAGAGAATGTGAGTGATTATTACACACATCTACATGAAGACACACAATAGACTTCTGTTGGTTTTATTTAAGGTTAATTATAATGACTACAAAAATTATAAATGAAATGCAAAAAATATTGTAATCTGTATTTTCTAGTAAAAAAATAAATAAACATCCTTAAACAAAATGAATTTACTTGGGAAAAAAATTGTGTAAGATATTAAAACTTATATCTTGATAAATTAATATATACGGTACAGTATGTGTTTATATTATTATAAAATTGTAGTTGTTTTAATGGTGGATCTTAGAAAGTTTTGTGAGGCATATTATTATAATAAATATTATATAATTGATAGGGATGCACCGATATGAAAAATTTGTTCGATACCGATAACCGAAAATTCTTTATATTTAAAAGCCAATAACCGATATACGTATTGGCCAATAAATATGAATCCAAGTTTTGATTTAATTTTTGAGAGACTGATTACAAAAACAAAAGTCTTACCATCAAAATCCATGTCCCAAGCACACTATTATAATGATATTCTCATAATTTTATGTCGCCTATATGACAGACTTGCGCTGCACATGGTGCACTTAACTCTATTTTTCTTTTTTGAAGTGATTCCAATCATATTTCAAGCAATTCAAAATCACCATTGCGAACAGTGCACATCTGAAGTGTCTCAGCTTTATCGGTTTTAATATATCAGCTTTAATATATAATATATATTTTCTATAAAAAAAAATTACCATTTAACACTTTTACATATATATATATATTTTTAAACTTCCTGAGTAAGAATATATTTTAATATATATATATATATGTTTTCATATTATATATTAAAATATTATATAGAAATATTATAATTGTTATAGTTTTATATTATTTGATATTTTTCAATAAGTTGATCATTTTTATATTTTTGGTTTTGTGCAATTTTGCTTCTCAATTGAATTATTCTTGTCTTAAGGATGTTTAGTTTTTTTTTTTAACTAAAAAACAAAACATTCCTTTTGATTTGAAAACATTACATTTTTTTCGTCTTATTCTTACTATTGTCAGGCTTAGCTCACTTCTGCGAACAGCTTTGTCCCCAAAGTGTAACACAAGCATGTTTGTGTGTGTGTGTTTGTGTTTGTGTGTTTTACATACCCATGAGCGGTTGTGTGTGTTCATGTCAACATTGAAATACTAAGTGTGTGTGTGTGTATGTGTGACAGCAGCATTGTCTCTTCCCTGGTGTCTGAAGCAGGATGTACAATAGAAGATGACATTGCTGATTTAAATGGCTCTAGGGTTGTTTATTTGCGTTGTTTGACTGTCATGAGGGCCCTTTGATTCCGTTAACACGTTTCACAGACGTCGATACGGCCGCGTCTCCAGTGCACAGCGTGAACGGCAGCGCTGCCTCATTCAGCCCACGATCGATCAGCGCGGAGATGCAATCAGCTAATGAACGTCACTCAGGAGGAGAGAGAGCGAGAGATACGAGTCATTACGGCCTCTGATAAGCATCAGTGATGGGTGAAAAAATCAAATCAAAGCTCCTCTCCTCCCTCGCCACACCAAACTAATCACTGGCTTTTTAATTAAGTGTGAGAGAACGTGAATGAGAGAGATTCGTCCGTCATTGATGCCGTTCTTCAGGGGACAAACCCCTGACACACACACACACACACACACACAGGTCACAGTCCAGTCTGAAACTGAATAGAAATTAGCTCTAAAATAAGTTTTATCTGTCATATTAAAATCTTATTTTATGAGCTGATTCAACATCTCAGAGGCAGGTGTTATTTAGTTATATAGCTAATTATGTACTTATATAGGTGATTGGTTCTTTTAGTTTGTTTATCAGATTAGTTGTTTAGGAAATTAGTTGAGTAAGGTGAAATTAGAAATAAGTTTATCTAGATAATAGATATTGATTGGTTATTTAGCTGAATATAGTTGTTTAGGATTACTTATTTATCTGATTAGTAGTTTAATTAGGTGATTAGTTGTTTTAAATATATTAGAGCTGCACGATTCTGGATAAACTGAGAATCACGATTTTTTTGTTTCAAATAGAGATCACAATTCTGAACAGAATCTGAACAAAAGTTTCTTACAAAATGTTAATTGCTGCAGTCTTGTTTAATTAAAGTGCCCCTGTAGTCAATCATTTTATCTCTTTAAACTCATCTTTGATCACCAAAATGACATATTTAATCGTTTTTTTTTTTCTTGAATTTTTTTTCTTCATGCCTTAAAATAGTTTGCATGTAACTCTACACCCTTTCCTCATTTAGTATACGCGGTTCTATGAATATGCAAATGAGCCCCGCCTCCATGCACTCACACCAGCTCACAGATCCACTCGTTGACGATCACACGTTGACTGATTGGTTACAAGGTAGTTTGTGTCGTCAGAAACACCAGCGATTTCAAACTGCGGTTTTGAGACTGTCTTTGGTTCCCTGCAGTTTTAAGGAGAAAATCCTCAGCAATGGTGCTGACTTGTGAATTTGCACATGGTTTGTCTTAAAGCATATTAAAAACACCACATAGACATATAAACTACATTAAAAGCTTGATTTTCACCACAGGGGGACTTTAATTAATTTAAATGATTTTTTTTTTAATCGGTTTGAGTGAATGATTCAATGACTCGCTAAATACTTCACTTGTTTCATCACTGGATGATTCAGCATTTTTTTTAAGGTTTAATAGACATAGGAGAATCATCGTTTAGTAATGAGATCGCAATCTTTTAACGATTAATCATGCAGCTCTAGTTTATTTAGTTATTTTTCTGTGTTGTTTACTTAGATATTTTAGTACTTTTGTTATTTAGCTGATTATTTAGATAAGTTTAGTTATATGATTTAGTTCTTTCAGTAACATTTTACAATAAGTTTTTATTAGTTAACATTAGTTAATGTACTAACTAACAATGAGCAAAACATTTGTTACAGTATTTATTAATCTTTGTTTATGTTCGTTATTAAAAAAACAGCTGTTCATTGTTAGTTCACAGTGCATTAGCTAATGTTAACAAATACAACTTTTGATTTTAATAATGTATTAGTAAATGTTGTAATTAACTTTAACTAAGATTAATAAATGCTGTAGAAGTCTTGTTCATTCTTAGTTCATAACTAAATTAGTTAACTAGTGTTAAATAATGAAACCTTATTGTAAAGTGTTACCGTTCTTTTTTTAAAGAACAATTAAAATAATTTAAAAAACAATGATCTGATCTATTATCTGAGCTTCTCTGATCAGTAACTCATTCCTCCTGCAGGTTTCTCCAGCCTCTGTCTGTCCGATCAGATGAGTCTCCTGCAGAGCGCTTGGATGGAGATCCTCATCCTGCGAGTGGCTTTCAGCTCGCTGCCCTGCGATGACAAGCTGGTGTTTGCGGAGGATTACATCATGGATGCTGAACAGGCAAAATCAGCAGGTCTGCTGGAGCTCCACATGGCCATATTACAGCTGGTGCGCAGGTACAGATCCATGAGGCTGGAGAGAGAAGAGTTCGTCACTCTGAAAGCCATCGCTCTCGCCAACTCGGGTAAATGATACGGGTACTTGTATAGAACATTTGTGCAAGGAACGTTCAACCTTTTTACACAAAAACATGCTTTAAAATTGTAATTGTTGTTTATTTACATGTGAACACTTTTTTAATAATATAGCAAAAAAATATATTTACAAGGTAGATGTAAGCAACATCTTAATATGCCAATATAAGCCTTCTCATTAAATTATTTATTATTGTTTTTTATTAGTGACACATTTGGGGAGAGGATATATTCCAAAACTTTCTGAAAATACAGTATGAGAATTAACTGCATAGTTACTAGAAATGTTTACCTTGGATATTATACAATTTGCATGCATACAAAATAAGTCCTCACATTCTTTCTTGTGGTACCCAGTGACACACCTGAATGAAAGGCTCATTACGCGGCTCATTATGCAGGGCATTGTCTTCTCAGGCGTGAATCAGAGCATTATTCATGATCCACCACGCCCCTACGCATATTGCCTTTCCAAACAAAAAGTGTCTTACAAAATTTAAATCAATGTATTGTTTTATGTGAATGATTAGGCAGGATGATTTTCAGATCATTTTGAAGCAAAAACTCTAGGCGACAACACCCATTAGTCAAAAGTCGCAATAATCATGCATAAACAATATTCTCTCAAAAATACAAACATGTACATACATGTTGCTCACATATTATGGTAGCCCTGTTTGTGCTAAATAGAGTGTAATGACAACTTTGCCATTAATATGTTTATAAGCAACTGAAAAAAAACACAAATGTCGGGGCATGTCAAAACATCTCAAGGACCCCAAAAACACCTTAGACCCCAGAGGGATAAACGAATGCGGCTAATAGCATACTTAAAGGTGAAGTATGTCGTTTCTGCGACACTAGTGGCACCTAGTGGAATTACAAAAGTAAATCATATTTTTAAACAATCTTGCAATTACGTCCCTTTCATGCAATGTGCCTCCCCCAACTCGAACATCATAATCACAGCTCTTACAGTCCGGATGCTTGTGAAGGCTTCTCAACAGGTTCTTTCAATAAAAGGTCCAACATATAAGAATACTTTTAGCTGTGTTGCTATGTGTCATGAGTAAGTGTAACGGACATAGGGGAGTGAGGTCTACACGTACAGCTCTTACTAGCCTATGTCCGTTACACTTACTCATGACACATAGCAACACAGCTAAAAGTATTCCTAATATGTTGCTATGTGTCACGAGTAAGTGTAACGGACATAGGCTAGTAAGAGCTGTACGTGTAGACCTCACTCCCCTGGCCTCAAGAGGCGCATTAGCTACTTAGCAATCAGCAGTCTTTAGACCCATTAGCACACCCGCCTGCTACACCGGAGACCCCGGTTCAAATCCCGCTCGGGCAGTCAACGGCAGCAGTCACAGTTGTAAGGCCACAAGAGCAAACCTCCGTAGGTTAGACCGTCCCATTTATAAATTCTCGGTCCGACCTTCGTTAGGCTTGGCCTTTGAAGTCTGCGTCCTTTGAAGGATGCAGCCTCTGAATTGGGACACCACTTATAGGTTAACTCTTTCCCCGCCATTGACGGAAATTTCCGGCTTTCCATGTTTTCACTGTTATGTGGTAGGGGGCGCTATTTTTCATCTTCTGAAAGAGTACTGAATCTCCTGATCAAAACACAGGAGAAGCAGCAAAAACAAGCGATATCATATGTTAGTAGATGCATGTAAAATAATGCGATAATCAACATTAAACAGCATATAGATGAAAACTGCCTAATGTTACTGAATGAAATGTCGACCCAGGATGAGTTACAGGACTGAAGCTTTGGGAGTGTTGATGGACTCGATCTACTCCATCTATGTTTTGATCATCATTCTGAATCCGATCAAGACTGTCTTTGACAAAACGCGATTTTCTCAGCTTTTTGCTGAAAATGTTGCTTTTTTATGAAACTTACCAATATTCAAGTGTTGAAAAGAAAGGGATACATGAAGCTAGAATACAGTTTAAACGCAGAGGGTCTGTTCTTTCTTTTGATAAATTGCATGTTCAAATATTCATACAACAAAATATTCTGGGGGCCATGAAACTTTTGTGAAAAATAATAAAAAATGCTGGTGGTGGCTGGAAACTTTTTTTTTTTAAACGCTGGCTGGGAAAGAGTTAAGCTGCGAATTGATTGACAGATCTGAGCGGACCGCTCTCAATGTTTAGATGGTGCCTGGGAGACTCGATGTTTACACTTTTGGGGGAAATAAACTGGCATACTAATAGTAGTCAATAAACTGGGTTAAGAGAATGTATTTTAACATAAACAAATCTTACATACTTCACCTTTAACACATTTTCATCAACCTATTATTGCAACACACTACATTACATGCTGAAAAAGCGTAAAAAACACCTGATGTTTTGATTTCCTCTCTCAGACTCGATGCATATAGAGGACGTGGAGGCCGTTCAGGGTCTTCAGGACTCTCTCCATGAGGCTCTTCTGGATTACGAGTGTGTCCATCACAGGGAAGACCCTCGACGGGCGGGCAAACTCATCATGACCCTTCCGCTCCTCCGCCAAACCTCTGCCAAAGCCGTGCGCCGCTTCTTCAGCATCAAACAGGACGGACGCGTCCCCATGCACAAACTCTTTCTGGAACTTCTGGAGGCCAATGTCTGATCCTTAACCCGATTAGACCATCAAACTGAGACGACAGAAACGTCTGAAAGAGGACTGTTCACAAACCAATGGGGAAAAACAGGTGCTTGTCATGACATATAAAAATAGTACAGGATATACTCCAACAAATACAGTTTCACATAGTTGAGGATTGATTTAACTAACAAAAAAGAAGTTTCAAATATACTCTGTTTGAAATTGGTTGTAAATTTTTTTTAACCTATTCATCAAAGAATCCTGAAAAATACCTCAGTTTCCACAAAAAACAATAGCACGACTGTTTTCAACATGGATAATAATCAGAAATGTTTCTTGAGCAGCAAATCATCATAATAGAATGATTTCTGAAGGATCTGAAATACACTGAGTAATGATGCTGAAAATTCAGCTTTGATCACAGAAATAAATTACATTTTAAAATATATTTGAACAGAAAACAGTTATTTTAAATTCGAATACTTTTTCTCAATGATTGACTGTATTTTTGACCAAATAAATACAGGCTTAGTGAGCAGAAGAGACTTTTTCATAAATATATAAAATCTTACCGACTGATGGTAGTACATCAGTAAGTGCTGGATGTGAATGTCATTGAATTAATGGTGAAACTTTATTTATAATGGTTTTTATTTATTTTATTTATTAAAGATAAAGAGCATTTAATTTGCAGAAACATTTTTGAGTGTTCATAAGAGTTCTATCATAGTAGAGAGCATCAGCCTTGCCAAATAAATAATAGTCAATAATTACTCTACTGACACAAATATAAAGGAAAAACAGAGTTCAACAACATCTACTACACACAATTTTCAATTCAAAAGGTCTCAGAGACGCAGTCTAGACAGAAATATGATGTATAGATTAACAACATTTAAGCGTGGAAACATCAAATAACAGAGGCGTACCAATGCACTTTTGAAATTGTAACTAATAGATTATGTATTAACATAGGATTTTTTTTAATCTCCAGATGCTCATGAATATATCTGCACAAACTAAGCTGATTGCAGCTTTTTTAAATTCCATTTTTACCACATGAACCTTTTAGCACACCAAATTGGAAGGCTCTTGTTCATTAAATGACAGAAAAGAAAAGCCATAGCAATATCTGTTCTCAGCCAATCACAGAGATGTGAAAGAATGTTTTGAAGCAATAACTGAATTTTGATTGAATTCATCTTTAAATTAGATCCAGCTCAAAGGGATAGTTCACTCAAAACAATCTGACATCCTGAGACATTTCTTACATGTGGTTTTATGTAATATTTATGCGCTGATTGTTGTCTGTCAGTCATTGTGATGATCAGATATGAATATGTTTACCATAATAAAGGAAACACTTCAAGATAGAATTAATGTGAACAGGACAGACTGATTTCTTGTGAGTTTGTTAGTCACATCTGCACCAGTTTAATAATGACTGTCGTTCTCTGATGGTGTTTATTCTGGATTTCTAGGTCTGTTATTAATGGTAGTCGCAGTTTTGTGTGTGATTCTCACTGTTTCTGCTTGTGAAGGTTTTGTGGATGTTGTACGATGCTCTCATGAACAATAATGTAAGTTTATCTTCTCGTTATCTGTTTGATTATATGCAGTGACTTTTTTTAAATAAATGGCAAAAACTATATAAAGATATTCAATAATAATGCATTAAATAACGCACTTGACATCTGTGTTTTTGGTCTTTGATTTGAAGAATTGAGCTGTTTTTCCAGCAGAAAGTAAGCGGTCAGGGTTACATTCACAAAAAACAAGCAGATTATTCTGCTTATGAGCTGCGTTATATTAATTTGTGTTCAAACCCCCAAATTTCTAATTATATTGTTTATTTTTGGATTATGGCAATCTGATTGTTTTCTTTTCAGATAAAGGGCTGCATGACAAATATAAACATAAAAGCATATATTTGACTCCAAACACTCAGAGATTAGCAAATATTGCTTGTAAATAAACAATTACTTTATTTGTGTTCGATATCACAGTCATTTGGTGGGATGTTTTTCCAGTGACAGTGATTTTGATGATCTAAAATAAGATCTGGTATTCTGGTTGGTTGCTTACCGGTCCGAGTCAAAAGAGTCCAGTGTCTGTTGATGCGTCTCGAGTTCCTCCTTCAATGTAGGTCTGGAATTGAATTTCTCTGAGAAAGAGAGATCATTGTGATGGCTGTTGTACCTTTATGTCTATGAATAATCAAGCTAATCGATGCAGATAAATGAACAGCATGTCAGACAGCTCCTCCTGCATCATTTCACAGGCCGTCAGGAACCATCAACACATTAGTCTCTCTACACTGAGAGTAATTAATGAGGCTCGTATAAAAGATGCTTACACTGGAAGAATCCTGCACGGCTCTGCTAACAGAATGAAAATCCAAGTGTGTGTGTGTTGGGATTGCGGAACAGATCCTGCTCTGAATTTCCGTGACTATCACTATCTTTGTAATATCTAATTTTTTTTTTACATTTTCTGAAGCATGTGAGTGTTGCATGCCTGTACAAAAGTCACTGCCGTGATGATAGGGCAAGGGGTCTTTAAGCTTTTTCAGGCCTAGGTCCCTTTGGTGGACAAACCACAAACGAACCAAACCAAAACTGCTCCGTCCCGCCCAGGCATGGCCTCTACAAGAGCCTGAAGGTGTCCTGTGCTCTCTGGCACCGAGACGTCAGCGGATCCTTCAAGTCCTGTAGTTTGAGGTGTACTGAACTTGTTGGTCCGGCACGTCCCGCAGATGCTCAACTGGATTAAGATCTGGAGAATTTGGAGGCCAGAGCAACACCTTGAACTCTTGATCATGTTCCTCAAGCCATTCCTGATCAATGTTTGCAGTGTGACTGTGTGCTTCCACCAGGGAACACCGTTGTCATGAAGGGGTGTATCTGGTCTGCAACAGTGTTTAGAAGGTGACGTGTCAAATAAAGGTCCACATGAATGACCAGACTCAGAGTTTCCCAGCAGAACATTGACCAGAGAGTCACACACTCTCTCCACCGGTTTATCGCCGTCCTACAGTCCATCCTGGTGCATCACTTCCTCAGACGACCGTCTTCCACTGCTGCTCCAAGGTCCAGTTTCGAGGCTCATGTGCCCATTGTAGCCGCTTTCGACAGTGGACGAGTCATCACAGATCTCTGATTGGTTTCCATGCAGCAGATGCACTGTGTGTTGTGACACATTCCTCCCATAACCATCATTGAAATTTAGTGTGCCACAGTAGACCTGTTGACACAGACCAGACGGGATAGGCTTTATAGCCCTCCTCATGCATCGAAGAGCCCAACACCCCGTTGCCAGTAAATTCTGGCACTGTTGGTAAATTCTCAGCACTGACCGAGAGCCGACAGAGATACTCTGACCCAGTCGCTCTGCCATAATAATTTGCCCTTGTCAAAGTCACCTCATTCCTGTCTATTTCTCCTGCATCCAACATGTTGATTGTTAACTGATTGCTTTCCATCTAATCTACGAAGAACTCAATGAGGCCTTGTTAGGAAATGATCAACAATATTCACTTTTTTGCTTTACCGCTGTGACTGGTCATAATGTTTTGGCTATGTGTGTTGTAGGACAAAATGTGAAAGTATCATTATTTTTATCTGACAGCTTGATTTAGCAAACAGCAGCTCACAGTGTGCTGGTTCTGTCAGTCTGTAAGCGAGTTAAAGTGATTGTCTGTGATTAATTACATCTGCAGATGATTTTATCCCAGAGTGCATTCATTCAGTAATAAAACCTCGGTGTCTCACACGCGACCAGGCGAAACATGAATGCTGATCAGGGAATTAATGGATTAGCATTTTAGCGTCATGATAAATTAAACCTGCGCTGTTTGATATAGTGCGCATCGTGCACCGGGAACTGACTCATATATCTGACGATATATCAGCAGAATATCTCATGAATATTTCATTTGAATACTTTGTGAAATCATCAGGAAGTTGACTCATTAAACGCGTTTCGTAAATGGCAAGTCAAAATTGTTAAAACGGTTAGTAGCCTATTTCTTTAATTCTGTATTTCTCTACATGTTTTTATTATAACAAAGATTGCAGAGACATGTTTGGCGGTTTACTGAGAGCAATCCGCACCATAGATATCTATGATCTGCACTCTAATCGGCACTGTCCTCTAGTGGTTATGATGCGACATTACAGCAAACCTCAATATTCACTCAGTGTGTTTGAACGGAAATAAACACAAATAAAAACCTGCTCTACACAATGCAAATCATCTAGCATATTGGACTAGTAGTAATTAATTTGAATATGCATACAAACATATGTTAGATCAAAAGTATTGCCCTCAAAATATAGTTTAACTAGATTACAAGAAGTTAGCAGCAGAGTTGTTTTAGATCATTGATAGCTAGTATTATAGTTTTTTTTAAAAATATATTTTGAATTAGTTTTTTATATTTTCTGTTTTCATTTAAATTTTAGTTTAAGGTTTGGCAATTTTATTTGGCCTAATGTGTGTTTTGTTGTTTTTATTACTTACTTTTTTAAAATAGTCTATCTCTATGCTATTAAGTTTTTGACTTAACTTAGACTAAATGAAAATGAGAAATGTTGCCTTAGCAGCTATCTGAAATAAAATAGTTATTTTATTTGATTTCAGTTCATATTTATTTTATTTGAACTAATGCAATTTTTTGATATTTTAGGCTACTGTTAGTTAACATATTCCCTAGTTAGCAAACAGAAGCTGCATTTTTTTTCTAATTTGCTTAAGGTTTCTTTTTTTTTAAACTCATGATTCTATGTATAAATTATTCCATTAAAATTAATCCAAAATTTAGCGTCTAAATTAACTGTGTTGTCACCCGTCCAAGAGGTCACGGCTTCTGTAGTTGTTGTGGGATTCAAATGGCCTGAACACGCGTTCACGCAACATAAATCTCTCAGATTTCATCAAAAAAGATCTTCATTTGTGTTCTGAAGATGAATGAAAGTCTTATGGGTTTGAAACAACATGAGGGTGAGTAATTAATGATAGAATTTTAATTTAGTTAAAACTGACCCTTTAAAAATGTGAGTCACATGAAGTAGAATGAAATTGAAAGATGTGTGTCCACACAAATTTTTTTTGTAGTTTACATGTTAATATCATGGTTAATATCTGATCTTGTGAAACATAAGACTAGTAACCATGTTAAAAATGTTACTTTAGTGTTTACAGGTGCTGTCTGTGGATGAAAAGGGCAGGTGATACAAAATGTGTGTACCAGGTAAAAAGGGTTTGTGCATGTGTTCACTGGGTTGTATCATAATGACACGGTTTTACTGCGGTAACTGATCTCTCTATCACCTCCTGTTACCATAGAGCACTGGAGTACAATTACAGCTGCAGAGACACCTTACACACACCGTTTCTGTCCTTTCCACACTCACCTTGAAGAGACGATACAGACCGAATAGCTTCATTTAAGTGTTTTTCCAGATGTACATCTATAAAATGTTTCAGGTAAGCGCTGATGGTTGATTCTCCGGTCCGTTTGAGGGCCCTGTCTCATGTCACACACACTCCTGGGGTCCCTGAACCCCTATGAGAGGAACCACGGACACAGACACTGGTGAGTGAAACTCTTTGTGACGTGTGCTCGTTTTATTTGAATTGTTTCATGACACTGTGTTGATTTGACCTCTGAGTTTGGACACAGATGAGATGTGTGCCACTTTTATTAGATGCTGTTATTTGGACTAAAACAAAGAGAAGAAAACGTCAGTCCATCAGATCAATATTTTATTCTTTGCAGTGGGTCAAGGTGCTTTTTTTAAAAACCCAGAGAGATATGGAGCAAACGTGTCTTGTTACAGAGACCTCTAGCTGTGTGATTACTGCTAATAAAGATCAGGACAGTGAAACTAGAGAGACGTGACGTTCAGGCTGTTATCATCAGACTTCAGGACTGCACAGTATGAACACGACCCACTATGAGGTCACATTATATTCAGTGTGTGCCGTCCAGTTATCATCTCAGAAATAAGATTTATTTGTTAAAAAATATTTCAGTAACGCTTTACAATAAGGTTTCATTTGTTAACATGAACTAAGAATGAGCAATACTTCTACAGCATTTATTAATCCAATTGCTAATTTACACATTTACTAATACATTTTTAAGATCAAGCCTGGTTTCACAGACAAAGTTTAGATTAAGCCAGGATTAGGCCTTAGTTTAATTTGGACATTTAAGTATCTTTTATAAACATGCTGTTGCAGCAAAACATCACTGGTGTGCATCTAGAGATAAAACAATGGCACTGATATATTTTAAAGGGGTGGTTGATTATGATTTCACTTTTCTAACTTTAGTTAGTGTGTAATGTTGCTGTTTGAGCATAAACAAAATCTGCAAAGTTGGAAGCTCAAAGTTCAAAGCAAAGGAAGATATTTGCTTTTAAAGGTGCAATGTGTAATATTTCTGAGGATCTATTGACAGAAATGCAATATAAGATCCATAACTATGTTTTCAGTGGTGTATAAAGACCTTTGCATAATGAACTGTTATGTTTTTATTACCTTAGAATGAGACATTTATATTTCCATAACCGCGGGCTCCCCCTTCTATGGAGGTCTACATATTGTGTCGTCATGTTTCTACAGGAGCCCTAAACGGACAAACGCGTTTCGTTACTATGTTGCTCTTCGTGCAAGGAAGCAAGCTTAGTTCAGCGAATAAAACACTGACACAATGATGAACAAGTAACAATAATATTCGCAATAACATATAGTTTTACTGAATAATTAAGTAAACATAATTTCTCAATTTATCCTTGTAAAGAAACCTCATTGCTGAACTGGCTACTCTCTGCTGTCTCAAACGATGACATATTTTCCTGTCGGCCACCGTAACTTCTGTTGGTTGCAATTCGTAACCTCACCACTAGATGCCGCTAAAAATCACACACTGCACCTTTAAAGAAATAGTTTAAGGACTACAACAAACGGCTGGTAGGGACTACACAACATTCCTCACAGGTTAGCGACGTCGCCAACCCTAAAATCTACATAAACCAGACCCCAGGAACAGTCCATGTTGAGAAGAGGAAGAGTCGTTGTATAGAGCACATTTGTGAGTTTGTCGCATTGGTCTTTTCACATGCAATACAGTACATAACACAACTGCAAAAGCATGTCACTCTGTAGGCATCTTACAACAGTTCCCACACCAGCGATTTTATAGATTGTTACGTTCCCCCAAAACGGTAAATCCAGGGGAAGGGGAAGCAACAATAATTTAAAATAACCAGGGCAAAAGAGAACCGGAAGTCAGAGTCATGTGCAGTTGAAATGTGTATTTATTATAATATGGACAAAGAAAAACCAATACAAAATTACTCTCTCACAATGAGACAGCAAACAAGCAAGATAAGGCAAACAATAAACACAAACTAAATAACTGAGAACAAAAACAAGATTCAACATTAACTGGACTACTAAACAATCCTCTCTCCACTGAGGAGGTTAACACACAAACAAACAACAAACACTGTTCTAAACTCACAACACGATGCAAGTTGGTGTTCAACCCACAGGTTGAATAAAGTTGGTCTGCAATTTGGTCACAACTGGAAGGAAGAGAAATGAACAGAACCAGCACACATCTCAAAACAACACCCTCAAACTGTGCTAAGAACAGTCTTCTTATCCTCCAGGTACTGAGTGTTAATCAGGCACACCTGTTGCCACTCACGCATGCAGCCCAGACATGGAGCGGGAGGGGCCACCACCTGAGAGAGAGAAGAAAGAAATACACCCCAACCAAACACATGACCCTTAGGGTCGTAACAATTATCATGACAGAATATGCTAATCAATGACTTGAAGATAGTTAACTCCACATCAGCAACATAAATTGATCAACTAACCATTCAGAGACGTCCTGCTGCATTCTACATGTTGTCACTTCTTCTATAGTCTCTCGATCATTGTCCGACTCCAGTTTAATCATAAAAGGCAGAACATTTTCTGACATTTTAGTGCTTGTCTGCGTGAGGTAATTGGAGCTGCTATCACACACGAGCTCTTGAAGCTCCGCCCTCTGTGCCGGGAGCAGCAGCTCATTTGCATTTAAAGGGACACACATGAAACGACGCATTTTTACTGACCCCCAAAAAGGGACAACTTTAACATGCTGTACAAAATGATCTGTAGGGTATTTTGAGCTAAAACTTCACATACACACTCTGGGGCCAACAGAGACTTATTTTACATATTGTAAAAAGGGGCATTATACCACCCCTTTAATATATGCCAGTGCAAGTTGCTTTCAGTTAAAACAGCTGTTTACCAGATCACTACCAGTCAAGTCAAGTCACCATTATTTATATAGCGCTTTTTACAATACAGATTGTTTCAAAATAGATTTACAGTGATAACAAATAATGCAACAAACTTTGTTTCTAGAAGAAAATAGCGTCACAGTCCAGTTTAAGTTCAGTGATGGTTTGTTCTAAAAAGTTATTAATTTAGTTCATTTATATTGCCTCTCTGGAGAAAACAGTGATGTCATCGTCCAGCTCAGTTCAGTTCTCATATAATGGTGTCAATGCATGCAGATCAATAATATTAAATGTCCACAACTGAGCAAGCCAAAAGCCAAAGGTGACAGATCATTACCAGATCACTTTTATGTGCTGAAGTTACGTTCAGAATACATAAATGCAAAAGTACATGAAATGTTAATTGACATGCATGACAACTGTCCTTCCCGGCTCTAATCCCGGTGTTGTGTTGTGTCTGCTGCCATGACCTCAGGTGTCGAGGCACCCACTCCTGCCGGTGGTCGTCTGGGTGCAGGTGCGGGAGGTTCACCGTTCTACCGCGAGCTGTGGTTCATCGTGCTGATGGCTGGAGTCGCGCTCGTGCTGTTGGCTCTCATTCTGGCTATAGTTTTACACAAGGCTTTGAACAAACCACCGTTCACTCGAGAGCGACCGCCGCTTGTCCCACTGCCACTGCATCGCCGCAGCCCGTTGACCAACTACCCACCCAGCAACTCCTACCTGGTGAGGCCAAAAAACCCTGATTTTCAGGGATGTGCCGATGTATCTGCCGATAAAAGCAATTCCTTTCACCAAGGGCCATCACCAATTGTTTATTGTTTAAAAACCTGGGCCGATTATATCTGTCAATCAAAAGGGGGATGGAAAAAAACGTGTCAGACTGCAAGAAAGTGAAGAAAGTGTTTGCATCCAAATCGTATAGCCGACTTCACCTAGGCTACTATATAGAAGTATGTCCGAATTCACAATACTCATAAAAGTGCAGGCAAAAAGTACCCGGATGACCTACTACTTCCGGTGAGATTCTGAAGTGTGCATATGATGGACACTTTACTATCCATCCCATGAGGCCACAAGAGAGGATTTGTGAATGACAGTGAAGCGAAAACAGTGAAACTGACGCTGGAAGGTCACATGATAATGACAACATGGCGGATGTAGTACGTCCAGATTAAATTCATGCTACACAATGTTGCTGAGCAATGTTGTCGTCAATGGGCAACCAGATGAGACGCAGGGCCCACGACCGATCTAAATTATCCAGATTAAAAATTTATTGCCCATTTTCAATGGGAAAGTGCCCAAGCAGCAATCGCTCGGCAAGATTGCCCAGCAACATTGCTCAAAAAGTTGCCCTGTGTATTATCACCTTTATACTATAGAACATACTCTTTTAGAGGTAGTGGAGTAATTACTTATTTAAAATAAGTAGCCTATACCTGATCAAGAGAATATGCGATTTCAGATGCAGCCAATGTCTGTTGAATGTTGTGTTGAAGTTATGACCGTCAAAGATAATGCGACAATAACTTAACAGAATTTTTAAAAAGCGACGTTAAACAGGCTCTAAACCAGGGTTGCCAGGTCTGCGGTTTTTCCTACACCATGGAATGACGATTAATGAGTAATTAATGACAGAATTTTCATTTTTGGGTAAACTATCCCTTTAAATGCTGGATGAGATCAATAAATCAGGCTGCTACATGATTATGTCGTCATCAATACATAGCCAACATCACCTGATGATATTCTCTCTTGGCTTTTCTTTCACACCTCTGGTTTTGAAGGACTATTCTTGACTACACTTCTGCCTGTGTCTCGCATTTTTAGACCCAAATAGGCTACATGTCCTGTGTGAACGGCCCGATCTATCTTTCCTGAGGGAATTAAGTCCTGAAATAAATTTTTTTTTACCATTTATCTATGAAATATTAATGATATGTTCCTCGACAGTTCGACATGGTTCCAGAAACGGTGGGCTCTCCGAACAGCGTCACACTGAAGGCCTTCACGATGCACATGGAGGTCAGAGCTTCATTTTATGAACTTCGTGTTACTAAAAGAGCCATATTTTGCAGATTCAACTTCTCAGTTTTGAAATTATATGTAGGATGCACAGTATACGGTAAAACACACACACACACACACACACACACACACACGCACACACACACACACACACACACACACACAAAAACATTCAATCTTTAAGTAATTTCCGCACCACTGGCAGCACCAAGTGGAGTAAAAATGAATGACTCTAAGTTGTCTCTGCATATACAATTGTGCACTGTAAAAAAAAAAAAGCTAACTTCAAAGAAATGAGGCAACTTATTACACTTACCTTGTTAAGTTAACTCAACTAATTTGCTCCAATTAAAGTCAACTTTAATACTTTTGTTCATTTAATGAGTAACAGGTAGTCTTTTTAAATTAAAAATTCTTGTCAAGGAAACTATAGAATGTTTAGTATTTAACAATGCAAGCAGCTACAATCCTTGTTTTTCATCTCCATGTTTGATTTTCAAAACTATGATGTTCATGATATTAATATTATTTGCCTCTTAAAACCAGAGGCAAATATTTTACCCATTTTACCCAGGCAAATATATTGCATACAAAAGTTCCAATGAGATGCAAATATACACTTCAACACACAAATCTCAAACATGGTGCTGATCAACAATTGTAATTCAGTAAAAATATGAACCATAGGACAGTTAAATAACAGTGCTAACAATAGCAGCAGCTTAAATCAAGCCAGTAAATGCAAAGCAATGATCATTTTTAATAAGTTACCACATAATTTTTTCAAGCTGCAATACATCCTGGGAAATGGCACAACATTGTTCAATGTAATACATTTTTACAACTACTTTTTTTTAGCTAAACTTATTTTTAAGTTCAAAGACTACCTGTTACTCATTAGATGAACAACTATTTAAGTCTACTTTAATTGGAGCAAATTAGTTGATATAACTTAAAAGAATAAGGCAACCTTTCGCACTCAACTTTTTAAGTTAGCTCAACTTTTCTTAAAGTGTAAAAAACTTGACATTTAAATGAGTGTTATTTGAGTAGTAGTTTTAATAGTTTTTATACATTATTTTGAATTAGTTTATTATTTTTCAGTATTCTATTTAATTTTATTTCAAGTTGTATTAATTTTGTTGTCTGTTTTGTTTTTCGTTTTAAATGTGTGTGTATATATAGTTTTTATTAAGGTTTAGTTATTTTATTTCACCTAGTTATTTACCAAAGCAACATTTCTCATTTTCATTTGGCTTAAGTTAAAACTAATTTTAAGTTTTTTATCTTTAATATTTCAGTTAGTTTATTTTATTTTAAATAATAAAAATATATTTTTTAATGATTTTTTAAGTAAATTAAATATTTATCTAATAAATATAGATCTAAATGAACATAAACAATCTTAAGCTAATATCATTTCGAGTTTTTTTTTTTTTTAAACATGCTTTATTTTAGATTGGTGCCTCTTAGAGTTCTTTCTTCAGATTTCAGGAGGTGACGAAGCCTCTTCTCACGTGTTGTTCTGTTGTTCAGGAGGTGATTGAGGGTAAAATGGTTGATGAAGACGGTTCTGCAGAGGGTGTGGTGACCGTCTCAGGTCTGTACACACAGAACGCTCTACAGCGCAGCGCCAGTCAGCTGATGGACAAGAAAGATGAGGAAGCGTGGGAGCCGCACTTCAGACGCCTCGACAGCGGCCTGGTGAGAACATCAGGATTTATGTTGCACTTGCTGCTGCTGGAAATGCTTCATTTTTGGCTGATATATGGTTTTGTTTGTCAGTTTGAAGGTGAGGAGTTTGTGGACAGCATCAAAGGCTTCAGCACAGTCAGGAAAGAACACACCATGTTCACGGACACTAACCTTTGACCCTCCTCATGACCTCTGACCCTCATCTCATATGAGAGCGGGATCGGCACTTTCTCCAAAAATCACCTCATATCAGAGGAAAATAAACTGAACTATGTTTTGGTGAAGTTGGACTCTCGTCTCTATGGACCTGACAACTCTAACACAGACAGGAGGAAATGACATTATACAGCAGGCCAACACAACAACAACAACAGGTTCACATCAATATTGAACCACTGACTTGAAACTAATATTTCTCTAAGATGGCAAACAAGCATTGTTTAAAGTTAGCTTAGATGGAATATTTATTTTAACTGAAAATTCTTTTTTTTTTTAAGAAAAAGAAAAGAAAACCATGCTGTGGCAGATGTAATATTTAAGAGGTTACTTGATGATAAATATATTAAAGACAACTTTTCATTAAAACTTTGTATGAAGGCATCATTCTTACAGACGTAAGAAGTCACCATCCCTGACAGTTAAACTGAAGTTAGTGTTTGCTTTCTGCAGAGAGATGTTCACATCAAGGACTCAAGCAGTTCATTTTATAATATATAATTTAATTAAACTTATTTTTTTCTCATTTTTATATATTTTTAAAAAAAATGTAAAAAAAAATGTTTGTTTTCTAAAGCTTGATTCATAATCGAGTGCATTTTTTTTTTTTTGCATCATTTGCATATTTAAACATAACATTTCAGAAGCTTGTAATACAAAACAGCTGTCTTGATTAATCAAATGAGGAAGTGTGGGGATTTCTTGAATATGGTGGGTCATTTCAAATATTAACCATAACACAAGCTAACATACATTTTACTACTCCAAGATCCCACTTTTTATAATCAAGCAATTCTATGACAATATTGTTTGACACAAATATTTGGGTTCATGCTCCCTAAAAATGGGTTAATGGACAAATTAATGGGTTAATTGAGTAAAGATTTTTTTTGTATTAGACAAGCAACCCCATGATAAGGAAAGTATACAACTGGACATATGAATCTGGCCTGTTGAAAGGCACTGAAAGACACAAACGCACAGCGGGTTTGATGAACAGAACAGATGCTTTTATTTGAAAACTGCCCTGCTACACACAATGCATTATAAAATACTAATTCAAAAGGACCATTAATGGTGCATTAAAAATAAGGTACAAAATTTTATGCATTCAAAAAGGCAGCGTTTCATTATTGCTTGTATAAATATAGAATCTCTAGTTATTCTAGTACGTGTACCCTGATTTACTGTGCTAATGTTCCTCAGAATCAGACCACGACAACCTGACGACACAAACAAGCTGTAGTTCAACATTTTATGGAAATGTCGTGTTCTGCAAAACCGTTCCCTTTTAGATCAATTGAAAGTGCGTGAAACGACTTTTTCGTTCTGAATGCTTTACAAGCATAAAAACAACATGGACCCTTTTTTAATGCGAGGATGCATGTTCATCTGGGACACAAGACAGTCATGTGCTTTACTTGCATTAACATAAAAATAGCACACAACTGACTGATGAAACAAATGAACACATCCTGGAAGTGTTGATAGTTCCCCCTCAAGAACGCGAGATGTTTTCGTCCTCGCATGCAGAAACTGCTACCTGAGTTTAAAGGACTAGTTCACTCAAAAAATGTCGTTCCAAACCCGTATCCCTTTCTTTCGTGGAACACAAAGATAAACGGACTTCAGAAGATTTTGAATATGGCACATGATCCGTATGGACCTCTTCTATGAGGCCGGGATATTCTTCACCTTTCCACAGAAGAAATAAAGGTTTGGACAGATTTTTATTTTTGAGTGAAATAATCCTTTAAGGTTGTGCATCTGTGGGAACACATATAAACTCATTCTCTCCATCAAAAAACAACATTCAGCTTTTACAGTCACACATTCAAAAATATCACCTCCGTCCGGTTTCAACAAAAGACTAATAAGCCAGAGACAATCATTCAATCTTGTTACAGGACCTCGGTGAAGACAGACAGACAGACGTGTTTATCTCTTTATGAGTGTTTTAGCTCTTCGTAACTTGTCCTTCCTCCACTGTTGATATCTCACATCATCACAGATTTCACTTCAACTGGCAGCAAATACTCGTGCCGTTCGCTCCTCATCATCTGAATATTAATACTGTCATAGAGATGTTAGAAGCACAAACCCTAAAGCTGGCCAAACACAACAAAGACCATTCAGTATGTGGCAATGAAATAAAATATTATTATTCTGTTATCAGTACCTCTCAATCGGTTCATTCTGATATGATTTTACAGCTACATAAATGACCTACACAAATATTTTCACCTGTCTTTGCTGTAAAGTTTGCTTTCAAATCATAACTTCCTGAAAACTCATTTCATCTAATGGAAAGACCAAAACAGATCTAGATCTGCACTACAACAAACTCATCTGAATATGATGCAAACATGCATGAGTTACGACAGCGGCACTGTGATGAAAAGATATCAACTACAACAGAGGAAACTTGTCGAATCTGGTCGACCATGACTGAAATATGAACTGCATTAAGAAATAAACTAAATACTCCATTCAAGCTCACACACAATAACATCTACACTAAATAAAACACATTCAGACTGAGAAATAAATGCCACTGGCGGGGTAAATTCTGTGCATTATTAGAGAAGAACATCATCGGGAGAGATCCAGATGACCGGATGTCTAATGTACCGATGAGATTTGCTGGTTTTCCGCTCTGGAAACTCTATGTGGGACACAACACTGAAACAACAGACACGATTGGACAGATTAGTAAAAGCCTAATATATTACACTAGCGTTCAACAGCTTGGGGTCAGTCAGATATATATATATATATATAAAAAAATGGAATACTTTTATTCCTCGAGGATGCATGAAATTGATCAAAATAATTATAAAATATTCTTTATATTCTATAACAATATAAAGACATTTATAATGTTATAAAAGATTTCTATTTTCAAATAAACTTTCTATTCATTAAAGAATCCTGAAAAAAAATGTATCAAAGTTTCCACAAAAATGAAGCTGCACAACTGTTTAACATTAATAATAATCAGAAGTGTTTCTTGAGCAGCAAATCATCACATTAGAATGATTTCTGAAGGATCATGTGACACTGAAGACTGGAGTAATGATGCTGAAAATTCAGCTTTGATCACTGGAATAAATTACACTTTAAAATATATTCGAATAGAAAACTGTTATTTTAAATAATTTTACTGTATTTTTGATCAAATAAATACAGCCTTGGTGAGCAGAAGAGACTTCTTTCAAAAACAAAAAAATCTGGCAGATTCTAAACCTTTAAACAGTAGTGTGTATATTGTTGCGTTTTGCTGTGTATTATATTGTCTTCCGTAAGAAAATAATGTTTACGAACACACAGCACAGAGACAAACACAACACACAGACAACAAAAACATATTCTACACATATGGGTGTATTAACTTGGAAAGTTTGGAGAAAAACTTATCCACAGAAGTGAGGTAAATCAGACAAATTCTGCCTTTGTGGATGTCCTTATTTGGAATAACTAATTATAAATACAATTTTAATGTTTTTTTTGGTTGCAATTTTACTCCGTTAATGTTATATGAAATCAACACACCTCTGTCTCCTGATCTCTCACACCAGTGCTAAAGGTCAAATGCAGCGAGAGCAAAAATAAAACATAAAACACACACAAGATCAGTGAGGTTCAGACAGACAGTGATGGAGATCGATGAGTGTTTCAGGTGTCTCTGATACCTTTGAGGATGTAGTCGGTCAGAAGAGCAGGAACTGTGTCACTGTCCTCGCGCATGGCATGAAGAACTGCGGAGAAACACAGATACATGTACAAAAACACACTCTTTAAATCTGGAATTATTATCAGAACATATAGTACTTTTATAGCAATGCATTAAATATTAAAATCAAATATTATACATCAGTGGTTCTCAACTCCAGTCCTCGGGACCCACTGCTCTGCACATTTTTTATGTCTCCTTATTTAACACACCTGATTCAGATCACCAGCTCGTTAGGAGAGACTCCTTAAACTGAACTGAGTGTGTCAGATAAGAGAGACATACAAAATGTGCAGAGCAGTGGGACCCGAGGACTGCAGTTGAGAACCACTGTTATACATCACACACACACACACACGGGATGTCGATTTAACATGTTAAGGGAAAAATAAATGCATTAATATTAATAACGCACCCACCTGCCCAAGACCTACATAGTTCATATTACATTTCATAAAGTTGATTGATGGTGATGAACATGAAGCAGGGCAACAACACACTGTGATGATGCCAATAGAAAAATAGCCTAAAATTCAAGATATCAGGGCGAAAATGCCCCAGTATGAGTTATCTCATATTTATATCATGATATAGTTAAGCAATATCACACGAGCAACGAGTACAATATCACAAGAGTTCGATAAATAAGAAATTAATATGGTTATATTTTAGACATAATATTGTCTGCTTTTGCTCAATTTTGCAAACAAAAAAGCCAGAGAAGAAGTGCACACAGCGGTGCTTCATTTCTGAATGAATCTGTTTTGAGCGAATCAATCGGGTGAACCACTGATTCAATGGCCCGTTTATAGGCCCGTTTATAGAGAGCCATTTACAATGACATACTCATTTAGAAATTTACGCATCCTACTGGCAGTTTTAGTTTCTTATTTAGAGTATAATTTCACAAAAACATTTATTTCATATTTTCATATTAATAAAAAACACATTAAAGGTATAGTTCTCATCCTCATGGCCGTTGAAGCCTAAAATTTTATGTGTAATTCTATGTTGAATCAAATATAATATTTATTTCTAAATCTACTTTTTGTAATGTCTCTAATTTAACACAATACTGATGTTATCTTTTAGGGGTAATTTCTCAACCAAATTTGATGTGCAACTAATTTGCGATTAATTAACCACCACATCATGTAATTTGAATAAATTAGAGTAATAAGTAATATTTTTAAAGTGCACACGCATTCACTTTGACTCACTCTTGGTCAGGATCTGCAGGTCTTCTACAGACGGTGCTCCGCTGCTCCTGTCATACGGGATCACCGTCGTCAAATACTGGGACAAAGAACAAAAAGAACAAAAAAAAGGTAAAAAAAATCTAAAACAACAATTAAACTGATTTTTCAACAATGAAAGAACATGGGGAAAAAAATAATAAAAATAATTATAAGAGAAAAAGATTTGTTTAACATCTGGGAGACGTTCTCTGCACTCATTTTGGGGGAAAAAATCTGTGGATTTCCCCAGAATACATTTGTTTGTTTGTTGTTTATAGTTTAACGTCATGCTAGCTACCCTGGCTATATTCATGGTGAGAAAGAGATTAAAAAAAAACAAAAAACATTAAAATTGTTATTTAAATTTTATGTTAGATAAAAAATTCTAAAACTAGATCTGGTCTTACTTCATTCATACAAATTCTATGAATTCTGACAGAGTTCAATCTATCACAGTCCATCAAACGTGCTTCAGTAATAATGGATTCTGGCACGAGGGGCATAAAGGAGAACCTTCACCCGGTAACAGAAACATAAGTTAGTCTCTATATGACAGCATGGGCAGGCACATGATCCCAGCGATTTACAAAATGGACACAACGTTTTACACCAACCACAGGATTGATTTTGTAAAGTTTGTTTGTTATACACCGATCCCATTCAGCTTGCCATGTCTTGCGGATGTAAATGTTCATAACAGGTTTGAAGGTGGAATTGGGCCTGAATACATTTAAACAAGGTCAAATGTGTTAAAGGAAGCTGAAGTAGTATTGATACATGAAAGCATTTTGAAACTAGTTAAAACATTGACAGGCGTGGGATTCTGTAGAGGATTTTGTGTGGGTTTGCTGATGAGCAGTCAGTAATTCTCATCCTTACGGTTCCTGGCACATACGAGCGGTCGGATCTCTGCACTCCTCCAGTGGGCTTTATCTTCCTCTTCTTCTTCAGCAGCTCTCGATGCTCTTTCTGTCGGTTCTGCACGTCGATGAGAGCCGAGATGAACGCGTTCTTCACCTCCTTCTCATAGTCCAGCTCCTCCCTGACCGCCAGCTGATCGACGAGCTCCTCTGAGAAACCCCGGATCTGACGCTCCACCTCCTCGAGACGCTCCAGCAGCTCAGACACACACAGACCACGCAACCCTGAAATACAGAAGAAACTACCGTGTCAGTCATTCAAAAACAGACACAAGCTTATCTCTACTTCTACACCACCATTATTTCAACACTCCAGTTCTGTCTGAGATATAAAAGATACAGTATGTGTGAACATCTTACAACATAACAGAGCTCAAACGGTACTTGAACAGTTTCCATTTTACATTTCAGCTGAATAAACTAGAAAACATCAGGGAAATTGCTTATTTCTACATACTGCCACAAAAAGTACTATGCTAATGTACGCAAAGACTGCCAAGTTTAACAATTATGTAAATATTAGTATTTTCGTTTAATTACTTAACTGTCAGGAATAAAGAAAAAAACATTAAGAACAGTGAGGGTTTTCTAGTTTTCTATATCATTACATTATATTTGAGTGTTTATACACATACTAGTGATGCACCGAAATGAAAATTTTGGGACGAAAATAAATAGCTGTACAAACATTTAAATTGCACATAAGGCAGTTTTTATATCAATGTTTTAAAAATAGAATTATGTTTTTCTCCTCTCTAGAGATCATTTTACTAGCAAACTATCAAAGCTAGTCAATGAATGGCTTATCTGAGGTAAATGTGACATTGTTCTCAAGCTGTTTTATTGACATCTTTCTACGGTTGAAACACCGATTGAGTGATTACAAGATACAGGATTCATTTCAGTAAGTTGTACTGTATCTTTCAGCATACCTTCTGATGTTACTTAGTCTTTAAATAACATCAAAATTGCTGTTACGGACAAAAGTGTTCAGGGGCCCAAATTTCGGTGCATCATTAGTACATACAATCATTGCACACCTTAATTATCTAATGCAGGGTTTCCAAAACTAGAACTTGTAAGTTGAAGAAAATCAAATTATTAATTAAATCATAAAAAGTTCACATTAAAACTAATAATAAAAAATAAAAATAAAAACTAAAAAAATTAAATATTTTATTTTTTTCCCCTGCATGCCATCTGACCATTAACCGATATCAGAGAAACATGAACATGCGAATGCAATGTTAAATTATTGAAATATTAACTTAAAATCTCAGGAGGTACTTCAAATAATGTTTAGGTGAAAAGGTTTTGGCTGACAAAAAAAAGTTGTGAATACTTACGTTCCTCGCAGCTGCTGCTGGATGTAGAGTGTGTGAGTGTGTGTAACTCATGCGACATCATGGAGAGGTCAAACTGAGATGGACTCTCATGTTCCTCGTCATCTGGAGACTCCTGCATGATCTCTTCAATCTCCTCTATCACCTGATTAACACACACAGGTTATGGAGATTAATGTACAGGTTTGACCACATCTGCCAAGACAAGTCTAGAGGGTGGTGATGGCGCAGTGGATAAGACACATGCCTTTGGTGTGAGAGACCCGGGTTCGAATCCACTGTGAGACACCAATGTGTCAATGAGCAAGACACTTAACTCCCTAGTTGCTCCAGAGGCGTGCGACCTCTGACATATATAGCAATTGTAAGTCGCTTTGGATAAAAGCGTCAGCTAAATGAATAAATGAAAGTCATATTTATTTATATAGCGCTTTATATGCGCAAAATATGCGTCGTTCACGCTCTGCTGACCCTTGCAATGAGAAACATCGCAAAATCGTTGTCATTTAGGAATAAGATTGCATGGGTGTTTGAATCGTATCATGATCTTTTAACGATTAATCGTGCAGCGCCCTATGACTGGCCCTCATTAATATACTCTCAAAGGTTTCGAGTGTGAATAATACCTGTTCTGCAGTAAACAGCGGCTCCTCGTTCACACAGGAGATGATGATCGTGTGCATGTCCATCTGATCCCTGAGCTCCTCGTCATCAGACACGTCAAGATTACGGACCTCCACCGTCTAAAACACAAACACACAGTGTGAGCTCTGTCTGCACGGACTGAAGGGAAAGATGACTGGATGGACAGATCTCACCTCCTGAGGTCGGAGGTTCAGTGTGTGCAGGTGTAGTGAACGAGTGTGAGAGGTTTTCCAGTCCACTGGCATCACGTTGCCGTAGTTCTCCGTCAGAGCATTCCATATCCTGTGAAATAACAAGAAAACAGAAGAATAAATAAGACAGACAGTATCTATAACCTCTAATAAGGTTCATATGCAGGTCAGTGCTTTCTAAAATGTAACCCTGTAAAGCCTAACATGAAATAATAGACAGAAATATGTAATGAAATTAGTTTATTGAACATTTAGACAAAATATAAAAAAGTTGTTTTGTATCATATTTGATACATCAGACTTTTATGGCTTATATATGATATATTGAGAATATGGAGCTCATACTTGAGGACGAGGAAACATCTAGGCCTATATTTTATTCAGTGGTCCAAACTGAGCAAAAATATGCAATTTGGTGCATATGTTGATAATTTTATGCCAAAAAAATAAGATGAAGTTCTTACAGCTTGTAATGTAAATCAGGGATCTTTATACCAGTATAACAGATTACTTGCATAAAATGCACAAAATGTCATATTTGATGCATTATTTTAACATAAATTTTCTAAAATAAAAATGATGTATGGATAAGTTGCTTCAGTCCATTAAGTGTTCATTTTAGAACATAAGTAACTTTTATATTGTTAA
The DNA here is from genome assembly GCA_026230005.1 of Gila orcuttii. NCBI lineage: Eukaryota > Metazoa > Chordata > Actinopteri > Cypriniformes > Leuciscidae > Gila > Gila orcuttii. The sequence goes on from JAPDVR010000012.1 coordinate 6,819,703, forward strand.
TGTTTACTTTATAAAAATAAAGATTTAAATGTATTTAATAATGTGACACTGAAACGACATTTACAAAATACTTTAACAAAAATGGAGCAAAAATGTATTTCCAAGAATAACATGGAACTACCATGGTAAATGTCCAAAAAATAAAAACGTTACATTATTTTAGTGTAAATAAAGAATCACAGCCACAAATGTGAAAGCTAACAACTAATTCTCCACAACATGAAGTTAAGTAATTAAAAGAGGAGCGTGTATATTTATATAAACTTCTTTACAATATAATTATATATTACATGATATTTCACGTAATAATCTTATTTTGAGTATGTTGTTGTCACTCACTCGTCGTCGCGCAGCAGCTCGTGCTCGCTCACGGCGCGCACAGAGAGGCTCGTGCACGCGCTGCTGGAGTGAGGGAAGCTCGCGCTCAGCGTCTCGTCGAAAGATGCGAAGCTTTGGATCTGCGGGGAATTCTTCGGTTCCGCGGTCCAGCTGGTGCTCGAATCGGCCGCTTTGAATTCGTTAAAATCCTCCCAGTCTTCATCAAGCGGAGCGACTGGGGCCGCCATAACTGTGGGCAACGACGGGGACAGAGAACGCGCGCGAGGGGGCGGGGCGACGCTGCCACGCAAACACGCGTAATCAAAGCCGCTTTTTTTTTCTGTACATCTCCTTTTTATTTAATTATTAGTAGAATACTATAAAACATTATAATAAATTGAAAATACACCAACGTAGAAACTAATTTTTTTTAAAAATCAAATAACTTGTAAATAATTTTTTTCGTTTCTTAATAATGATAATGTAAAAGTAGTATTCTTTGAAGTAGTCCACATTATAGTATTACCATTCATACTATACTATTAATATACCATGGTGGTGCCACTCACGTCATCTTCGAAATCGATGGACAGCATAAGAGAAGGGTGCCACTGCCACCACAGTAAATCCAAATCCATCCAAATCCTCCCAGCCTTCATCGAGCGGAGCGACCGGGGCAGCGCGCGAGGGGGCGGAGCGACGCTGTCACGCGTTATCAAAGCCGCTTTTTTTTATGTTTTTTTTTTTTTTTTGCGAGTAAATCTCCTTTTTATTTAATATTAGTAGAATAATATAATTTTTAATAATAATTTAAAAAGTCATGTCAAGATTGTTTCAATACAGATTGTTTCAAAGCAGCTTTACAGAGATAGATAACAGGAAAATAATGCAACAAAGTTTGTTTCCAGAAGAAAATAGCTTCACAGTCCAGCTTAAGTCCAGTGATGTTTCATTTTTGGTGTAAAGAAGTTATTAATTTAGTTCATTTATATAGCCGCTCTGGAGAAAACCGTGATGTCATCGTCCAGTTCAGTTCTCATATAATGGTGTCAATGCAGGCAGATCAATAATGTTGAATATTAAATTAAATGTTAAATTTAATGTCGCCAACTTTATTGTCCCCAACTAAGCAAGCAACAAAGGTGAACAAAGGCGACAGTGGCAAGGAACCAAAACTCCCATCAGGAGGCAGAATGGAGAAAAAAAAACCTTGGGAGAAACCAGGCTCAGTCGGGGGCCAATACACTAAAGTAGAAACCTAATTAAAGCTAAAAAATAAATAAAAAATAACTAGTTAATAATTTTTTTCATGTCTTAACGATGATAATGTAAAACTAGTATTCTTTGAAGTAGTCTACGTTATAGTATCATATCAAATAAATACTATTGTATATGAATGGTATTACCATTTATACTACATTATTACTATACCATGGTGCCACCACAGTACTTTTCATAGTGGATTATTCTTGTTGTAACAAAGGTAACCAAATATCCTGTAAAGGTTTAAGAATTGGTCACTAAACAAAAAAACTAAAACATTTTAACAGTGGTCTTGTGACCCCATGCAGTTCAATGTGAAATGCCTCATTATGTTTCAAAACCCTGAATGCTTTATTAAAAATATGCATACATAACATTTCCTACACAACAATACAAAACAGTACAATCACTTTTGAAATAACACATTTAATGCAAATGGGATGCCCTTCGGACAGGAGCAGTTATCATGACGAAAACCTCTCACATATCTGATTCACAATCAAACATGAGAGCAACACACCTGCAGTTAGCTGGAAAAAAAGAGACCCTCTTGCATATGGTTAGTAGAGTAACAATACTACCCCCACCATCATCATCAAATGCATTAATAGTATGTCTACTGCTGTAATGAGCAGGCTTGTTTTTAGTTCTTTAAAACAATGAGGAATAGCCAAAGAAAGTGACAAACTGCTCTCAGATCAGCTAAATCAACAGCAGGACGTGTCACAGTGCACAAGCATCAGCCTGGTCCAAGCAGCAACCAATTATTGTTGAGATTGTATTAGATGTTTATTAGCTAATGGCACAAAATGGTCCTCAAGTAAACAGGCAAAATTCAATGAAAACCAAAACAGGCAGATGTTGCGGAGCAATGCAAAGAGATTTCATTGAAGCCATTCTATATCAAAATCCATTTTTACAAATCTTTAATAACTAAAATAGTCATTGGAACAATAGAATTGATCGCTCTCAAACAATTGCTTTTATAGCGAATTTCACGTAGCGCTTTAGCGCCCAGCTGTTAAGATTCATAAAGTTGGCGAGGGTAAACCCTTAAAAATTTTTAATAAAGTGTTTGATGCAAGTTTAGAAAAGATTGTGAAATAATCTGGATATCCATTTAAACTTCCACCTGCGAGGCAAAGGCCGGGGCGTTCAGCACCATCTTATGACTGCGGAAAGCATATGTGGATGTTAATAAAATTATGGTTAATGTAATAATATATATGTTTAAAATAAAAAAAAGAATGCTAATAATGCTTAAATAAAAGATTTAAAAAAAGAGGAGACAAATTATCTGGTTATAGTTTAATATAATGATACAGAGATAAAGTCAACCAAAAAAAAAAAAAAGAAATATTGTAAACCAAAAAAGTAACAAAAACTTCCATAAAAACAGGCAGAAAAGCATTTCTTTTCAAACATTTAATATCAGTCCATAGCAAATATTTATTTCTCTCCAAAAAGGGGGACTCAAATGCTCGATATTTGGTGTAAACAGCTCAGATCAGGGAACTTGACCGTGTGTACTAACGTACAGGCAGAGATGAAACGGTTGTGGATATGTAGTGCGGTCGGAGACGGTTTATTTTAATGCTGGTATGGCTGCTGCAAGAAACATTATATCTGGGGTCTCAGCTCAAATGTTGCTGCATAGGTCATTTAAACGCCACAAACTCCTCATCAGGAGCCGAATATCTGATTGACAGTTTTGAGCGTCACAGTATCTTTTCTGTTTAAAGCTGTCGGCACGTTTTCACACACGCTCTGTGTAAGAAGAACGTGCATTTCGCTCTCAAAGTCACGTTTCCGATCACTTTTTCAAACTAATATGACAAAGTCTCTCTCCTGGACCCCACCTCCAAGGTAAGTGGTGAAAACAAGGAACTTCGCTATTAGGTTTCTTTAAAAAAATAATAATAATAATAAAAAAAAAAAAGATACAAAATGGTTCTCAAGTTTTTGTTCCACAGATGAAGGTCTCTGGGGCTTCGGTCAGATTCTGTTAAAATGATTTATACAGCTAAACAGGGGACACACTCACGCTGGTGTGAAAACAGTGCCACATGCGAATGTACACCAACTTCAGGCACATTTGAACACACACACACACACACGGCTGTGCTACAGGAAGGAGGCCGAAGCAGAATTTGAGTCCAACACTCAAACTCTCAGAGATCAGAACGTGACCTCTGACCCCTGCTGATGCGTGACGTGGGCCCGGTGGAAACAAATGCATTTGTGTTCTTAAAGATAAAAAAAAAAAAAAAAAAATACAGAAAAACTACAGCACTCCATCATCAACACTAAAAGCCCAAGCTGATCAACTGCTAAAGGAACAAAAGAGAATTGCTAGGACTAGGATTTCTTTAAAAAAATGTGTTGTGTCCTTTGCCGCAGGAGGATTGAGAGCAAGAGAAAAACAATGAGTGTGAGTTTAAACACCCGGCTGAACCCTGGTCACCCACCCCGGCGCTCGAGCCTGATGGGCGGCATCTTGTCTTCAGGCCTAATATAAGGGTTAATAATGTGGAAACACGGGGAACCCGATGGGAAAGAGATCAGATCCGTGGTTGTGGAAAGCGGGTCCCTATGGAGATCAGCGTCAGGGGCCTCCGCTGCCTCCGGACTCCTGAAAGCGAGGCTCTGGATCTCTTGCGCGTTTGCACTCTTGTGTGTCGTTGTGGAGGAGGGCAATGCTGTAATCGTGTTTTTCTCTGTTGGACTTCGCATATTTCTTGTAATAAGAAGCCGTCTGTTCCAGGACTGCCATCAACTGTCCATATTGTTGCAACTCTCTGAGAAAATGAGAGAGATTGACATGTGATGAAAAGCAACACTTTTACTCAGCAAGGATGCGTTAAATTCATCATGTGACAGTAAAGACATTTATGTCACAAAAGATTTTTGTTTTAAATGAATGCTGCATCAAAGAAAAAATGCATTTTCCACAAAAATATTAAGCAGCACAGCTGAATTCGACATCTATAATAATAAATGTTTACTGAGCAGCAAATCATCATATTATAATGATTTCTGAAGGATCAGTAATGATGCTGAAAATTCAGCTTTGCATTACAGGAATAAATTACATCTTAAAATATATCTAAATAGATCCACTCAAAATATAACAGTTATTTTTAATTATAATAATAATATTATTTCACAATATTACCAGTTTTACTGTATTTTTTATCTAATAAATGCAGCCTTGGTGAATATATAAAATACTTTTTTCAAAAAAAAAAAATTAAACGGTAGTGCATATAACAATTTACAACTTAAAGCTACAATATGTACGATTTTTGTAATAAAATATCCAAAAATCCCTTGCACAATGATATATTTCCAGCAGTTGTATACTTACGAATGTCCCAAAGATTTTTAATTTCAGAAAAATTCCAATTTTAAATAATGGCTTGTCAATGTTCAATTGTCGCCTGTCAATGACGTAATATCCGCGTTATCCCTGGTTTCCGCTAGTACTGCCATAGTAACCATGGCGACAGACGTGGACAACTGCGTTTCGTCTAGCGGCATTCTCACGCTGTTGTTGTTTCGTTCAAACATTATGGACCATGGGAAGCAGACTTTGGGACAAGAGCAGAACTAAAATGAGGATCAATACCAGCGTGGCGTTTTCGAGATGCGTGACAAACTTCGACTTGACAGAGACGCCACTCTTGCATGTACTTTATTAGACAGGTGAGCAAATGTACATAAAACTAATCAATGTTATATAGCTCAACATGATGAAATGTTAGAATATGATCAGTGTGTTATTCTAATGTTGATCTAGCTCACTGCTAGTCTCATACAGCCAACAAACTAACACATAGATTAACATTATAACTTTCAATACACTCAAATGCAGTTTAGTGTGATATAGTGTAGACCAAGTGAAACAGCGCTGCGTTACCTCAAGTTTAATTCGTCTAATAAACTGACCAGTGTGAGTAGTAATTTAGCACTTGCGGGTAGTTCGGTAGAATTAAATGTCCTTATTCCTTTATATCCGCGGGCTTGCATATGGCGCTGATATCGGTCTCTTATTAGCAATCGCGCCCTGCTTCATTCCACAGTCATGTTAAAAAAACATCAATGTATTCACTCATCCATAAACATTATTAGATCCATCAGCATGACGACAAGTTATGCTCATCAACCTATGCCTTTGTTATTGTAAGAGGTTAGCACCCCCTAGTGGCGAAAAAAAAATATTGTAGGTGTAAACATTATTACTATAATTATTACATAATTATTTTATATTTACTCCAGACTGGTTTTTAAAATGAACAGACTGTACTAACAAAATTCTTGTTAAATTATGATTAACAGAAGTACTATTCATTGGTAAAAAGCTTCAGTCACAACAATACGGTTAAGAACCTGTTTGACAGCATAATGGCTTTTGTTAGTCCCAGTTTTTAGAACAGCATTAGAAATACTGCGAAAGTGACAAAACACTGTTTCTGTTCCAGAAAAGTTAGCTCATGCATTCATGACTCAATCACTCGCAATGCACTACTGGCTGAACGTCCGGCAGCCTCAAATGAGATTACGTGGTAACAAAGTAGTTAAAAAGTCTTCGACAATGCTTAAAGTCAACTTTAAAAGATACAAATTCACAAAACCTACTGTATTTCTGTAACATAATGTAGTCATATATGTTGAGCATGTGAACACAATGGCCAATCAGAGGCATTTAAGAATCCATTCAACAGCACTCTAAATGCTAGAGGGAAATGCTGGTATAGCCACCTTTTTTTTAATTTCAGTACCGTACCTACTCGGTACCGAAGTTGGTACTTTTGACAAGACTAATGTAGGATGGGATTGCTGCAATAAAATGTAAATGTTTTCAAAAAAGAATTGAGAATTTTTTGAAAAATAACTTGATAATATAATAATAAATATTTGTTCATAATTATATAATAACAAACTGACTGGATTGTGAAGTTGAAACAAGAAAAATACAAAAATTGATGACAATTTTTTTTTATAAAATGCTAAAACCAGGAATGTGTTACACAGTCAATCCTATTTATTTAAGAATGTTATTGAAACTCACATTTAAATAGATTATTGTTCTCTTTATGTCAAGAATTTTTGAGAGTGACAGTATTTTTTGCTTGTGCATCAACTAGGCTGAAACCTAAAGGTCACCCAGTGAAGAATCAAAGCTCTAACTAGCAGTGTCATTACACTTGCTGTATATTCTGCGATCGGATAGTATGTCTGTACCATTGAGGCCGTCCAGCTCTTGTGCGTCCAGGAAGGGTGCGGGTCCCCAGATTCGGACCGTGCCGTCATCAGAAGCGCTGGCCATAAGACTGGGAATACACGGGTTCCAGCTGACACAGTTCACTGTGCGTGTGTGTCCCGTCAACTCCACGATCGGCAGCTCACTGCGCTTGTGCCAAATATATACCTTATGATCTGAGAGACAGAGCGAGATTGAGTGACACTCGTTAAAAATACACCCGAGCAAAGAAGCTGAGGAATAAAACTACGTTACCTTCACTGCCGCTAGCGATGAAATCCTCGTTGTGTCCACCGAAGCAGGAGTGAATGGTGTAGAAACCCTGTGTCACACCCTGAAACTTCCTGACCAACACACGGTCCTGTAGGTCCCAGAGATGAACGCCCTGAGACAAACACACAAGATTTGGTTAGGACACAGTGCGAGACACATTCGCTTATAAACACTTAACATTAGTAAAACATCACAATATGAAAACATAAAGGTAACATTACTGCAATACAATTTAAAGCAATATTTATATAAATATTTTGAAAATTACTTAAACTATTATTTAAAAATAACTACTATAAAAAAAAACTATCAGTAAATTATTTTAAGAATTATTAATAATCTTTAACGATTATTAAATTATGAAGAAAATAAGAATAACATCGCTGCAATAAAATAAAAGAATTTAAAAGAAAATGAATTAACTTAATTTTTTGATTAAAAAAAATAAAAAAATCATTTTAATAAATTATCAATAATTTAAAAGCTAAAAAGCATACAAATTAATTTAAAGGTACTAAACATAAGCAAGTATTGCAGCAATAAAATAATATCTTGAAAAAACTTGAAAATGAATGAAAAATAATCGTAAAAATATTTTGGATTATTATAATATTTAATAATTATTAATGAACTACTATTCTTTTATTGTTAAAAACATGAATTTAAAAAAAGTAAACGAATGAACGTAAGTTTGAGACCCATATGCTTACCTGAGTTGCAACATTTAACAAAGCTAATCTTCCATTCTTAGAAACAGTGAAAGACATTATAGGATGATCCTCCTGAACTCTAGAGTAGAAACAAATAGAGAAGTGAAAGTTCAGACACAGTTTCCAAAATTCCGAACCATCTGAAAAATAAACATCTGCTTACATGTTTCTGTCTGTTAGGTCCTCGAAACTGTATCCACGGATCCGCTGGTGCGTATCAGAGGCGAGAACAGTCCGGCCGTCGTTCATACACCAGAGGCACTGCACACGCACGCCTTCCCACGACTCCAACAGGTTTCCGTCGAGATCCTGTCCAAGCACAACCAACAAATCAACAAGTCAAGTCACCTTTATTTATGTAGTTCTTAACACAAAGCTGCTAAAATTGTTTTAAAGCAGCTTCACATTAATAAACAGGAAAATAACAATCCAAGCGTGAGACAAAATTCTAATTCTGCTGTAAAAAAGCTCTAAAAAGACAATAGTGTGTCATTATTCAGCTCAAGTCAGTTCAGTTCAATAACTGTACAGTTCATAATTACTAAGCTAAAGAGAATCCTGACAATCAAACCCCTTCAAGTATATTTTGAACTTACACATTGGTAAAACTGCCCTCTCTGTCCTCCTGTCACGAAGCGCTTGGCGTCGGGGTTCCAGGCGACACTGGTCAGGCTGTCCTCATGAGACTGACTCATCTTTGTCCGCAGTTCTCCTGTCTGACCACCAGGTGGAAGAAGAGAGTCAACGGTCAGAGTTGAGCTAAAATTAAAGTCTTTACGCTGCGTTCGATACTATACAATATAGTATGCGAAAAACAGTACGCCAACAGAGTAGTATGTCTGAATACATAGTATTCGAAAAACAGTAGGTGAAAAGTCCCGGATGACCTAATACTTCCGGAGAGATACTGAAGTGTGCATATGATGGACACTTTACTATCCCATGAGGCCACGGGAGAGGATTTATGAATAGAGGTGAAGGGATGCTACTGACGCTGGAAGTTCACATGATAATGACAACATGGTGGATGTAGTACGTGTGGATTACATTCATACGACACACTTTCATACTATATAGAACGTACTTTTAGTAAGTTCAAATTCAAATGTAGTGCCTACTCAAACAGTATGTGATTTCGGACGCAGCTTCTGTCTACATCTAACACACTGCAGTGGTGAATCAACCAAAATGGGTTTTTAATAGCAAATGCTGAGATCTTCGAGTCGGGTGGCCGATGGCCAATTTAAAGCCCATTTATTACAATATTTAATTTAAGGATAGTAAATAACAATGATAACATGGCTGTAATAAAAAATGAACACAATATTATGTTAAAAAATCATTACAAATAAATTAATTTGAAAATTAGTGAATTTGAAATAAAATATGAAACATAATTATTAATAAATAATAATGTAATAATTTTTAATATTCATTATCTTATAGAAAAACATCACAATTGAATTGTAAAGAGAGTAAATAAGACACTACTGCAATAAAATGTAACAGTATTTTCAAAAATAATTTAGAAGTAAATCAATGAATTTGAAAAATCTGAAATAATTGTAATCATTTTCAATACTCAATTTTTTTTATTTAATTATAAAATAAAAAAATGTTTAAAGGTAGTAAACTATTGCATAACTATTCTCCTCTATTGGTTCTTTAATTTTTTTTAAACAGCAGACTTAATATTTATCCATCTCTGGTCATGATTTGGAGACGATGAGCATGAACCGCTTTGCCGTGCTGCTTATATTGATCACGCAGTAAAACCCCACGCCCAAAACTAGTCGTCTATGGATGATAATCTTAAACAAGCACTGGTGGGACGTTGTCCTGCTTCACTTCACAGACGCTGAGTGAAATGAGAATTTTTTAATAACGGAACACTCATTTTATATTCACTTTATTCAACAGGAAGAACAGCTCGTTCCGTGAGTCATACGTCATTACGCTATTTCAACGTCTTTGCACATGCGCAGTCCTTTTAGTTTCGGTTTTCAATCCGATCAAGTGTTTACATGTTCTCTCGATTGGATTACAAAAGGAGTAAACCACCCCTTTCAATCGGATCTAAATTTCAATCGGATCGAGCTCAATCGGATCGATTAAGGTGTTTACATGAAGGTTGTTTAGTCCGATTGAGCCGTCAATCCGATTATAAGTGTCCATGTAAACGCAGCTACTGATCCTATCATGCTTTATAACAATTCTACATCAGTAAACAAAACGAGCACAAACAAAATAATAATCCACATCCACCAGTAAAATGTATAATACAATCAATTAATAAAATAAAAATATTGAGCCAAAAGAAAATCTTCATGTGCAATCGTCTTCTTGTAAATACAACAATGACTTGAAGGTAGCATTAAATCAGCCCAGATTTAGAAAATCTCTTGCTAAAATGCATATTCTGGCAAATCAAAATACAATAAGATGTGCAGTGTTTACCTGAACGTTCCACAGCCAGAGCTCAGAGCAGTCGTCTGGACCGCAGGCGATCAGGTAAACGTCATCAGGACTCCAGGCAAGATACGACACACCGTACGCGTGACCCTCCAGAGTCCGTAAGAGCTTCAACTGATGCGAGTCCTGTGTGAGAGTGGATATTTATACCACACCATCCCACTTCAAACAGAGCTATTCAAGACGTCAACTCTCACTGAAAAAGTTTGACTTCCGAGATTCTCAAATGTTTCGTTGCATGTCCACATGAAAGACGTCCTCACTCACCGGCTCCACCTGCCAGACGATCACAGTTGTGTCCTTCGAGCCGGTGGCGAGTTTAGTGCCGTCGTTGGAGAACTTGCAGAACCAGACTTCATTGCAATGCTCTGTGAGGATCTGCTGTGTGTAACAGGGAAACTGTTTCCTGCAAACACAAACACAGAGATGTTGAAATCGTTGAGAGCGGAGGAGGGTGTGTGTGTTGCGTTTGAATGTGTAAACGCAGCACACCTGGTGCAGACATGATCCAGTAGTAAGGACACAGAGTCCAGACTTGAGTCCAGTTTGGTGTTGTGATAAAGGCAGTGATCTCTCTGCATCTCCACAGCCTGTCTGAGCAGCGTCTGCAGCCGCCGAGGAGGCAACATCACAGAGGGGGGCAGGTACGCTAACCCATACACACAGACACATGAGTACAATTCAGAATAGAAAACAGTAAAAGATTGTGGGTTGTGTTTGTTTACTAGGCTATACGCTGAAGACAAAAACACCATCAAATATGAGATAAATCTGATCAGCAATGCTTTTTTTTTTCATTCTAAAAGTTCAAAATCATTAAAAAAAATGCTAAACATCTTAATTCTTATAAGATTTATATTTATTATACACAGAAATAATAGAAGTCTTATAAAAAATAATAATAATATATATATAAAATTATTATACAAATATAATATCAATTTAAAATTACAATATAAATACAAACATTATTTTTGCTATCACTTAAAGGTTGTATCAGCGATTGTGGGTGACGTCACTTCTGTTTGTGTTTGAAGCGAGATCCCAAACAAACCAAGTTAGCTCGCCACTCCCTCCCGTTTCGCCTACGTTAGCTAGAGCTACCCAAGTTTAGTCGAGATTCACTCATTTTTTTTATTTCAAGAAAGATATTTTCACACACAGTTCACATCCAAAAACGTCATCACTAGCAGCTACTCACCTGTCCAGAAGAAACAGTGCAAACTCGGCGTCCAATTTAAAATTGTTCAGTTCTTTAAGTTCTCTCCACCTTTCAAAAGCCTTCCCGATAACTATTCGTGTCTTTGGATAAACACAATGGTATTCCCTCGCCCTAATCCTCCTCCTCCTCCTCTTGGGTATTGACTCGGGCATGTTCAATTTCTCTTGTACGTTGATATAATAGACGCTGGCTTCTTCTTCAGCTCAGACTTCCCGTGCAACCGTGCACGAGCGCAAAACCTCACAACACCCGCCACTGTCGGTGATTGGTTGGAAGTTGGAACACTATTTATTTTGGTTTTGAGTGGTGGTTGTACCCATTTGTTTTTGTGTGCAGATCTCAGAGCCTAGGCTGCCTACAGAGACGCGTTTTTTTGACGGCCTGCTTATGGGGCGGGCAGATAGCGGATCGTTAGGAAAGATTAGATGAATGTGATAATTTATTTTTGGGCCTGAAATCACTGATACAACCTTTAAAGCAGTGATTCTCCAGGTAGGCCGTAAGATAACTTAAAATTAATTTAAATATATTAATATAATTCATTACATTTTATTATTAAAGGGGTGGTTCAGGATTTTGGACATCGGACCTCATTTCCAAGTTAGCCTGGGTGTTATTTATCAGTGGAGACAGTTTTCAAAAAATTTGATCCAGTCCTTCCAGTTGCATAGTTCGTCTGTGCTAGGCTAACGGTATGTGCTAGCCTGCCATTAAAAACAGTTTTACCCACTCCACAGTACACCAAAAGCAAATAAATTATAACGCCAGACTATCGATGTAAATGTCTGTTGATAGAATAATGTTAGAAATCCAACTACTCTTGCATCTCAATGATCGCATTACATTTACAGGATCTAGTTTCTCAACAGCGGCGGAATTTTACTTTGCTCCGGTTAGTAGTACTGCGCCGAAAAGTAAACACAGAACAGAAGCGCACTACAGTCGGGACCTCTAGCTAGCTAGTAGTAGCCTTGAACAAGATATTGAAACATTCGATTGTAAACGAAGGAATTGGCAACATGGTGATATACTCTGCTTCTGTAGTGATGAGTGTCAGCGGCAGGGAAATACACTTGCATGATTGTCATGTGGACCGGCTCTCTCGGTTGCCTAGGTAACTTAATATCACTCCGCCGCTGCTGTAGACTGTGCTAATAAATACAGGGAACAAAGTATAACTATTGCAATGCGATGAAAGGGTAGTTTGATTTCTAACAGTATTCTCTCAACAGACATTTACATCGATATTCTGGCGTTATAATTTATTTGCTTTTGGTGTACTGTGGAGTGGGTAAAACTGTTTTTAATGGCAGGCTAGCAGATACCGTTGACTTGCGCTAGCCTAGCACTGGCGAACTATGCAACTGGAAGGACTGGATGAAAATTTTTGAAAACTGTCTCCACTGATAAATAACACCCAGGCTAACTTGGAAATGGGGCCGATGTCCAAAATCCTGAACCACCCCTTTAATACATTAAATAAAAATAATGAACAAAGCACCACCTCTCTCGTACATATAGTGTGAGTGTCTCGGATTTGGAGCAGCCCAAGCTGTTTCTCATCGCGCTGTGTGAAATACAGAATAAACGCCGGCTCAAAACACCCAACCGCTTCATGAACATGGGATACACAAACTACATCTCTCAGCTGGATAAGGAGAACCTGTGTCGCTAATATAGTGTTGATTTATGACGATTGTAATGAAGGTAAAAGATGAATACAGTGACGTATAGGAGTCGTACGTTAGGCATGGGCGAGTCCGTTATTTTTGATGCACAAACAAAAGGTGTATAAAGTATATAGTAAGTACTAAGTTGTAAAGAATGTCTGCATTGACATTTTTACTAAATATTTGGGCAAAAAAGAACACATGAAGGTATAAATCTTAACATGGAGTTGAAAAGATATATCACTAGAATACACATTTTTTTGTGAATAAAAAAGGTCAGGGGCCTTGCAGTATTGATTTGAGAGGAGGGGGGTCTTGGAGTAAAAAAAGGTTGAGAACCACTGCCTTAAATACTATACAATATTTTAATGTGAAGTAGTTGCATGTTACAAGGACTTTAGTAATAACAGTAAATTATGCACAATTACAAGCAACTAATCCTAAAACCAAACCCTAATCTTAACTATATAGTAATTACATGTAGTTAATTACTATTACTCAGTACTTGTTTGTGTAATTAAACTGTAACAACGTCATCTTAAAATAAAGTGTAACCCAATATTGCTAGATGATGCTAAATATTGGCCAAAAATGACAGAAAAATCGAATAAAAATTGGCTAATAACCAAAATTGTTTTGATTTATTGTGCATTCCTAATCAAATCAATTGATGGCTTTTCACACTTGAAATAGTTAGCCTGGGTCACTATAAACCTGGTTTAAATGGAATCCTGGGTTATCTAGCTCCACATTTCTAATAGCATATTTGTGGTCTCACTGACTGAACGAACACAGCATGCTCTAGCATTGCACATCCTCATATTATATATTGCCAACTGTACAATCAAGTTAATCCTGAACTGATTTTTTTGGACTATAAAGGTAAGAATGAAATGGTCTCTGCTTCACTCCAATTGTCACGTTTTCTGTCATCATTTGACATTGATTTTTCTCCTCAAAAGACAAAACGATTGTTTATTCAACACACAGTTTTTCCGTGACTGTCCGAAGCATGTGAATATGAGGCACGCATTTGCTTGTCTGTAGCTAAGCATCTGCCATAACATTCGAACACCATATCGCTTCACACGTTACCAGTTTAGCACTGCAATGCGGGGTTAATACTGCAAAAAAAACACTGCGGGGTTTTAAAATGATGATAACCTGGGGTTAGGCACAGTGTGAAAAGCCCTCAGGAGACAATGGTATGTCCTCACATATATATCTTTGTAAATGTGCGTTTGTATACTCACCCTGGAGCTTGTCCAGTAATCTACAACGTGATCCAGCGCCTTTTCCCTCCCATTCCGCCTTTACCTTTAGATCCTCAGCATGGCTGCACATCAGATACCTTAAAAACACACAGCAAATCAGAGTGAGCCATCGACACCGATCACAGTGATTTTCATAGTACAAGATCTATATAGAGCTCAATAGGAATACATTTTAGCAATTAGCGCTAAAGGAATTTCCCTTGCACTGATTATGAGTGGCTAATTATCACGATATGCGATTCTATCGCCATTTTGTTAATTATTTATTTTTGCTATATAAATAAGTGTTACAATGTGGTCAACAGGGACGAAGATGGAAATTCAAAAACAAAACAGGCTTTATTAATAATCCAAACACTCTGAATGAACACGTAGGAGAATAATGCAAACAATGCATAAACGAGAACTGAACATAAAAAACTGAAACACAGGGGTAGAAAAGTAAACTAGACATATGTGAAGCTAATATGCAACTATATAAACAAATAAGGACATAATCAGTAACACATGAAACCGAAACTAAACAGAGCGGGGAAACAGGAACTAAAGGAATCAGAACAGAATGTCAAAATACTGGTCCACACGACAGAACATAAGCTTGTTGTGCTATTGTTTGTATAGTGTACAGTTAAAACAAATCCTCAAATCTGACTAGATGAGAGGCTAAGACTGTTGATATTTCCCAATAGTATCCAGCATCAGCACTGTGTTGGTGAATCCATTGACCAGTGCTGACAACATTCATGGAAAATACCCTTAAACGTTGACAGGATGCTACGACAAATATTTCCCTTTCCTCTTTGGACATGGCAAACCTTTTTTTTCATGAATATATGACTCAAGAAGGATAGACACAGGTAATTGCACGTGCTCATTCAACCTCTCTCTCTCTCTCTCTCTCTCACACACTCGCTTCACTGTCTGTTGTTTAGTCATTTGTCTACTTCACTTGTTTAGTGCAAATCAACAGAGCCTCTGTACAAATCACAATTGTACACTGAGTCTTAAGTACAAAAGAATGTACTTTTTTGTACAAAAGTACAAAAAATGTGTTGTTATCATTATTAACTTATTTAA
Organism: Gila orcuttii; assembly: GCA_026230005.1. Lineage (NCBI taxonomy): Eukaryota > Metazoa > Chordata > Actinopteri > Cypriniformes > Leuciscidae > Gila > Gila orcuttii. The sequence goes on from JAPDVR010000012.1 coordinate 6,835,245, forward strand.
CATTCAATACACATGCATGAAGTGTAAAACAAGAACGACATAGCCTTATGGAAAAAAAAAGAAAACACGTGAACATCGTGGTTGTGGCAGTTACTTGCGTTCCTCTGCGGTTGGCTTGTATGTACCGTGGTATTACAATATTGTGGTTATCGCAACAGCCATATTAGCAATAACAAATAAACCTTTCAAGACAGAGAAATTGTTTATTACAATTAACAATGGCAAGTATGTTAAGGTGTCATGTTTAGTACCCGCTGAGCACGTGGATTCGATCAGTGTTGTATTTGAGTGGAGTCAACTCTCCTCTCAACACTTGCAGAGCTTCCAGAACTTTTCCATCCTCCAAATACTCCAAATACTTCTGCTGTAATAGCAGAAACTTCATCCGCTAGAAAGAAAAGAGAGAAAGACTCACTTCAGTGACCCAATCATTTATCATACACATGGTAGAATAGTCCACTTTACATTCAAACAAAAGTCAGAGCTAATATGGAGACACAACAAAAGACATGGTCACAACTAAAATGGCACAAATAAATCTAAGCCCCCTTTGAAGGACACAGACAATGTGAATGCAAAGACAGATGTTCAGTTGTCTCTGTTATAAAGGTTAGAGTTTGCTTCTTTGAAGAGAAAACACCCTGAGATTGGGTCAGGTCAACAATCTCAAATCTGTGTAGCAAGAAACCAGAAATGACCAGGAACCGGTTGCATCAGTTACAACTTAGCTTAGTAACTATAAACTAATAAATATTTACAGAACAGGAGATTCACTGAACTGCATCAATAAGCTCATGTTTTACCTGACAAACAACAATCCTTCAGACATAGAAGATGAAGTTGACATTTACACTCATTTACATGTTAAGAGAAAGAACATTTTATGAATAATTAACTTGTTAGCGGCTCTTCAAAATCAACCCGAACTAAACACTGTGTCAAACAAAATCAATCATAATAAATAAATCTCATTTCTCATGTTTGTTTGAATCAGTATTTATTGATATACTGATATTCTGAATGCTATTAACACAAAATACTTGTGTTATTTCATGATTATTCATCGCATTTCAGTTGAAATGTATTTTTACCATAAGCTACTTGAGGCAAAAGAAGTTAAAATAAACTTTAACAGGATAAACTGAAATTCACTGTTTCAACAACTTCTGCTCACAAATTTGAAGGCTGCTACTGGATCATTGAATGTAAATATCATATTATGCAACTATGCATTACTTTACAAAGAGCTTCCGACCTACTAGCTACGTTCTGCCTCAAGAACATATGGTGCAACCAAATTAAATACAGAGTTACAAACTAGCCAGTACTTACGAAGCCTTTAGTGTGGGCTTGACGTTCCAATTTAAGAAAGGACTTATGACAACCCTATCCAGAATGATTTCTACAACACTTGTTCCAGATGAAGCTTCAGAAGCTTTCAGCATTAAGAGTGCATGTGGCCGGGTCTGGTGGTCTTACCACAATAGCGTTGGGTGAATGCATCAATGCTTTTAGCTCGTTGAGGTCGTTTTCAGCCTGTGTCACAGAAAGAAACAGAAGCATCAGTTCAGCATATTGTGGAAAAATACCATCAATGATAGTACAGTCACACCACATAGATTTTACTTTAAAACATTCAAGCTTAGTGACAAATTAAGTCAAGTGAACTTAAAACTCAAGATGGTTTGAATGAAATAGCCCAAAAAAGTATCTGGACACTTTATTCATACTTCAATTCTCTGAATGTCTTTGCATTAAATAACCAAACACCAAAAGTGTAGTGCATTTTAAAGAAAGGTTAAAAAAAATCAAACTTTAAACAAAAACAAATCAAAATGTGCAAATGATTTTTTAAAGAGCAGCATTTTCTGCACAAATTCCATTTATAAGATGAAAAGCATCATTAGGTGTTTGTTAAGTTGCCTGTATAAATAGAAAGAAAACTAGTAAATAATTACATGGAAAAATAGGATTCAGCTTTTCCACTATTAGTTCAGAACAAACAAAAGAAATCCCCAAATCCACAGAAGTAACTGAAACAGTTCCTCAAGTCAGGAGCACAATTTCTACATAGTTTGTTTTATCCCACCACAAACTCTCAAAATGTCAGCACGATTATTGTTTCTGCCCGACATCTTAGGAAATCTTGGTTTCAATGGTCCAAACCCACATCCAAACTTTCCTAAAATCAGGTGAGAGATGGTCAAATAAACCTACGCCTTCCTGTACAAAATACAGCATATCTGGATTGTTTTTATTTTTAAACTACACTGCAGACAAATATATGAATCCACTTTTCAAACGACCCCAGACTTTTCTTTCAGTTTGGTCATGAAGTGTAAAGGAAAGGGAAAGACCAGCAATCATGTACTGAAAAAAAAAAAAAAAAAAATCATACTTGTGGTTAGAGAAAAGAATGGTTGAATTCATCATGGAGCCAAAACCAAAACTCTCTATACATGCAAAACCACATAAATCAGAAAGAATTAAGGTCTCTTTTTAAGGACCACCCTCATATACATATTTACACGACCTTTGACCAGCAGTTCACCCATCGGTCAGCCGTTCAGACCTTAATAAACATGACACAGCCCTCACAACTCATTTTACATCAATAAAGTAAAATTTCCAAGTGAAACAAGATATTTCATGAGGAAAAAGGAGTCACTTTATCCATTGGGAACTGACTGGATTGGTTGTTTTTTGTTTTTAATTTATCACCACAGCTACCATGGACATATTCATGATGAGACAAGTGGGGAAAATAGAAAAAGTACAACAAATCAACAACATATAATAAAAAAAGTTGATTTAAAATGTCTTTTAATTCATCTTTGATTTTAAAAAATAATCTAAAACTAAATCTGGCTTCACTTCATTAAACATAAGAATTCATAAGAATTCAAAAGTGGTTGGAACATTAGCCAAAAGTAAGACTAGTTATCAGGGTTCCCAGACACATTTCCCATTTAACAACATCCATACTCAAATTTCCAGAACTCCTTCAAAATTATTTTTCAGATAATATTTAGCATAAATGGTTCATAAAGCATTATTTAAGGTATATAGTAGAGTCATCTGTAAATATTTTTATTTTCTCTGCTTAATAACCTTCATGTGTTCACCTCTGACACATCAGTTTGATACTTGGATTTAAGACGATCCTTTGCTCCTTTATCAGTTGCTGGTTCGAGTGGCACACACACATTTATTTAGTGAAGTTCAAAAAAGACTAGCTTACGTTAAAGACACGTTTTGATGAAATTGCATGAAATTGTATGAAATTGTGCACTCAGTCGTGTTCAAAAATCACTAAACTTTTGCCATGAAAACACTCTTGTATGATAGATTCATTTTTAGAAAATCTTAATTTTATATTTTAGAAGCTTGAATAGGGGCAATAGCCTGGAAACACAAATATTTTCCATACTGTTTTCTTTTTTTCCATACTTATCCAGACTAGGAAATTACTCTGATCAAATTTCATTTCTTTTGCAAACTGCGTAGGAACCCTGTATTATTATGAAAGATTAAAAATCAAATAATATATTTAACATGCACTGATGCATCATGCAAAATAAAAGCACGGAATGCAATTTATGATGTATTGAGAAAGTACATGGGGTAAACTTTGATGACCACGATAACAGTGACTGTCTTTCCTGACAACTTTGAATCTAAACCATCTAAATTACATATTCCTCCAGTTTCACAGACAAGGCTTAAAACTAGTCCCAGATTAAATGCACTGCACGTTTGAGCTGTTTTAACTAAATGCAACTTGCACTAGCATATCTTAAAATATATGCTAGATATAATCTGCACGTATTCACCTCTGACGCATCATTTTGATACTGTAAATGTGGCTTTGTTGTGCCATTGTTTTGTCTCGAGGCACATTTATAAAAGCTACTTAAATGTCCTAATTGATCTAAGGTCTAATCCTGGCTTAATCTGAGCCCTGTCTATGAAACCAGGACTAAATATGTCATGTGGAATAAGCTCACCTTGTCCCATTCCCCTTCCATGACGTGGTTCCGAAACTTTGTGGCTGACGGATGCTCCAATCTACAGCCAGATTCCTGCATCAACAAATCCACCGTCTGACTAAAATAGAGACAGATAAAACATTGCTCATTTTTTACACCTTTATCAAATACCATAACTAAAGCTTCACTGTTTCTATTTGCCATATTTGAGAAAATCAAAAGCTAGTTCTTCAAGTACTGTTGCCATCTGAAGTTATTACACTGACTATTAAACTTAATGAAGGATGGAACTTCATGAATTTGTGTCTCTAACACTGATTATTATGTATTAACAGTTTCATAAAAGCAATAAGAAACTGAGGCCCTGCTATGTAATGAAAATAATCAGTTCTGAAGGGGTTCTGGGTGATTTTCAGTGCAATTGCCTCAGGCACTCGGCCACATCACAGTTAATATCAGAACAGCAGCACTCTTACTTGTGTCATATTGCTTTAATATAGTCATAGTCATCCTCAGTTATTCACTCCTTTTTATTTACATATATTTTTAGGTTAACAAAGACAGAAAAAACAACAGACAAGCTGAAACATGTCAATGCAGTTAATGATACCATAAATAGGACGTAACAGGTGAAGGTTTCTAGAACAGTGTGAAAGTGTTTTGAATGCAGGGTCCCACAGAATTACGTCATGCTATGATTACAAAAGAGAGAGAGAGAGTGTGTGTGAGGGGGGATGGGAAGGATGTTTGCAGTTTTCTTGATATTTTCGGCTAATCTTGTAGTCTACTTCTTGGATGTGTGTGTCCAAGCACAGTGATCTGGATTGTGATTGTTCAGAATTCATGTTTGAGGTTTGAATCTGAATGGCAGCTGATGGATTTAGCAGATCTTCACTAAAATTAGATTCAAGCTTCTTTCTAATGTAAACCAGCTGCTACACACACACATTCCACAGCCGCCATTAAAACGCAGAAACACACAGAAGATGCCATCCTGATTTGATACAACGTAAACACAAATATATATTGAATTAACAAAAATATGATGATTTTAATGAATTCATCTTAACATTTGACACCACTAAAGCAAAAATACGCTTTCGGGCCCTGAGAAATACATGACACACACACACACACACACACACAGCTGTCATCTGTGATCGCACCTCTCTTTGTTTGCATCTGTCTGACATTCTGGTTGAATTATAGATATTTGTATCTTATTTTGTCGGGGTATAAAGGTTTTGATTGTCATTAAACACGACATTAAAAGATCGACGTCGCTCGCTTCGTTGATCACATAACGGCTGTGGTCTAACGTTAGTTGTGTCGCGCACTCGACCTGTCAAACCGGGTTTTACCAGAACCGACTCGGTCCGGTTGAGCTCCTCATTACAGCAACACTTACTTCAGCCCTAACCCGTGCAGATGCTGTCCGATGAGGCGGATCACATCCTCCTCCGACTGAGACAGACGCTTTTTCTTCTTCAAGGAACCCGAACTCGTCCCGGAGGCCCCCGAAGCCGAGCCCGCGTTGTTCTGGAGGCCGTTGGCATCTCCGTTCTGTGTGCTGGCTGGGTGGTTTTGCTCCTGTCCGGTCCCGTTCGACTGCATGTTAGTGCCGGTTCGGCTGAGGTGGCTCGCTAATGGCAGGCCCGCTGAAGCCCCGGGCTCTCCTACTCCCTCCGCCGCCGAGGCTCGGTGCTTCTTCCGCGGGGGCGGCGACGCTCCGCCGGTGTCCGAGTCGGAGGAGGAGGAAGCGGAGGCCAGAGTTTCCTCACCGAGAGCGGCCGTGGTTAGAAGCCGGTGAAGCCCGGGGGAGGGGAAAGAGGCGTCGGGCTCCCGTGGTCCAGTGCGCGTTTCGTACGAGGGTCGTTCGTGTTGTTGTTGTTTCTCTCCAAACAGCTGCAGATCTAATGGCTTCCAGACACACTGACGTCACCGGACATTACCCTGCTGCCTCACTTCCGGACGGCGCTCCAACCAAAAGAGGGCGCGCAGAGAAACTTAGCAGCAGAGACTATTAATTCATCAATAATTATTTATGATAATTTATAGAGAGTTCACAGAGAACAGATGTTCAGAGAAGTGGGCCTGTTAAAAATCTATAAACCTGTTTTTGTTTGATAAATCCTTACAGTCACCATAGTTACCACAGATGTAACAACATCCATACATTCACAATCCAATCACAATCAAACATCCATCCATCCAAAAATCCATCCATCCATTTAAATCTTACTGCAGACAACCCAAGTGTCCAGTCAACATAAGACTAAAATCTTTTAAAACCTTTAAATGTCAAATATGCATTACTTTTCTAGTTACAATTGTTAACCTACTAAGGTTATTGGATTATTAAAATTCAACAAGAAGGTACTAAAGTTTGGCCCCGTTTAATGTACCTTGTTACGAGTCATTAAATCATTCTTCTCATTTGGTCAAACAATAAAACACTGAGAATGGCATAACAAGCTGCTAAATCCACAATCTACAAAAAATAAAAACCCACACACATTCTGAGAGCCGTAACAATCTGATCTATAACCAAGATTTTCACAGAGTATACATGAGACAAACCGAATGTCATGAGTGAAATGTGCATTTATAAAAAAGCATTAACATATCAGAGAGTTTGCTGGGATTGAGCTACAGCTGGAGATGTTTGACTATTAAAAATGCCATTTGCTTCGGTAAAAAAAACATTCTGACTACATCAATAGTAATATGGTGTTAGTGTGATTTATAAGCTATATGTAAAATATAAAAAATAGAATAAAACACTCTGCCTTCTGTTGATGCTCATAATGTACATATCCCATGTTCTGTTCAAAAGATGTGTCTGTGTATGTTCATGTGTGTACCTTTAATCTGACAGTTTCTGACAAGCGCTGTTTAGCTCCTGATTGTATGTGTTTTTGTGTCCACAAATTAATATTACAGAATTTCCATCATGGTCTATTTTATGATTCATACTTATTTGCTTAATTTAGCCAACAATTTAATGTTCAATTCAATCTATTCAATTCAATTCAATGTTCAAGTTTACTGTAATCTATGAGCCCATCCTTATTATATGGACGCGTACGTTCTTTATCAGCATTTATTTTTTACTAAGGGAATGTGTATAAAGCATGAAAACACAACAGACCAGATGGTGTACTTTTCATCTGTTGCAATGATGGAAAGTTTGTTTTTAAAATATAACACATTATGAAAATTCTCAGTTAATACAACCTTTGGCTGTGGATGCTTCTGAATTTTTTTTTTTTAATGGATCTGTTTCAGAGCTGTTGCCTGTTGGGAAGTGCATGAGCTGTAGTGCTCATTTGGGAGACACGGGTTTGTGACTCTCTCCTCTCTGTCCTCAATAATTTACTGTCCCCTTTCCTTTTTTTACATCAATAAAAAGTGGAAAAGTCACAACATAATAAAATATAAAACAAAGTGTCAATGTCCTAGTCTTCTTCATTCTTCTCATGATTTGTCCAGTATTTGATGTGGGAGAGAGACTGTGGTTGTCTTTGCGACAGGTTTGTCTTTGCCCTTCATGAAGAAAGTGAGCAGTTCTCCTTTTCCTTTCACGAAGATGGGTCCTCTTCTGACGAAACGGAAACCATACTCCTTCAGGATGTTATAGCAGTCCTCCACCACCTGGGGAGCACAAACACCATGAAAACACACACATCTGTGTTAGAGCCAGAGCTGAGTGAAACTGTGAATATTTATAACATGTTCCTTGAAGTCAGTGCCATTAGGCTAGTTTTGCATCCGAAGTATGAGTACATTAACACAGAGATGTTTTAATGGAATCTCTAAATTACATTTCTGTCGCAAAAATTGCATTAGAGGTGGGAAGTTTAATTCATATCATTTCAGACTGTTTTAAAATTGATTCAATGATTTATTTAAATCTTCACTCAAAAATGTACAGAGGTCTCCATGCGGGCAGCAATAAAATGATAAAACAACTTAAATATTATATAGTGTGTATACAGTATATATATATATATTAATATATATATTTATATATTAATATATTACTATATATATTTATATTGGTGCTGCATATAAATAATGATGATTTAATATTGATTAATTAGCAACCTTCCTTGTGTTTTTGTGAAAAACAGTGTGGAAAACATGCCATTATTTGACTATATGTTATGTTAAAATTTTTGTATTTTAATATAATTTATAGGTATATTGGCCAGTTAGTTTTAAATAACTAATATACTAACATATAACTAACATAAATAAACAAATGAAAACGTATATCACCTGTATGTTACCCATAACCCCAGTGGACTCCATACGACTGGCCACGTTCACAGTGTTTCCCCAGATATCGAAATGAGGTTTGCGCGCACCAATCACTCCAGCTAACACACTCCCCTTATTCAGACCTGACAATAAAACACATACACACACACACACACACACACACACACACACACACACACACACACACACACACACACACACACACACACACACACACACACACACACACACACACACACACACATGTTGGATTTTCATGCTTTATGAGAATTTTTTTTTACTGTACAAACTGTATATACTCTCCCTTTACACTAACCCTATCCACAAACCTACCCATCACAGAAAACTTTCTGCATTTTTACATAAAAAAAACCCCATTATAATTTATAAACGGTTTTCCTCAAGGGGGCCAAAAATATCCCCACAAGGACAAGGATTTTGGATATTGCCATCTTTGTGGGGACATTTTGTCCCAATAACATAGGGTTTACCAGGACCACAGAAACACACGCACGTACACACGCCTGCTGGGTTTTCATGTTATGGGGACTTTCCATAGCCATAATGACTTTTGTACTGTACAAACTGTATAATCTGTCCACTTACACTAACCCAACCCCTAAACCTACCTATCACAGAAAACTTTCTGCATTTTACATTTTCAAACAAAAAAACAACCTTATTTAGTATGATTTATAAGCTGTTTTCCTCATGGGGACCAAAAGAAATGTATATATAAAAGTAACATAGGTCTGTATTACTGTTTGCTGACCTATGCGAAGCATGAAGTTATTGAATGACTGTTTGTTTAGGTTTCCAAGTATGATTTTCATAGCCAGCGCGAAGTCTGCCAAATCAGCGAAGTGTTGCCAGCGCTCCAGGATGCACTGATCCTCTATCTGTATCACACACACATCATCATCATCATCATCATCAGTATCACAGACTCCATTGTTGTAAGCATTATGCACTGTAAAGTGTGTTGTGTAGCGCACCTTGCGGTCGGCGTATCCGTTAGTGTTGCTCTCTGGCGTCACGCCTGAAGCTGCCATGTATGTGCTGCCGATGGTCTTGATCTTCGTAATGTGGCGAAACTCTGTGCGATCCAGAAGCTACTCAACAGTCAAAAAACACATCACATGATTTTAAAGACAATTTCTACTGAACAAATGATGAGATATATAAAGAAATAAAGAGTAAGAGACACTCACACTGTCAAAGTCAGAGATGATCTCATTAAGGATTCGGAGGCATTCTATCCCTCCATTGTTTATACCCTCCTCCGTGTAAAAGTCAGAGAAGTTGGGAATAGAGGCGAACATTACGCCGATCTCATCATACGACTGACTGTAAAGTTCCTGCAATAGACAAATAAACATCAATATGCACATTTATTAAGGACTAAACACATTACTCTGTGTTCAGGAATATACTCCCATACCTCATCTCGCTTCTTGGAGCCCAGGAAGTGTTTGGCCACATGATCAGGAAGCATGTTAGTGACCAGCGCCTCGTTGTACGTTCTCATTTCGTACACCTTCTCCTTCTGGTCGTGCACCTCAACCTTCCACAGAAACAGTTTACGGGACTGTCGTTCCACCTGAGAGAGAGAGGAACAAGAATTTACATGCTAATAGTTATAAAAAACCGAGGAGAGAAAATGAATGATGTTGTCAGACATACATGGCGTGCAAAGTAGTAGAAACTTATCATCATGATGATAATCATCACGGTCAGCAGATATCTGGTGGGAACCACTGAATACCTACAGAGCCACAGAAAATAATGAAAAATGATGTATAAACCAACTTTTTACACTTTTGTGAGCGGCATTTCAAATGCAAAAACTTGCATTTAATCACTAAACTGGGTGAAAATACAATAGAAATACACTATAAAAAACTGTGCTGAATTTAATTAAGTTCTCAGTCTCCTTTTTGAGTAAATTTGGCTCATTATAGATTGTGCCTAATTCACAAAACTCTCTTCAAAAGACATGTTTGTGTATATTGTTATTGATCATAGCAGCAGTAACTCATTAAATAGTGATGGAACAACAGAGAAGAGCATCAAAAGAGCATTAGAGCATATATAGACACAACAATTATTCTTAGTTAAATTGAATGAGTTCAACATGAATTCTACATAAAAAACAGCAAGTTACAAATCTATACTATATACATTAGCATTCAGAAGTTTTTTGTAAAGAAATACTTTCATTCATTAAGTGTTCAGTCAATTAATCAGAAGTGACAGTAAAGAAATGTATCATGTTACAAAAGCTTTATATTTCAAATAAATGCTGTTCTTTTGAAGTTTCTATTTATCAAAGAATACTGAAAACATGTATTGAGGTTTCCACGAAAATATGAAGCAGCACAACTGTTTTCAACATGAATAATAATTAATATTTCTCGAGCAGCAAATCAGCATATTAGAATGATTTCTGAAGGATCATGTGACACTGAAGACTGGAGGAATAATGCTAAAAATTCAGCTTTGATCACACAAATAAAGTACTTTTCTTCAAATAGAAAACAGTTATTTTAAAATGTAATAATATTGTTTTTAACTGCATTTTTAACTCTTTCCTTGCAAGCCATTTGCCAGCCACCTCCAGCATTTTTGATCATTTTTAAAAGACAGAACAGAGCAAAAAAAAAAATAAACTCCTGATTTTATTCTAGCTTCATGCATTCTTTTTTTATAAACACTTGAATGTGTGTAAGTTTCATAAAAAGCAACATTTTGAACAAAAATCTTGTTGTTTTTTAAACGACTACAAAGTGCATAAGCAATGCTTCTAATGCTTGTTTCTCCTCCTTTTTTCCATGTGTTTTAAGATTCAGATACTTCTTTCAGAAGGTGCGTAATAGCGCACCCCTACCGTATAACAGTGAAAACACGGACAAGCCGTAAAATTACGTCAATGGCGGGGAAAGAGTTAAGAGACTTCATTCAAAAAGTAGTTTAACTCTAAATTATATTTTGTGTAAATAAAGCACTCTTCAAGTATTTCTGGACTCAAACTTGAGCTCGACTCACCTGTAGTCCAGGTAGCGAATGAAATCGCAGATTTCGTAAATGTACATCCAGCTGTGGATGTTTACAGCACCTGTCACTATGGTAACCAGCAACATGAGCGCCAGCTTGACGACATGGCTGAGCTGTACGAGCATGACAGTTGCCACCAGAGACAGCACTGATATGTATCCGTAGTGTTTGGGGTTCTCGGCACATCCTCCGTCACCCAGAGACTCAAGCGCAAAGCCGGAAGTGGAGTTCAGGAGCAACAGCGGGGGCTGAACACAGCTCAGCTAATGAAAAATGACAAGAATCTGACATTGAATCTTTAAAAGCCTAAATTTCATAATTGAATTGAAAAATGCAACAGAACTGCACTTGAAGTTAGGCTTCAAACTGGAAATGTGGGTGCATGAAATCATATAAACATGCCAATCACAGTGAATAATAATAATAATTGGAAAAAAGGTGAAATGTGTTTTATCTCACCATATCAGCCACTTCAGCCATGGTCAGAACAAATATGGCGGCCATGGCCCATGTGTTACGAGCCCAACGTGTGTGGTCGATCCACAGCGAGAAGGACACCAGCCTCCGGGAGAAGATCTGATACACACACATCAATGTTACATGAATGGTCTTGAAGCATTAAACTTACCTAAAACTGAAATAAAAATAAACAAGTAAAATAAACTAATCTAGATACATAGCTAATAACTACATATTAAATAGAGGTTGTGTTTTGGTTTTATTTTCTCTTTTTGCCTGTGTTACCGGTTATTGTTAGGCTGTGTCTGAAATTGCCCTTTATACCCTTAAACAGTGGTGTCCGAAACCATAGTGGACGTTATCAAGGGCACTCATTCAATCCTACAATACACTGTAATAGTGAGTGTACAACCGATGTACACTAGAGAATGCCCATAATGCACTGTGAGAGTTCACAGTTTAATATATATATTTTCATCTCACTACTGGAGCTGCCAGTATTCTAAGTTTCAAACTATTATTATACAACAAGCACAAACTATGCAAAAGCGGCAGCCCTTCCGGCACACTCAATTTGAAATAAATTCACTCACTCGTTTTCATTCACTCCCTTAAGTGAACTACACTAGTGGACTAATGTAGGGAATAGTGAATGAGGGTATAATGGGACATTTCAGATACAGCCTTAGTTTCCATAGTTACTCATATTGTTCCACACATGTTCTTAGTTCTGTTAATTACTCTGTGTGTATTTAAGTCTCGAGTTCTCACAGTTCTTGTTTTGGTGATGTTTGTCATTAAGTTTTACGTGGTTGTTTTGCTAGCTTTTTCCTGTGATCTCCTGAGTGTTTCCCTTTGGATTTTGGACTGATTAAAGACTGTTTTGTTCATATTCCTGAGTAGTGATGTAAAGTCCGATTCATTTCCGCAAACCGGTTAAAAAAAACAATTAATTAGTTCCTTACGTAATCACGCAATGAGGTCACTACGCATTTCTTTTCTTACAACTCAGTCATGTTATATCAAGGAAACATTCAAATAAAGTAATTTGTGTGAAATGCATATTGAAACATTCAAATAAAAAGTTATTTGTGTGAACGCATATTGCTAATTTTTGGCTTTTACATTCACTTAAGTTAATGATGTTTGTGGTCACAGTTTAATTTGCAGATCCTTTATGTCGGATACGACTGACCAATGTTGATTAGCCTACATCTTGTAAAAGATTTCTAAATGTTTCGCATCTACAGCAAACATTAAAGACATTGATGCACAAACTACAGTATATAGTCTTATAAACTCCTTGATTTCCCTTAACAACTTAAAATATAATTTCCATGCACAATAAACTATAGTAACATTTATTTACATCTCTTGATAGAAAGGTTTTTGCAGGTTTTAATAAAATGTTATTTAATAAAATGTTATTTAATAACAGTAGTCATAATAAGCATATTTCCAGTACGTGCCTCAGGCTTGCATAGTATCGTCAACTCACTCATCAGACTCCTCTGTAATCCTCAGCAAACTTCGACAGTTGGCTGAACCGGCTCATTCGGTTCTTTTTGAGTCGGACGAGCTACTTCGGCTGTGTGTCTTGAGTCATCAACACGAAATTAAAGTTTGATTCAGTTCGATTAGTGAACAGTACTTCCTGAGAACCGGCTCAAAAGAACGATTCGTTCAGGAATCAAACATCACTGTTCCGGAGTTGTGCGAATAACTGCAACCCGAACGTGACAAATAGTATATAAATAAAATAATATAAATACTAAATATATAAAATACTTATATATGTACCCAGTATATAAAATACTAAAATAACACTGCTCTCTCAGGTGAATCACATGCAGCTTATATTTAACCCCAAAGCAAAAAAAAAAAAAAAAGTGAAATGTTATATCTTTTTTCTTTACATTTTGGGGTGAATTATGATCTAAAGATTTTGTCATGGAATTCACTCTTTCATCAACTGCTGTGATGTTGAACCAAAGTCCCTTTCAAGAAAAGTCTGTTCACTGGGCGCCGTGGGCGGCCATATTTGCAATGCCTCCGGGCAGCAATTTCGGGCATACAAGACCAAGTCCTGTCTACTTGAATGGGGTAATCCTGAAATCTCAAAAGCTTGCTGAACTCACAGTTAAATAATATATTTCAAATCAGCAACAAAATCTGATATGAACTATACCCAAAATTTTGTTTCTTATGCCCAAATAGCGCTAAAAAACCAATTAGCGATTTTTAACGAGGGACTTATTCCGCTATGTTGCACATTGCAATTTCTCCCATTCATAAGTAATATGAGTGCACCGTCTTTGTATATATAAAGTCTTTGGTTGAACTCACTCGAGGAAAGACGGCCGCAATTGAACACAGTGTCAGAATCAGAAGTAACAGCTCACCAACAGCCAGAGTCACGTAATTCACAATCAACCTGTCAGAAATCAAGCAGACATGTAACATTATTACACAGCAGAAGTGTTAGTTTTAATAAAATGTTACATGAGTACATTTATACTGGTATCATTTATCATGTTGTATTAGTAATTAATTATTCATGAGCTTCACTCACTGAGGATCTATGAGCATTTCCATGGCTGAGGTGAAGATCAGAACCACACAACAGCAGCTGAACGCAACACCCGTCTGTCTCTCCTTCTCTGCCGAGTAACGAGATTCCAGATCAGAGTCTCTAAACCTCAGAGAGAGAACAGCCGTCTTCCTCTCCTCCAGACTGAGAGAGAGAGAGAGAGAGAGAGAGATGGTGATGTGAGACAGAGGCATAAAAGCAAAACCAATGGGTTCAGATAAGAATAAACGGTTGTTACGTCTCCTCTCTCTCTCTCTCCAGCAGAGCTTTATTCAGCAGACGGTTCAGATGCTCGTCTTCCAGTCCTTCATCTGTCATACTGGCCAACTGTAGCTGCTGAGAAATCACACGCACAGGTCAAAGGTCAAGACAGACAGACAGACAGACAGATAGATAGATAGTCAGACATACAGACAAACAGACAGACAGACAGACATATAGAGATATATAGACAGACAGACAGACAGACAGATAGAGATAGACAGACAGACAGACAGAAAGATAAAGATATATAGACAGACAGATAGATAGAGAGATAGATATAGATAGATAGATAGATAGACAGACAGACAGACAGACAGACAGACAGACAGACAGACAGACAGACAGACAGACAGAGAAATAAATAGATAGAAGGTCAGACAGAGATAAATAGACAGACAGACAGATATAGATAGATAGACAGATAGAGATAGATAGACAGACAGACAGATAGAGATAGATAGACAGACAGACAGATAGATAGAGATATATAGACAGACACACAGATAGAGATATATAGACAGACAGACAGATAGATAGTGATATATAGACAGACAGACAGACAGATAGAGATATATAGACAGACAAATAGATAGAGATAGATAGACAGAAAGACAGACAGACAGATAGATAGATAGAGATAGACAGACAGACAGACAGACAGACAGACAGATAGAGATATAAAGACAGACAAACAGACAGACAGACAGATAGACAGACAGACAGATAGAGATATAAAGACAGACAGACAGACAAACAGATAGATAGATAGATAGATAGATAGATAGATAGTCAGACATACAGACAAACAGACAGACAGACAGACAGACAGACAGACAGACAGACATACAGACAGACAGATAGAGATATATAGACAGACAGACTGACAGATAGAGATAGACAGACAGACAGACAGAAAGATAAAGATATATAGACAGACATATAGATAGAGAGATAGATATAGATAGATAGATAGATAGATAGACAGACAGACAGACAGACAGACAGAGAGATAGATAGATAGAAGGTCAGACAGAGATAAATAGACAGACAGACAGATATAGATAGATAGACAGATAGAGATATATAGACAGACAGACAGATAGAGATAGATAGACAGACAGACAGATAAATAGAGATAGATAGACAGACAGATAGAGATATATAGACAGACAAATAGATAGAGACAGACAGACAGACAGACAGACAGATAGATAGAGATAGACAGACAGACAGACAGATAGAGATATAGACAGACAAACAGACAGACAGACAGACAGACAGATAGATAGAGATAGACAGACAGACAGACAGAGATATAAAGACAGACAGAAAAACAGACAGACAGACAGAGATAGATAGACAGACAGATTAAACATTTTTATTGGTATGTTTATTTTCATGTAAACTTTATTTTTATTTATTTATTTGTTTAGATTTTTATAATTATTTATTTATATTGTATAGTGTTATGAATGCTTTGGCAATGTAAAGATTTCTTTCACCATGCCAATAAAGCTATTTGAATCTTGAATCTAGACAGACAGATAGAGATATATAGACAGACAGACAGACAGATAGAGATATATAGACAGACAGACAGACAGACAGATAGATATATATAGACAGACAGACAGATAGATAGAGATATATAGACAGACAGACAGACAGATAGACAGACAGATAGAGATATATAGACAGACAGACAGACAGACAGATAGAGATAGATAGACAGACAGACAGACAGACAGACAGATAGACAGACAGATAGACAGACAGACAGACAGACTGATAGAGATATACATACAGACAGACAGACAGACACAGATAGATAGGCAAACAGACAGATAGACACACAGATAGAGATAGATAGACAGACAGATAGACAGACAGACAGACAGATAGAGATATACATACAGACAGACACAGATAGATAGACAGACAGACATACAGACAGACAGACAGAGATATATAGACAGACAGACAGACAGATAGACAGACAGATAGAGATATATAGACAGACAGACAGACAGATAGAGATAGATAGACAGACAGACAGACAGATAGACACACAGATAGAGATAGATAGACAGACAGATAGAGATATACATACAGACAGACAGACAGACACAGATAGATAGACAGACATACAGACAGACAGACAGACACAGATAGATAGACAGACATACAGACAGACAGACACAGATAGATAGACAGACAGACAGATAGATAGACACACAGATAGAGATAGATAGACAGACAGATAGACAGACAGACAGATAGAGACATACAGACAGACAGACAGACAGACACAGATAGATAGACAGACAGACAGATAGATAACATTAGAGACATTAGAGAGATAGATAGAGATACAGTGATGTGAATAAGTTAGGACACCCATGCTAAAGTTGCCTAAAAAGAGGAATAAAAAATAATCTTTTGGAAATTGATCTTAATGCCTTTATTAGAAAAATGAGGAAAAATCCAACCTTTAAGGACACCAATTTTCTTTGTGAATGAATAATGTATCATAAATAAATAAATGTTCTTCCTTAAAATACAGGGTGCATAAGTCAGGACACCCCTATGTTAAATTCCCATAGAGTCAGGCAGATTTTTATTTTTAAAGGCCAGTTATTTCATGGATCCAGGATAATATGCATCCTGATAAAGTTCCCTTGGCCTTTGGAATTAAAATATCCCCACATCATCACACACCCTTCACCATACCTAGAGATTGGCATGGGGTACTTTCCATAAGATCATCTTTCAATGCAAATCAAACCAGCTATTAGTCTAACTGAAATAAAACCATAACAATCTCTAGGTATGGTGAAGGGTGTGTGATGATGTGGGGCTGTTTTAATTCCAAAGGCCAAGGGAACTTTATCAGGATGCATATAATCCTGGATCCATGAAATAACTGGCCTTTAAAAATAGAAATCTGCCTGACTCTATGGGAATTTAAAATAGGGGTGTCCTGACTTATGCACCCTGTATTTTAAGGAAGAACATTTATTTATTTATGATACATTATTCATTCACAAAGAAAATTGGTGTCCTTAAAGTTTAGATTTTTCCTCATTTTTCTAATAAAGGCATTCAAAAAAGCAATTTCCAAAAGATGATTTTTTATTCCTCTTTTTAGGCAACTTTAGCATGGGTGTCCTAACTTATTCACATCACTGTAGATAGATAGATAGATATATAGATCGAGTGACAGACAGACATATAAATATATATATATATATATACAGATAGATAGATAGATAGATAGATAGATAGATAGATAGATAGATAGATAGATAGATCCCACCTGTGTTTCTGACTCCTCAGGAATGTTCTTTACTGATGTGCTGCTGCCGCTGGTTTCTGTGGTGTTGATCACCTGAGGAAAGTTTGAGATGAGTTTGAGATGAGAACAACAGATCAGAGAATCTGAATGAAGCTCATGATACTCACTGTGCCGTTGCTCACTCCGTTTGTTTTGTGTGTTTCTTTGGACAAGCACACCAGGTACGTGTCAATGCCTTTCTCCAGAAGATACTCGCAGCGTTCTCCTCCACTGCCCTCCTCCAGCTCAAACTCACCATGCAAACAGTCCTTTGTGCTTTGAGAGATGTGCACACGCCTGCAAACGCAGCAGAAACAGAGTCATCCACACTGTAATTCATCAAAAAACTAATTGTTTAAATTCCGTTGTAACAGACTTGAGTTGATCTCACCCAGGGATTCCCCCTGACTCCATCTTGTTTGCCACCGTAACATCAGTGGACCAAACGTCAAACTGCCAGCGCTTCTGTCCCAGGACTCCCCCCAGTACGGTTCCCGTGTGCACGCCGACACGCATGTCCACTCCTGTCTGAGTTTTTTCACGCACGTAGCTGAACACAGGTGAGAAGCATATGAGCCATTTGGAATGTCTGTTTATAGCTGATTAATTAATTTTATTCAATTATAAAATCTATAATAACTTTCTTTTAATCAAAAAAAATTATTAGTATTTTAATTTTTCATATTTGCATATATACATTGAATATATAATATAAAATATAAATATATAAAAATTATTAAACAAATGTATATATATATATATATACACTCACCTAAAGGATTATTAGAAACACCTGTTCAATTTCTCATTAATGCAATTATCTAATCAACCAATCACATGGCAATTGCTTCAATGCATTTAGGGGTGTGGTCCTGGTCAAGACAATCTCCTGAACTTCAAACTGAATGTCAGAATGGGAAAGAAAGGTGATTTAAGCAATTTTGAGCGTGGCATGGTTGTTGGTGCCAGACGGGCCGGTCTGAGTATTTCACAATCTGCTCAGTTACTGGGATTTTCACGCACAACCATTTCTAGGGTTGACAAAGAATGTTGTGAAAAGGGAAAAACATCCAGTATGCGGCAGTCCTGTGGGCGAAAATGCCTTGTTGATGCTAGAGGTCAGAGGAGAATGGGCCGACTGATCCAAGCTGATAGAAGAGCAACTTTGACTGAAATAACCACTCGTTACAACCGAGGTATGCAGCAAAGCATTTGAATGCTTTCAGCACCTTGTTGAATCAATGCCACGTAGAATTAAGGCAGTTCTGAAGGCGAAAGGGGGTCAAACACAGTATTAGTATGGTGTTCCTAATAATCCTTTAGGTGAGTGTATATACACCTTTTTTCCTAATTGCTGTGCTAAAGTAGTAATTTATCAGCCGGACACCCATCGTAGCATAAAGTTGATCATCATCAACTTCAGACCTTACTTTATCTACTGTAAATACATGTCCCTCATTTACTAATAAAATACTTTAAGAGATTACTGTGAATGTACAGCACTAAACTAATGAAGTGCCCTCTTTTATTCATATATGATCAAATTCATCATAGCGTTTCAGTAGATAAAGCGTCTCCCAGTTTATTGTATAATAAAGCCCTTCCCACTCGTGGAAGCCCTTCCCAGTGGGTGTGTGGATTGGATAAAGTTGCTCATATATAGAGACAGAGCGCAACGCGTCATAATCTGAAGACCACACCATGGGGGGTGGGGGACAATCCAACTGTCTCCATTGACTTTGCATTGCGAGAGGCTGCCTCCTTGTCATTTATGACACATAACAAAAAACAGAGAAATGCCTAAAAGCTGCTGTGTGACAAGGTGTACAGCAAACAAGCTAAAAAACCCAGAAATACATTTTTATAAGCTTCTGAACCGTAAAAGCTGTACCTTTAAGGAGACAAAAGTCGATACAGGCTATAAGACGTGAAGCATCAGCAGGAAGAATGGGAAAATTGTGGGATCCTGACACTCAGTTTGTCTACGTGGGTGGTGAAATAAGCAATCGACATGGTTAAAATTATGAATGTTTTTTTTTTTTACAATATCATGTCGCGTTCCAGTGGGCGTACTTCTCAGAGTAGTTCGAGAACTAGTTGCGCTCTGTCTCAATTGATCCACTTTTATGTCCTGAAACAAACCGTTTTTTGGGGTCGACAGCTTATAAAAATGTATTTCTAGGTTATTTAGCTTGTTTGCTGTATACCTTGTCACACAGCAGCCTTTAGACATTGTTTTATTTTTTTGTTATAAGTCATAAATAACAAGGAGGCAGCCTCTCGCAATGCAAAGTCAATGGAGACGGTTGGATTGTTTTCCCCCACCGGTGTGGGCGTGGCCTAAATACGCTCTGTCTCTATTACAGATAAAACCTCTCCCATATGGCATGCACCAGTGATTGGATACTGCAGGTAAAGCCCGTCCCAGTGGGCGTGTACTCACGAGATGGCATCCACCATAGACAGGCCCATCATAATGGAGCAGGCCGCGTGATCTTCACGGTAATCTGGCAAACCGCAGATACAGTAATAACAGTCTCCCAGAATCTTGATCCTCAGCTGGTGGTGTTGCTGTTAAAACATACAGTCAGATAAGAAATAAAAGTGCCTTGCCATAAGAGCAAATAAACTGCGTGTGGAAGTGTCAGTGTTTCTTGTATCCTTAATACAGGTGATTATACGCATATTTGTACCATGCAAATTGCCCATAACATATCCTTTTGAACTCTTTATGGCTTCTTTTGTATTTTCTTTACATGGTGGACATATATAAATATTTAAAATGTGTGTGTTGGCTGTTTTTGCTCACTGCTGCTAGTTTGTCAAAGCGAGCAAACAGTTCGTTGAGTAGTTTGACAAGTTCTTTCGGAGTCACGGCAGACGACAGCTGTGTAAAACCTACGATATCTGCGAAAAGGATACTGAAAGAGAGAGATCATTACATTAGTGTAAAGTTAAGTCAACATAAAATGACAACCTATTTTATTTCTGCGATTTGAAGTATTTCTGAATAAAACAAGATATTCAGCAAGGAAAAATATGTAGGTTTATTTATTTTTTATACAATCATTAGGACCAATTTCTCAATACTGTTTCATTCATGACTGCAAATATTTTTTTGAGTGTATTGAACGAATCAAATGTGGGTGAATATTTTGGTGAACAGATTAAAAAGAATCACTGTGGTGAATCAAAATCGCAGCACTTGTGGTAATAAAAGAAGACAGGATAAAAATCATGGACAGTTAGTGTTCTACCTGACATTTTCGTGGCGGTACATGTACATGGTGTTGAACTGCTGAGCATCTGATTTCTGATTGGCTTCTTTTTTCATGCCCTGAAGCATCTCATCTGCTATATGCTTCGGCAAGATGGACAACAACAGCTCCTCCTAAACACACATATATAGAGAGAGTACCTGTCAAGTCTGGGAACATTACAAATTCTTAAAATGTTTTTTTAAAGAAGTCTCTTCTGCTCACCAAAGCTGCATTCATTTAATCAGAAATACAGTAAAAACAATAATATTGTGAAATATAACTACAAATTAAAATAACTGTTTTCTATTTGAATATATTTTCAAATGTAATTTATTCCTGTGATGAAAGCTTAATATTCAGCATCATTACTCCAGTCTTCAGTGTCACATGATCCTCCTGAAATCATTCTGATATGCTGATTTGATACTCAAGAAACATTTCTGATTATCATCAATGTTGAAATGTCTTCACTCTCACTTTTGATCAATTTAACGCATCCTTGATTAATAAAAGTATTACTTTCTCTATTTTTTAATTTTACCACAAATGTTTGAATTGCATCACTGTTTCCACAATAATGTCAAGCAGCAAAAACTGTTCAACATTGGAAATAATAAATGTTTCTTGAGCATCAAATCATCATATTAGAATGATTTCTGAAGGATCATGTGACACTGAAGACTGGAGTAATGATGCTGAAAATTCAGTTTTGATCACAGGAATAAATTTTTTTTTTATTTACTAAAATAGAAAACAGTTATTTTTAATTGTAATAATTTTTCAAAATGTTGCTGTTTTTCCTGTATTTTTGATTAAATAAATGCAGCCTTGCAAACTAGATTCAGATTCAGTATTTTTCTCATTTGGTGGACCATTAACAGGTGAATCTAATGTAAAAAAGTGCTCTCTCTAGTTCATGAACAGAAAAGTGATGTGGGATTTTGGGAGTTCGGATCGTAGCACATTAGTCTCTTGATGCGGTTGCCATAGAGAGCTAAACCCATCAGCTGTGCTCTGATTGGTTGAATGCACTCAACTCCCAGAAGCCCCCACTGCTGCTATGGCATTCTGAGATTGGTCAGAAAGAGATGCTGACAAAAAAGCAATTAAACCGGAGAACAGACAGTTTGGTGCCAGCGATTAAGGATTCCACTGAAACACTTAACAGCAAATAATGGAATATGTTGTCAATGTGAATGGGGTAAGTTGTCACAAGGGAACCTGCTATTAAATTACAAAATTTTAACAGTAAAACGATGATGAAGCACAATCCAATTCAATAGCAAAAACGTAAAAGGCAGCATACAAAAAATATATATATATTTTTTTTGTGTTAAAGTACTTGAGACAGAAACCGTTGAAACCGTTTCCCCATAAAACAATATGCCCCTTTCAATATTGCTGTTTGTATGAATGGTCCAAAATAGCAAATTGACCAATGGTAAAGGTTAAAGGTGGGACTGTCACCAACAGCAGATGGCATGAGTGTTTTGGAAAACATTTTAAAACAGTTTCTATGTTTGAAATTCGGTTTTGTCAAGCGAGTGGGCCAGAAATTACACTCCTTTTATTTAATTATTTCTCCTTTTGGGAGGGTTTTTATAATTAGCTAAATTAAAAAAAGAAAATATAAAGAAAATCTGTAATCTAGTTGCAAAGTTTAACTTGATGTACTAAAGGGACTAAAACTGAAATACAAATATATAGACAGTTAAAAAACTAATAAAAATTGCAAAGACACAAAGCTAAATTACTAAACCTTTACCCTAAAATGAAAAGGGAAAATATAAAAATGAAAACTAATTTAAAGTATTAATAAAAACAAAAACACTTTACAATAAGGTTACATTAGTTAACTAATAATAAACAATACTTCTACAGCATTTATTCATCTTAGTTAATGTTAATTTCTAATAATGTACTAATACATTATTAAAATCAAAGGTTGTATTTGTTAACATTAGCCTATTTAATACTCTGTGAAGTAACAATGGACAGCTGTATTTTTATTAACTAACATTAACAAAGGTTAATAAATAAAAATGTATTGCTCACTGTTAGTTCATGTTAACTAATGCATTAACTAATGTTAACAAATGAGACCTTATTGTAAAATGATACTATAAAATAATAATATCTCAATAATATCTCAGTCTCAAAACTTCCTTGTTTTCAAACCAAAATCTTGAAAATGAAAAAGTAGAAAGTTAATTTATTCACATCTAAAATGAAAATATAAGTTGATATGAATGTGTTTTGGTTGCACCTAAAACTAAAATGACACAATGTTTTGCTATAAACTAACACAAATATCAATATAAACTGAACTGAAGTTCTTAAAAAGCAAATAAATGTAAATGTTTGGATGAACTAACCCTATTGCATTAACCAGCAATTTAATGAGATATTATATATACAGTATAGGATAGGACTGATCTTAAAACTTAGTATGTACTGTGTGACCAACATAAAATAATGTGTGATGGCAAATTTGGACTCTTGGGTCTTTAGTGTCGCTGCTGTCACAATAACAGCAGCCTGGGGAATTACTTCATTACTGCAATAAGAGTGGCAACAGAACACAACCTGCTCAGTGTGTGTGTGTGTGTGTGTGTGTGTGTCCTTGTCTCTATTCTGCTCAGATGCGCCAATAACAGGTAACAGGACACAAGGGCTCCAGAGCAGAGCTCCACCACTGAGCCCAATTAGAGCATCTCTGTACTTTCATTACTCACACACTCACAGACATGGATTAAGCATCCGGTCCATTTATTAGAGACACAATTTGTATTTGCAATGCATGTTTGTGTGTACCTGTTGTTGACCCTGTTCCTTCAGCGTTAGACTGACTTCCAGAGATTGTTTGGCTTCTAGGAACGCCGTGCGGTACTTACGGTCGGCCATGAAATATGACATCACGCCCACCAGCACAGCAGCAAAATACAGCATCAGATTCGCCACAAGCTACGAGAAACAACACACTTCTGCTTGAATATACACACTCCAGCGACACAGAACATTATGGAAAATAGATGTCTGAGTGATGTTTCTGAGCCGCCCTGTCCTATGACGTCAATGTAAAACTGTTTCTTCCAGACACGTGATCCTGGATCACAAAACCAGTCACAAGTCGCACGGGTATATTTGTGGCAATAGCCAACAATACAATGTATGGGTCAAAATTATTGATTTTTCTTTTATGCCAAAAAATCATTAGGATATTAAGGAAAATGTTCAATGAAGATATTTTATAAATTTCCTACCGTAAATACATAAAACATTTATTTTTGTGAGTGATACAGCACAATCGCGAACATAAATGGACAACTTTAAAGGCGGTTTTCTCAATGTTTCGATTTGTTTGCACCCTCAGATTGCAGATTTTCACAATAGTTGTATCTCGGCCAAATATTGTCCTATCCTAACAAACCATACATCAATGGAAAGCTTATTTATTCATCTTTCATGTGATGTATAAATCTCTATTTTAAAAAATTGACCCATGTGACTGGTTTTGTGGTCCAGGGTCACATATCGCCACATTACATCAGATCCTTCTGTGAGCTCCACCTCCGTGATCATGACATGAAACACATGACACGTTTCTCGGGTGTCATAAATCACAGTTTAGAGACTGATAGCACAATTATACCACAGTACTAACACAGTATTGTTTATAAGGTTTGGTCAAATAAAAAACAGTTAATTTACATTAAACATATATTTAAAATGTTGGAGTTAGTAAGACTTTTTAAAGTGTTTGAAAGAAACCTCTTAAGCGCACCATGGCTTCATTTATTTGATCAAAAATGCAGTAAGATATAACAGTAATTTTGTAAAATAATAATACTATTTAAAAGAACTCTTTTTCTATTTGAACATATTTTAAATTTCACGTAATTTATCCGTTATCATGTGAAGTACCATTTTGATATTACCCTTTACAAAAAGTACTGTGGCAGTAACAATAAAATTAGATGTGATAAACCATGGTAAAATGATCCCAAGCTATCTGAAAATGGTAATAACCTTTACAATAAAGGTACTGTGGTGATACAATGGTACAAGGAAGTGCATTGAGAACCATGATATATAGGCCTAGCTATCTGTGGCAAGTCTCGAGTCCCACGGAGGAGCTCCGGAAGGAGAAAAGGAGGAGTGAGGACAGTGAAGGACGAGAGAGGACCAGGCCTGGACTATTTATGTTAGTGTTTTGTTTTTGTTTTGCGGCAGTAGTCTGTGAGGGACTGCCACTTTACTTTCGTTTTGTTGTTTGTTTATTTTATTAATAAAATATGAGCCCTGAGCCTTTAAACGTCCTTACACTATCATCACTCCAAATCACTGTAAATAATTTCTTCACTTACAGAAAAGTTTTTAAAAAAATTCGTCCCTGTTATTTGAAGTAGCCTACCTTGGAGTAGTCTATCTGATTATGTAACCTAACAAAATAAGAAGTAGTCCAGTGTAAGTGTGTTTGTGTCACCTGTCTGATCAGCACTGTTAACTGTAGCTTATCTTGTTGTCTCTGCGCAACAGTGAACCCCAGCAGCAGCGTGTGCGCGCAGCCCGAGAGCGCGCTCAGGAGCGAGATGTGCGCGAGCGTCAGCGGGAGCGTGAGGAAGAAGGAGAAGATGAAGAATATCTGCCACCCGACCGTGTCACCGGCTTCGTGAACTCCCGCGAAGTTCAAACTGAAGTAGCACAGCACGTGGACCGTGATGAGCAGCCACAGCGCGTACGGCACGAGGCTCCGGGACACGGCCTCTGGCAGCAAACGGAACCGGGACACAATGTAGAGCAGAATATCCGAAACCAGTCCACCTGCCGCCACCGCGAGCGTGTTGAGTTTATCCTGAGAGTAAACAACCGCGCACATGATGATCACATAACTGTTGAACAGAGCCGCGAACACGATCAGCACCAGTAGCGTCTCCTGTCGCTGGCGCATAAAATACGTCTGATAAACTTTCTCGAGAGACTCCGGGTTAAACTTAAGACGCATGAAACGCGGCAGAGACATAGACTGAAACCCGCCGGACCCACGCGTGTGCGGCTCCGCCACGGTAACCGTTACCGGGCCGTCCTGAATCCCTCTCACGGACATACTGCAGCTCTAGCCAAGTTTTACGTGTAATAGACTACTGCTATCTGTGGTGGATCCGTCACGGCTGTCCGAGTTTATTCCGCTCGGGTTTGAGTTGAAACACACCGGAGAGGTTCAGTCTGTCATTCCTTAATGATCTCCGGCTCCGTTTCCATGACAAACACATCTCGAGCTGCTCTTCCACATCCTTTAATCACAACAAGAACGAATCAGAAACAAAGCAAATTGGTTACAGTTACAACAAATGTTGTTCATAAGTTATCATGCCTCTATAACACTAATAAATAATTAACAATTCAATATTTAAAAAGTAGGCCTACACATGACTATATAGCCTAAATTTGCTTAGATTTTAATCGTAGGCTATTTTTTTTACCACAAAAACCCCAGTGTTCCTAAGAAAAGAAAAAGAAAAAAAAAGAGGAGTAGCTTTTGCCTCAGTCATTTAGTATTTAATGTCATATTTGCAGGTCAAAAATAGCCTATAACTAGGCATGTGAGGAAATCAAATTTTCATGTGATAATTGCTGAAGCTTTTATCACGGTATACGGTATTTTCACGATATTGATTTTTGCTAGCACGATATTGCTACTCTACTATAACTGGTTTAATAACTTTTTCTTATAACAAAAATAACTGAACATTTAAATACAATAAAGTAATACATACAGTTTTATAAAATAAACAAATGTTTCAAAAACATTAAATTGCAAAATAATTATAATAAGAATTATTATAAAGAACAATATGTATCACTTTAAAATAAGATCTCATTAGTTAATGTTAAGTCTATGTTAAGTTGCATATTAAGTCTAAGCATTTAAGTATTCGATGCTGCCATGAACTAGACTGGGTAAACCCAGCCCGATCTGCCAGCGATTTGATTTCGCCCTGCAGCTCATGCTGGAAACCTGTACATTTTTCTATCCTGCTTCCGTTACAAATCTGCGGGGACCAATCACAAACTAGCTTATCCACCTGGCGCGCTATTGGCGGGTTTAACATGATGACGATAGAGAAGCAACCGTCAATCCATTTCCCTTTAACCTCTCGACAATGCTCAATGGCTTCTTTAGTTTACCAAACAAATCGCTTGAGTGGGTGTGAATACCACTCACTTTCATGTTTTCTTTGCACAACCTGTAAAAATCGCTCAATGCTACAAACCAACACGTTTTTTGACACGTTTCCTGCCTTGAGTTTTCGCGTCGCTCTACAAATGCAAAGTACGTCACCCGGATCGTTGGTCTGATTGGTTGAAGGACTATCCAATTGCGTACAGAGTCATTTGAACTATGCCCGTTGAACACGCGTTTTGTGCAGTAGAAAAATACAGAGCAGACTCCCCAGACTAATGTTCAATCTTAAAAGATTGAGTTTGATCTGGTCATAGTCAGGCTAGCGATGAACACCATTGCGAACACAAAAATCTGAATGGCTGTTTAAAATACTTTTCAGAAACAGAAAGTAGCACCGCAGCTTTGTTTACGGGGTTACCGGGGTAACAGCTGCATTTCTGCCTGTCAGAGAGTGAAAGTGCATTTCCGCCATGCGCTGCTCATGTGTGTTGGGCTTGTTTATATCAGAGTGCGCAGCATAAGGAGGTATTGTGCATTTTAACGAGTTGATGGGAAAAGTATTTTTAAAATGCATTAAAATAAATCGGAACAATTCATTATATATAATTATTCACGGTATTTTGAAGTGCCCGCAATAACAATATTGTGCATGTTCATTATCGTGGTATATCGTATTACCGTATACCGGCACATGTCTACGTAATTGTGGTCTGACTAACTGCGGCAAAAAAAAAAAAAAAAATTCACTAGACCAATACAGATATGATTGTATATACATTAAATTGGTTTAAAGGGACAGTTCACCCAAAAAATAACAATTGTGTCAGTATTTATTTATCCTCATGTTCCAAACCCATTTGCTGTTACTTTTCCCATGGAACACAAAAATAGATGTTAAGGATCTTTACACAGAATTTGCCGTACAAAAGCAACTAGGAGCTGTCAAGCTTTAAAAACACACCTCAAATTTATCATAGTCCATAAAAATTATAAAATCTAGGTGTTACTATTCAATTTGACAAAAAAAAAAAAACCTGAATAAACAAAATTGTATCTTACCTGATTAAGGTGGAAACTTGATTTGTTAGGCTCCCACTGTTATTGTGGCAAAAGACTAACATTTCCTGTTAATCTAAGCCCAAAATAAAAAAAACTTTTAAATTAAAACTGGATTATATTAACTGAGAATTACAATTACTCCTTCTGTTAAAGGCAAATATTCCATCTTGTAGTTTTGGTAAACAATCCATGTGTCACTTAAGGTTTTCTAATAATCTTCATGTTAAACTGTCAGTATCAACACTGAACCTCAGCAACAAACAGCTCTCTCTCTCTCTCTCTCTCTCTCTCTCTCCCTCTCTCTCACACACACACACACACTCTCTCACTCTCACACACACACTCTCTCTCTCTCACACACACACACTCTCTCTCTCTCTCTCTCTCTCTCTCTCACACACACACACACTCTCTCTCTCTCTCTCTCTCTCTCTCTCTCTCTCTCTCTCTCTCTCTCTCTCTCTCTCTCTCTCTCTCTCTCTCTCTCTCTCTCTCTCTCTCTCTCTCAGACAGTGTTGCTGTAACCAAACCCAACTCTTTCCAGGTTGCTACAGTGTGTTCCCTTGTGAGTATAAGGCTCATACTCAAGGGAACTATACAGAAATGTGTTGTCGCACTAATTTTTCCATCCTATAAAATGTTGTGATGATCCATATTTAAAGGGTTAGTTCATCCAAAAATGAAAATTCTGTCATCAATTACTCGCCCTCATGTTGTTCCAAACCCATAAGACTTTCGTTCATCTTCAGAACACAAATGAAGATCTTTTTGATAAAATCTGAGAGCTTTTTGTCCCTTCATTGACAGTTAAGCAACTACCACTTTGTCACTTCATAAAATTCATAAACTAAAGAGATTGTAAAACTAATCCATATGAATTGAGCGGTTTGGTCCGAATTTTCTGAAGAGGCTTGATCGCTTTATGAACAGATATTATTTAGGTATTATTATTTTCACATAAAGATTCATCAATTCATACGTCAGTTGTAGTAAACGGATGCTCGATCATGTTCACTTGACGTGCGGAAATCAATGAGGTTCATTCTTGTGTTACGCAGGTTCAGCTTTGTTTGTTGATCAATGTTTAAATGTGAATAAAAGCCTAAATTCAATCTGTTCATCATATAAAGTCTAAAGTCTTGATTAAGACTCTTCAGAAAATTTGGACAAAACCGTTCAATTCATATGGAGTAGTTTTGTGATCTTGAAGCGTCAAAGTGGTAGTTGCGTAGCTGTCAATGGAGGGACAGAAATCTCTCAGATTTCTTCAAAAATATCTTAATTTCTGTTCCGAACATGAACAAAAGTCTTACGGGTTTGAAACGACATGAGGATGAGTAAATGATGACAGAATTTTGGGTGAACTGTCCCTTTAAGGCTGTTCATCTTCGTTTAATATGTAAAGTTAATTTCTGTTTGTTTAACATGTTTTCTTATAGAATAATAGAACATTCATGTTGCAAAAGCATTAGTAACATTGTACATGTATTTTTAATTATGCCTGGTGTTGCACACAAACTCATCTGTGTGAGTTTTTATACTTGCAGGACTCCACATACGTCACAGGCATGAGCTTGCTGAGGTGTCACCGTATGCAGGACTGTAAATAGAGAGCTTTTTTATTGGATAGAGTTGTGGATAGAGGGATAGAGTTGTACAGGGGGCAGCAAATTCTTCGATTTGATTTAGTTTTAACAGAATGTGTCCTGTTGTTAAAACAAAGCCAAATAAAAACAGGACTGAACGAATGAATGAAGGCACACCAAGTAAACATTGTTTGATAAATAATACTAATTCTTTTTCTATATGTGAATTAATTTAATATTTTCTTCCAGTTTTTTAATGAGATTTTCTAAAAAACAAAATCACTCCAAACTCATTTGTACATTTAAAAGGACTACAATTCATGTATTTAGCAATAGGTGCTACTAATATAGACAGGCACACGTTCTTTTAAAGAGGTATTAAATGAATGTTTATGAAAAAAAATGGCTTTAAACAAAAGAAAATACTAGTAATATGAGAGATTAAAAAATATGGGAATAAATATTGCAGAGTGGACAAGATATTAATTAATACAAAGGCTAGTTCAAATGGATAATAGCAAAGCATAACAATAATAATTTATGATAATTATGAGACTTAAGTGATTGTTTTAGCACCTGTAAAAATTCTGAATAGACACATTTGAGGACAAAGCATACTCTTGCTTTCTGAATACATGTGCATAACCGTTTAAAACAATTGTTCTGCTTGATGAATAAAACAGAGGGGACATCATGGTCAAATTCATGAAATGTGTCTGTATATTTTACATTTATTTATCCCTTCACAGGTGATCACAGAAGATCACAGATAAAAAATTTCCCTCCGCCACATTTGAGATATATAGCACAGCAGTTTGTACAACTTTAGAAGATCCCAACGTGTTTAGAATAAAAATATTCAGCTAGAATTGTGTGTATAAAGTACATTCAGAATGTTTGACCAATGAGTCAAAATAGAAAAACATTCACACATAACATCTGTGAACAGGACACACAATCAACATAATTTTCTTAGAATAAAGTCCAGTCATTTCTTTAACATTTCACAGAAATAGAATAAAATAAACGATCGTATGAATCAGTAGACTGGCTTCTAATGAAATCTAAATTGAAAACATTCATCTTGTCATTGTCTTTACTTTTGAAAGAACACCCTACGTTTAACACATTTGCATTTTTACAGACATGAGGTTTTGTTCTGGGATTTAACTTTAGACCAAAAAAAACTAAAATTATATTAAGATATCATTGTCACAGAAATCGTTTCATCTGGAGGTGTTTGTTTTATTTCTATGATACTCATGATGACTTTAAGATCATTTCAATCCCCGCTGATGACTATGTACCGTACGTGGTTAATGATGACTCAACCAAAGTTCATTGCCTGTCGCCCACAGGCGGGTTGCGTGCGCAGTTCTAGCGGCCTCTGGCGGTCAGAGCGGGTAGTGTGGCACGCTGATATGCTGGTGGAACGCGCCGTGATGCGCGCCGTACAGCAGCTCGGATGACGCGCCGCTCAGGCCCGTGCACAGCGGCTCATGGTTACTCAAGACCGTGGACAGATATTTGGCCTCTTCTGTGAGTCTCTTCACCTCTTTCCTGAGCGCTGCGTTTTCCTTCTCCAAATTTTCACTCTCCTACAGCACAAACAGAAAACAAAATATATTGATACAAGCTCCAGAGGTCATTTTCTGAAGAATATTTAAGCAAGTATTCATTTAACAGGACATGAATTTTGAGTTCCGTCCTCTAGAGGTCCTCAAAATTACAAACACCGCAGAATTAGCACACACTATCCTATTAATCATGGATTACATTCATTTCTGACGCATTTATGAGCTTTTCATAATACTGGGTTATTAACTAATCCTGGGTATTGAGTATTCAAGATTTCACGCTGTACATTCACGGTAAAGGGATAGTTCACCCAAAAATGAAAAATTTGTTACCATTTACTCACCCTCGTGTTGTTTCAAACCTGTATGAGTTTATTTCTTCTGTTGAACACAAAAGATGATATTTTAAAGAATAGTAGTAAGTAACCAGACAGTTGACAACACCCATTGACTTCTGACCCAACTTTTTGGTTACCAACATTCTTTAAAATATCTTCTTTTGTGTTCAACAGAAGAAGTAAACTCGTACAGGTTTGGAACAACTTTGAGGGTGAGAAAATTATGACAAAATGTTCATTTTGGGGTGAACTATCCCTTTAATGAAGTAAGAACTGTTTGCTTTATGGATGGTTACTGTTGCTAAACAACTCACTGTGGGTGTTTGATGCTACAGTTTAGGGTCAACGGGGAACCTTGTTAAATGATGTTAACCTATGGTTTAGCGTATCATGTAAAATATTTATAAAATGCTCAAAAGTCAAGTCATTTTTGTTTGTATTGCAGTTTTCACATTGCTTCAAAACAGCCCTAAGGAAAACTCTCCTACAGATGAGGAAGAATCCAAGACTCAACTGCATTGTCCTCTGACAGGCACATATCTACAAATGTCCACAGGTAAAATTTTAACTAGAGACATATCTAAGAATAGAGGGCTAGAAATAGATGAGAGCGTGCATATGTTTATTGGCCATTATTTTTAGGTGGTTTAGGGGGTCATGAAGGTTCCCGCTCAGCGTCGTCACCAGCCTGTGATCTGCAGCTCGACTATCCGCTCCGATGCCTTCCAGTCACTAGGGTAAAACCCCTCTGACAAGCGTCATTCAGCTTTATCTGCCCACGGCCTATAGCGACACCTTACCAGAAATGACAACTGAACACTCCCCTTGACGGCCCACGTTTCTCAGGCAGGCCTCAACAAAAAACACACCATGAGAAGACACTACAGGAAACGTGTCATACGGAGGGAAATTTCAGCTTCCTGTTTATCAAGCATAGCCTGAAGAGTGAAACCACATACTACACTGAACACAGAAGAGTGAGTCTCCCTTACACAGAACTGAGTTGATGACTTTCCTCTGTGACACATTCAACTGAATATTTTATTATTTCATATCTTTAGATTACTATAATTAATATTAGATTAGTTTCAATTAATCTGTAATATCAACATGATGCTTCTCTGGATACCAACTCTGCATGCTTCTCATTTTAAAAACTGAAATTGCAAGAAAACCAGATTTATTACTATTGGGTATTTAAAACTATTGGGGTTTTCTCTGCTTTTGATGATAAAACACGATGCACACCAGTGTTATTGTTACTATTAAAAATAGTTTTAGTTAATTGAAGTAAAGCTGAGATAAAATCAAATAAATGAAAAACCTAAATAAATAAGAAATTAAAGTTAGAAATGTTGCCTTGGCAATTAACATTGAAATAAATAAGTTTAAGTACTAAAATTACTAAAACTAAATCTGAAAATAAACTAATGCTAAAGAGATAATAATATAATTTCAGAAATTAAACAAAAAATGTATGAAAACTAAAAATATAAAAATAAAGGATCATTTAAAATAATAATAAATATTATTATAATATATAAATAATACTAAAATAACATAGATGCACACATTGCATACACAGTTTTCATACAGTTTTGCTTCAGCCATGACCTTTACTCGATAAAAGTTTGAGGCGTTTACACATCAGGATATTAAGCATTATTGGTATAAACTCTAAGTATTCATATCTGCTGATGTGTGACCTATATGTGCATTTCTCAAAAGCTGTGAAACCTCAAAATCGAAATGATATGCGGTTCCTGTTAAGTGGTATGTTCCTGTCGGGACAGCGTCTCCCACTTTGCGTTTAACCGGTTGAGTTCAGGGGAACTCACATGAGGTCTGTGTGTTTGTGTGTGTGTGTGTGTGTGTGTGTGTGTGTGCGTGTGTGCTATCAGATAACTGTTACTGAGAATTACAGCGGGGGCTGTCGGGACTGACAGCAGGTCAACTAGCTAATCAAACCAATCTCTTGCTGAGAGAAAACTGCTACTAAGTTCACTTTGATATCTGCATTTATTCTGTGAATCAGACCAGATCTCATTCTCAAGCAGATTCCCTTCAGTAGATTCACACCAATCACTAGTGTATAGAAGCTTATTTAAAGGTATAGTTCACTCAAAAATAAAAATACTGGTTCATATTGTTCCATATATTTGATACATTTATAAATAAAAGTTTGACTGAGGGATGGATGTGTGCCACCGAGTTGTGGTAGTGCAGCCCTTGTTAGAGAAACCCAGTCTTATTATATAACCCCCTTCTGTCCTTTAACATTTTCGCCCTATTTCTAAACTTCCTTTCATGGCAAAATTCCTAGAAAATGTTGTATTTTGACCATGGAAACTGTGTTGGTCTTGTCTTAGACCTGAGTGTGGCGTTCGACACGCTGGATGGTGTCCTTTTGTTAGAGCGCCTTGAGCGGTGTGGTGGGGTAAAAGGATTAGCCTTATGTTGGTTCTGTTTAGGGATGCAAAAAATTGTAGTTTAAAAAATGGCAGATAAAAAGAAATGGCAGATAACCGATAATTCTTTATCAATAAATCTAAATCCAAATTTTTATATAATTTTTAAGAGCCTGATTACAAAAAGTTTCTCCATTAAAAGTCATGTCCCAAGCACACAATTATAAAGTTCTCATTATAATTGTATGTAGCCTTATGACAGATTTGCGCTGTACATGTTGCACTTAACTGTATTTACCTTTTTTGAAGTTATTCTGATCATATTTCAAGCAATTCAAAACCATCATGGCAAACAGTGTGCATCTGAAGCGTCTCAGATGAAGGAATAATCCATTATTTATCGGCCAAATGTTCTCATCAGGCCGATACCGATATGATGGCCGATATATCGTGTATCCCTAGTTTTGTTCTTAACTGGAGGATAGGACATTTGCGGTAAAGATTGGGAATCATTATTCTTCTGCTGCTCCTGTAACTTATGGGGTACCTCAGGGCTCTATTTTAGGGCCGATACTTTTTTCCTTGACATGATTCTGCTGGACTCTATGTTTAAAAAATATGGCATTTCATATCATAGTTATGCAGATGATACGGAGTTGTATCTTCCCTTTAAAGCAGGAAGAAATGTGTGTGCTGGATTGCCTTGTGGAGGTGAAAAAATATGTTGTGTTTGCCAGTAAAGCGTATGGGGCAGTTTTCAACCAGTTTAAAAAGTCATGCCACTAACTTAGGCGTAATATTTGTATGCTTTTATAGCTTTAAAAATAAATAAATCAATGATTGATTGATCATCTCCTTTGAGCCGTATCTATCATATCATTTCTCTAACATTTTCATCTGCTGATTTTCAAACTTAACGTACCATGTTTGATGTCTCACAGTTCCCATAAATAAACGTGACGCAAAATTTGAATGTGCGGAAACGTGAATGAAAATATCTTGTTTTGTGTTCCAGACAGTCAGGTGTGGAACGACATGAGCGTGAGTAAATGATGACAGAGCTTTCGTTTTTGGAAGGACTGTCCTTTTAAATTGATCATAGAGTTTGGAGGATCTATTCTTGTAGTTGATGTATTGATGTAAAGACGAGCATAACTGCACTGGGTCTGTTCTTTTGAGTCCTTAGGACACCATGTGCAGCTATCGAAGGAGAGAAAGGACATGAGTAATACCAGAGAGAAACACCCATATAACACAGTCACACAGATGCTGAATGAAAGTGGTAGAGGGTTTTGGATTTGAGTAAGAGCCAAATGCAATCCAAACGGTTTGATGACTGTTAGACAGGCGTGTGCTTGGGTTAAGAGCAAAGTCATTGAATGCATGTATGCAAATTATCACAATTCTGTTAGCAGACCTTGAATAAGTCATGCAGATTTGAGAATTGTTGTTGTTTTCTTGATAAATTACAGAGAATTTACTAGGTGCCGCTAGCTGAGCGGTTCACCCACGCTATGTAATTAATGCCAGAATCTGAAGCAAACAAGACCAGAGCCACAACAAGTGTGAAGCACGACAGAAGCCATGACGCATCACCACATGGTCAGTAAAGCTTCATGTAAATACAGAGTCGATCAGCATCACGCCTGTCGATCAGCATCACGCCTGTAACACAGCTGGACGCAATGATGCTGGACGCTCTTCTCTTCTTGGAATTTTTATCATTTTATTTTCGGTTTTCTTGCAATGTTTGTTTGGTTGTTTTTACTAAAAATCTATTTTTTGTCTTTCTAAACCTTTTTAGGGTCTGTCTGCCCAGCTAAAGCCGCAGCCACACTAGACTTTGAGCATGCGAAATGCCAACGGACACTGCAACTGTTGCATAAGACGTCACATCATGCGACACTGTGGCATATCATTCTTCAACTGGCCACACATCTTTACGTGATACGCATTCGCAGGTCAGAGTTCAACATACTTTAACTTCGGAACGCAGCGAAATGCAAAACTTCTTTGCTTGTGCTTGCATTTTCTGCATTTGTATTCATATGAATGGAAGTCAATGGAACGAAAAGTGTAGTGTGACCGGTGGTCGCCCCTTAACAGGGAACGTTCTCATAACTTCCCCAACGTTCTGGCAAGGTTCTCTCAAAGTTATGAACACACATTCTTCCAGTAATGTCAGTAGAATGTTAGTTCAAAGTTATCTGGTCTTTATTAATTTTCTGAAAACGTCAGTACGTAAACATTTTCTATCAAAATCGCTCATGGAATGTTTTTTTCTGCAAATTTTTTAAATGTTACTACTTGTTTCAGAATGTAATTGAAAACATTCAAAAGTAACAATCCCATAATGTTTGCAAAATGGAATGTTCACATAACCAAGAAAATAATGAACATTCAGAAAACATTCATAAATAGGCTAATGTTATCATTACTCAATGGGAACGTTAACAAAACGTTCTTAGAACATGTTTTTGGTTAGCTGTGTGTATCTTCTGCCTGTTCAGAAGTCACAGTTTGCTGCACGAAACAATGCATTGAATGTCTGTTTTGTTGCAGAGCTGCTTATGCGGGTTAATTAGAACGTGTTTGTGTGGAAATGAATGTATCAGGTGTGTATGTTTGGAGGTTCTCACCAGGTGCAGACTGTCGGCTTTCTGCGTCTGTCTCATTCGGCTCTTCTGCGCCGCGATACGGTTCTTTTCTCTCCTCATGACTTTCCTTACGTCATCCGACGATCCCTAAAGATCAGCACACAAAGACACGGCTTTAAAGTGAATGGCGTTTGCAACACATTTTACTAGATGCTCTCTCAAATCAAGAGTTTTCGTCATGATAGAATGGACCGCCACACATTTCTGAGGAAGCTTTATGACCAGGAGGACGCTGAAGGTCCAGAGCTTGTTCACGTATCCCAATGGTAACGTTTTTTATTTCATATCGTATTATTATTTGCAATTTTTGCTGTAACTTCTATAATATTAATGTCAAGTGTCATTACATCACTGTGTTGACTATTGGCAAGAATTTAGCCTAAAAACAATTGTTGGTTAATATTATTTTCCATGTCTGCACAACCTACTGTAGTTGATATCAGCCGAAAAGGAAAGTTGTTTCAGGGATATTATATTTGTATGAAACAAACTTTGAAATGACATGCACCAATTCATTTTGCACAGTAAGACCAAGAACATTTTTCTCCATCAGTGTTATTTTAGTATTATTTATATACTATTATAGAATTATTTATTAATATTTTCAATTAGCTTTTATTTTTGTTTTCCGTTTTTTTTTTATTTTTATTGTAGTAATTTTGTTTTGTGCTTTTGTCATTTAAAAAAAAAAATTCTAAATAGCTTTAATTCATTTTAATTTCAATTTCAGTATTAGCAAATTCGGTCTAAATTGAACGTTTTCATCTAACATTTATATTTTATTTTATTTTAGCTTTATTTCAATTGCTGAAAAACATTTTAATGGTTGAAGTTTTAGTTAACAATAACGATAACACTGTTCTCCATTAAACATGTTTTTTTTTTTACTTTTATCCACCTTCAGGTCTGCACATTTATCACATGTTGTGGTAGACAGGTGACATTTTCAAAGATAGAAGGCAAACTTTTCCCACAACCCGTCTGCAATGACGTTCTTTACTGAACCCACAAGAATCAGTGACTTTTTCCATATGACAAATTCACCAGAATAAGAGACCCTCCTCGAGAAAATGCGTGTGTGTGTGTGTGTCTGTGTGTGTGTGTGTCTGTGTGTGTGTGTGTGTGTGTGTGTGTGTATGTTTGCAATGGCTATGAGTAGCTCAGTTTCAGGTGACTTTAGGATGGCATTTGCTGTCATCCAACTGCTTCATGATGAAAGTAGATTTGTCAATGAAGCATTTAGCCGCAGTTTACAAAGCTTTAAAGTATTTGCAGTGAATCAACTGGTACTTATTTTTAGTAGATGTACAAAGGCAGTTCAAAGTGTCCAAACACTCTTTGTGGCCACTGCATTTGCATGCATAAGTCATGTAACCAAAACATGATTTGCACTGTTGCTATGTGTCAATCATGTACTCTCAGTGATAAACTTCTATCGTCCTTCGCGGTTGGAGAGGATGTAGTGGCCGTTGAAGTAGATCACCACTGCTCGTATGGCCTCGTGCCATCTTTAACGGCAGTTTCACAATCACTATCATTCTGTCAAACTCTCTCTCTCACTGCATGAAGCCGTGTGCAACTCAATAGTTCTAGTCGGTTGCACAACATTAAAGCTGATTACCTTTATAAATGTTGACAAAGCATTTCAGGGTTACGGTAGTATGTGTTTGGTCTGAAGGTTAAAATCACCACCGGCCTCATGACTTCCATTCAACACAATCATAATCTTTCATACACATGTGCAAATCATAGAAACATGCTAACACTCTTACTCACAGACAGAATATTGGAAATGCAAGTGAAATTTACAGTACAATACGTGTTTAGATGTCAGTCATATCGTATTCAACTTAATATTTAAGTTTTGTACATGTTATATCCCATATTGTTAGAAGCATGTTGCATCTACATTATTTCTGTATTTAATAAAAAATATTTTATTATTATATTTATAATAAAGTTACTTTTATATATTTTATTATATATATATATATATATATATATATATATATATAAATAAACATTGTGTATAATTGTATTTTTTGTTTTTATATTTTTTATTTATTTATTTATTTAATTATTATAGTTGTGATATAATTAAAAATGTATATTTTATCTACAAAATACATAAAAATAAAATAATAAAATTAATACAATTGTATTATTATTTTATTATATATCCTAATATAACTTTTTTTTTTTTTTTAATAATGTAAATAAAGTAATGTTTTAAATGCATTTCCAGAAGGTTGGTGAAGTGTGTGCATGGTGCTGGTTAAGTCTCTCTTACCTGTCTATTGCCCGGTGAGGGTGATTTGGTGTAGCTGGTGTCGTTATTGTCAGAGCCCTGAGCCATGCCACTTCAGTCCCTGTGAAACCTTTGACCTCCTTCAGAGTCTGTCTTCTGCTGGCGTCTTTCTCTCAGCCTGTTTATCTGTCTGTCTGTCTCAGTCTACGTGAGACTGCATGTGTTCAGAGGAGAGATGTGAACTGATGGCGGTCCACTGACGAATGAGTAGAGACAGCAGCGCTCACACTCTTTCTTTCTTGCTCTGCTTCACTCCCTCTCTCTCTCGCCCTGCCTAATTAGCGACGTGTGATGTGGTTGTAGATAGAAAACCTCTACTGCACTAGACTGGAAGTCACATGGTTCCTGGAAACTTTGCATAAAGACTCTTATTCGCAGCAGAGCTGATGAACCTTCACAAACAGGAGAGACAGTCGGAGTGTCACATCTTCTCCACATGCATGCATGGTTATTGGCCTCAGAAAGTATTAGGAAACTTAAGCAACACTTGAAAATGAGAAGAGCTTTGCATTAGATATAAGAAAATAAAAATAAAGTGTCATTTACATTAAAGAAAGATTAGCACAAGCATATTTTCCAAGCTCACAAAAAGAGGTTGGTTGGGTTTTAAATGCTAATACAATAGATGAAAATGCTGAAAATAAAAAATATATATTGTGTGACTTTATGTTTATGAAACATTAGTTGAACCGACTTCATACATCCATTAAAAACACCAGCTGATTAAAAATCATTAAGCAAAAATTGTGTTTAGTGTCCAAATATTGTTTGGAGCTACTATAAACATTGTGTATAATTGTATTTTATGTTTTTATATATTCATTTAATTATTATAGTTGTGATATAATTAAAAAGTTTATATATATTTATATTATATTTTAACTACAAAATACATCAAAATAAAATAATAAAATAAATACCATTGTATTATATATCCTGTGTGTTTGTATTTCTAATATAACTAATTACATTTTTTTTAATTTTTTTTTTACTAATAATAAATAGTGTAAATAAAGTAATGTTTTAAGTGCAAACATTGCCTTCTCCGCCTTTGGCGCCATTGGCTTTTGGCTTGCTTAGTTGGGGACATTTAATTTTATATTTAACAATATTATTACAACATTATTTTCCTGTTATTTCTGTAAAGCTGCTTTGAAACAATCTGTATTGTAAAAAGCGCTATATAAATAA
Organism: Gila orcuttii; assembly: GCA_026230005.1. Taxonomy (NCBI): domain Eukaryota; kingdom Metazoa; phylum Chordata; class Actinopteri; order Cypriniformes; family Leuciscidae; genus Gila; species Gila orcuttii. Next base: position 6,875,790 of record JAPDVR010000012.1, read on the forward strand.
AGGTGAGATGACTTGACTATAATATCTGTTTAACTTCCTCAGAGTTAAATTTAACTCTACCTGAGATTATTAACACTGCCAAGTCTGCTGTGTAGTAATCTTGCCAGACAGCATCCCTACCATCTTTGTGTGTGACATTGAGATACAGAGAAGGACAGAGTGATGGGTCTCATTTCTAAACTCATCAGTGGTGTTTACCAAGTTTAGCATCATCAGTATTCCTATTGCTCATGCTGAGGGTTAGTGATTTGAGCAAACTTATTACACTAAGTGTTACTTCACTGCTTAACTCATGGACATGAATGATGTCTCATAAGGTGAGTGTTTTAAGATCACCCTAACAACCACACAGCAACATGCTACAATTACTAGCTCTAACATCATAGTGTCGGGTTTTGGTCACGTTCATGTCTTGTTCTGTTTCGTTTTGTTTTCATAGTTTTTATTCTCACCATTTGCCTGAGTTTTAGTTCATTATTAGTTCTCATGGTTTCTAATCAGTTCTCTCACCTGTTCCCCGTTTCGTTAACGATCTTCCTCTGTGTATTTAAGCCCTCGGTTTCTTTTGTTCATTGTCTTGCTTTAAAGGTAATGGTGCAGTGCTCGAAGTGGGCCGGTACGAAGTGGCACGAAAGAGGAGAATATGGACGTGGTCATGGCTAGGGAAAAGAGGAATGCCAATTTTGCAAATAGAGCTTGAGGTAAGAAGTTTTAAAGGGATAGTTCACCCAAAAAATGAAAATTCTGTCAGTATTTACTCACCCTCATGTTGTTCCAACCCCGTAAGACCTTCGTTCATCTTCAGAACACGAATTAAGATATTTTTGATGAAATCTGAGAGCTGGATCTCCTCCATAGGCTTCTTCAGGGATTGATACTTGGCAGCCCCAAAAAGTTATTCAAGACATCGTTAAAATAGTCCAAGTGACTACAGTGGCTCAATCTTAATTTTTTCAAACGATGAGAATACTTTTTGTTCGCAAAAACAAACAAAAATAACGACTTTATTTCAACTATTTATTTCCTTCTCTGTGGGCTTTTTGGGTGAACTATCCCTTTAAGTTTTAGCGTCATGTCACATTGATCAATACGCCATTTCACATTGCATTTTTAATGGCTAGTCAGTAGACGTAGGTCGTAGCAGCAAACACACTGTGAGATAATCATGCTAAATTTCTGACACTGTTAGGTTTACACTGGTTTTACACTGGCAAGCTCCTCTTAACCTTCCCTCAGAAAATGAATGAAAATATTACTCAATCAGCTGCCGTGTACACAAATCTGGGTACTGTTAAGAACCCTAGTTCACTACACATTGGGACAGGTATTATTCAATTTCCAGTGACATTATGTTGTAGAACGTCACCGCTGGTCTTTTTGATATTATTTGTTATGCCATTTAAACAAACTGCTTTGTTACATATCCTTACAACATTCAGCCGAATATTAATTGTAAATGTTACCTGTCTAGCAATGTGTTTTAATGCTGACATGTAAGGAAAAAAACATTGTCTTTTCAAATCTTCTATCGTGTGTCATTATTGAGTTGGCTCGTGCGTATTATGTTACGTTCCTGTGCACTGAAAGGATTTTTCGATTGAGCCTGCACTTAAAATGTCCGACTAGGGAGCTTTATTTTATTTTATTTGACTTCTGTTTTATTTTATTTGTTAAATAATACTTTAATAGTTTCACCACTCAAACTATATGAGTATTAAAAATATTTCATTATTTGAATTCCTTTGTATTTTATTTGTTTAATAATGCTTTGCACTTTTGCTATTACATCACTCATTTCACCTGTATCGCACTGCACATGCAGTTATGTAATCAGTTTTGCTTTGCCAGTAATTAATTGAAAGACTGAATTGCCCGAGAAAGACAGAGCGAGAGAGAGTGTGAGAGAGAGGGAGTGAAAGGTGCTTCCCCTTCTGATCTGGAGTGTTTCTGCAGGTGTACACCGATACATTGTATCGTTTAAGCTAAAAAATTCCATCTGACTTCACCCTGCACATTACCATAAGATGAACGCCACCAGACTTTTTTAAGCAGCAGATTTTCATAAACTTTCATAAACTGATCTCCCACCAGAAGTCCGCTAGCAATCCAGTGGCACCAAAAACTGAGCAGTTACTGTCAGTGATGCAAATGACAATCAGTGAAAGCAGAGATCTACACATATAGAGCTTTCCCCAAAGTGACACAGTAATCTAAACAAAACCAGCCTCAGCTTTTCTTGTTTTCTTCAGCGAAAGAAACCGTGTGAACTGCTGGAATTTCTGAGCTTTACAAATTGCAGCCTATACAGCGGCTGATGTAAACTGTGAAGGAGAAGACAGAAATGTTTTGATCGTGTTTGCTAATGCTTTTATCCCCATTAATATTGCTCATACCTACAATTAAACTGCTCAGTTCAGAAGAGGACATTCGTTCTAGTACTGTTATAAGCGATAAGACTCAAAAAGGCCAGATTTACTAACAGCTTGCGCCAGCTCAAACCCTCTTTTGGCATAAAAAAAAATACTGTCAGGATTTACTAAAGACAAGCAGTGAAAAATTAGCGCTGAAAAGGCGTGAACAGGGTTATTTTTGTGGCTGACCTTATGCATTTGTAGGAGTTTCCCATTCAGATGCAAAATTTATGGGAGGAGAGTATTTAAATTAATCATGCAAGATGAATTACTAAGGTTTGCGCTCGTCAGTTTACTGGTATTTGCAATATTATTTAACGCCCCCCCAAAAAAGCATGTCTTAAACCAGACACTAGTTTGCACCACTTTTGCTAGATTGTGTTGGTCATTATAGAAATGATGCGTCTGTGTTCTTTAATTTGCATGTCGTCAGAAGATCACGTTATCATGTTAAATTTAACATCTGTGCTTTTATGAAATTGCGTTCTCACGCTAATTTGCCGTTTAGTAAATCTGGCCCCACAGACAGATAAAGCGGCTAAGAAAAGACTCCAGAATATAATATTATAGACTTTGGGTTGATCTCTTTTGATTTGGGCTAGATGCTTAGCAACACCCTAGCAACCACTCTGAACACCGTAGCAATGGTTTAAATACTAGGAAAATTGTCATACTAACTGTAGAATCCTGCTGGCACGTTTTGCATGGCTAGAGCCACTCATTCCTTCAGAAAATGTAAAAATATAGTTTATAAATGTGAAAAAATTGCACATTTACATTAATATTTATTCATTTGGCAGACGCTTTTATCCAAAGCAACTTGCATATATATAGCATATAGTTTCTATATGTTTGTGAAATTATCATATCATGCAATTTTGATATACAGTAATGTTCAAAAAAATCTTTTTGAAAGTCTCTCATGCTCACCAAGGCTGAATTTATTATATCACAAATACAGTAAAAACAGTCATATTGTGAAATATCATTACAATTTAAAATGGCAGTTTTCTTTCCTGAATATATTTTAAATGTAATTTATTCCTGTGAATTTTCAGCATCATTACTCCAGTCTTTAGTGTCACATGATCCTTCAGAAATCACTCAAATATGATGATTTGCTGCTCAAGAAACGCTTATTATTATCAGTGTTGAAAACAGTTTAAACAGCTGCTTAATATTTTTGTGGAAACTGTGATGCATTTTTTCAGGATTCTTTGATGAATCGAAAGTTCAAAAGGACAGCATTTATTTTTTGTAACATGATAAATGTCTTTACTGTCACTTTCGATCAATTTCATGCATCCTTGATGGGGAAAAAAAACCGTACTAATTTCTTTTAAAACAACAACTAAAAAAATCTTACTGCCCCTTAACTCTAGTGTTTGCATTTCTGGTTGCATTCCTGGTTGTGTTGTCATTTGATGAGCGTGTAGGATGCGACAGGAACGGATGCACTCAGATGAGAATCTGAGGATGATGTCTTTCTAGTGATCAGAATTCAGTGCAAGGCCTTGTGAAGAAGCTCTGACTGATTCGTGATATGTGTGTGTGTGTGTGTTTGTGTGTGTAGGTGGAGTATATCCAGTAAGCGCAACACAATAGCAAAATATCCATTCACATCTCTGTGGCTTCTCATCTTACTCATACACACTGCCCAAAAATACGTGATGACTGCAGACGATTAGACGTTAAATGTGTTCGGTAAAGATGCAACTTTCCCACACTGATCACTGCGCTAACCTTCAGAGAGGTCCGATCCAAGGTCAGTTCAGAAGCAGAAAGAAGTGCAGTTTGTTTTCACTGCATCACTCTGATTTCACTTTAAACGTAAAGGAATATTTCTCCCAAGCAAGAAAATGTATAATTTACTCCCCATTATATTTCTTTTGAATATATACAGTTCTGTCATGACAAGTCTCTGAGAGTTTGGCACGGTAATGGATGGGACAATGTTAAGACAACAGCTTGTGCCAGCGCAAATAAAACCACTGTCAGGGTTTACTAAAGACACGCAGTGAAAAATGAACGCTGAAAAGGTGTAAACAGGGTTATTTTTGCGGCTGACCTTATTGCCATATCCATTTGTAGGAGTTTCCCATTCAGACGCAAAATTTATGGGAGGAAAGTTTTTAAATGAATCATGCAAGATGAATTACTACGGTTTGCGCTCGTCAATTTACTGGTGTTTGCGCCATTATTTACCGCCCAAAAAAAACATGTCTTAAACCAGACGCTAATTTGAGCTGCTCTTGGTAGATTGCGTTGGTCATTATGGAAATGATGCGGCTGTGTCTGTGTTCTTTCATTTGCATGTCGTCAGAAGATTATGCGCAGAACTTTCCACTCCCATTGGCGCTTTTTTTGCCCTGTTTAGTAAATCTGGCCCTTGGTCTTTGCAGACTAGATCTGCTGCTGCTGCTTTTAATGGTTAGAGAGTCAGACTGGTAACCCAAAAGTTGTGGGTTCGATTCTTAATACCGGCAGGAAAATATTGCATGGGGAGTGAATCAACAGCGCTCTCTTCTGCCCTCAATACCCACGACTGAGGTACCCTTGAGCAAGGCGCTTAAACCCAATCACTCCCTGGGTGCCGCAGTGAATGGCTGCCCACTGTTTCGTGTGTGTGTGTGTGTTCACTGCTCACTGCTCCTAATGTGTGTGCACTAACTTGGGTGGGTTAAATCCAGAGGACAAATCCCAGGTATGGTTTACCATACTTGAGTTTAACATCACATCACTATTGCTGCTGCAGACGGGACTGCCAATACATACACGACACGCTGCTGTGAGCAAGAAAAGACCAAAATATACTTCAGCTATCCACGTTCCGCATGTGCGAGTGACTTGAGCACTTGACAACAGAGTCAACGCTCCGAATGCGTCTTTCCACGCTCACGGCCAGAGTATACTTTGAAAAGCTCACGTACTCAACTGTGCACAAGACGGAGCAGAACACAGAAATTTAACATGAATTCCCCATAGCGGATCTAAACAGGTGGAGCTGGGGAAGGTGGAGGGTTTCTGAAAGCGCGCTGTAAACTGCTATACAGCAAATGCTGACCAAGTGTTTGAAGGTTGAGCAGCGAGCTCAGTGGCTACTGATACAGCAGGGACCAATCAGCTGTGAGAACGATGTGATTGCAAGCAGACTGAGTTAAGGACAGCCTGTCATCTCGAGTTTCATGACAGAACTTTATATTTTTTTAAGCAGTTATGATGAATCAGATTTTCAGCTGCACAAAGATACATAATATATGCATAGTATACTATATGCATCATATATATATGTATATATATTTAATGTGAAACAAATAAAAGTGAGGCTGTGAGTGTAGGATGTACAGTGTGTTCAGTAGGTTATACTGATGTCATCATCAATTTTCAAAACCTCTGGGGGGGTTTTTTAAACTGAAATTTTAAGGGTACTTTTAATATTTTGTCAGCACCAACCAGGCAGAGAACAGCTCAACCCACTGAACAGACTTTTGTCCCTCAGACCCTCACAGCCTCATTTTCATTCAAGTCCAAATATGTGTTTATATGACTAAGGTCCTTGAAAAACTCACGGATGATTTAACAGACATGATTAGAAACCTTTGTGTCGAGTTTAGACAGCTATTCTTTAGAATATCAGAGTTGAGCATATACCCAAAATTCCCATTGATTACTAGTGCTTTTCCAGAACAGATTCCCACATGGGTTTGAGATGCAAAGATGTTCTGGAAAAAAAGAGGGGATGCTTTTTTTTTTTCTTCTACATTATATGATTCAAAATATGAAAAATGTAAAAGGTAAGTCTAATGATGAACAACTAACTTCATTCATTCATTCATTCATTAATAAAGGAGTGTTGGAACAGACATCAGAAGCTCATTGAGTGTTTATATTTACTCTGCTTATTGTACAAATAAAATATTGTCTTAAAACTTTTGCTGCTTGATTAAAAGACTTAAATATTAAAATACTGAACAGCCTGCTGAAATGCAGAACAATTAAATAAATAAATAAGAAAATGAAAAAATAAAACAAAATGAAAAACTGAATTACTAAGTACAACTATATATATATATATATATATATATATATATATATATATATATATATATATATATATATATATATATATATATATATATATATAAACTGAAAAAAATTAATATTTAAACAGTGACATGCTGAAATAAATAAACGAGAACACTGAAATAACCTGAAAAATTGAAAAATACAATTTGAAAAAATGCAGTATTCAAACACTGACAATAAATATGACAACTCAGAGAAAATTTAAATGCTAAATAAAAAAACAATTGTCACAATTTAAATAAATTTAATTGAAATATTAAATTACTCAGAAATTGAAAATAAAAGTGACATTAAATATGAATGCACTGAAATACTAAAAAAATGTGTCATACTGAAATATTAAATTACTGAATAACCTACAGAATAATGAAAAACAATGCAAACAAAAATTATATTTAAACTGACATTAAATAACAAAAATATGAATACACTGAAATATTAAAAACAAAAATGGTCATACTGCAATAATAAATTACTGCATAATCTACTGACTAATGGAAAATAAAATGCAAAAACTGGAATATTTAAACACTGACATGCTGACATTAAATAAGAAGAAACTGAAATACTAAAAACAAAAATATTGGCATTACGGAATAATGAAAAAGAATAAAATGCAAAAAAAAATGTTTAAACAATAGCAAGCAGAAATAAATAGTAATGTTCTGAAATGTAAAAAAAAATAATGAAATACTAAATACAAATATAATGTTATACTTAATAAAAGACTGAACAACCTCCTGAAATACTGACAATGAAAGGCAAATAAATATCAAAACACTGAGTTGCAGAAATACTGACCACTGAAATATGTAAATACTGCAGCACTGAAAACTAAAACTGAATTAAGATTAAGGTAAAGTGAGATTAGATGCATTATTGACCTCTGCTAAGAAACGCAGTTTTAGGTCATTGCGGTCGCTCTCATGAGTGTTTGTGTTGAAATCACACAGTTCTTGAGGTAGCACTCAGTGGCACTCAACCAACGTTTTTTTTCTCTCATGTGCTTGAAGAAACAGGGTGAGGAGCAGATTCTGACAACCGCCCACGTGAGAAACATGTTCTGCCAAAAAGACGCATTTTTAAAAGGCTGGAACTGCTAAGCAGAAGGTCAGACATTTGATCAAAGCAGCTTTCAAAGCGAGCGAGTCTGAAGCCAGACCTCAGGAAAGCTGATCAACCCAATTCTGACGTGACAAAAAGTACTAAAGACAGAAAATGAACAAACAAGCAAGCAACCCACTCAGCCTGCCTTAGCGGTGCTGATCGAAATGATGAGAATATAAATCAAAACTACAAGTGCATGCAGACTTCAAGCCAAACATTTCACAAATGATACAGTTACCATTCAATATAAATACCATAAACGTATCTGAATGCATTTTGGTTGTCAAATATTTGTGTCGTAAGTGTCCAAATACACTGCTCTATGATAGTAGAAAACGATTAAATTGACAATTCTGAAAGGAGAAATAAACAGGATTAATGGGAAACATAGATGTAAGTCGATGGAAACCTCAGTGGAAATAATCTTGTTTTTATCATGTAAATTTCTCTGACAACATCTAATTTCCGTAAACAGAGTTTTTCTGAAAAACAATGAAAGTGAAAGAGGGGAAAAAAAGAGAGAAAGGGACGCATGTATTAAATGTACAAACATTTTAATAATAAAATAATATCAAATCAATGCAACCATCCATTCTCCAAACCACATATCCTAATGCTGGAACTTAATGTAGCCTAATTATAATTTTTTTTTTTAAATAAGTAAAAATATAATAAATAAAATGTTTTAAAATAATATAAAATATAATAAATCAATATTTTTTAAAATAATAAATCGATCAGTAAATACTCGTAAATTGTATTTGAAAAATAGGTTTTATTTCAATGTGCTCTATGTAACAGAAACATTATTTGGTAACAAAAGTGGCCGTTCAACAGACACTGAGGATAAAACACGTAATTCACCACATGATGTGATGGCACAATATAAAAAACGACATATAATAAACAAGAGTATATAATATACAATGCAAACAAATGTAAACAGTCCGTCCATGGAGACGCCAGCGTCAGTGAACAGTGGGTTTATCCAACAGCGCCACCTGGAGGCTTCTGGGAGAACGTCACGCTTCAGATCAGATCAACTGACGGATCACGTGGTTCTCAACGGAACAGACGGCATTGAGATAATGTAAATGTAATTTACAATAGTCTGTGGGGTCAGAAGTCTGTGAGCTTCCTGGCTGATCGCAGGGATGTTTGTTTAATATCCATACAAATCTGTTCCCTTGTTTTTCTTCATGGTGAAACTGACACTGGTTCTTTTTAAAAGAAATCCCAGTTTCCTCTCACAGTAACGCGGTGTTCAGTCGGACAGCTCGGCTCGCTGCTCGTCACTCTCGGGGCTTTTCACGCTGTCGGTGCGGACGATGCACGTGGGCCGATGGAGGTTGAGCATCACGATGAGCTGCTGTCTCTCTGATTTCAGCTCCTCGATCTGAGACTTCAGCCCCGAGTTCAATATCTCCAACCGCTCCGACTCCTAAGAGGAACGAACAAAAGCGTTCGGTTAGTTACTGCTCAACCCACACATTTTTGTGAAAAACAAAAAAACATCTTGAATTGAAGTGACATCTCTGGTATTTACATAATACAAATATTCCATTCATCTCTCAATTGGTGTCATAAAAAAATAATGATCATATAAATGGCATGCATAATAATTACAGTATCCAATTTTTTTATTTAAATTAACTGATGTTTTAATGACTTTTTAACCTTCACTAGTTAATTTTAAATTGTTTTATGATATAATATATATAAAATATAATATAAAAATATAGTAATGTAAAATGGCATGCATAAAAATTACACTAGTGTCAGATTTTTTAAATAAAAAAACAATTGTTTAATAAAAATGATGTTTTAATGATGTTTTTATCTTCACTAGTTTTTTTAAATAGTTCTGCAATGTGACAAATTAATTTTAATAATCACAAATATTCCATGTGCTCAATTAATAATTACAAAATAAATTGCATGCATTAAAAAATTACATTTTAAATATATTTTTGAAATCAAATTATGATTCAATTACTTTTTTTTATTGTTTTAGGATGTGGCAAAAAAGAAAAGAAAAATTGTAATATAAAAATGGCATGCACAGAAATGACACGAGTAGCCTATCTTTTGTTTTTTAAATAAAACATTTTAAATTAAATTTCTTATTTTCTGTTTAATAAAAATGATTTTACCATCACTAGTTTTTGAAATAGTTCTTAAATGTCACAAATACAATTTTAAAAGCACTAATAACTGTAATTATTAAAAATTTAATAATTACAAAATAATAACATGATACTGGTGTCATTTGTATGCATGCCATTTTTATATTTAGAAATGATAAAAAATGACATTTTAAATATATATTTTTAAATAAAATTACGATTTAATTATCTTTTTACCATCACTAGTTCATTTTAAATAGTTCTGCGATGGGACAAATTAATTTTAAAAAGCACAAATATTACATATAATCCCTCAATTAATATAATACAAATGACAATGTATTACCCACTGCTACTGTAGTCATTAATAATAGTAACATGTAACATGAGTAACAAGAACACTGTAAAATAAAGTTTTACTCATTTTTCTTTGCCCAAAATGACAAAATCTGAAATATGAATTAATTTTCAAACTCACTTTCTGGAGAAAGTCAGTTCTTTCCTTCTTCCTGTTCCGACAGCGAGCGGCTGCAACTTTATTTTTCTCTCGCCTTCTTTTCTTGCGATCATTGTTGTCACCTTCCTGTGGTCAGAAAGTACACGCGTTAGTTTTATAATCAACCTATGAGCATTCTCACAAAAATAATAATTGGCAGACATTAACAATGGTGTCCACCAGGTGTCGCTCTTGACCAGGGAGTAAAAAAAAACCTTCAGTGGAGCTTCACAAACAATAGAACGTCAGTTTCACTTTCTCAAACTATCTCACATGCATGTTGTTAACAAAAAAACTGTTGGGATTTTTACAACAAGCAATTTGCAATTCTGCACATTTGAATGAGCAGAACTGGGCTGTAATACGTGGAGCTGTTAAACGTGATGTTCAGTTCTCACCTCCTCACCCTGGATGGCGTCGAACGGTCTCTTGGCGTGTGTGTTGAGGATGAGAGGAGACAGAACCGCACCGAAGCTGTACAGCTCTGCCAGTTTCAGCTGGTCCGTCAGGGTGGTGGCGGGAATGCCAGCCAGAGGACCGACACTGGGAAGAGACCCGGCCGTGACCATCGGATCAGGGATTTGACCAGGCATCATTTCTGCTTCAGAAAGAGAGAGATGTCATTATTTTTGTTGATCGTGCCTTTTACAGATACAAGTGCAAATGCATGTGCATTTTGCATTCATTTAAAAAAAAAAAAAAAATCTATTGAGCTTTTAACAGATTTAAGAATTCAATTCTATTCACATTTATTTGTATAGCGCTTTTCACAATACACATCGTTTCAAAGCAGCTTTACAGAAAATGCCCGAGTCCACATTACAATTTAGAGTGATCTGTTATCAGAGGTTACTGTCTTATATATTTCAGAAATTGTACATGTACAAATCACAGTTAGCTAAAAATTTATTCATTTAAACAAGAAAAGTTTTTGCTTTGGAATAAGTTTACTAAGGACTGATAATGTGTTTTTAGTGGAAAGTCACCGAGAATAATGAAGTTTCCATAACAGGAACACAAACTCTGTAAATCTGCTTCTTAGAGAGTTATAGGAAAACTTCAAGATTCCCAAGAGCACAAACAACACCTACGCATGTTCAAAACCGAGGCTTAAAACAGCTCTTGAATTGTCTGTAAAGGCCATTACAGGATTATGTAACACTCAAACATGTTTCGCAGCAGCTAACGGCTACTTTCTGCAGGGGTTTTGGTGATGATGTAGTCTTTCTTGTTGCATTTGTTTCAACTTTTTAGAAGTGAATCTTTAAGTGACTCAAACAAAAAAGACATTCGGTAACACTTTACAATGAGGTTTTATTAGCTTACTAACTTAGTTATCATGAACTAAGAAAGAACAATAGTCTAGCATAGTCTTAGTTAATGTTCATTTCAACATTTGCTCATACATTATTAAAATCAAATGTTGCATTTGTTAACATTAGTTAATGCTTTGTGAACTAACAATGAACAGCTGTATTTTTATGAACTAAAGATTAATAAATACTGTAACAAATGTATTGCTCATTATTTGTCCATGTTAACAAATGAGACCTTATTGTAAAGTGTTACCTGACATTCTTTTCAACATAAAGAAAACAATTAGAATAGATTTACATAAATATATGGAAGTATAATTCAGGTGCTGTAACTGGTGACTATGTTTTAGGTGTTTTGCAGCTGACTTCAATAATTCTATAGTGTGACAAATTAATTTAAAGTACAAATATAACATGTTAATGCATGTATAAAAACATAATCATATGAAAATGTTGTTGCAGAATAGTTTTAGATGGAGTGTTACATTGCAGTACATGTCAGCTACCGATATAACCGTTCAAACATGGGGTCTCAAACTTTTCAGGAGCCCCATCGAGACCCTCAGCCAAACATATAAAAAGCAAGATTATTAAAAAAAAGCTATACAACTTTCATTAATAACACCTATAATGCTGAACAGATCATTAATGTATAAAGAGACAAAAGAAATTTAAAATATTTTTATGGATTTAAACTATACAGTCAGTTAAAGTAAATGCTGGGTTGTTTCAAATATGGACGAACCCAACCGTAAGGTTTAAAATTTTAATTAAAAAATGTAAACCAACGGTTGAGTTTGTTGTTCATATTTGACCTTTGAAACAACCCAGCATTTTTTTTGTGTGTACATAATGTACTTTATTGTGCAGTAAATAACCTGGGTGTTTCAGAAAAATACATTCTAGACATCAGACATCATCAGTGATGCATGAATATAATTGTATTCTTCTCGAGGTTTTATTTCATCTTATTGTCATTTCACTTAAGTGCAGCAGTTACTAAATACTCACGATCGACATTTAAAACGCGTCTTATGTCTAATTCAACTCCGCTCTTTTGTGCACGATTTTGCCAATGTGAATGTATTAAAATAACGTGAAAGTAAAGCACTTACTTGCTTTGCTCTGGGAGTTGGCGGTTGCTCGTCTGTTCAGCTCGTTTGTGTGTTTGTGGTTTGTTCTCGTTGCATCAGCGCGTTTATGTATCGCTGCGCGCGGTGGAATGCGGAACTCTCCGTTGAGTGACGCCAACAAGGAGAATGAGCGTTAGGCCCCGCCCATAGCAACCATAACAACACAACACAGCAGCGCGGGACTCCCTGTGTGAAGCGGGATATCCCGTCAAAACATAAACAATTCAACATGATGAACTCATATGTTTATCGCTCTATTATTAAGAGTTTCAGTACTCAACCCACGGGAAAACTAATCAAGTTATTATTGGCTATTTTCCTATCTGCACGATGTTTAAAGGAAAATCTATTTGAATTCATTTTTATGATAAAATGTGTAAAATATTATTTGGGAAATATTTAATTTATATTGTTACATTGTTATTATATTTGTTTCTACTCACTACTGTACCGGTATGGGTTAGGTAGGCCTACTGTATTATTTAAATGTTTTATTATTATTATATTATTTTATATAAATCGGACAATATAAATGGCCTATGTTATCACAAAACAAACAAACAAACAAACAATTAAAGAAATATAAACTAAAGATTGAATTCTATTAAGGCCCGCTCACACCAAGGACGATAACTATAACGATAACAATATAGTTCCAGATATAAAAGAATAGCAGAGTGTGGTGACAAATCAGATCCTCCCTCGAAACCGTGTCTCTGTTAGGACCTCAAGCGATCCCATTGGCTCAAATTATGTGTACTGTCTTTAGCGCCTGATTACAATTCCGGTCACTTTCAGGATGATTTTTTCCAGCTGATTAAAGATTAAAAGATCCCTCCATTGACAGCTACACAAACTACCACTTTGAAGCTTCAAAAATATCATAAAGAGATCGAAAAACTAATCCATATGAATTGAACGATTTAGTCCAAATTTTCTGAAGAGACAAGATTTCTTTATATGATGAACAGATTGAATTTAGGCTTTTATTCACATATAAACATTGATCAACTCGCATGTCAGTTGTGGTAAACGAAGCCCTATCATGTTTGCTTGACGTGTGAGAACCAATGAGGTTCATTCTCGCGTGTCAGGCAGGTTCGGTTGAGCTTCTGTTTATGTTCGCTGATCAATGTTTGAATAAATCAAATGTGAATAAAGTACTGGCAAAATAGTGGTAGTTGCATAACTGTCAATGGATGGACGGAAAGCTCTGAAATTTCATCAAAGTGATCTTCATTTGTATTACGAAGATGAATGAAAGTCTTACGGGTTTGGAACAACATGAGGGTGAGTAAATGATGACAGAATTGTAATTTTAGTTATCATCATCTTTATAGTTATCGTTCTTGGTGTAAATGTGCCATTACTGTCCGTAATAGTATAGAATACAGTCAGAAAGTCTTTGTATTATATAAAAAAATATCAAACTAATGGCCTTTTTTTTTACAGAAACACAGCGCAAGTACACGTTTCCAAGAAGCAAACCTCTCAAAAGTTGATAAAATAACAAATATCGTGTTCAGAATGAAGATAAACTACTGTTGACAGTTTGTGGTTATGAAACACAGGTGTGAATTGCAGCTGCGGTTCCCCTGCTAAAAAACACGTTTGAACTTGAGGGAAATTGAATTTTCATACAAATACAAAATCACTATGTTAAGCCGGTTACGTAAAAAAAACAAAAACAAGGATACATCTCAGAATATAATAAATAACACCATAAAAAAGGGCAAATAATGTGGAAAAGGGCAAAACCGGCTCTGAATAGTTTATGAGAAAAGCAGAAGCAGGCTCTTTCTTTGATATTTTCTTATCTAATGCAAATACAATACTATATGAAGATATTTGTATATTTTACAGCGCGGTTTGAATGCTTCCAAGAGAAAATTATTCTCCTTTCTCCTGCTGTTTAACAGTTTCCATTTCTTAAAGGGATAGCTCACTCAAAAATGACAATTTTGTCATCATTTACTCTCCCTTGTGTTGTTCCAAACCTGTATGAGCTTTTATCTTATGCTAAACACAAAAGAAGATATTTTGAAGAATGTTGGTAACCAGACAGTTGACATAGCCATTGACTTCCATAGTATTTTTCCTATAATGGAAGTCAGTGGGTGCCGTCAACTGTCTGGTTACCAACATTCTTCAAAAAATATCTTCTTTTGTGTTCAACAGATAAAAGAAACTCATACAGGGTCAGAACAACACGAGGGAGAGTAAATGATGACAACAGTTTCATTCTTTTGGTGAGCTATCCCTTTAAAACAGCTCAGGTCCGATCCAATATCAGCAAGGTTTTGGCAAACTTGTCATTGCAGCATATGAATTCATAATTGACTTTCTCACTCCCTTTCCTTAAGTTACAAAGTTTTAAATGTTACTGCAGATACATAATTGATACATAACTTAAACGTTGATACATTTTTAGAAAAAAAGGCTGAATGGGGTTCTATATAGAGTTCAATTTTAAAGAACCTATAAGGTTCTAAATAAGGAGAAATGCATTAAATTATTGCATAATACTTTCATGTTTAATGATTATTTAAAAAATGTTCTAGTGATCTAAAGTGTTTACAATCTAGTGATAAATTGTAAAGTAGGCCTACGTTTTCTAGTGATAAAGTATGTTTGTTAAACAAAATGTATTCATCAAAACTAAATCAATACAATTATCTCATGATGGGAACCCCTAAAATATTCTATATATGATGCGCCTGAGAGAACCCTTTAAGATTCTATATAGAAACTTTTCTTCGAAGAGTGTGTAATTTATAATTCTTTTTACACTACCCTCTCAATATCTTACTGGTCAATCATGGCATCCTCTTGTCAAAAAAAAAAAAAATTTAACTGACAACTGTTGTACGCAACTGATTTAATCTCATAGGAGGGAAACTCGTTTGAATCTATAAGTATGGCTCACGTGTATATGATTAAATACATCCATCCAACTGCTTCCTGGATATTTTGCAGTGCATGCACTGAAATATACAGACAGACCGCAGACACGATCACCTCTGTGCCTCACCTCTTACACACAGACAAACTTCCTCTTCCACATTTATTGTGCGACAGCATTTTTGTATCATCAGAAGAGTCATCAAGATTCATAAGGCCTGGAATTTTCAGTCTCAAGTTCATTTTAATGCATAAGAACTTCAATATGCAGCTCTTTTTAAAGATTTAACACATAAAAGTGCAGGAAAAGTGCAGAAATATAAACGACCCAATGTTAAGGACAAAAGAGTAAAAATGGCACGAAACGTGACCAGACATGATTACAGCTCAATTCCTCCTTGAATGGCTGTGCGTTCATATTCAGATCCTGATGAGCAATGGTGAGTACAACACTTCTGCATTTCATGATTGTATTAATACACTCAAGACAATGATAAAGACTGAGCAACAGACATCGTTCCAAACACAAGCCCATTTCCGACCCTGGAAATATGATATAATTGGAAAGACAAATCAATTGTAGCCAATGCACACTTATTCACTATCCACACACTTAAACAGGAGATAATGCTGCGGTGTCAGTAATAGAGGCACGGCGCTTTCATATTGCTTATTTGCACAAGATTACTTCCTAGAGCAAAATATGGTGGGTTTACAATGCCTTTGCACTCCTGAAAAGGTTGCTTTGTACGTGATGCTTTGTTTTTCTCTATTAAAGAATCAACATTTCATTTAAACAGATCAAAGACAAAAGCCTTGTGTATTGTCTGTACTGCATCACTACAATTTAACATCAGGATTTAAATATGAACTCCACTGACATCTAAAAATGTTTAAGTCATACGTAAGGGAAGAAAGTATTGTTAAAAACAAAAGCCTAATTCAAGCTGTTGTGAACATCCGACACACCACACATCCGGCTGGCTATAAACTTCACTATATGCAGAAAACGGAATCATGCAAACAAAAGAAGAAGTCCAGCAGGACATTGTTTTATTTCGGCCGGTTGAATCATTAGCGGTCGCACATGTTGACTAATCCAACCTGAATACTGTCTATCAGGCCAAATAACTCATATCAATTTCCCCTTTTATCCTTTTATATTTTAACAAAGTGGCCTACATTAAATATTTGTATTGTGTTTCAGCCAAGAACACTTTGTAATGTGGGCTGTCTTCCAAGAGTGACATGAGCTGTGCATCTCGTATTGAGGTGTTTGTGTGGGAAGAGAGTTTCACCTGCTCATATTGCAGTCTTCAGATAGTCTGAGTGAGGCATGTTATAATATGAGCCATTATTGAATAGGCTATTAATAATCAATGATATAATGATTAGCCTATTTGAAAATAATACATAAATAATACAGACTCCTTCAGGATATAGGCCTATAACACTTTACAATAAGTTCTCATTTGTTAACATTAATGTATTAACTTACATGAACTAACAGTGAACAATATACTTTTACAACATTTTAATATTTGTTAATGTTAATAAAAATACAGCTGTTCATATAGTTCACAGAATATTAATGTTAACAAATACAACTTTTGATTTAAATAATGAATTAGCAAATGTTGAAATTACTATTGACTAAGATTAATAAATACTGTAGATGTCTTGATCATTCTTATTGATATTAAGTAATGAAACCTTATTATTATTATTATTATTTAATAAGAACATTTTAAACAGTGTGATGTAAGTTTGTCAGTCAAAACTGTCACACTGACCAAGTGAATTGTTCAGTTTCAACGTTTCACTCAAATTGTTGAGGTAAAAATATAATAATGTAAATATTATTAAACTGCAAAATAATTAAATGCAAAAATAGAAGCGTTTTTACTAGTGGCCTTTGACTTTTTATCGAAATTTGTTTCCGCCAAGGAACAAAATAGTTTAAAAGATAATTGCGACTTTTTATCTAAAAAATGTGATCACGAGGGGGAAAAGTCGCAGTTACCTTTTTAATTTTGTATTCAGTGGCAGAAACAAACTTTCATAACTTTTGGACCTCACTGTAAACTGCAGGTAACCAAACACAAAGTCGTGCATTTCTATAGTTAAAGTAACTTACGCTAGTTCTTAGAAATCGTTCTTAATTTAAAAGCATGCGTTTAACAGCTCAACTGAAGACTGAGCAGTGTGAAGAGGGTTTTAAGACACACACAATGTTTTCATTTATCCTTGATATTATTACAATTTTGCAATGGGGCAGTGTCCATTTTATTCGAACAGGCTGTTTCGCGTTATATATGAAACTATTCAATGTTCAAAACCTACGCTGGATACCAAAAGCAACTCCAGCGAAACATTTGCGATACACAACAGTTCCTGTAACCTACCGAGAGCTTCTCTCCGCTCTTCTCTCTACTAGATCTTCCGGGAAAATCTTCAATGGTGAAACAGGACTCCACTGTTTCTATAGTGACAGAACAACATGTCATTTTCATTACCTAATATGGACACGGAAGTAGAACCACGAGAGAAAAAAGCGGCGTGGCGTGCACATACGCAGTGACGTCAGGTGCTTTACGTTGCGTCCCAGGCGTAGCGAGAACGTTCCGACCGACCGTGACAACAACCTACAACCTCTGTATCGACAAATCGCTGTGGGTGAATCTCGTTGCACAGAAACCGTAGAAATAAATGGATCGCGAAACTAGGTAAAAGGATAATGTGCACATGATAGACATGGATGAATGTTTATTCTTTTTCGAAACGAATTTCCCCGCAGACATTGCAAAAGGAAACAATGTGCTTGAACGGGAGGCTTTAAATTCTGCCTTTTTTACCCAAAAGAGAAGCCTCACTTCTGATAAATACATAATAATAAAAACATCCACACGTTTCCTATTTGTAATATCAATTGTTTGTTTATTTATTAGAAACATGCCAGACAACAGAAAAGGAAGCAGGAAGACCAAAAAAAAAAAAAATGCATAAAGTTTTTTTTTTGCCACCATGGTCAGAATTACACAGTTAGTCACAGACTTAGACACGGTGTAACAGACTGCACTGTACATCACCACATCAACTGATACAGTTACATGTACCTACTGGTACAAAAGTGCATGAAAGCATTTCTTTCACAGAATGAACAACATACTCAACAATGTCAACATCTGGAAGAAACAAACAGTGACTTCACTGGATGTAAAGATCACATTACATCTACTGCACAGCATCCACTATATATTTGTGTAAATGTTGAACATGTCAGACTCATTTATGAAAGCATTTTTCTGAGGGGTTTTCGGTTCATCAACAGAATATATTTTACACCCTTCTTCTTCAGAATATTTTACTCTTAAAAATAAAGGTTCTTTATTGGCATTTATACCGTTAACATCCACGGAACCTTTCAATTTCACAAAAGTTCTTTATGGTTCTTTAGATTATTCACATGCACTACACACTCTTTGGGGAACTAAAAAAGTTCTGTTATGGCATCACTGGGAAAACCACCTTTTGGAACCTTTATTTTTAAGAGTGATGTGCCAGAACCTTCATAAAGTCTTCAAGATTTCTTTGGCTGCATTAGGTTTGCCCTCTTTGCCGGTGTCATGCTTCTCCTCATCTGCATTGTTGAAGCTGAAGACGGGCACAGCGTTGGTGCTGCTACAGGTTGGGCTGCATGTAGGCGAGCTGAGAGGTTCTAACCCTCCACCCATTGACATGTACAGGGTTTCCCATTCGCTCAGGCCCAGAGAGCTAGTGAGGTCGATATCTGGCACTAACAGATCCATGTCATCGCCGCTGTCCATCACGTTGCTAATGTCTTCCATGGACACATCCCTCATATCGATGTACGGTTCCACCTCAGCGGCGCCCAGTTCGGCACTGGAACACAGAAGGACGTCCGAGTCCCCGAAGATCGCAGTGCTGGTGGGGTCGAGCTGCTGAGGGGAGCTGGGCACCTGTTCTGGGGATGCGGTGGGACCTTGAGTCTGCTCGTCCTGGGCTTGGGTTTGTTCCTCGGGCTCCGCCTCTCTCTCCTCCGAGAGTTTACAATGGGGTTTGTGAGCAGAAAGGATGAGTTCGAGTCGTTCTTTCTCCTTTAACAGATTGGCGATCTCAGACTGCAGAGCTGCTTTGTCCTCCTCGAGACTATCGGTTTCCTGGACATATGCAGATTATAGTCATATCATGCACAAAGTCATATTTTTGGACGAATGAGAGTGCAGATTATGGTGAATTGTAAACTTACAGCTTGGAGACTGTTGGTTAGTTCTTGCCTACGATTTCGACACTTGGCGGCTGCGAGTTTATTCCTTTCTCTTCTGATCCTCTTCCTCTCCTCTTCCTCTGGAGAAAGCTGAAATGAAGAAACACATGCGCTTATATATATATATATATATATATATATGTGTGTGTGTGTGTGTGTGTGTGTATATATCATCGCTAAATGCATATTGTAAATTAGTGACTCTATATTTATTTATATGTGGTTGATATAAACATAATTGAGAGACAGCTAATGTACAAAAAATTTAATTCATGCATATGTTAAACAAATTTTACCTAAAATTTACTACCAATAGAAATAGCAGGGTTTTGCAGCGATGGCAAATAAGATTCAATTTTAGGAACCTTTAAGTGAACAATTCTTAAAAGAAACATTTTTTTCCATCATGAGTATTCTCATTCCATCTGAATGACCTTTTTTCACTATAAAGAGTCTTTTGTGCAATGGAAAGGTTCCATAGATTTGAAAGGTTCTTAATGAAGATGCCCAGTAAAGAATCTTTATTTTTAAGAGTGTATAAAATTTAAAACAGGGAATTATCCTGGCCATGGATATAAATACATGAAGTATTTTCTACAGTCAGTTGAATGTGGAATTCTCCAGAAAGCCCATGCATTAAACACATATCAAATGTAATAGTAAAAAAAAAAAAAACATGTATTTACCTGATCTTTCACCCCCTTTCTCCGGCCAGTGAAGGTCTTTCGAGCTGGTTTGGCATCTGTGGAGTGAGATGAGCTCTGTGGTTTCTCGTGTCTGCAGGGTGACACTGAAGAGATGTCAGTCGACAGGACCATCCACTTGAGATCTGGAGCTGAAGCTACAGCAGTGACCGTTGGAACAAAGGGGGCATCAGCATCCTTCAGAATACCTGTCTTCTGAGAAGGAGCATGAAAATGTGTTCATCATTATTGTTCATAGCAAAACTGCATTTTAATACAAATGTTGGTTGTATTCAAGAAATGGAAGATGATCAAATAAGCATACATCAATAATCAAATAGTCAATTTAGGTTACATTCTAGGTAAACATGCAATTGATTACCTGCGTATCCTTCATCTCAGCAGCTGATGTGTGCAGCAGCTGTTCTGCAGACACCTGAGAAACACTCGCGGTTTTAGGCATCACTTCTGCCAGATCGCTCCAGGAGATGCTGGGAACCAGATCAATATGTGACTAATGTCAACAAATGCTATTCTGCAGGGTTTATATATATATATATATATATATATAAAAAATCTAGATTGGGGTTACTACGCTAGGAGGCACCAGCCATCCGCGCTGCTTGTCTTTATAGTGAGGCAGATTTTTATGAATGAAATCTGTGAGACTGTACCACTGATCCGGAGGGGAGACAGTTAAGCATGAGCCAAATATATATACGGCATTTCATATATATCCCTGGCACAAAATGGTACTCATTTTAATTCTATATTTTATGCATTCACTTAAAGAGTCTAATACGTAAACTTAGGTTATTTTAGTCAAGTTATAGCCTAACGCTGCAGCTTTCACATGAATGAACAAGATACGTCATTTTACGTGCCTAGTTTGCAGTCTGTCTTTTGTATCCCTCGGTGAGGTAACGATTTACGATTAATATCTTAAAAAGATGGTTCATCTGCAGGTGCGTGATTGTCTCACGAGGAATATTATTATGCATTTGCCAATATCAAAGTATACAAAATGACAATAATTAGAAATACAAGTTGCGATATTTCAACCGCACCCTTTCTATTAAAAACTGTGATTTTTCGTATCCCTTGTCAATTAGAATGATGGCTCTCCCACTCAAAGCGCTCCAGCAACAACCCTGTCGCTAATGTGAGCAGCCAATCAGAGAGCAGCATGTCATGGCCATATTTGGCATATCCGGTGTGGAGCCTCTAGCTGCAGCGCTACTGCGGCACAGCCTATTTTTATCATATCACATTTAATTCAATGACATTCTTATGACGACATATTCGCCAAGCACCCAAAATATCTAGGTATTTTTTCACGAAAGTTGGCTATTTCATAACTGTCTGCTGACAGATATGATTATGTCTACTATGAAGGATCTGCACAAACAACAAATCAAAGGATTTCTATGCTTTAATGAACACTTGAACTGGAAGAAAACGCTGTTGTTCTTCTCCATAACCTGTGTGAAAATCTCTATTCATAGCTCAGATGAGGTAACCCTGCTTTCAGAGGGCGCGTGAGTGGGGCCTCCCTTCTGTCCACAGTCCAAGAGTTTCCCGGCAGATCCGCCCCTGGTTTCTGATCTGTGAGGCTCATGAACGGAACAGCTATAGGGTCATTTTCAGGAGGGTCATCCCACAATATCAACAGCATTCAACAACGGAAATCTATCGCCAACATTTTAAAAGTATTATTTTTAAATGATTACTTGAATAAGAATATTATTTTGAAAATAAATTCCAGTAGCTATATTATATATTTTAACTATATCATATATATTTTTCTTCTTTCTTCATGAGTATGGCCTGTCCTCAGTCCTGCATGTTTTTTTTAAACTCATAATGACATCATCATCATCTTTAGAATATTCTTCAAAGACATTAAAGTGTTTTCTTTCCCCCCACAGCACATTTTCTTATGTGTTTGTCACAAGATGATCTTAAATAATCACTGCATGAGTTTGTACAGTAAATAACTGATTATTTAAAACCAGTGTACAGATATCAGCAATAAAGTGTCTAAAAACACATTGTGGTCTCATGACCTATAGCATTTAATGTAGCCTATAGCCAGGCTAAATAAAATACATTGTAAAACCTTGTTAAAGACATAGTTATATAATGTGAAGATAAAAAAAGCAGTTTGAGATGGCACAATGTAATTTCTCATCCTTACTTTAAAAATAACCACATTTTCAAAATGCAAAGGTGGAATGACCTCGGAGCCAGTAAAATAACTGCATCTTTATAAATGCATAAATAAATCTAAATAAATGCACCTTTCCAGTAAAATAAGGTTGTATTTTTGTTTTTCAAATAATTATATTTATTTACTGTTAATATTGATAGAAGACTTTCGTTGCTGAAAGGCGAAACTTCAGTGAACATTTGCAGAGGCTCGGCTCGGGTGTCAGTGACGTCAGTGGGAGGGGCGTTGCTTAGACAACGAGGAAGTTCAAACAAAACACGAACACAGAAGTGGAGCAGTAACATATGATGACATCACATGGGAACGCTGATAGAGCTTTTTTTGTTTGTTGATCATTAACAAATTACCGTCAGTCATGTTTACCGTAGCCAATGGCAGAAAATTAATAAAACAAGACTAAACACGAGCAATTTAGAAGCAATCCAAACCTCATTGCTTTCATTTTAAACACAATATAGAATACATTAATAATAATATATATTTTATTATTAATAATAATAATAGTAGTAACAACAACAACATATAACGTAGCATACTGTGCACATATTAAATGTAATGCATATATTCACGCTTTTTTTAAATGTATAAGTTTGAAATCTTACATCATGTGATTGTTTATAGGTCCAATGATGCAATACACAGAGCTGATATATGAACTCAGCATTTTATTAAAGGAATCCCTAAGTAAAGGTGCGAAGGCAGGTTACAACGGAAATATGTTAGTCCTCCGTCAATGGACACGCCTTTCATTGCGGAAAGGTACGAACACAACCCGAGGCAATGTATGTTTCGAGGAAAGTATGGCAACATTACCAACACTGAGTGACGAGTAAACAAGTAAAAGTGTAATTGAACGTGTATTTTAGGGTTTGGATCAAACAGCTTTGTTTTTTTATTTCATGTCATAATAATATAAATTATATTTATACAACAGGCTATAATAATACGGTAACATTAGAACTGCTAGTATAATTCAAAATGGTTGTAAACTCAGAAGTTAATCATTTGTTTTTAAAACAATGAAGTATTCTCGAAGTATCTTTACATAATGCTGTAGCTACACTGCACAGAGTGTTTCCCATCAGCGCTCCGCCTCTTCAGGATGTTTTCCATATAAGGTAAATGACGTCGTGGGATACCCTGCTATGGAACGTCATGGATTCCACTCCGTTTTCACTCAGATTGTTCATCTACGAACGTTTTTGCAAACATTTTGCTATGTATTAATATTATAATCGTTTATTAATTACGTATCGATCATGTAATCAGTAAAATGCTTTCCCGGAGACGTGTTTTTCTAACGGTTTCTATGCAACCACTGGGGCTGGAAGCCCGACGCAACGCCCTCTATCTGACGTCAGTCACAGCTTCCTAATATAAACCCCGCAGAGCTGAAGAGCGGCATTCAAACTTTGGATACCGAGAGCAGACGGACAGGGAACTAACAAACCGAGGCTTTTTAAACCGTTCTAACTTTCTGGATATATTCGCGCTGGATAGTTCTTGCTTCTCGACTTTTGACAGGATGATGTTTACCAGCCTTAACGCTGACTGCGACGCGTCTTCCCGGTGCAGCACGGCGTCGCCGAGCGGCGAGAGCGTCGCTTATTACCAGACTCAGGTATATATTTGACAGTTCTCATTATTGAATGCGCTAATGTAGAATTATTCAGTCTCAAAGGATTTAATTATTTTGAGTTTGTTGATGTATAGCTCAAGTGCTTACCTTTATATTATAGCCTTATTTTGGGGTTTACATTTTTTATTTTATTCAACGGTTGGGTTTGTCAGTATTTGACAGTTGAAACAACCCAGCATTTTTTAGATGGTACTAAATAAATTAGTTGGGTAATATATGTTAAATCAATCATACATAATATTTGCCATATATTAAATGATTTCTTTTTTACATTTTAGGATTTCACGGACCTGAATGTCTCAAGTGCCTCTTTCGTGCCAACTGTCACTGCGATCTCTTCATGCCCGGACCTGCAGTGGATGGTTCAGCCCTTGATTTCATCTGTGGCGCCCTCCAACGGCGGAGCACGACCTTACAACTCGAACCCTTACCCCAAAATGAGGGTCACTGGAACAAAGTCCAACAAGAGAGCCCGAGAACAGGTAAATAATGCACTGACTTTGTTTTTTAGGGACTGATCAGCCAGTGCACCATACATATGTGAATAAGTTTGGAGAGTTCAGAAAGTAAAATATCCATGTTCTTGGTTCCACAGCTTTCTCCAGAGGAGGAAGATAAGAAAAGAGTCCGCCGGGAAAGAAATAAGATGGCTGCCGCGAAATGCCGCAACCGCAGACGCGAGCTCACTGACACACTGCAATCTGTAAGTATTTCGCAGATCTTTGTGGAAACGCTTCATATACACAACTCATTAAATGTCTAGTGTTGACGGTATTTCATTTTGTCTGTAACAGGAAACTGACATACTTGAGGATGAGAAATCTGCTCTTCAAAACGACATCGCCAACCTGCTCAAAGAAAAGGAGAGGTTAGAGTTCATCCTCGCTGCACACAAACCCATCTGCAAGATCCCCGGAGACACGGACATCAGCTTCCCGGAGCCGTCCGTCTCGCCCATCACCTCCCATTCAGTCCCTCAGATCCACAGCGTCACTACCTCGGTTTCCACAGCAAGCGCACCGGTTACAACCTCTTCCAGCAGCTCGCTGTTTTCCAGCACCGACAGCTTCAGCTCCACGGTGAGGATCTCAGACCTGGAGCCCACCTTGGAAGAGTCTCTGGAGCTCTTGGCCAAAGTTGAGCTGGAAACTGCTCGCTCTGTCCCAGACGTGGACCTGTCTAGCTCCATGTACACTCAAGACTGGGAGCCACTCTACACATCCGCTAACAGCGACCTGGAGCCCCTTTGCACACCCGTCGTCACCAGTACTCCGGCCTGCACCACCTACACGTCTTCCTTTATGTTCACCTACCCAGAAAACGACATCTTCCCCAGCGGTGGGCCGGTGCACCGGAGGGGCAGCAGCAGCAACGACCAGTCCTTCAACTCCTTGAATTCCCCGACTCTCCTCACTCTTTGAGAACTCACTATAGACACTTAGAATTTATATTTCTATCACACAACTTGATATAAAAGACATTGCAGGGCTATGGAACTGACTATCAAGCAATCATGATTGCTTCCTATATTTATCTGAACCATATATGCCTGCCAAATGTAGCAAGATAAGCATGGATCAACTGATATTTTTTTTGCATTAATGATCTGGTTATTGTTAATAGTTTTTTTTTTAGTTTACTGGTGCTAGATTTCAATTGTTGTATTAGTGTGTTCTGAGCAATAGAGAACTAATGTTTTGACTTTACGGTTGATTTCTGAATGTGTGAATTTATTTACTCAAATGTGTGCTGCCTAACCATTGCATTAAATGGTCTAACGTCCAAGTATGAAGTTTTCTGTGAAAACGTAGTCTCTTTAATTTATGGGATTTTTATTTTTGTACTGAATGTGAACTTGCGAATTGTTTGCAAAACTAGAAACAAGTAAATATTAAATGTATCCAAAAGGAATTTGCTTGTGTGAATGTGAGCTCATTATGTGATACTTTTATCACAGACATTTTATTTACAAAATGTTTCAACTGCACTAGACGTTTGGGGTCAGTAAGATTTTATATATTTTGTTTTAAAGAAATGAATGCTTTTATCCAGCAAGAATTGATTAATTGATGACTACAAGTGACAGTAAACTTATTTATAATGTACTTATTAACTGTTTTCAAAGTTCACCTTTGCATCACATGAATAAATTACATTTAAATATATATTTAAATAGAAAACAGTTATTTTTAAATTGTAATATTTCACAATATCACTAATTTTACTTCAATTTTATTTTTGATCAAATAAATGCAGCCTTGGTGAGCAAAAGAGACTTCTTTCAAAAACATAAAAAAATTGTCCTGACCCCAAACGTTTGAAACATAATGTACATCTGTCAGACTAACTTAAGTATCATAATCTTTTCATAGTCATACTTTGTCTTAATATTGAGCTACGCCCTTCAAACCACACCTTAATGGTGAATGGGCATCAAGATCATTTCCTATAAAAGTTTAACTGTGCTTTTGTGTTCAGCTCTGGTTCAGACATAAGTAGAGCTGATAAACATTAAATCAATTCATCTCAATAAATTCTAAATGTGTCAAGATTCATTGAAACCTATAACAACCAGAGCCCATTACGATTAGTTTGCATTATTTTACCTACTAGCCCAAAGTAATTGCAACGGAAATGATGTTGTCCATGTGCGTAAGAGACAGTGACGCAATCACACCATTATACAGAGGTCACTTCCTTCCCCTTTCACACTTATCGCGGTTGCACACTTAAAAATACGTGACTGTGAGCTCAAGAACATGAGGATCTTCTTCCTTTTCTATGAGCTCTATGCTTTTTATGCTGATTTATCTCATCATTAAGTTAGTGGCTATTGAAAGGATAACTTTTTAATAGCCACATTTTTTAATAGCTATTTTTCTAAATGTCATAATCATTTGTTAACAAACAAGTATTCATAACTTCAATGAGCTCATTGTTTCTGCCTTAAATTATTACGTTGTTTAAATTCATACATTTTTAGCTAACTGTGATTTGTATATGCACATTTCTGAAATACATAACTTAGACAGTTACCTCTGATAACAGATCACTCTAAATTGTAATGAGGGCTCATGCATTTTGCTGCTTTGAAACGATGTGTACTGTGGAAAGCGCTATACAAAAAAATGTGAATTGAATATTTAAAAAAAGAGGAAAAGAGAGATACTGACAGAAAAAAAAGGCAATTGCAAAAGACTATAAAAATGTAAAACATCGGTAAAGCTCAAAACTACAGCTCTGTATCACTAGCAGCAGACACAGCCAGTCAGTGAGATTGTGGCCCTGACGTGAAATCACGTAGAATGTAATAATTCCCTGTCTATTAATAAAAATGGCAGACCCCAGAGAGAGGCAGAGACAGAAATAGCAGGTGCGCTGCTTCACCATCAGCATCAACAGCAGTAAAATTAGACCACGGTGACGCCGACCTGCGTCGATGCTGCAGCCCAGGGGAGGAAACAGACAGGCAACGTATGCTGGAGAAAAAAGCAGGAAAAAAGGGAAAAAAAGCAGAGAGAATCCAGGCTAAAGATAGACCATAATGCACTGCTCCCTCACTGATAAAGACACACAGTTGGATCGCCGCCATTTTCTACATCATCTGGTGGATATTCACCAAACTAAGGCACAAGCAGATTGGCTGTTTGTTTAGATATAGACACATTTATAAATGTCTTCTCTAGTAGGTATTGTTAGCAAGAAGATGTCACACTGATTTTACAGTAGACAACCCTTCACCCAGAGATCATATACAGTAATAAATATGAGCAGCTGTCGGTATATTGCATGACATCACACTTGTGAATGAACTAGGTCCACAAAGGCTTGGCTTTAAAGCAAGGACCTTTTCCGCTTATGTTCAGTGTGAAAGTAATTCTCCAGATGAATGCAAATTTGACTGATGTTCACATTACCTGAGCAGGTCGCTAATGTCAATGGCAAAACCTCTCACAAGGAGACCAAAAATAAAGTGCAACAAAATATGAAAAAATAAAACATTGCAAATTTCAAGGGTAATTTCAGATTCAACTGAATGACTTTATCATAAACTGGTTTTCAGGGGTATTTATATGAGGGAATTTTTCTAGAGAGTGTGATGTCAATTTAATGGAAAAAAAAAACTAAATCTAAACGATTATGGATTTTACATATTAAATCACCAAATAAAAAAGTAGCAGGAGTCAAGATACCATAACTAGTGCTGGTATAACTGATTAGATGTTATCTGGAAGTACTTGTAATTATATTATATTATGTTTTAAAATACCAGTAAGACAACTGTTTCTTTTTATTATTATCACATGTTATTCTCACAATAATAATAAATAAAATTAGGTTCATGGTTCTCTGATGTCGGTTAATGGTCACATGACATGCAGGTAAACAAACAAAATCTTTTAAAAACAAAGTGTTTTATTTTGATCGTTTTTAATTTAAGGTTATTTATTTAATTTTTTTATGATTTAATTACTAATTAGAAACTCCTGCAGTTCCATCATGAACCCCAGTCTGGGAAACCATGTAATATTTAATGCACTTCATTTTGTTGATAACAAAGAAAGGCAAACATTTTCTTTCTTTTTGTATTTTTATATCAATAAATAGCTAAGATGTATCATATTCAAATCAATGTGATAAACAAGGTAGGTAAAAAGTAGTGTTGGGTCCGAGTCCCCCTTTGTCGAGTCCGAGTCCTTAACATCCGAGTCCGAGTCAAGTCCGGCCGAGTCCACAAAGATTTAAATGATTAGAAATTGACCTTTCACAAAGACCCGCCCCTCTTAGTTACTGTTGCTACGTCCGACAAGCCGTTCCACTCTCACTCCACATGTTCTCACACAGTGAAAAATATATTGCGGAGCAAAGAGGACACTGACAATGTGCCAACATACAAGACAGAGCAACCTACTTTTGGTATGAAAAAGTCTAATCTTTCAAATTTTTATAATTATTATGAAATTCAAACAATAAATACTGTTTTGTGGTGCTTTAGGCCTCAGTTCAAGCAGCACATGAACTGATAATCTCTTCTAGTTATAGAACAAATTAAATATGAATGAAAATCAGAACTGCAAAAAGAAATCAACACACAACATTTTTCAGGTTCAAGTCCACTGACTTTAATCTACTAACTGATTTGGTTTGCTTGTCGGACAAAAATGGCGGGTATCTGCATTATGATTGGTCAGATCGCCTGTCAATCAAATTCCGGCGAAAGGTCTCAACACTGAGCTCTTAAATTACTATTTTAAACCTTACAAAATGATTGCAATGTATAGTTAAAGTCATACGTTTACCTACTGTACATCTTTCAGAATCCTCAAGGTAATGCTCAAGAATGCAACACGATGCATTAAGAGCCAGGGGTAAACTTTTGAGCAAGCAATTTTGAGCAATTTTTCTTATTTTGTTTTACATACTAATATCTTTTTTAGCCTCTGAAGGGCAGGACTAAATTAATATAATTTTTCAACAAAATAAGAACAATTACATCCAGTTTCATCCTTAATGGACTTCTTGAGCTTCACTAAATGTTTGCAGGGTTTGTTATAGTTGTGAATGAATCCCTCAGTTGTCACCAGTGCGAAAAGAAGGATCTCACAATCATAGTCACTGCTAGTAAGGAGTCAAATATGCAGAAGATGCTGGAAAAGCAAAGAATGTGCAGGAGCTGGAGGATTTTTCCTCATTAACAACCATTAAAAAAAAAAAAAAAGTTGTGGATCATTCAGGTAATGACAGACAATATTACAATCAATTAATTTGTCTTGTATTTTGTGTTTGTATTTTGTCTTGTGGACTAAACATCTGTTATGTGAAAAAGCTTTTTCGGTGCAGTACTAAATAGAAACAATGTTTTTATGATCCTCTTATTAATAAATAAATAAAAAATACATTTCAGAGATTCTGAAAGGTGTATGTAAACTTATGACTAAAGTGTAAATGTAACAAAAATCATACAATTATTAGACACCAAAATGTTGCTATGGTTATCACTTTCTCAAGTTGCTATGGTTATTATGTCAATCATCGCAATTTCAAGACTCACAGGACTAAAATTTAGCGGATTCACTAGCACATTTAAATGCATTTATCACTCTTTATAATTTACAGTGTGAACGTAACCACTGGTCTTCTAGAAGCACGAAAAACAAAACTATTTTTAGATTGTCAATAGCGCTCGCTGACTTTTATGTTACTTGGTATATGAACACACAAAAAAATTGGGGACATGATTTGAAAAGTCTAAGTGGTCGTAAAAAAAAAAAAAAAGTCACACTCGGGACCTTCGGGTCAAAAATGACCGCCGTAGGAAATGAATGGGAAATTGGCAAAAATATGAAAATACGGAGTTTTTTGCACGTACAACCTACAAATCAGCCACGATGCAGAAAAAAAGCACACTACAGTGAAGGGGTGAATCTCTTAAACATCAAGAGTGCAAAACAGACAAATACACTCTCACACACACATACTTAACAAAACACACGCACACACAAATGAACGTGTGTCATTGCAAAAGCTAATTTTGGGAAATGTGTGAAATTAAAGCAATTATTTATCAATGTAAGGAATAAAAAGCACACAGCAATGAAAGCATGAGACTCTAAGCCATCAAGGTTGCAAAATAGACACACACACACACACACACACACACACACACACACACAGGGAAATATGAGACAGGTGAAACTGTAACAGAGAAATGTGAGAATATGTAAAATAAAATACAGTTAGTTACAAATACAGTTAGTATGTAAATAATATGTGAATATAGTTAGAGAAATAAAAAAAGTGTTTTAAATATCATCCTAACTATATTTACATATTATGTGTATATTATTTACATATTCAATGAACAGTAACTCTTATTCAAAAGGCAACAGCAATTATGAACAAAAAACTAAAATAACAGCAAAAGCACAATAACTGTCAAGCAGTAAATGGAAAATAGAGAAATTAAAAAAGTGTTTTAAATATCATCCTTTTTTCCATTTACTGTTTGATAATGATTATACTTTTGCTGTTATTTTAGTTTTTTGTTCATAATTGCTGTTGGCAATTTCGAATAAGAGTTACTGTTCATTGAATTGTACAAAAAATAATTTTAAACCAACCAAACAAACAAAAAACTTGACAAAAATAGTCTTTGAGAATCTCTTATTATATATTAAAATCCACAACCTGAAAAAAAAATAGACAAATATGTGCAAAACAACTAGAATTCACATGCCTTTCTACAGAGAGCTGTAAATCCATCTAGTTGTATGATATTGCATGATAATCATGCTCACTACTTCCAACAGATGGCACCAATCTGCTTCCAACATTTTTTAGACCTTTAGACGTACGCACATCTCCCTGAAACTGGCCTAGGACAGGGCCCAAGTGAAGTCATGGTCTAGCCCATAGGGGTCTAGCTGAACAAGCAGAAGTTCCTCCAGGGTGTAACTTTGTACATGACAACCTTTTCACCTCACTAAGTCTCCTTCACGAAATGACAAAACGAGGTATTGGATGTCTTGGAATGAATTGTGTCAATAGGTCTAATTGAAGAATTTGTATGAATTCTGACTATGGTGTTTCCCACTGGTCACTTTTGTGACCAAGTACAAAACCTAATATTTCACTAACTTAACCAACATAAAATCAAAAAAGGCATGGTGTTTGTGTGTTAGGGAGGTCTAAGGAGTAAAATGCATGTACTCAAGTTGCAAGAAAAAATTTGGGATCAAACGGGTTATGACCGTGAAAGTCCAATGTGTGACTGGAAAACGAAGTAGGCCTACCCCAGAGGGTTAAATGTGTAAAGTAATGGAATACGTAACTAACTACAATCTTTGTCATGTCATTTGGAATCAGTAACAGACTACAATTTGTATTCATAACTAATCATAACTTATATTAAAATCATATATTTTAAAATAAAATCTTCAATCACAGTAAATTTTCAAGTTGTTGGAAGCTCAGTGCATGTTTCCACCGTTTATTTGAGTTTTTTACACTAAATATGAGCAACTACACTCACCTCAGAAACAGTGAATCCAGCTACCGTCTCTGCTGAGGGACTAAATACATAAGACCTAGAATAGAATAGATCACTGAAGTGCCTCGAAACACACAGCATTCAATGTTGACATAGTTTTCACTGAAACAGGAAGACAAGGCGGGACATATCGATCAGCTCCTCCCCTTTTAAAAAAATAGCCAATAGCGCAGAGGTGTAAAGTCCAGGGGTCAGAAAGTCAAAGTTATTTGGATATGTTTATTCCAGCCATGAACTCAGCCAGCTGATTTCACTTATTAGTTCTATCTGCTGGCTGAAAAACTGTGCTAATTAACAAATCCAGGTGATTGGAACAAAATACTGAGGACTTAAAACCTCTGTCTTTAGTTTATATCACAGCTCGGCCAGAGCCGTTGAGCTCGATAAAGCTGCAGTTTCCTCTTAATCTCTAAACCTTTCTCCTCCAAATCTCCTCCATAGCGCTTTAAAATAAAGCATTCTGTGTAGAATTCAAATAGGTCCTATACGTTTTGTGGTCTGCGCCGAACTATCTGCTAATGTGTTTTTGGACCGAAGCAGACTGCTCGCGTAACACTAACATGAAACCAGACTTCATTCGCTCCAGAGGAAAGCATTTTTACACTGTCTGGATCGTTCACTATCCCCTATATAGTGCACTTTGTGCCATTCACCATATAGAAAAAAAGTGACCGATTTCGGCTTCAGCATATTTAATGTAGGGGGCGGAGCTTCAGATTCTAGAGAGCATTTGATTGGACAGAACATCTGATGTACAAGCTGAAGTACAGAGTGATAATGTTATCATTGATATTGGAGTCTAACTGGTTTTTGTTTTGTGCTATGATGTTGTTGAAGTGTTTTCTTTCACTATTCTTTATATTTTTGTTATTCCTAATAATTATTGTTGTGTTCTAATTTTGTTGTTTCACACTGTAAACTGAATGTTCAAATAAAGCATTTAAAGAAAAATCATTGATATTGGCAGAAGTGAGAGACTGTAAGTTTTGAATGCTTATATCTTCTAAATGTGAATTTTGTGATTGTTTTGGAGAACACTAGCTTATAGATAACACAACAGTAAGGCTACATTTTCACACATTTTAAATAGAAAATATACATAAAAGGACTTCACATGAGAATTATTTTGTCCCCCCAAATTGAATTTATTTCATTTAGTTACATACGAGAGTATTTTGCCCTGAGTCCGTGAGAATTCAGACTTTTGCGTCAGAATGCATAGGCTATCATATTATCTCAAAAAGTAAAAGAACAAACATTTTGTAAACAGGATATGTGTAACGTGTTCTAGCCATAGACAGTAAAAGCGACGTCTGCGATACTCCCTGCATCTCCACGAGGTGACGCTCTCGATACTCAGATAATCGCAGAGGCAGACACGCATGCGCGGACTGAGGAGTGCGCAGGCGCAGTGCGCACCTCGACCCGGGCCTGCAGTAGTGGAGCGATCAGCTCGTCATGGCGCGGTTCCGTGTGCTCTCGCTTTCTATCTCGCTGTTGTTTGTGGTTCAGTCCGTCGTGTCGATCTCATTTTACCTGCCGGTGCGTAGCAGAAAGTGTTTGCGGGAGGAGATCCATAAAGACGTGCTCGTTACCGGAGAATACGAGCTCAGCGAGCAGCCGAACACGAAATCCAACTTGAAGGTGACGTCACTCGACACATCTACAGGATTAACGATTTTAAAATATTCACACAAACAATCGTTACACTTATAATCAACTGTAACATTACGTTTGACTGGAGTTTTCAGTTAATTTGAGATGACTGTAACGGTTCTGTGAGTTTAAATTCAAGGCCTTATGTTAGTGCTACATGGCGCTTCCTGGTTGGACGGTGATTTAATGATTTAATTAACTTCGTTTTTAAGCTGGTTAAATAAATCAAAATGCTTGTGTAAAGGATATTTTGCCTTTATTTAGCAATATTAAGTGGGTAAAGAATAAATGCGGATGTAGTTTTTGTGTTTTCCTTTTGATCTCATTCACTGTGGTTATAACACGTCAGTCTTAACGTTTCTTCCATACTCGCATGGACAGAACAAGTATTATAGCTTATAATATACATATCAGTGTAAGAAGATTTAACTAAACATTATTGATCAGTGCTGCATTCATTAATCATTTAATTATGATAATAACACATTGGTTACCTTTCTGGCTTTTATAATGACTTTTGATCTTGCATATTATAACTGTATAGATGTTTCATATATATTTGTCTGCTGTTTGACTTAATGAATATCAAATGTTGTAACTCTGTTAGATCACAGACTCCTCTGGACACATCCTCTATGTGAAAGAAGATGCAACCAAGGGCAAGTTTGCCTTCACCACAGAAGACTACGACATGTTTGAGGTGTGCTTCGAGAGCAAGTCACCTATGGGTGAGTGTTTCACACATCCTCCTCACACTTCTCCAACTGATGCTTTTGATAAAACCATAGGTCCTTGGCTGACCTGTGGTCAGCTTAAAGTGATTTTTACTGTTATTACTATGGTAAGTACATGTAACATATGTTACAAGGACACTGTAAAATAAAGTGTTACCAAAATCTGATTCTGAATTAGCACTGATATGCTGTATGAATTCAGGATTTATGTCTTTGTTTTAGGAACTGGAAGAGTTCCTGACCAACAGATCAACTTGGACATGAAGCATGGTGTTGAGGCCAAAAATTATGAAGAGGTTTGTTTGCTTTGTTTTCTCATGCTTAAAATGAGCTGATTTTTATTTACTATTTTATATCATTTGTCGTTTTCAAATTCTAGATTACACTGCCATTCAAAAGTTTAGGCTCAGTAAGATTTTTAAAATGTTTTTTTTTAAAGTCTCTTCTGCTCACCAAGGCTGCATTTATTTGATCAAAAATACAGTAAAATGGTAATATTGTGAAAAATTACTACAGTTTAAAACATGATTTTACATTTTAATAGTTTTTGAAATGTAATTCATTCTTGTGGTCAAAGCTGAATTTTCAACATCATTACTCCAGTCTTCTGTGTCACATGATCCTTCTTTATCCTTTACTTTAAGCAAAATTGGAATATTGCATGAAACTATTGGGAATAAACTATAAATTTTTCAGTATAGAACGTTCAAAAGACCAGTATTTATTTGAAATAGAAATGTTTTGTAACATTATACATATCCTTGCTGTCACTTTTGAACAATTTAATGATCCTTGCAGAATAAAAATATTAATTTATTACAAACCAAAAAAAAAAATCATACTGACCCCACACTTTTGAACAGTAGTGTACATGGCATTTGGAGATTAACTACACCTACTTTTACTGGCAGATTTGTAGCTGTTGTTTTGAAGTCATCCTGATTGTGCCTCTTTGTTCAGATTGCTAAGGTAGAGAAACTGAAGCCCCTGGAGGTGGAGCTCCGTCGGCTGGAGGATCTTTCTGAGTCTATTGTCAATGACTTTGCCTACATGAAGAAGAGAGAAGAGGAGATGAGAGATACTAATGGTAAGAACTAACCCACGGAAGTTTCTTTCCAGCTCTTAAGCAAGATTGGATAAAAGGCCCTGTTTACACCTAGTATTAAGATGCGATTTGTTCGATCTGATCACAAGTAGACGAGGGAGACACATTACCATTTACACCTGGCGTTATAGTCCATCTCTTGTCCACTTTCATACACGTCTGTCTAGGGATGGCCCGATACTGGCATCGGGGATCGGGTCGATACTGTCCTCATATACTCGTACTCGTACTCATAAAAATTCGCCGATACCACGCGCCAATACCACGTACATTTTGCGAAACGAAACTGGCCGCCGCGAGTGCTTTGTCGAGGTGAACTGAGGCATAGGGACGTGCACTCCCAACGCAATAGAGTGCGGTGCGGCACTAGGTCTGATGGCCGGGCGCGGACGGTAATGCACTCACTCTGTGTGCGGGTTGCGGGAGAATAAAACGATTCGCGGGACTCCCGCAAACTAGAAACATATTAAAACTAATAGATTTTTATTCATCTGTTGCAGAAAAGCAAGAATAACAACTAAAACAAAATAGAAACGATTTACAGGCCAGAGTTTCTATTCATAACATGTTTGCAGCGTTGAGCGATGTAGCCAATCACAGACATGTGTTGATTTCTTGAACGCAATGGCCAATCAGAAGCATTTAAGATAGACTCCCCTCACCGCTCAAAACTTTTTTGTTCAGTGCTGAATTCTGTATGCTGGCAAATCCTCTAATTATAACAGTGTGTGGATATTATGAAAGATTCATTGTGGAGTCAGCTTCATTGATAATAACAGAGATGTGTGAGATCGCGATGAACTGTCAGCTTTTTAGGAATTAGGCTATTAAGGGAGCGCACTTTGCGCGCATTCAGTCATTCCAGACCATGCACGCAGTAACTGCTTGCTTTTATGTTAAATTAACAGTGGTTTGTGTGTTTATACATTTATTATTTTACTCATTATTATTTATTTTTAGACTTGTTAAAAAGCAGAGAAGAAAATAAAAACAGTCTTCTAACCTGTGTTCTAAAATAGTCTTCTGTCTTCTTTTCTGGGAGCCTATAGTTACTTTTGCGGTAGAAATATCGGTATCGGTACTCGGTATCGGGAAGTACACAAATGTAAATACTCGTACTCGTATCGGTTTGAAAAAAAAAATGGTATCGGGCCATCCCTACTTCTGTCCTGATTTCTTCGAGGGGAGGGTCTATGGGCGGGTAAATGTATGGGCTTTCCAGATCTTCTGATCTATTGGAAGAAATAAGCTCACGCAATTTACACATAAATGCGAAAGGAAACACACACAGAGAGCATCAGCTTTAGTTTCTGCTCTGACAGCCGCAAGACCAGCCGAACGCTGTGAGTGTGTGTTAGAAATCAGGAATGGTGAGAACATTGAGCTTGGTACGTTTTTCCTCTTCAAAAAAACTTGGGTCTTCAGTCGACAAAGTTTAAATCCCGTCTGGCTAGTTCACTTCTCATACTGTTACTCTTTAGGTCAGTAGACGGAGAGTAGACGGTCTTTTGTGGCTGTTTGAAGACATTCGACCACATGAGCGTTGACACTACAAAAGCAATCCGGATGTGTTTTCAAATACCTCTGGAAGTGGACGAGCTCAAAACGTTTTAGACCCTGTTTACAGCTGTATTTAGCGTCGTCCACTTGTGATCTGATTGACCAAAACGCATCTTAATATCAGGTGTAAACGGGGCCAAAGTGTCTTCTAAATGAACCAATATAGATGTAAATGCAGTTTTTTGTGTAAGAAAGGTTTCTGATGACCTGTCGTGTTTTGCAGAGTCCACCAACACACGCGTGCTGTACTTCAGCATCTTCTCGATGTGCTGTCTGATTGGTCTGGCCACGTGGCAGGTCTTCTACCTGCGCCGTTTCTTCAAGGCCAAGAAGCTCATTGAGTAAAATCTGCCTGTACAATCAGGGACCCAGAACTACTTCCTGACATCAGAACGAACCTCCGGCCCCTGACATTTGCTTTGCCTCGGCGATCTGTTCTGGTCGTCATAGGCGACCTGAAGTTTATCGGGAGTGGACGTGCATCAGGGTATTCTCTGGGAAGCGATCGATGCTCGACGGCCAAATTGTCTTTCAGTGCGTGTACGTTTTTGATACAAGCTTGCTCAGTATCATTTGGAAAAAACACCCAGTCTTTCAAATTTTGGTCTGATTTTTTTGTTATTTTTTATTTATACTAAATGACAGCACAAGCCCCTATAACTGATAAAAGATGCGCTCCTGTGAGAGAAACTTTGTGGTCATCTGTCGGTCATTGAATGTGTGTTATTCATTATTATTTGGAAGGATAGAATGATTGTGTCAGCCTTTAGTTATGAAGTTCTCATGAACTGATGTGTTTAACTGTCTTTCAAACACAAGTAGAAAGACTTGTTTGAAAATGCAAAGCCATTTTGTTACAATGAAGTCCCACTCACTGCAAGTGAACTCACATCAGAGCTTCAAGCTGACATATATCATTCTGACTTTGAGAAATGTACGAATTTTTTTTTAAAGCAGTTTTATTTTGGGGGCCAGAATCTCATTTTAGTTTGTTCATGGGGAAGCCTGAGTTCATCTGTAATTAAAGTCTTTATTTGTTGATTGTTAGTAATTAGTTGTATAGATTACTATACAAATCTTGTATAACGCCACAGACTGAATAAATGATCCTGCAGTTGGCTTGAGGTTAAAGGTGTGTAAATGCCATCATTGCTGCCCCATCAATTCTGATGTCTTTAATGGTTTGATTTGTTACAGGATATGCCTGTAATTGACAGATCAAACTAGACTTTTAGTTTTGGTTTTTCTCTTCTTTTCAAATGCTTTTATTGAATTGTGGTTACACGCGTCCTGGGTGAAAGGTTTGGATCAGATTTATTATTATTATTATTTGCTACCAGTGGTTTAATTCTTTGCTCCAGTGTTCAATCTTTTTCAGCAGCAATGTTTTTCTTCTGATTAATTTTGGTGAACGTGGATTTCAGAAATATAATTGGCTTGTCATTCAATAAAAATTGTTAGAAAATAATTTTGAGTGTTTGTCAGTTTCTATCAAATGAAGTTGTGATGTAATCTCGGACATGAGTCATTATCTTAGACTATAAAAATACTTGAAGTTTGGTAGACAGATTCATCTTATAACCAATATATTTACACATTTTGAATAAAGATGGTAAAATAGAGGCAATAAAACAATTTAACTATTAAAAGCAAAGTTCAGCATATATAATAAATACATTTATGATTTATTTAGACAAATAACTGAAAATGAAAACATACAATGCTTTATGCATAATATTCTAAGAAGCTACTCGGTGGATACATTTTTGTGAAAAGATCATTATGAGATGATTAATATTAGGAGCAATAACATTGTACAAAATCTACTTAAATACTTTTTGTTTTAATTGATTGCTTTTGATTCCAAAATTTTAAATGTTCCTGTTTCTTGAATGTCATTAGAATGGTTTCTAAAAGATAATGTAACACTGAAGAGTAATGATGATGAAAATTCAGATTAAATCTTAAAATATATTTATTTTAAATTGTAATATTTCACAAAATTAGTTTTTAATGTATTTTTGTGTATTTA
Organism: Gila orcuttii; assembly: GCA_026230005.1. Taxonomy (NCBI): domain Eukaryota; kingdom Metazoa; phylum Chordata; class Actinopteri; order Cypriniformes; family Leuciscidae; genus Gila; species Gila orcuttii. Next base: position 6,915,343 of record JAPDVR010000012.1, read on the forward strand.
CGCTTATATTGTGAGCATGAGAGACTTTAAAAAGAAATCTTACCAAACCCAAACATCTGAACGGTAATGTATAATAAAAATCATAAACCACCATGTTTTATATAGCCACCACTTTTAAATGGTAAATAAATAACATACAGTGCATTGTGCACAATATTATAATAGGCTACCTCCTTTTCTATTCAATCCCATTATAAAAATACTTAAAATCCTTTTTTTTTATTTACAATTATTCTTGATTGTTTTTCATTTAAAGAGTGTTATTGTATATTAGCTGCTTTTCATTCCTAGCATTATACAATTAAACAAATGTATTTTTTTTTATGTAATAAGATTTAATATTAGGATTTTTTATTTAGCAAATAATGAGTTGCTGGATGTAATATATGGGTATTGAGATGATAGTGAGTGATATGGATGGACGGTTGGTGGGGCTGTTACAACACAGTCCTGATCGCCGTTAAACAGCAGAAGAAGAGCCGGTCGCTCATCGTGATCGTGACCCGGAGGAGGTTCTTCTGTCTGGTTCCGTGAGGGTTCAAGCTGTCAGGAGAAATAACTCGCGCTATTTAGCGCTTTACTGAGACACAAGACAAAATGCCTGGCGCTGATAAAGAGACGGATCTGTCCGAGCGCATCGAGTCGTTTCTGTCCGAGCTGAAGCGCTGCGGGAGCGGGGCAGGATCTCTCCGGGGCTCCGCGGAAACTGCCCGAGAAACGAGCGCTTTACTCCGCAGAATCACCGCACAGGCCCGCTGGAGCAACGCCGGTGAGTGAGAACCGTAAGATCGGATCAGAACCAGAACCCGAGCGCTGCTCCAGATGCTGCTCGCATTTTTTCTTTCTTTTTTTTATTGCTGAGAGCGGAAAAATAAGCATACAGCACATACTATCAACTACAACAATGACACTAATAAAGAAAACAACAGATTTTTTTTTTTTTTTTAAATAATAGTAATATTAACAAAAAATAATCTTGCTATCCTATGACTTCATTCATTGTGAATTTTCATGTACAATATATAGGAAGAAAAGTAAATAATAATTATTTATTTTAATTATTAGTTTTATTTTAAAAATACTTCGTTTCTATTTAGTTACATTTTTTTTACATTAGTTAGATTAAGATGTTTTTTACTTACTATAGTAATCTGCTGTAACTTGAATGTAATATTATTTATTGCTAATTTATTATCTATTGTGTAATATCTATTTTATTATCTAAGTAGTTTTTTTTATTAATTTAATCTAAAATTGTTTTTTTATTTTAATATAACTTATTTATTTTAATCTATTTTTTATTGTTTATTTATTTAAATATTTATTTTATGGTTTATTTCAATTTTATTTAATTTGTTTATATTTATTTTAGTCATTTTTTATTTTTTTATTTTAACCTTACATTACGACAACTATTTTTTTGTTTATATGTATTAATTTATTTTAGTCTAAAAAAAAGTATTTTATTTTAATCTTATTTCTATTATTTATTATTACATCTGTAAACTTTTCGACAGACACCCTAGCACTCCCCGGACCCCAGTTTGAAAGCCCCTGGTTTAACAGGATCTTGATTTCTCTGGTGTCCTCTTTCAGGTGAGCTGATGGAAATCATCCGTAAGGAGGGCCGGCGGATGACCGCAGCCCAGCCGTCTGAGACCACCGTCGGGAACATGGTCCGCAGGGTGCTGAAGATTATTCGAGAAGAGTATGCGAGGTGAGACACTCTGGATGTATCCGAAATAGCCCATTTAACTTTATTCGCTCTTTCCTTCCACTAATATATTAAACTTAGAGTGAACCACAGAAGTTGAAATATGGTATGCATCATCTTTGGTGTGCCAACACATGCTAACATGTTCTTTAAAAATCACTCAGACAAACCAACAAACATGGCCATCCAATCAAGTGTCAACATTTTGTCAACATGAATGACAGATAACATGACTGGGAGTCACTGTAAAAATAATGCTTTTAGGTCTAATCGTTTTCCATCCAGTCTCTTTCGAAACCATCTTGTATTTTTCTAAGCTTTTTCATCAAATCCTATCATCACAATATCAGTGGAGATTACAGACTGTTAACTTTGTTGTAGTATAAGAATATTTGGAAAGATGCATGGCAGTTGTCACCTATTTGCTTAAATTAGTCCCCTATATTAGTTGTCGGGACGGATTTCGTGGGAAACGGCATACTTTCATAATTTGTCCGCGCATGTTTATGCATAGGCTATCTGTAAATAAAGGAAAGAAGGTCGGTCATCACAGTGCAATGTTTATGTTGGTAACAATGTCAATGTCTAAAGAGTTGGAATATTAGCCTATAAATTAAATAGCCTTGCCATGTTCTAGTTTCCACCGTCATTTTATATCAATAGCAATTGCTATCTAATGTCAGCGTTACCAAACATTTACTGTTATTTTTAAAACTATTGATATATAAGCCACTTAGCACTTACCTTATGACATATTTTCAGATATTCGTCTTTCATTATTGTGAGTTTTGATGTTAGCTGCAGTGTAGTGACATTCGCACTGATAATAAGTCGATCATCTGAAACATCGAGTAAATTACATGAGCGCGTTTCAAACCATCAGATTAATCCGCGCCGAACCACAACTCGCATAATTACCAAAACCATAGACATCATATAGATAGACGCCCTATCGACCGCTACTGCATATTGGCACGGACGAGAATTGGAGCCGCCATCTTAAACCGGTCATCCACTCCGCTCAGTGTAATCTGAATGGCAGGTGAAATGAGCTGTCAGCGCATTAAATTAATCATATCTCACTGAATACTGAAGTGATTTTCACGCGTTTTTTTTTTTGCTGCAAAGGTCATTCATGTAGCTATGATACAGGACACATGGTTCGGCGTATTTTAATATCCATAGTAGGCTTAAACAGTAATATAATATTCTGATATAAGATATAAAGTGACCAGACACATTATGTGTGATGAAGGATATAATGTATTTTATAAATCACACACTATAAGTATAATAAAGAAGCAGAAACAGATAGTTGCAGTAAAGTAAGATATTTTAATAAGTTGAAGAAACAATTTATGATTTGTGACACGCACATACACACGAACAGACACACAAACAAACACGAACAGACACACACTCACTCACACACTGTCTCTCTCTCTCACTCTCTCTCTCTCACACACAGAACGCAGCCACCGAATCCACCGAACGCAGCCACCAGTAATAAAAATTAAGAAGCTTTTCAACGTGTTTGCATCGGTAATTTCTAAAAATTAAATTCGGACAACATTAAGCCTATACCTTTTTTATTGTATGTGGATGTGGGAGGGGAAGATGTCGAGACTAAAGCCCTATTCGGATTAACTTTACAAGGGTAGATGGAGTAAGTTAATAATGTAATTTTACCACAGGACTTCTGTAATATCAATAGCCAAATCGCATGTGATAAGATATAGGTTATCAATAACACTAGAAGTTGGAGGGGTAACTCAATTTGCGCATCGCTGTCATGCGTGTATTACATTGCTTCCTGATATCATGTGCGCAAACACAAATAACCTATACAACAGGGCAGTTGAATGCTTATCTGATAACCTAGAAGCTCTTGTAATTATTACTTTAACAGTTACCCCACCTCTCCATGCCGGGTGAACACCGGCTGATGCAGTAAACAGCATTTCACAACGATTTCAGTACAGTAATAGCAAATATCCTTGCTCCTTCTCGATTATCTGGTAATATTCTATTCACAAAATACAACCAATAGTACGGTAATGTTAAGACTTACTTGTGAAAAGCCCTATTTTCGATGGTCCGGCGATTAGAACAGGAAAATGCTCCACGATGCTCTGGCATCTTATCTGCTGCCACGCAACGAAACTAGGTATACGACCGGTTCAAGATGGCGGCCGGATTTCTTGGTTTCCAGCGGCCAATAGGGCATCTAGTCTCTATATGATATCTATGACCAAAACAATATTCCTCCGCAAGTAGTTGCAGTTTATGCTTCAACCGCTAGAGGGCCTAAAGTGTAAAAGTCTAAAGTAGCTTTGAGGTTAAAAAGCATACAGGTTTATGAACGTGATGTGGTGAGTAAATGATAGCAGAATGTGAATCATCAGAGATTGTGTCTCTCTCTCCTCAGGTCCAGAGGCAGCAGTGAGGAGACGGATCAGCAGGAATCTCTGCACAAGCTGCTGACGTCTGGAGGATCCAGCGAGGACAACTTCAGACAGCACTTCGCTCATCTCAAAGCCAACGTCATCGAAGCCATCAACGAGCTGCTTACAGAACTGGGTGAGAATCCAGACCGATCAAGCTTTTTGCTTTTTTATCTTGTAGTGGATAAACTACAGTCAAACAAAAAATTAATCAGATATCATTTTTGATATTTTTTTTTACTTGTGGGTGCAGGACACTATAGTTCATGTAAGTGAGGATAGCAAAATAAAGTAAACTGACATTATTATACCCAAAAATTCTTCGTACAGTGGACTACCAGTAAAATTAATAAAAATTATGGACTAAAAATTATTCAGACACTTTGACCTGACCATGTTTTGCTTATGTGGTTTTTCTTTACCTGCTAATGCGAACTTTTTATACCACAAACTGAACAAAATTAAGCATTGCTTGGTAATTGGTTGACCTTAATTGATATTATCTAATTGTGTAGTTAAATTTAACAGCTGACAGATATTCATCATAATTCATCTGTGAGAGTCTAACAGAAGGATGGACAAAGCCAGTGAAATATCAACTGATTTGATAACTCTCAGTTCTTGTCATATTTTATTACCATTTTCTAAACTATTGTGAATAAACAGTGATAATGTGAGATGTTGAAGGTGTCTGAACAAATTTTGGTTTGACTGTATATGTTCTTGTAATGCTAAATAAATGCATGGTTGATGAAATGTTTGTGTGTGTTTTCAGAGGGCACCACAGACAACATCTCCATGCAGGCGCTGGAACACATCCACTCCAACGAGGTCATCATGACCATCGGCCGCTCCAGAACAGTGGAAGCTTTCCTGAAAGACGCAGCGCGGAAACGCAAATTCCATGTTATCGTTGCAGAGTGTGCGCCTTTCTGTCAGGTGAGTACATGCTGGCATTCAGTGTATTTTACTAAAGCGGCTCACGCAAAAAACATCTCAGTCCTGGCAGATTTAATTATAGCAGAACTAGCCAAGAATGAACAACACTGTCATTATACATTACAATAATGTTGAATGATTATTAAATATTATTATAAGATTATAATTATTAAATAATTTGATATTATTTAATCATTTACAATATTATAAAATAATGTAAATTATTATAATTAATCAACATTTTAATATATTATAATTATGTTCTTGTCATTAATACATAAAGTATAATAATAAATTAATAAATACATTATTATTAATAATATATTTAAACGTTTAATAATAGTTTAATATTATATATTTATATACTTTATACCATTGTAATATTTATTATAAATGATTAGATATTATATTATTTATTGTTAAATAATATAAATTATTATAAATATAAAAAACAATACTAATAATTATAATGTAATACATTTTTATATATTATTAAGTCTTGTCATTTAATAAATACATGATAAAAAATGAATATTAATAATATTTTAATATTATATACATTTTCATGACATTGTATTTAATGTTTTTAATAATTATACTATAATAAATATTAAATAATTATTAAACATTTTAATAATATTATTATTGTACTTTTTTTATCATTATTAATAAATGCATAATATATTCGATTTTACTATTTAAAAAAAAATTATATTACCATTTATTTATTTTTTAAATGTTATCTCAAAATAATTTTTAATAATATATTTATTTATACTATTAGTATTATTTATTAAAAAAATAGTTTTACCGGTATATGAAGGTTTTAATAGGTTAACTTCACATTTATTTAAGTTTTTTAAGCAAGTGTATTTGCTGGTGTTGTAAATTTTCAAGTCCTTGAAAATAACTCGACTAAACTCACATAAACTCCTTTTTGTCCATCAGGGGCATGAAATGGCCACAATTCTTTCCAAAGAGGACATCGAGACCACGGTCATCCCAGACGCTGCCATTTTCGCTGTAATGTCAAGAGTCAATAAGGTGAAATAAAGGATTGATGCACCAACAGAATATTGAAGATATAACAATTATCCTAATTACCTAGAAATGTCATCACATATTTAAAACAGTATTATTTTGTTTCGTGTTAGTCACACACAGCCATTAGTTTCTTGATGAATGATTGGAACCTGGTAAATGATGGAAGCGCATGTTTCCGTGTGTGTTGTTCAGGTCATCATCGGCACACAGACGGTTCTGGCTAACGGGGGTCTGCGGGCTCTTAATGGCACACACACACTGGCTCTGGCTGCAAAGCATCACTCGACTCCTCTCATCGTGTGCGCTCCCATGTTCAAGCTCTCGCCACAGGTATCCGACACACTTACACAGTGCAGTCAGTACATAATATCCTGAAAATGCTGATTTGTGTCTTTGTTGTTGTAGTTTCCTAATGAGGAGGACACGTTTCACAAATTTGTTTCACCACACGAAGTTCTTCCCTTCACTGAAGGTATTTACTCCTTTTTAATGAAATGATTTACAATTTTACCAATTAAAGTAAAGGGTAAAGCACCTGGTATTTTTTGTTTGTATTATTAAAAGAGGCCATTTGATGCTTTTTAATGTTGTCCTTTTCCTTGGTGGGAATGTTTACATCTGGTCACTTCATGCATTTTCTCTGATCGGATAGCTATCCGTTTTTGAAAAGATAGCAATTTCCCTCCGAAATGCATACATAAGTAAACACTGAGAACATTAAAGTAAGTGATTACGTGTTTATTTATTGTGTGATTGCCCCAAAGCCAGATAATTAATGTGCTGGCAAGATAAAAAACAAAACAAAGACAAGGATGCGTAAAAAGCCGAGTTTTAAAACGTTTATGATATGAGCCCTCATGTTTTGCTTGTGTATAGAGCTGTCACTTATGAGTTCTGACACATCACTGTCCTTTACTGACTACCTTTGATAACTGTCAGTCTTGATAACGTTGGGTATGGAAAATCTTTGAGGTGACTCCCATGAGCACAGAGTTGTGATGAATGTTGCTCTAGAGTGATGTAAAAGTCGCATTAATTCCGATATGACGGTTCAGACTGAGGTCGCATTGCAAAACATCTGACCTGTATCGGATTTACTACCACATATGGAAAGGGCACAAATCGGAATTGAAAAGATCATGTTCCACGGGTTTGTGCCATTCACACGGTAATGACAAAACCAGTTTAAAGGTGCTTGAAGCAATGTTGGGTGATGTCACTTCTTGTTGACGTTCGAAGTATTGTCAAACAAAACGGAGGCTAGCTCGACCCTCCCTCCTCCGCGCACTAACCCCCCAAATCCTTCTTGTCGGTTATTGGCTGGAACAGTTTGTTTCGTGGTGCGGGTTAGCCCAGTTTGTTTTTGTTGCCGTTTGTGGAGCCTGGGCTGTCTGCAGAGACCGTTTTTTCCCCAGTGTGTTCAGTGGACAGGCAGCTAGCGGATAGTGAGCTAAAAAAACATGTGACATCGCTTAGAGCACCTTTAATGAATTTACACTTATGCGAAGCAACTGGTTCAATTGATAGTTTCGAAAAGCTTTTTCTCCCATCACTACATTTAAAGCATGATAACCTATACTAGTACAGCAGCCAATAAAAAAAAAGACCTTTTAAAATGGTATCATATGGCCTCTTTAATAATTTTGTTTCTATTAAGATGGTGAATAATTTATCTGAAATGTGTTTCCAGGTGAGATCTTATCAAAGGTCAACGCTCACTGTCCGGTATTCGACTACGTCCCTCCTGAACTCATCACACTGTTCATCTCAAACATCGGTGGAAACGCTCCGTCGTACATTTACCGTTTGATGAGTGAACTTTACCACCCTGAAGATCATGAACTTTAGTCTGGAAAATAAAGAATCTCTGACTCGCATGTTTGTGTCACACTTTGGCTTTCAAAATTTCTGAGATGAGTGTGTAAATAATATTTAAGTTAGATCCACACTGTAATGTTTATAAAGTAAAGACAACATTCACATGTGTGTGTATTGTTGACATTTAATACACCAAAGATATTCTGCAACCAGTTTACAGTTGCATTTATAAAATTTGTTTAAAAATGAATCAAAAAAATGTGAAAGCACAAAACAAAGATGTTCAGAATGATGTCAGAAGAGACGCTCTGCATGAACTGTAGAAACGCTGGAGTTCAGTCGTGATCAATCACTTGATCAGTGTTACTCAACTGTGGGGGAAGAAACAGAAGTATTACAGAAGTTTGATTCAAACGCTTCACTGCAATCACATTTGATTTTGCTGTACCTGCTCTGTGCTTTGGTCCATTTCAGAGCGCTTCTGGGCGGCACTGCCACAGCTGGATGGTAGAAAGTACAGTCTGCTCGCTTACACTGCGCCGCAAATCTGCACGGCTGCAAAACAAATATTAAGGGAAATGAGCAAATTAATAAATGCAAGAGAAAAAATTCATAAGCTGTAAGCCATAATCATCAAAATTATAACTTTTGCACGATATTCAAATTTTTTGAGTTTCACCAGTAAGATCCAAAGTTGTATTAGTTAATGCACTGTGAACATTAACATTAATAATGTTATTAACGTTAATAAATGCAGAAAAAATATATTGTCCATTGCTACTTTGCTAGTTAATGCATTAACTAATGTTAACAAAAGACCTTATTGTAAAGTGTTACACTAGTAAGACGTCTCTTCTCCTCACTAAGACTGCATTTATTTAATCAAATACAGTAATATTGTAAAATATTATTAAAATTTTAATTTACCGTTTTCTATTTACATACATTTAAAAAAGAATTTTCAGCATCATTACTTCAGTCTTCAGAGTCACATGATCCTTCAGAAATCATTTTAATGTGTGTAAATGTCTACATCAAATTTCAGCTTAATCTGAGTTTTTTCTCACTGACACTGTTTATGATGTGGCGTTGAACAACTTCAAGAGTCAAACATCCCTGATGTAAAACTCACTTTAGGGTGGTAGAACGGACACTCCGGCTTTTTACACTCGGGGAAGAAGCGGCACACACTGCTGGCCTGAGCTGGAGCAGGAGCTACAGGGTCAAAGATCACAAGGTCAAATGTTAGCGGCTGTATCAATGTGCAATTTTGAACGCATTCCCATGTATTTGATCTGTCTTACACACCTGCTCTTGGAGGGTTGCTGTTGGCTCTTCGGCTGACGTGTGTGAACGGACAGTCTGCTTTGGAGCACTTTGCATCGAACTTACAGTTTGGATGAATAAACAGACACTTGTCTGCAAATTTACAGTTAGGAAACAGTCTGCAACAGAACCAAAAAACAACATTTACATACAGTCACTGCATCTACATGACCAGACCTGTATAATTAGGATAGTTCTGAAGGGAGTGGATTCTGGAATCCACTGCTGCTTTAATGCATATCTAATGAGTGATTATAATCTGGGGCCAGTTGTTCAAAACATTTAATCTGGATCAAAATGATCCGGATTTGGAAATCCCATTTTTTCCTATCCAGGATCAGGTAATCCGTCTTTCTTTTATGCCGGTTTTTCAAAGCAACATTGGACTGGATCACCCTGATCCAGATACACAGTTTTCAAGATTACCAGTGCTCTAAATGGGACAACATATCACAATGTGGGCTACCAGCTATGTAAAGAACAGGTAGAAGAGCCAACATGGGGTCACTGTAAGTGTTTCTTATTTTGAGACAAAACACAAAAATAACAAACATCCACTTCTAATCATAATTTATTTTATGACCCACATCTGAACCACAACAAAATAAACAAACATACATTAACAAATACATTGTGGACATTTTGAAAACGTCTTAAAAAAAATGAAATGGCTAAATATCCAATAGTTAATGAAATAAAGAATGTTCAGGGTTCTTCTTCATCTGAGGAGGAGAGACCAGCATTTCCAAGCCCCGCTTTTAGGAGGTGGATCTGAAGTTTCGCTTTGGTTTGCTGTAGTTTGGTCAGCTTGATTTGTTCCTCTGCCAGGAGTATCTGTGCTTCTGCGCTTTCAGTTTCTCGTTTAAGAAGTGATTTATAGAAATCATCATTTTTATTCGGCAAAGGACGCTTCAAGCCTCTTTTCTGAGCTCCTGTGACTGCTGGCTCTACCAGTGAGGATCCAGGTTGTTCTTCAATAATAGGGCTGAGATCCAGAATGAATGTTTCCTCTGCATTAGGAGGAACTGGCTCACTTTCCTCTACAATTGTAGGCTCACCATCCCCTACAACACCTGGAATCCCATGCAGAGCTTTAGAATTCTCACCTCCAATAATGTCCAGAATCACATCTGTGTATTCACCTTTCTTAAAGGATTTGTTGCCTGTTTGGGTGTTTTTTGCTTCAGCAAGGTCCTTCGTTGCTCTGGCCCTCAGATTCTTCCATCTAAATTTCACTTGCTCCAAGGTCCTCTTCTGGCCAGACCCCATTGCATTTACATTCTGGGTGATTTCAACCCAAATGTCTTTCTTCCTTTTGTTAGTCACCATTCCACCTGCAACAGAGCTTCCTACTATTGAGGCATAATGGGACTTAACACCCTCCAGCAGTGCATGGGTTTCTGCAACAGTAAAATTAGGTCCTTTTGAGTCCATGGTTTCACCGCTTCTGTTGTAGTGAACATAGTATTTATAGGCCTTGGGCATGATTGATTTAATTGAACACAAGCCACAGCACGTCAGCCAATTGGTGTGTGGGTATTTGACAGCCATCTTATATTCAGCCTTTCTCAGTGGACTTAGAGAGAGGCACTGACATGGCAGGTATTGTCCATCGCTACCACCGTGTTGGTGGAAGAGGATACCGTCAAAGGGTGTATGTTGAGCGTGCACAACCACTGGAGCAATACACCACTGAAGTACTGTATGCTCGCTTTCGCTTTGGGAATGCTGATATTAAGTACATTGCAGACCTTGTCAGGCCAAAACTTCAACGGAGAACCCGAAGGAGTAACAGTCTGTCTGTGGAAGAACAGGTCCTCATTGGTCTGCGCTTCTATGCATCTGGGACTTTCTACCAAGTTGTTGGTGATAATATGGGAGTGGACAAATCAACTGTGAGTGATGTAGTGAAAGCTGGGTCAATTGCATTGGCCAGCCTGGTCAATCAGTTTGTTTCACTTCCAAAGGATGTCCAGATTGCCCAGACCAAGCACAAGTTTTTTCTTTTGGGGAACATGCCCAATACTATTGGGGTTATTGACTGCACTCATGTGCATATCCAAGCACCTCATGAGAGGGATTGGGAGTACATCAACCGAAAGGGCAGGCGCAGCATCAACATCCAACTTGTGGGCGATGCTGCCCTCATCATCACAAACTGTGTCGTGAAGTGGCCTGGGTCTGTTCATGATGCACGCATCCTGAGAGAGAGAGTGCTTTATACAGAGAGCTCCAAACCAACCGACCGGATGGCATAATATTAGGAGACAGTGCCTATCCACTCCTACCATGGCTGATGACTCCTTTTCTTGCAGCAACCACACCTGTGCAGGCACGCTTCAACACTGCTCATTGCAAAACAAGATGTGCAATTGAGCGTTTAAATGGAGTTCTGAAGAGATGCTTTGCATGCCTTAACTACTTGCGAGTGGAACCACAGGGAGCATGCAACATAATACTTGCGTGTATCGTCCTGCACAACATCGCTACCAGGCGCAATGTCCCTCTCTGTGATGATGTTTATGATGCACCTGAGCCTGTTGAAGAACCAGACCAACCTCTGGTGGTCTGTCAGAATCAGGGACTGACTGGACGTATACAGTAGTAAGGGATGCAATTGTTAGACATTATTTTTGACAGGCTCATCTCTGATGATTGTTTCTTTGAAATTAATATACGGTGATGAATGACCGAAAAATGAATATATTATTTTTGTTTGTTATTGAAATCTGTTTGGGGGATTATTTCATTGGGACAAGATATTTTTTATTTTATATTTACTTTACTATACTGAATAGCTTAATTGTTAGCCTATGTCTACTTTATCACTGTTACAACGGTTACAAAAGTCAAGTGCAAAATATAAATAAAAGTATATACACTAAATGATACAAATGTATTATTTGACCAATTTTAAAGTTTTACTACATTTTCTTCCTGAAATCCACCTTGAAATCCTACCCCCTGTTGGGATCAGGATAATCCTGTTTTTTTGGATCAAAGTTATCCAAATCCCACTGACAAGTTTTGAACAACACAAACTGAAGGTTTGATCCAGATTAAAACTAGGATTGGATTCCCTGATCTAATCTGATTTCAGATTCCGTCTTTCCCTTTTGAACAATCCATTTTCAAGATTTGATCCAATCCGATAACTAAAATCCGATCAGCTTACCTTTGAACAACTGGCCCCAAGGGATTAATCAATAGTTTTCCTTCTAAATATCAAATGAGTTGAATGACTTCTCTAAGCGCATGAGATTTTTCTTATAGAAGTTACCAGTGTGATTGCTGAGGGTCTGGCCCATGCCAGGAATACAGCAACAGAGCTTGCTTATTCAGCCCAGCTTCCAGAGATGAAATATGGACTCGTTTTGTGTTTGAGAAAGGTCTTCAACGTGTTAAAACACCTGTTCTTCTAGCTCACCATGACAGCTATAGGTCACAAGGGTCATTGAAACCAATAGTTTAAGTGACCATTTCTTAGTTAAAGCATTTACTTTACGGTTCTATATTAAAGTGTACTCTCACTGAGAGAAATAACATGTTATCTGGATGTTTTGGGAAGAGTCTCCTGTTGATAGTTAGAGCCCGACCAAATCCAACCTTGAACAAGCTGTGTGTCTGTGTGTGTTAGTATTCTTGGTTACAGGTTATGGAACAACTGCCATTATTGGAGATTGACTTGTTTTCTTCGCAAGCTGGCACCTAGGCCTGGTAGAGTGGAGTTAGTAGTGTTAAAACTGGCAGTTATAGTAAGGGGCGTGACATTTCCAAACATGGTGGAAGCGGTTGACCAATCACAACACACTGGTCCAGTCGACCAATCAGAGTACATTATGCTTTTCTGCAGAGAGCTTTACTGACAGACTGGGAAGAGGGGTGCTGCAAAAATGTCAAATATTTGAAGAGTTTTTGAACATTTAAGCATGGAAACCTATTCTAGTAGAGCCTAAAAACAAAATCAAGACTTAGAAAAAGAGGCCATATTATGCCCTTTTACAATGTTCTCACTTGCACGGTGTGTTGGGGTGATGGTACAAACACTCGTCTCCGCTCTTGCACGCAGGCCAGAACTTGCAGCGTTCTGGAAGTTTCTGGCGTTTAGCCTGAACCGGCTCTGTGTCCATGTCCTCCACCTCATCCATCTCTCCATCTGCAGGAGAAAGACAGAGAATGAGGGTGAGCAAGGCACAAATTGGAGAGGAATGTTGACTACAGCTGGAATAAATGAGTCATGTGACTACATTACAAGAATGGTCTGGGTTTAGTATTAAAATTAAATGGGCATAATGTCCATTACCACAGAAAAACAATGAGCAATTAATTAATAACCCTAACTTGTAACTGATTAACAAAAACAGACATTCCTTCATGGTTGTGCTATATAAAACATTTAAGGGGTTAAATTTTCCAGAAAAAAATAACCTCATTGTGATATACACTGTTATTGGTGTACAAAGATACAAGATCCCTAAAACACGAGTATCTTCATCTTACCGCCAGCGTTTAGAAAGTCCGTGCCGAGTCTGAGGTGGATGTCAGGTTTAGGTCTGTTACTTTCCGAAAGGTCAGAGGTCGTGTTGAACTCGTCCTCAGGCTCCATCTCCTGATCTGTGCGGTTGGCTAACGGACTGGGAACTCCATCCAATGTCACAATGAACTTTGGACTTGAGCCACCCGCAACCTCCACTTTCTCTCTGTGCGGGAAGAGAACCGGAAATGAGCACGTACACTACCGTCAGAACGATTTTTTTTTTATAGGAAATTAATACTTTATTCAGTTAGGATGCATAAAACTGATCAAAAGTTACAGTAAATATATTTCTGTTACAATAGTCTATTTCAAATAAATACTAATGCAAAAAAAAAAAAAAAACTTCTGAACTTACTATTCATTAAATAATCCTGAATTTTTTTTTTTTTATGGTTTCTTTCACAAAAACATTAAGCAGCGCAACTGTTTTCCACATTGATAATACTAGTAAATTATTCTTGAGCAGCACATCATTACATTGGAATGATTTCTGAAGGATCATATGACACTGAAGGCTGGAGTAATGATGATGAAAATTCAGCTTTGATCACAGGAATAAATGACATTTTAAAAAATATTCAAAAAGAAAACATTTATTGTAAATTGTGATAATATTTTGTAAAATTACTATGTTTGAACAAATATGCAGCCTTGGTGAGCAGATGAGACTTCTTTTTTTACATTAAAAAAGTATTACCAACCTCAAACTTTTGAACAATACTGTATATTAGGGTTGAAAATTGAAAGTTGAAATTTGTTTCGTGGATGATTCTGGATCGATGCAGTAATAGACAATAATCAGTAATTGCAAGCCTACTGACGTTTCTCTGACGTCATTCATTACATGCGCGCTTGTCTCACTATCGTAAAATGGCGGAAAGAGGCGAAACACAAAAGCAAGTAATAAAAAAGGCACCCACTATTTTAACATTTACAGTGTGTGAGCGTGTGTTATTGTCATTTAAGTACACTACTTGACAGTTTCATGCGCTTTTAGTAGTGTTTATTAATGTTCCTGCCGTCTGCTGTTCAGACTTAAGTGTTGTGTGACTACATTCAGGGAGTGTACTTACTTGGAGCAGATAAAATAAAAAGGGAGTTCATATATCTGACTGCTTGTATTAAAAGACGAAAATGTAGCCATGTGTAGTAATATTGCAACGCTTCGGGATATCGAATCGAAGACATGATAATCGTAATCGAATTGAATCGTGAGACCAGTGACGCTTCACAGCGCTAATGTATATGGATAAAAATATGGACCCGAATGTTGTTTTTGAGTGAAACCTGTCTGTCATACCTGGCCTGCACCATTCGGGATGTGGTGGGCGGGTCTTCATTCTGATTGACAGGAGTAAGCCTGCTCCTGACTGGTGGAGTCTGTTCCAGCTCTGGTTTCCTCATGATGAATGAACGCGAGTCCAAGGCCTTGACTCTCGCCGCCTCTAAGACCTGCAGCTCTGAATCAAAACAATCACAAATCTGAGTTAGTGACCTCGGTTGCTAAGATTTATTAAAGTTTTGTAGTCATTCTAATATGATGCTTTGCTGCTCAAAAAAAATTTCTTATTATCAATGTTGAAAACATAAAAAAAAGGAAAAGAAATCAGGATTCTTTAATGAATAGAAAGTTCACAAGAACAGCATTTATTTAAAAGATTTTTTTGTAATAATTTATAAGTCTTTACTGTCACCTTTCACCAATTTAATGCATCCTTGCTGAATAAAAGTAAAAAACAAAATGGCCTACTGACCCCAAACTTTTGAATGGTAGTGTATATTCACATGACTAAATGCCAAATAAAATCAAACTGGTTAGTTGCTTTACATGTTGCTCAGTCTCTTCCTGTCTACATGTGCGGTTTTCCAATCAAGTAAGCTGCATATTACGGACCATATAGTCAAAGGTCTGGTTACATGAAACTATTGAGCATCAGAGAACGTGACTGAATGACATCCATTATACAGTTAACATGTACTTTGCCATTAAGAGGTAAAAATGAGGCCATCTCTCTCACCGTATTCACTGAGCTGCTCTCGACTGTCCTCGTCTGGAAGCTCCAACTGCAGACGAGATGCTAAAGGTCTGGATTGGGCTGCAAAACACACAAGAGAAAGAAATGTGTAGTCTGATTTCTAGTTCCTTCTGACGACACAATATTTCTTTAAGCAACAGATTAAACTCACTATTGTGCAGCGTATCCTTGGGAATGAGAGCGTGCAGGTGCTCCTGGACCAATCGGATTGCAGCATTACTCATCTCGTCACTGGCCGAACGTGTCCGTGGCGCTACAGGGACCGTCTGCCGCTGGGGAACTGGACATGAGAATATAGACCAAAGTTACATTAACTAAAACTAATAAAAACATTTCTGTTCATTGAAATAAATTAAATATAAATATTAGATATAATTATTTAAATGAGGAACATCGTGACGTGTTCATTAAATAATAACTGACACAGACAGATCGACTCTCAAATATTTAAGTCAATAGGGTCATGTTTCAATTCAATATTTAATAAATGCACTGTTAAGTTAAAATAACTGTTAGGGCCCGAGCTACGATGGTGTGAGGATCCTATTGGAATTGCTCTGTTAATTAGGGGCCAAGCACTGAAAGTGCGGAGGCACCTCTTGAAATCGTTGGCGTTCTTATTCTTCTTCCGTATGGAAGTCTATGGCAGCCCATAGAACCGCTTGAGGGAAAGTTATGAAATTTGGCAAACTGATAGAGGACAGTCTGAACAGTCACCATAGCAAATCTGGAGTGTCTAACTCAATCCCTCTAGCGCCACCAACTGTCCAAAGTTTCACTCATGTTTATGCTAATAACTTTTGAACCATAAGGGCTAGAAACAAAATTTGGCTCAAGACGATTCGATTGCATCATGTGACATCATTTTCCGTCATGTAAATTCTTCCACTACTTTTTCGAACTTATCCTAGACAGTTGCTCCAGTTTTCATGAAAATTGAACCAGATCATCTTCAGACCATGCCGACAAAAAGTTAAGGAATTCAAGTTGATTCGTCAAACCGTTCTTGAATACCGTGCAAACTAATTTTACGTAGCGCTTGCAAAAACAGACATAAGGCTGTATCTCCGCAACGCTTTATCGTATTCAGCAGACCAAACTTGGTACGTCATAAGCATAACTTGAGGCTAAATGTTGCATTTCGGCACAGTGCCACCTACTGGTCCAGAGATATGAAAAATGGCTATTTTTGGTTATAACTTCTGAACGGTTTGTCCAAAAATCGTTAGATTCAGGGCTTCATGCCGAGTCGACTTATATCCAATTTTTCCATATTGGCCATTTTGAATTTTGAACTAAAATGCTGTATTTCATGAACCCATTAACGTATCTTTAAAAAACTTGATATGGGTCATCGGCACGGTGCTCTGAAAGAGTCTGAGAAGTTTCGGACCATTTACATGCTTATAACTTTGGATTTGGTTGACTTATTTTCACGGGAATCATCTCCTTACATTCCTGAATCCTTGTCGAGTCTAACGATCCCAAACATTCTAGGTTTTGTCTTATGGTTAGCGCAATGTTGTAAATTAGCGCTTAAAAAACATTTGGCAATATCTCCGAAACCATTTGGAAACATAGGTCGTTGGCTATATACTAATACCCAAATGTCAAAATTTAGACAGTAAGTGGCAAAAAATCCAATCAAAGTCACCCATGGGTCATTTTCTATGCTCTCATTCATATACATCTCTATAACCCCAAAACAAAATGAGACATTTTCACCAAATTTGACACACACATGTATGGGCTCACTCTGAGAACACATAAAAAAGTGGAACTGCGCCACTTGGTGGCGCTATAATAGAACAAAACAAGGGCATTGCCATTAATTACAATATAATATCATGATATTTAATGCAACACTTTACGAATGCACTGGTGTACCGTTACAAAACTCAGTATGTGTCTTGATAATCCATTAAATCATACTTTTAGTTACTGTATATATGATTTTTTTTAGCCATTTTGCCTGAAATCATCTTTAAATGTCTTTAATTTCTCATTGTTGCAGTTGGTCTGACACTCCCAGCCATGTTGGCATGTCTTATTGTCTTCTTTGCGCTCGGCCCCGATAATTGCTGCTTGCAGCTATATTTATTAATTGTAATATTAAATGCAAATGTTGAACCTGTGTATGTAGTAGTCTTGGTGATGGATTGCTGAGCTTCTGAGATTGCTTTGAGGATAAGATTTTTGTTGGCTTGTTTGGCTGGTGGGAGAGAAGGCCTGTGAAATACACACAAAACACCAATTTTTTTTTAGGACTAAATCAATCTTGGCAATAATATCCAAAAACATCCATATTTCTAAAATGTCTTTTCCATTATTTCAGAGAGGGACGTACTTGCGCTCAGGTTTCGATGGCAGAGACACTTTACTGGCCATACCATAGTCGTCCTCATCTTCATCCTCCTCCTCATCCAGATCGTCAGCCTCCTGCCCGCGGTGGTCATGACCTCTGTGAACCCGAACCACTGAACTGGCCATGGGCGCCTTTCGTTTCCGATACAAATCCTGCCAGCAGAATGACAATCATTGAGGTGAAGAGCTGTAGCATCAGAGAAGGACTGAACTGATGTTTCAATTAATTAAAATTCACTCACCCTGCTGCTCTCTGCTGAACTCCTGTAGCCCCGCTCATGGCTGGAACCTGACCTTTCCTGACCTCTCGTGACGTCTGTGGATCTGTAAGCGCCCGCCGTCCGCCTGGAAGAATCCACCGCTGGCCGAGGCCTCTCTGCTGTCGATCGGCTGTATAAAGCCTGTCTGTGACCCGAGGTCAAGCTCTGCTCCAGGGGGTCATAGCCAATGAGGTCATCGTCCAGGTCAGGCTTGATGTCAATCACAGCTTCAGCCGATGCCTCCATCAGCGGTTTGACAGCAGATGTGAGTCTGGAGGGTCTTTCAGAAGAGCCTCTCCTACTACATTGAGTTATTGTAATAAATGGTTATCATGATTAAGTCAAATGAAAATAATAATAATACATTTGAAAAAAAAAAATTGTAAAAATAAACCCTGAAGCGCAGATGCAGTGATGCTGTATTTAATTCTCAACAGGTGAGAGAGGTATTTTATTGAACAGAGAAATTGCCATATGAAGCTCTCTAACAGAGTTGACTGTAAAGCATTATCTATTGTGAAGTATCATTTCATTATGGTTGTTGTTGCACTGTGCTGGAATTTATTTTCAAGGAAGTACTGTGTCTATTCATAGCTAAAGCTAGAGATCCTTTCCATCTAAACTGTTTATATCTATTAAGCATAGTAGTGAATGTTTGATGAGCAGCAGGATAACCAATATTCATCCGCACAGTCACACAGAGCCAAAGCACAACCTAAACAATGTTCTTCCGCAAAATACATGCAGTTTTTATACGCTAGAGGGCCAAAATTTGCATAGTGTACATTTAAAATAAGAAATAAATTGTAATACTATTGTATTAATAAAAATATTTTATATAACTGTTAAATTACAATACTAATATTTATGTCTAAATTTCTTCATTTTAAAATGGTGAACCATCAAGCTTTTATTTTCATGGGTTGCCAACAAATAAAAATATGCCCTGCCAGTTTCAGAATGATGTGCGGCACTGTGTTAATTTACATGTATGCAGTTTGAAAACGGAAGTGCATATATCATGTAATTAAATCTCAGGCTGTGTAATTTGACAATCACACCAAGCCATGTTCCGATATCAAATTTTTTTTTGACATATTGTGCAGCCCCAAGTCAAATTCACAATGATTTGCTGATCCACTCATGAGAATGAAATACCTGGTGCGGTTTTCGTGTGCGGAGCTCGAGACACGTCCCTCCACCTTATCAGAGCGCGAGCTGGAAACGGCGAGAGCGCGAGGCTCCACCCCCCTCCTTTTGCTTTCTGCTGGGATACTCGTCTCTGAGTGCACGACGGGTGGACTGACAGATGTGGGCTCTGCAAAAGAAAAAAGTTAAAAAAAATATGCACTATGGGATGCAACAAGTCACATGATGTGAGTGTAAACAACGTCTCCAACATGAATCATACCAACTGCAACCGATCTCAGCTTCTCCAGAACACCATGTAACCTACAACGCAAATTTTTTTTTTTAAATCTTTGCTTTACTGGGTTTAAGCAAACTGTTTTCAACATTGATAATAATCAGAAATGTTTCTTGAGCATCAAATCAGCATATTAGAATGATTTCTGAAGGATCATGTGACACTGAAGACTGGAGTAATGATGCTGAAAATTCAGCTTTGATCACAGGAATAAATTACACTTAAAAATATATTCAAATACAAAACAATTATTTTAAATTGTAATTTTTCACAATATTACTGTTTTATTGTATTTTTGATAAGTCTTGGTGAGCAGAAGAGACACATTTTAAAAAACAAAAATAAAAGTCTTAGAGACACCAAACATCACAATCTAGAGAGGGAGACTTTCACCTACCATACAGTGAACTTGATGGTATTATTTCCTAGAAACAACGACAGATCGTCCGCCATTTGCTGCGGGTTCTTCTTATTGGCCACCATGACCATGATGTAATCCGGAAGCTCCTCGTCTGACAGAGACAAACGGTAAAGTGTTTAATCCAGTGAACCATCATATTAAACAGTTTAATACAGTTATAATACAACATAATTTACACATGCATGAGGATGGAAGAATTTACTGCTAATCTAACCCTGGATAATGATGATCACAACTAATTTGTTTAATTTATTCCAATCGTTTAAATGTAGTTTCTGCTTTCTTAGTTTACTCAGCAATGTTATTTTACTTAATGCTACTGATTTTGCTTGTTTATTTACTCTATTGTAATTTGACATTGCAGAATATCTCTTTGCAATACAAATATAAAGTTTCTGTCATGCCAGTCAAGATGCAAGAGTAAAAATGTAAGTGTCTGTAAGTGTCATTTCGATTTGATTCTCTAAAAAACTTACTGAACTTCCTGTTTTGCAGACAAGATTTTCTTGTTACAGTTTGCTGGAACAAACACTACAAATAATAACTAATGAAAACACAATACAGTTGATCAAAACTAGATCCTGTTGATCTGGACTTCTTACCCACATAAGCGCCGAGCTCCTGCAACTTTCCTTTGATTGCGGCCTGAAAAACATTAGATTACAATATTACAAGAGAAAATTATTAAATATAGAACTTGAGTATTAAACAGACAAACAATAACTACCAAACTAATCTTCACAAAGCACTGTGGTAGTGCTATTGTACAAGTGACGCCATCACATTACAATAACATGGCACTTTAAAATATATCATGGTAAAATAAGCTAATTTAACAGTTATTACATGGTATTCCCAACGTCCTTCAAAAAAAAAAAAACTATGGTACTTAGTGAAGATATCAAAACACACAACCGAACAAACTCTTTAATCTATTTTAAAATACAGAAAACATTCCAAATACGCAGAATAAAAGAGAAACGGTGATAAAAGACAAAAAACGAGCAATAACGTTCACACGCACTTTACAGCACATACATTGAAACAATTATGTAGGTAAGCTAGCACGCTAAACAGCGCAGAATTCAACGCGTTGTAAAGTGTTTACCCTTATTTTCTTGCTTATCTCCGTTCCGATCTCCATATTTATTCGGTGTGTTGATCTTTCACGGTTTAAGATAATATTGAAACTAACAGAACATAGAGAAATAAAAAAGAGGAAGAGTTTTGCTGTTGCTAGGCCTCGCGTCCGGCTTGTCTATTCATACTGCGCATGCGCAGCCCTTTCAGCTCGACAGAATAATATTTTTTAATTTTATGATTTTTTAAAAATGATACTGTGAACAAATTTGTGAGTGAGCGAAAGCTACACTATTTTTTTGTATGTGTTTTTGGAGAATTTTTTAGATCACCCCCTTTTGATATAAATAAAACTACTGCTAAAATGTAATTATATAAAATTATAATTGTAATATTATAATAATTACAATTATTGTTATTATTATATTTAGTGTTTTCAGTTTTACTTTATTCAATATTTGAGGATTAGACCAAATGGTACAAACTTTTTTGAAAACAGCATAGATACAAAGATGGAACAGCATGGAACATGGCGCATATGTTTTAAACTAGATTTTCATTTTTGTTTTGTGTATTTTTAATTTCTCTCAGAATTTTTTGTTATTTTTCCACTTTATTTTCTGTTTTCTTCTTCAATATATATGGTTTTGTATAATGTTATTGTTATATAATGTAATCTGAATTATGTACAGGCAGACCCCGCCTAAATTCTCTGGTACAGGTTTGTAAAATTAAAAACAATTTTAGCGTCACTCCTCCTATCCGCCAGGTTGCGCTAATGAGCACACATACACACTCGCTTTCTCTCCCTCTCTCACACACAACACAAACACACGCATGTCTTCAGCTGTCAGAAGTCTTAAGTTTGATGCGGTTCAGATATTTAAGCATAAATTAAATAATCGAGAGTGAGAAGATGAGGCGGAGCCGTTTTTATATCTGTAACTTATTTCATGTATGAATAAAGTGACAGTGAGTTAGATCCGCGCTAGAGAAACGCAGATGTACTGATACAGGAGGATTCAGGGGGATTTTACGGACAGGACACGATGAGCTGGTTCGGTAGGAACGCACTGATCGGTCTCGGTGTCAGTGTGACTCTCAGCACCGGCCTGATCGCCTTATTGGTCATTAAAGAGGCTCTCAGGCGGAGAAACAGACGCTTTCTGCTGCAGAACACGAGCTCCGGGTCGCAGAATGACGCAGGTATGGACCAAATCACCATATACATCACCATCATCATCATTTATGGGGAAATGCCATATACATAAACAAAATGGGCTCAAGGAAAAGCCAACTTTTTATTATTTCAGATAGATATGAAAAATTATATTGAGTTACTACTTGGGTTGAAAAATAGTTAAGCAGAACGCACTAGGTATCTATGTGAAGCTTTTATGCTATTTATATGATGATCTCATACCTGTTCTTTTTTCTGTTTATATTATTTTCTTTCTTTGTTCTTTCTTTTTACTTGTATTATTATTTTATAAATTACACTGTATATTTTCTTTTCCTATTTGTTGTAGTCTATATTTGTTTAATATTTTGACACTATATGTTGTATTATTGTCATGTTTATTATTTGTTTGTGACTGGCATTCAATAATAAAAAATAAATAAATAAAAATCATCATCATCATTATGTTCTATTTGTTTCTCTCAAAACATTGTATATCACACAATAAATATGATCTGGCAGACTGGCACACTGTACACATGTATATGACACTGATGAGCTGCTCTGTGTGTGTGTGTGTGTGTGTTCAGTGGACTCTGCGGCTCTTTCTGCAGCAGTGAGGGCTTTGTCTCCTGAGCAGCATGTGGAACTGAAGAAGACTCTGGATGAGGTGATGAAGAGTGTGTCCAGTCTGAAGAATGAGATCTCAGAGCTGCGTGAGGGTCTGAGGGACATCACCACCACCATCGCTGAAGATGTGAAGTGTGTGATTAGTGTTTCTTCTCATCTGATCCATCCCACATGGCATCTGTCACCTCTTCTCATTTGAGTCTCCATCCTATCTCATCTGACTCTCTTGTCTCATCTGAGACTTTCTTGTCTTATCTGACTGACTCTCGTCTCATTCTCTCTTTTGTCTCATCTGATTTTCACTTGTCTCATCTGAGTCTCCCTCCTGTTTCACCTGACGCAATCTCATTTAAGTCTCCATTGTCTCATTTGATTTTCTCTTTTCTCATCTCATTCTCTCTCTTGTCTCATCTGACATTTTACTTGTCTCATCTGAGTCTACCTTATGTCTCACTCGACTCTCTTGTCTCATTTGAGTCTCCATTGTCTCATCTGACTGTCTCTCCTCTCATTCTCTCTCTTGTTTCATCTTACTTTCACTTGTCTCATCTGAGTCTCCCTACTGTCTCATTTGACTCTTGTCTCATTTGAATCTCCATTGTCTCAGCTGGCTTTTTCTCCTCTAGTCTCATTCCCTCTTTTGTTTCTTCTGACTTTCACTTGTCTCATCTTAAGCCTGGAACACACCACGCCAACGGTCGGCCGTCGGGCAATTTTTGTGCGTCGGCCGACTAATTTTTCTCAGTGTGTCGGCTGAAATTGGTCTTTGTCGGCTTTGTTTCGGCCGATTCGACATGTTGAATCGGCGTCAGGCCGTCGCTGAAAGAGGGAATTCTGATTGGCTGTTCAGCTTAGTGAACGAGTCAGTGCACGGGAATAATAGCAAAACGGCGAGCAAAGAAGTCAAAACGCTACAGATAGAAGGCTGTTCTTATGTTACATCATCTTACCTAAGTGTTCCTTGGCAAATATTTCAATATTAACATGAGCGGAGTGGAATAAAGGAAGTGTTTAGCAGGATTGATATTCAAAACGGTAAGCACACACTGCTTTGTTTACGGTATGTGTATCTGCAGCCTGCAGCGTCGGTTTCTCTTTTTGAATGACGAATATAGACGCATATATCTGCAGAAATAGACAGTTGTCTCATTTACACGCAGGCGCAGAACGCGCATTCTAGCTGACAGTCAGCAGTAGTTCTCTCGGTGTGTTCAAGTGCAGCTTTTTACCCCAACGCGAGGCGACAACACAGGCTTTCATCAGCGCTAGTTTGTCGGCGTCAGTTTGGTGTGTTCCAGGCTTTAGTCTCCCGTCTGTCTCATCAGACTCGTCTGCCACATTTGAGTCTCAATTGTCTCAGCTGACTTTCTCTCCTCTCATTCTCTCTATTGTTTCTTCTAACTTTCTCTTGTATCATCTGAGTGTCTCTTCTGTCTCATCGGACTCTCATCTCATTTGAGTCTCTTGTTTCCATTCTCTTTTCAGGAAGACTCTTGAGGAGAGTCAGAGATCGCGGCGTCGGCGGACGTTCATGCCGAGGGAACGCTCTGACTCTGTGAGCTCCAGCTCCATTTATTTCACCGCCAGTGCCGGGGCTGCCAGTCAATATGACGACAGTGAAGTCGGGTATGTCACAGTGTCACATGTCACACTTGACGTTTGTACATACAGGATGATGTGTAGCTCTCGAGGTTGTGTTCATTTCAGCAATTGAGCTCTTCCTCAGATACTCCACGGCATATTCCAACGTTGAGTCCGACTACACGGACAGAGAGACGGATCGCGAGACGGATAAAGATGGAGAGGATGACGGCAGAGACTCGGATGAGGAGGAAGAGCAGAGCTGTGCCACGGTGCTCACGCTTCAACAGGACGATTCGCAGCTTGAGGAAGAGGATGATGAAGATGCCGGGCTATTGGTTGACACTTTAACGGACAGTCCCAGCCCTGAACTCTCCCTCCTGCTCGCCCAGTGTGATCTGCTGCACGCAGGGGACTCTGGGAAAAAAGCAGAGGGCTTTAAGCTGCTGACGGAGAACAGACCACTGGTGAGTGACTGATATCTAGAGAGCATATGTTTAATGATAACCAAAGAGATGTTCTTGTGCAGCAAACCAGCATATAAGAATGATTTCTGAAGGATCACGTGACACTGAAGACTGAAAATTCAGCTTTGCATTACAGGAATAAATTACATTTTACAATAAATTTAAATAGAAAACAGTTATTTTAAATAGTAATAATATTTCACAATATTACGGTTTTACTGTATTTGTGATCAAATAAATGCAGCCTTGGTGAGCAGAAGAGACTTAAAAAAAAAAAAAAAACGTGATCCACCCCATATTTTATAGTAAAAATTCAAAGCAAGTGGCAAGTATATAAAAAAAAAAGATAGCATATTTACACTGTTCAAAAAAAATATTTCACAAAGATTGTTTGAAATGATAAAACAATGAAAATAAATCTGAATCATATCAATTGTAATACAAATTGTGTTTCTTTGTGCATGTGTGTCAGTATGCTGATAACATGGAGTTTATGTGGCGACTGGCTCGAGCCTACAGCGACATGTGTGAGACGACAGACAACATAGAAGAAAAGAGAAATTACGCAGAGCAAGGTGAGGAAATATTACATATTACAAACATATCACACACTAGTAAGTGGACTACACTTCCTAACATCATACTTTGTGAGAAAGTCACTGCAAATGCATAGAAAACATCCCCTGCTGAGCATCCTATTTTAGAAAGCATTAAACACTCTCTAGGGACCTTATTAATTGGATTGCAGCTTATAATGTACTGTAAATGCACTGACCTTTGACCTTTGACACTTAAGGTCATTATGAAGCCGAGGCAGCGCTAATGAGGAATGAACTGAGTGCAGATTGTCACAAGTGGTATGAAAACAACACACTTTCTTCTATGGAAGCTTGCTTCTGCCACATAATACATTTTTTTAAAAAAGGTAATTGCAACTTTTCTCACAATTCAGACTTTTTTTTTTCTCACAGTAGTGAGTTTATATCTCACAATTCTGACTTGTGAGGAGAAAAGTCAGAATTGTGAGGTATAAACTCGGAATTGTTAGAAAAAAGTCAGAATTGTGAGATGTGAACTAATTGTAAGACAAAAATGGCAGAATTGTAAGATATAAACTCGTAATTGTAAGAAAAAAGAAAGAAGTGTGTGATATAAACTCGTAATTGTAAGAGAAAAGAAAGAAGTGCGTGATATAAACTCGTAATTGCCAGAAAAAAGTAAAAATGGTGAGAAATACACTTGGAGTTGTGAGATAAAAAGTTATTACCTTTTTATAAAAAAAATATTCTGTTGCCAAAACCAGCTTCCATACCCTTCACCTCTGCTGTATGAGATGATTTATAATGTCTGTAGTTCATAATAATACATCGGCACTCTCGGTCAGGTTTGCCGTCCTCGCACGCTTGTCTTCCCAGTACGAGAGCATTCACGGAAAACTGAAAAGCGGCCGCGTTCTGAAGGTGAGCAAGCGATGCTTTCCTCAGTATCTCGGATGAACACGAGTGTCTTCCTTCATTGACTTCAGGCGTGTGTTTAATGACTGTGTGTGTTCCTGGATGTTCTGACAGGAGCATTTGGACCGAGCTTTGGCTCTGCGTGACGATGATCCGACCTGTTTCTACCTGCTCGGCCGCTGGTGTTTAGAGGTCAGTTCAGACTGATGAAAAATGCCAACAATCTCTTTTTCAGATATTACCTTTCATTTAGTGTGTAATATAGCTGTTTGTGAACGTAAAAGGTCTGCAAACATTCAAAGATAAAAGTTATTGTCTCTCAAAAGAAAGAACTGATTCTAAACTGCCTGAAACGAGTTATCAGTAATTCCAGTCTTATTTCCTGCTTGAACTCCTGTAGATTTGTAACAAATTTGCATAATGCCCGCCTACGGTCTTAATTGGCTGCCCCACGAACAACGACGCCATCGTTACTGTTCATATCACTGTGTTTACAAGTGCTGAGGAAGATCTGGAGCTGAAATTCAGACATGGTAATGGGCATTTGGTTTCTGTCACGCACTGTAAGTGGTCGACCAATCACAACAGACTGGGTCGTCTGACCAATCAGAGCAGAGGAGGGGTTTAGAGAGACTGAATCCTTGATCGAACCATTTTAGACACTGTGAGAACAGAGGTGATGCTGCAGAAAATGAAAGTGTTTTTTGACCTTGGATGCATGTAAACCCACTGTAAGAGAATGTTAACCTCTTTCAGATGACTGTACCAAACCCTCATAAGGTCTGTGTGTTGTAGGTGAGCTCTCTGGGTTGGTTGGAGAGGAAAACTGCCGCCACACTTTATGAAACTCCTCCTACATCCTCACTGAATGAAGCTTTGGAGAACTTCCTTAAGGTATCGATTGGTTGCTAGTCTTTGATCAGTATTATGAAATGTTATGGATCTGAGATTTACAGCTTCATCAAACATGCTCTGATGTTTCTGATTGTCCGATCTCTAGGCGGAAGAGTTAAATCCTGGATTCTCTAAAACAGTCCGGCTTTATATCGCCAAGGTAACTGTTTTGTCTACACAACACATAATGGGTTTATTCTTCAAGACATGTCACTCTCTTAAGGGACAGTTCATCTAAAAATGACAATTGTGTCACTGAGATACCCTCATGTCATTCCAGACCTGCATGCCTTTAAATCTTTGTGAAAGAACTGGATGAACTGCTTTAAAAATGATTTCTTATTGGAATAAGATGCATTTATATCCTTTTGTTTTCAGTGTCATAAGGAGCTTGGAAACGTGTCAGAGGCCAGAAATTGGGTCCATTTATCTCTGAGCACACCAGCAGGAGCAAATGAGGTGAAGTGCATTCGTACTGAGGCCCTGTTTACATCTGGTATTAAGATCGGATCACAAGTAGACGAGGGAGACACCTGTTTACACCTAGTGTTTTAAACCGTCTCTTTTGTCCAGTTTCAAACACTCCTGTCCTGATTTTTGCGAGGGGAGGGTCTATGAGTGGGTAAATCGTTTTTTTTTTTTAGATCTTTCGATCTAATCTAAAATAAGCTCACGCAATTTACATATGAACACGACCGGAGACGACGAAAAAAAACACGGAGAGCATCAGCTTTAGTTTCTGCTCTGACAGCCGCAAGACCAGCCGAACGCTGTGAGTGTGTGTTAGAAATCAGGAATGGTGAGAGAACATTGAGCTTGGTATGTTTTTCATCTTCAAACCAAACTTGGGTCTTCAGTCGACAAAGTTTAAACCCCGTCTGGCTAGTTCACCTCTCATACTGTTATGCATGAGGTCAGTAGACGGAGAGTAGACGGTCTTTTGTGGCTGTTTGAACACATTCGACCACATGAGCGTTTACACTACAAAAGCAATCCGGATGTGTTTTCAAATACCTCTGAAAGTGGATGAGTTCAAAAGACCCTGTTTTAGACCCTGTTTTAGACCCTGTTTACAGCTGTATTTAGTGTCGTCCACTTGTGATCCGATCGACCAAAACACATCTTAATACCAGGTGTAAACAGGGCATTAATAGTTTTACTAGGATTGGCAGCATTTGGATTCATCATGTGACATTTTTTGTTGTAGTTTTAATTTTCTCAGATTGATTGTTCTGTTTCACAGGATTCTGACAGCGCCGCTCTACAGGAGGAGCTGAAGGCTTTGATTGACAGCACTGCTGACCTATCTAAAAGCAGTATCGATCATTAGGGTGGGGTCTAATGAAAACTGTGATCTAATTTCACCAAATATGTGCTCCATTTTATTTATTTATTGTCTACAATGGATGTGCATTATTAAAATGGATAATTTCCCTCCAGTAATCTGAAAAAAAAAAAAACTTTAGTATATAAAAATAATTTACTATTGTTCACATTTCTCCTTCCTACATAAAACACTGCATTTCATTCCTTTTAAAAAATATGAAGGTAACTCAAGATAATTCCTTGTTTTTTTTATATTTAACCATGCTGTGAAATTAAGTATTTAAGAGTCTAATCAATTACATGTTTGTTTGATTTAATTTTGAAATGGAAGTGAATTCCTGAAATATGACAATAAAGTTCCATAATTGTCTGTGTTTTGCAGTCCCCCCTGTTTTGCTGTTTAATGGTTCAATCCTCTTTTGGCATATACATTCAAACAAACACACTTTTATTAGTTTAACAGATAAAACGCTTTATGAGAAGTTTTATGTACAAGAAAAAGATTCAGTCCAGACAAAACGCACAAATATAACAAAAGCTGTAAATAACAAATAAAGAGGTTGACATCACACTAAAGAGCAAATAATTACACCAGCTCAAATATCTCAGATCCATCAATCTGCACATATGTAAATAAACCATGAATTTCACTCTCAAGGGGGTTCATTGTTTTTCCAAAGTATAATTCCAGACTAAACATTTCAACCATTTTACAGGAGTCTTTTCTCCTGCTGATGGTCTGGTATGGCTCACAGCAGTGCAGGGAGTTTCTCTGATCTGCGCAAGTTTCAGTCTTTGGCATCTCCCACTCCATCAGGATTAATGGCAAACATGGCCTCCGACTCAGGCAAACATGGGGAGTCATAGATCTTACATATCCTCGTCTCACCTCGACCCTTCCGCAGGTATAATCTACACGAGAGACACAGACATTATTAATCTATAGAGCATGAGAGCATCAATCGACACCATCATCCACTGCTAAGTTTTACCGAGTAGTCGATGCGTGTGCCAGAATGTTTCCTCCAATCGGCTTCTTGGGATCTGCTGAAAACATGGCCGCTCCGTCCACCTGTGCTACCACCTGGTTAGTGATGACAACGGCCACGCCAAACTACGTACGAGACACAACACACACATATCCATGAGCTCACGTCATATACAAGACACTAATAAAGGACTAGCTGTGCCACTTAAAAAATGCAAATTGATAAAGCACTGTTCAAACTGACAAACATGTAAAACTTATTTAAACAGTTTAATGTTTAAAAGCATAGTTAAATGTAAATAAATAAAACATGCAAAAAATAAGATGTTTAAAACTGTTTATTTAGTGTTTAAAAGTGCAGTTAAATGTAAGAAACTAATAAATCATTTTAAAAAGATATTTAATACTTGTTTATTCATGTCAAAAAAATATGTAAAAGTAATACATTCATAAATGTTTTTTTAATGCAACATTTAAACTGCATTTTTATAAAGCATTTAAAAATTGCTTTTCAATATCCATTTGAAAAGTAAAAAAATTCTATTGGACAGTTCAGCCAATGAATACAGGACACCACCTAAAATTTGTTTTAATATATATATATATATATATATTTTTTTTTTAATTCTTGTCAAGGCTATAGTTAACTAAAATTAGAAGCATTAAAAACACGTTTTTGTTAACAAACCGAAAATTATTTTTCATTCTTTTTTTAATCTAGTTGTCAAGGTAACTTTCCTTAACATTTCTTTTAACTTGATGTATGAAAAAAAACTGAAATAAAAACTATAGACAAAGAAAATGGTAACTGTACTTAAATCCTGTATATAATGCATTATAAAATTGTAACTCACCTTTATAATGCATTGTATGTTCTCATTTATCTATTCACGGTTACAACTTTAGAAAGTGTAATGCATTAAAACACATGACAAACAAACCAATTTCAGATGTAACAAGGAGTCTGCAATATTATAATGCATTTTAACTTTGGTTACAATTATTTAATGAGCGATATAATGCATTATAATGTACATTATGAATACCATTATAATTATACAAAAAGTTTTTAAGTGTTACTAAAAAAAATAATAAAAAGGCAAAAACAACACTAAATTACTAACATTAACTAAAATTTAAAATAAAACATTCAAAATACAAATAAAAACTATAATAGTCTTATAGTAATACTAAAATAACACACTTGGCACATCTTGTGTATTATATGTAAATACTGTATGTTATACAGCTTCTACAGGGTATTACTAAATTTAAAAAAAATATTAAAAATAAGGTTTATAAGGTAAAACATAAAAGATACATAAGAAATAATTATAAAAGCGAAAAAAAAAAAAAATATGACAAAAATCCTCATAGATTCTGCAATTTCTGAAGAGCTGCTGTACCTCATCGGCGAGACGGAGCAGCATGCGCAGGAAGCGTCCCAGATGCCCCTGACGGGCGGACAGCTCTCCTCGTCCAGAGTAATCCGTCCTGTAAAGTGCAGTCGCGCTGTCTACGATCAGCAGAGCGTATCTGACGAGAGATCGAGAATATTTCAGCACGTCGAGCGAACGGAAGCAGTCCGGAGTCAGTTTCTGGCTGGATGTGTGTGTTACCTGGACTCAGTCATCATAGCGGAGGCCTGAAACAGCAGCTGCGTCTGATGGTCTGTGTTGAAAGCCCTGGCGTACGCCACATTATCTAGCACATCACTGCCCACCAGCCCGTACCTGACACAACCAAACACAGAGTTCAATGTTTTGCACTTATTGGATTCATATGAATGTTTGGAAAGCGGCTCTGACCTCTCCGCTACAGCGAGCAGTCTCTCGGGACGGAAGGTTCCTTCAGTGTCGATGTACATGGCTTTTCCTTCCCCGCCGCCCTGATCTATGGGCAGCTGAAATGCAAAGTTCATATTTTAATAAAGCACTCACATGAAAGTTACTGTTTACCAGATTTACATTGTTATTGAGTTTAACAGGGGTTAAAATACTGGATATAACTGATTTTATCACATTAATCTTGTTAACACATACATTTTCACAGACAAGGCTTAAGATAGTCCCAGACTAAAACGCATGTTTGAGCTTTTTTAACTGAAAGAAACTTGCACTGGCATATAATGGCAGTGCCATTGTTTTTTCTAAGGCATGTTTATAAAAGCTGCTTAAATGCCCTAATTGAACTAAGGCCTAATCCTGACTTAATCTCAACCCTGTCTGTGAAACCAGGCCTATAATTTGTTATTTATTTTAAAGACACATTTTCAGCATCATTACATTATCCTTCAGTCACGATCCTTCAGAAATCATTTTAATATGCTGATTTGCTGCTCAAGAAACATTTCTGTTTATCTATCAAATTTGTGATACATTTTCAGAATTCATTGATTGACAGTTCAAAAGAACCTTTTGTAACATGACAAATGTCTTTACTGTCACTTTTGATCAATTTATTGCATCCTTGCTGAATACAAGTATTCATTCTTTTTTTTCAAGGAGAAAAAAAAAGTGTGTGTTACCTGGCAGGTGACGGCCAGTGTGTGACACAGCTGCGTCTTTCCAGTGCGAAACTCACCAAACATCTCAGTGATGGATCCCGTCTCGATTCCTCCTGCACAACACAGACAGAGAAAGATTCAATCAGGTGATTCAGTATAAAGTGTATTATTTTCTGACTGACAGTTCAGTGTCTCACCCTGCAGGAGTTTATCAAGCTCTTTAGATCCTGTGGAGATCTGGATGATTTCAGCTCTGCGCTGGTGGAACTCTGTCGCTGTGGTGAATCCCATAGGAACCATCTTAGCAGCCTCTGTCTGTTGGTTACAAAGTTAGAGGTTTGTACAAATCACTGAAATACAGAATAACAGATAGCAACAGCAGTGTTTCCACTGTCGGGCCAAAAGCGAGCATGCTAGTGTGTGTCAGGGCCATTCGTGTTTCCACGGTCACTTCTGGGGCTTGATCTGGCCTTTTCGAGGCTTCCTCAGGGGGCAACGGCCAGGGGTTTTCGGCCCACCGAATACCTTGGTCCAAATCAGGCCAACTGGGGCAAGAGGAGTGGTCATGAACAAAGGCGGAGTTTACATAAGTCAGTGTTACACTGTGTTATCGTACCAGGCTACATTCAACATTTAAGACATTTGAAACAATTTCCAGCTCAACTCACTTTTAGACACCAGCGAGTGCGTTAAATAACCTTTAGTTGTGATTCGATGGGCTACATATGTTAACCATTGTGATAATAAATACACACATTTATATTTTCCTAGCGTTAGTCCCGCTCATTTGCAGGGTCCACTTCATCTGAATTATCTGCACACACACACATTGGATTTGGCACAGGTTTTACGCCAGAACTCTTTCCTGATGCAACCCACACTCACACACACTCCTATGACCAATTTGGCATGTCCAAACTACCTAACCATCAGCATGCGCTACTAAAAAAATAGAGCAAGATCAGACTTTGGCAATTGTGGTTTTTAAGTGCGCTGAAAAAAGCGAAAGAGGAGAATATGGACACGGATATAGCTAGGGAAAAGAGGACAACTTGGCATGACAATTTTGCGAAAGGAGCTTGAGGTAAGTAGTTTTACGTTTTAGCGCCATGTCAAGTTGATCAATACGCCATTTCATGTTGTATTTTTATTGGCTAGTCAGTAGACGTAGGTCACAGCAGCAAACACACTGTGGGATAATCATGCTAAATTTCAGAAAATTATCACAGGCTATCGTTGTTCACAAGACCGTGACAACGGCCGTCTTTGAGCCTCTCTCACTGTACGATGCAGGACCCGCGTTTAGGAGCCACGACAACAGAAATCACCACGATTGGTCACGATCTTTGGTCCGGGACAGCTCGAAATCATACAATAATTTTTGGTTTCATGTTTCATCTGTCTCTTCCCTGTGCTTTTGTTGATACTGGACTAACGCATCCGTATAGATTATAAGATGTGTCCCAATTTACATAATTATGCACAATTCTACGACATTTTGTAGTATAAATAGTGCAAGTAGTGTTCACACTAAAATTTTCAAAAAGAAAAAGTGCACTTTAAATACCTGGATGATGCACTTAATTAACCGAAAAAAATAAAGTGTGGAATGTTGGAGACTCAACTGTCACAGCTTTAATTATGTAGCAGAGAGGCTCAGATGTTGAATAAAATTCATACACTATATGGTTGAGAACATACTAGTGTAGGAGTACGTTGTGTATAAATGTAGTGTATAGTGCATCATTTGGGACACAACTATAAATGACATATACTCTGGTTAACTGGTATCTGTATTTTCTGTCCGCAAGCTCCTTCAGTTGATTTGGCTATAAGGATAACAGTATAGTGAGACGGGAGAGATCGCTCAAATCTCCTCAGATCACAAAATTTCGCGGAAAATTAATATAAATGCTCATTCTTTATAAAGAAATGTTAAGCAAACATGATATTTTATAAATTTTTCTCTAAATGTGTAAGCCTTTGGACATAAAAGCCTTAATGGAGTTGTTTTGTGCATTCCTGTGACCACAAATAAATGGAAGCAGATGTGACTGAACAAATATGTGTTCTAATTTTATGTTGTCTTTTTATACAGTTTTCAGTCAGCAAGCCCCAGTGGAAATGCAGCTTGATTTTGGCCTTGTGGCTCGAGGTATGAAGCTATTTGCCCACGCCAGGCACGTTGTTAACCCTGGCTCGCACTGGCCCGGCAGTGGAAAAACAGCTAATGGTGACCAAGGTCTCACCAGGATCTTGTCGGCTTTGGCTTCGCTGATTCCTTTGATGTGCAGCAGCTCTTTCTTGGGCGCGTACGCAACAGCCTCCACGGTGTGAAAACCACCATCTTCCAGCTTCTTAATGTCACTGCTGCTAATGCCACACTGCTGCAGAGAGATTTACAACAACATCATCAATAAACATTTCAACTTCAAACCGTGTTTGTGTTTATATCCACCACGGCAATCGTACCTCCAGACGGGAAACCGGTTGTGGCCCAAAACTTTCCTCTTCCTCGACCTCGCCCTCCACCTCCACCCGGGATGCGTTCCTCATAGCCATATTTACTGCTCCAAAAAACACATTACACTTGTATATTATTATAAACCACTTGTGATGCTTGTAAATTAAGACTTCCTAAATTAATAATACACATTATCATCTTAAGAAATGGAGTGAAAAGCTGTACATTTAAATTTTAACAAAACATTTTTAACACCAAATCAAGGTTCAAACTCAACTTGAGTTTTAATTACTTTTCCAGGCGCTTGTGACAACTAGATAAGGATTTACAAAATTTACTTAAGAAAACGACAATATTTTACATTTTTGGACATGTAACGTTATCAAGCTATTATTTGAAATATCCACATATATTAATGAGGTAACAACACATTAAAATACGTACAGTGATGGTATTAAATGGTAATACCACAGCACTTTGATATATAGCATAGTTTTAACAGTATTCTAAGGTAAAGTTACCTCTGAGAATACCATTGTAACGTACTATTAAAAGTACCATGGTATTACAATCGGACACAGCAACGTTACTGCTATCTAATAATCAAAAGCAAAACGCGCAAATTAACTAAACTAATGCAACGATAATCGCTTATTTGTCCGTTAAAGATAGTAAACTATAGCTATTTCCCCACAGTGTAAGATATAATTTAATCAGTCTGATGTGTTTAAAAAACCCCACAGAACACAAACACACACCACCTATAGCGCTCTCATCGACATAAACAATTGACATAATCATGTTCTCACACAATAGTTCATATAAATGTGTCAGAGTAATCTTGTAAAAGTAAAGATGTGTGATTATTTCATTATTTAAATCTTTAATATCGTTATTGTTTTTGTCACTCACCCGTTGTTTCTGTTGCTGCTGCTCTGTGCTCAATCTGAATTTTCCCGCGTGCCACCGTCAAGCTACGTCACCGACGTCATGACGCCATCACGTCAACGATGTTTCATAACATCACAATCCGGATTTAAAAAAATATTTTAAATATTTGCAAAGCGATTTGTGAGGCCATTTGAAATAGACCTCAATACATTTATTTTGATTGTCAAAACATTTGGCAACTAAACATACTTTTACTAGGTTTAGTGACAACATGTTAAAATGTGTACATGGTACGGTGACTGAAGGCTAGTATATTTTATTATTGCTTGACATAAATTACACGATTTCTACTCAATTCTTGTGATTTGATTTCGATCTTGATTCAATATCGATTCATTTTGATACATATTAGGTAGATACATGTTATTTTTTCCTCAAGAAAAAAAATATCTCACCTAATGCTATGCAGAGCCCTGTCAGCTGGTATTATTATTAAAGGTGAGAAATAACAACTCAATTAAATATAATGTGTTTTTTATTGTAGTAACAACGTTATTATATTTTAATGATAAAAATACAATAAATATGTAATATAGTGCACATAGGCTTTTTACCAAAATAGCCTACTCCTCTATAGCTAATTTTTCTAGCCAACTAATGTGCATGGTCATTAAATGGCTTTCCTGAGGTAGGGTAGACTGCGTACAGTGTAGACGTGTACAGTTGAACGTGTACAGTTGAGACACCTTAAATAACTTCCGTGCGCACCAAGCACAAGTTGTGATTTATGCCGTGCACATGCGTATTAGTGTCCTCTCTGATCGTGGGAAATTTGAACAACGGACGCATTTGCGATCCGAAGATATCGGCAAAAGTTTTTTTTTTCTAAAGTAAGACGTTCACTTCACAAATGTTATTCTGTGCCCTAAAAACTCTAGAGAAAAGTGCGAGGTGGCCAGCACGTGTATCAACTGTCCCCGCGATAGAGTTCTATTGCGTCACACGCTGTTTAGTTGTTCAGTGTTATGATAACAGGTTAAACCTCGTAACTAGCCAGCATAGGACGAAATGAAAATAAAATTTGATATTTTTGATATTTAATGTAGCTACTGTTGCAATATCTGTTCGTTAAATATCTTGTTCCTGTTTTATACATTTTAACCAGTGCTAATTTAAATAAAATGATTGAATTTAAATGGATGAACAAACAAACATGTTGCCCAATTGTAATTTTCTTTATTTATCTTTATTTATTAAACCGTTGTGATTAATATAGTTTCAAAAGTCTGTACAAATGTAATAAAAACTCAGGGTTTATTGTAATTCTTTTTTTCAGGGTTTATGTTTCTGATCATCAGTAAAACATGTTAGCGCAAACACAGGCAAAGGCATCACAGAAAGTTAAACATGTAGGGCTGTGTATAGCCTACCTACTAATATAAATGTGTGAAAGACTGAAAATGTAACAACCTATTGTCTGCATTTCTACATTTATGCATTTAGCATTTATGCATTTAGCCACTAACAAGAATAACAAAACAATTCACCAGGGAGCCAACAATATGCCAGGGGCATATTGCCCCAGAAAATAAACATGCAAAACATAATATACCGTGTAAAACAAGTACATCAGTAGCATTGTATTAAAATGAAAACCTGCTACTTTTCTAACAGTCTCTCTAAGAAAATGTTTAAGTGCAGTCATGAAAAAGGAACATACTATAGGAGATGAAGATTATATTATTATTCAGCAGGGTTGTGCCCCATTCAGAACTAA
Organism: Gila orcuttii; assembly: GCA_026230005.1. NCBI lineage: Eukaryota > Metazoa > Chordata > Actinopteri > Cypriniformes > Leuciscidae > Gila > Gila orcuttii. The sequence goes on from JAPDVR010000012.1 coordinate 6,952,910, forward strand.
ATTGGGAAGTTTAGTTCCTAAATTGGAATTGAGGCAAACAGGACGCAATAAAGCAAATTTCTCTTCCTGTAAATGTAACTCCCTGTGTGCCGTCAGCAATTCAAACTCTTAAAAATTCAGGAATCAGAGATAGCTACATATGTTGCAGAAGAAATTTTGCATTTGAATTCACTATAATACTGCAACTGAATGTAAGGTTTCTATAGACAGATATGACATCTCAAATGCACAGATACAGAAGACATTCAGATGGTCTTTTTGCCGGGTGTTGGTGTTTGGTTATCGTATGGGTTTTCTGTGTTGGTGTCTTCAGTCATGTCGCTGTCTTCTGAAGGCGCCGATTCTCCAAAGAGGACGTTCGTTTTCATGTAATATATGAACAAGAAGAATCCTATAAAAACACAAGCATTTACAAGATGAATGTGGTATTATGCATGTTTTATAGTATATTAAAATAATGGGTCAGCAGAAATATTTTAGTAGACATTTTCCCACAAACATGCTGTGAACAGGGATTTTGTTTCCTTTTTTAAAGTGTATTTATAATATAAGATGACCGGCCGGCCTATGAAAACGAACATATTCAAATATTATTCAAAATTTGTTAAAGATTTTGTGAGCATATTACGTAGGAGTGAATTTCTTTATTTGTGATAACGCCTTGTAATTTCCTGTGAACATTTTCCTTTTAAGCATTTCTTTTTGCATCGTCAAATAAAACCTGTAGCTGTAGTTTGGCTTTTATTTGTCAAATAATTTTGTCAGATAAATACCTTAACCAAGTTAAGTGTTTTGTTCTCCCCTCATATTTAAAGTATAAAAAAATATTAAATATTTTCCTCATATTTTTGGTGGTTTAATCAAACTTGCAGGGCCATTAAAATGAAATATCCTTTTGTGGATCCGAGTCTAATGGATTATTTAAAAAGTCATATTAACACTCTTAAAAAAAAAGTTAAATGGGTTTAGAACCCTATAGATCTTGACTCAATTTTAAAGAACCTTTTACGGCCACTACTGGACTGTAATATAATATAATTAATAAAATATAATATTATATACTAGTAATACAATATCATATATTGGTAATATAATATAATATAATGTAATATAATATAATATAATATAATGTTTAAGAGCTCTACAGTTTCAGATTTGAGATTGTCTATATGCTAAATGTTGTTAAAATTATAATTTTAAAGTGCTTCTATTATTCTTTCTTCTAGTAGTCAGTAATTCCAGTCTCATTTCCTGTTACATACCTATATAACAATGAAACAAATTTGCATAATGCCCACATACTTCTACTTTGACCCTCAAACACTGAGCTGAGACTGGAAGAGACTGGTTTGTGTGTCGACATGTTGGGAAGAGGCTGTTTTCTGCGCTGCGAATCCATTATGCTGCACTTCAAAAGAATAAGGACTTGCGCTGGAATTAATAAGGAAAAAACTACGCCACTGTCGTATCACTGTGTATCAAGCACTGAGGAAGAGCTGAAATTCAGATATGGTAATGGACCGTTGGTTGACATGCACTGTCGTCTGACCAATCAGAGCAGTGTAGTCTCGCGGAAAGGAGGGGCTTAGAGAGATCGAATCTTTGAAAAAACTGCTTTCAGACTCTGAGAAATGTATGCAATAGGCTATATGCATTTAAATTTTCAGCAGAAAAGTTCTCACCTTGGAAGGAGTTTAGTATGGTGAATATGTAGTACGAGGGCAGACTCAGAGCTCCGAAGCTGAAGAAAGTGAAGCTCCAGGTGAGTCCCAGGAGACAGCAGAGGCCCAGGATGGTGGTGACGTCAAAGGAGGCGGTTCCTGAGCGTTTCACTGTTCCAGCTTTGCTAAACTTGCTCACCTTCAGCATGGAGAGCCATCGCAGCACCACGATGCAGGTGCAACAGGTGAAGACGAAGACGAAGCAGTAATAACCGATGTTGACGACGTAGTGGACAGTGTTGTCTAAAATCCAGCACCTGCAGGGAAAATAGTGCAGATGGTTAACAAAATGACATCTGTTTATTAATGTAATGTAATGTATATGCCAAGAGAATCATGAAAAATATCTAAATTGGATTACTGACCATTATTTTCCACACCCACAAAGTTTATTTTATTGACTACATTTAAACCAAATCTGATTTTTATTTTAAAAGTTTACACATTTAAAATTATTCTAATAGTGAGTAGAAAAGCAATACTTCCTCAACTTAATAGAAAGTAAATATTTTCCCACTTTAAGTAGGCTACACCTGTTTAACTGCTCATTATCACAAATATCTAATCAGCCAATCACATGGGAGCAACTCGATGCATTTAGGCATGTAGACATGATCAAGACGATCTGAAGTTCAAACTGAGCATCAGAATGAGGAAGAAAGGTGATTTAAGCGAGTTTGAACGTGGCATGGTTGTTGGTGCCAGCTGGCCTGGTCTGAGTATTTCAGAAACTGCTGATCTACTGGGATTTTTCACACACAACCATCTCTAGAGTTAACAGAGAATGATCCGAAAAAGAGAAAATATCCAGTGAGCGTCAGTTCTGTGGGAGAAAATGCCTTGTTGATGCCTGAGGTCAGAGGAGAATGACCAGACTGGTTGATAGAAAGGCAACAGTAACTCAAATAACCTCTCGTTACAAGTGAGGTGTAGAAGAGCATCTCTGAACACACAACAGAAGAGCAACAGCAGCAGAAGAAACACACTCCTGTCAGCTGAGAACAGCAAACTGAGGAGACAATTCACACGGCTCAACAAAACTGAGTAATAGAAGATTGGAAAAACGTTGCCTGGTCTGATGAGTGTCGATTTCTGCTGCGACATTCAGATCATCGGGTCAGAATTTGGTGTAAACAACATGAAAGCATGGATCCATCCTGCCTTGTACCAACGGTTCAGGCTGCTGGTGTAATGGTATTTTCTTGGCACACTTGAGCCTCTTAGTACCAACTGAGCACTGTGTAAATGCCACAGCCTACCTGAGTATTGTTGCTGACCATGTCTATCCCTTTATGACCACAGTGTAACCATCTTCTGATGGCCACTTCCAGCAGGATAACACATCACGTCACAAAGCTCAAATCATCTCAAACGCTCTCACATCTTAATCCAATAGAGCAGCTTTAGGATGTGCTGGAACGGGAGATTTGCATGGATGTGCAGGTGATAAATCTGCAGCAACTGTGATGCTCTCAAGACAATATAGAGCAAAATCTCTGAGGAATGTTTCCAGCACCAGTTGAATCTGTCATTAAGAATTAAGGCAGTTCTGAAGGCAAAAGAGTCCAACTTGGTACTAGCAAGGTGTACCTAATAAAGTGGCTGGTGAGCATATATATATATATATATATATTGCTTGGCATTTTTCTCACACAGTAAATATATACTCCAAAAGAGGGTTTGAGCAATGATGTGAAGATCCATTTTTGGTTCCCCATAGAACCTTTCAGTGAACGTTCTCAAAATAACTTTTTTTTTTTCTTAGTGAGAACATTTTAATAATCTAAAGAAAATGTTTCCAATATGAAGAACCTTTTGGGTTCCATGGATGTGTAAGAAATTGTAGTCTTTTTCGATCCAGATTCCACTCCAGAGTTTATTTTAGAATGAGCTCATCCCCAAAATGGCTTAATTATCATAGAGAAGAATAAAGTCAACAGTTATATTGTTTCTGCACCATTTGGGTTGATCATATCCTGAGAAAATGGTCATCAATTGTAGAATGGAATGGGTGTGGGACACCGAGAACAATCTCAGACAATGGGGTGTCTCAACTTCATTAACATACAGACTGGTACAGCTAGTACAACAGGATGCAACTTTATTTACATCAAGAGTGGTAAACTATAACAGGATAAAAGGTTTGGGATTTTGGATGTTCTGGGTTCATTCTGAAGCCGGTGAACCCAAGGTGCTTTGTTTACTTTGCCACTGCTATGCTGTAATATCTATCTTCAATAATAAATAATAATAAATCTTCAACGTCCTCATCATTTTTTCTAACAGATGTTAAAGGTTCTTCATGGAATCATCAATGCCAATCAAGTACATATTTTTTAAGAGTGTAGGTTTTCATGCATATCATTATACAATATGGCTGCCATTATATTTTAAGAATAGTGTCTCATCATATTTTTGGGTCTACTTACATGGTTACATTGCTTGTGTCCGTCTTTATGGTCTGTTCACCATATTTGCCAAAGATGAAAATGAAACTGACAACAAAAGCAGGAGGAGCTGAAACAAATAGTTGACAATGCAATTGTGGTATAAGAATCAATAGTCTGGATAGAGGATTAGATCAGACTTTAGATCTAGATCAGATTTAGTATTTTATCTGTACATATGACATGAATTCTATGTGCATTTTATATTCCAGGATGATGATGATGCCAGGATGTTGCTATTATGGTTAAGGTAGTCTGAGTGGTTGCTTACTGGCCCACGTCAAAAGCCTTCAAAGTTTATGGGAATTTTGCCAGTCAAAATTGTGCATCTGATCATATGCATATGTAAAGGTTTTCGAACTCACCCCACCCAACCACAGAGATCTTGAGGATGTAATGTTTGATGACGATTGAGTGTTTGGACATTTGCAGGCAGAGGTGTAAAGCCTCCACCGCAAACCAGGAGAAACTGGCTAGCAAGCTGTAGTGCATGAATCCAGCCATGACCCGGCAGGCGTTGGGGCTATTCGCACGTGCAACGTATTCATTAGACAGGAAGGCCAGGTTGAGCAGAAACAGCGCCAAAAAGAGATTCATCAGCACGTGGGCTGAATTAGTGGCCTTCGCTTTCCTGAAATTTAAAATGCATAAACGAAATTAGTACTTTGGATCCGTGCTTTGTGAATTAAAAATGTTTCAGGGTGAGTTGCACAATCAAGGATTAACTTTGATAATACAGTTACTTTAAACTTTAAATCTTTGACCCTGGTTTTAATTGAACAGTTAACTAGCAAGTAGTTAGATCATGCTGCATCCAATTGACATATTTCTGCTTTAACCCTTAATTTGTGCAACCCACCATATTCTGAGTTTAGTGCAAGTCAAGCTTAATTCACAGCACTTGTGGCATGTTGTTGATTAAAATTGAATAATTCATTTCCCACTTTTTTTTTTTTTTAAAGTTACAAATCTGGGTTACTTTCAATGGAAGTGAATGGGGCCAATCTGTAAATGTTAAAATACTCAATGTTTACAAGATGTAAACAACATGCATGTCAACATTATGTTAGTGTAAACAAAATTGCTTATTAATCTTTTCTGTGTAAAGTTATATTCACGTTTCTGGCTTCATTGCCACGACAATGCAACACCTAAAACGCAGAGAACAACTTTACAGCTCAAAAAATACATTCACTTTCACCCCATTCACTTCAATTGTCAGTGCTTCAGTGTAATTCAAGGCAACATTTTACATGAATCCAAGGTCAAAAAACACTTGTAATATACATTTCAGCATCACGCTTTCTCACAGAGTCTGAAATGGTTTGATAAAGGATTCAGTCTCTCTAAACCCTCCCTTCTGAGAGTCTGCTCTGCTATATTACACATTACATGAAAGGTAATACCTAAAAATCATAATAGCTGCACTTTCAAGAAATTTAGAAGACATATAATGATTTTTTGTAAGATTATTTTGTAATCAACATTACGCCACAAATGCTGTCGAATAATGAGATCATATTGGGATCTCACATTTGTGAACAGTGGTACAGAGACTCATGTCTCACCTTAAGAGGAAGTGAATAAATAATCCGATTCCCAGGAAAAACATGGAGAGGCCGCAGCCGATGTACGTGATGTAGGTGAGAGCGACAAGGTCAGTTCGGGAAATGGTTACTGGAGGACCCTGTATTAAAACATTGTTCAGTTACACAGGTCTGTCTGAACATTTGGAATCTCAAGAAATCAGTAACCACAAAATGTAGTGAAATAAATAAACTTAAATCTGAAGGGGGCAGTAGAGAATATATAATCCAGAAGGAAACGGAGAACATACCATAAGAACAGCGAAGAAAGTCAAGTGGTTGCAATTACATGTTATCTTATTTCCATCAGGAACAGTAGTACACCCTTCAGTTGTCCAGTTTGGCTTATTTCCTATATGAAAAGGAGGGACTGGTTAGTTTTAGAGAGAGTTAATGAATGTTAATTGACATCATGGCTGATTTATGATTAGAAATCAACATTCATGCTCTTCAGTATTACATACAAATCAGTATTCCGACTCTTAACTAGTTATCTATATTTCTTTTAAGATTTACAATTTTCAGTTGTATAGTAAAATTCCATCAAATTGAATTGAATAATCCTTACATATAATTCATATTATGAATTAAGAATTTTAAGAGTAAACAAAGAGCTTAATAAAACATTTTGTGTAAATCTTAATGGAAAAAGGGAATGGACCATAGTTTATGTGATTCATATTCATATCGAATTCATTTTTTAAATTTATGAATACGAATCACAATAGACAATTCCCTTGTTCCATTAAGATTTAAATCAAGTGTTTTATTAAGCGCTAGTTTTTTAACTCATTTAAAATAATTAAGAATAATATATTATTGATATACAGAATGGATATTTATCATATCCATATACCATTTAATTCAAAATATCTAAATATATAAAAACACAAAAGCATTACAGACCATTTCCATTCCATGAGTGACAAACAGGAGTTCCCATCATGTTCTGCAGAGAAATAAGAAATTTAGAAAATAAGATTTAGACTAATTTAGAAAAATAAAAAAGATACCATACATTACCTCTTTATTGCTGAAGGCCAAACTGATGTTTTCAGTCAGATTTGAAATGTGTGTGCCCATTTCGATTGCATAAACTTCATTCCCCAAAACCGTACTGTTGTTTTCATCCTTTAATAAAAATGAAATGGGATTGTTTTAGTTTTTTGATTGATGAGAAAAAGAATCAGGCTTCTATAGAAACATTAATTTTCATTAATAAATAGATTAAATAAGATCAATATCAGAAGTGAAACAGGCATTTAAATGTTCAGGATACTCAGGATTTGTATGCCTACAAAATTTATGAATACAGGTATTATTGATTATCTGTTTGCAAGAAATCTAGTTTCATTAAAATCACTAATTTAAAAGAATCTCTTGTGTTATGATGCACAAGTTCAAATCATTTAAGCGCAGTGTAAAACTTGACAAAGCCTAGTTTCCAGGAGTAGCATGATAGAATCCCTGAAAGTGCACTATAAACCTTTATATAGCCTATCTTTTGCAATATAAACATAACTCTCTATAAGCATAAACTATGCCAGTATGAAAACAAAACACAAGCCAGCCTTTGTAGTTTATGCTAATTAATGCTTGTGTATTACCTGTGAGTACAGCATGAAACAGATTTCACATGAAAAATCAAAGTTTTCTTTTATACCTTTGACATGTTGGGAAATCTGAACACACCCAGAAAAGCAGTTCCATTTTCACTTTTGTTGAATGCTTGCAGTGTGGCTTCCTTTGGAATAGTGAGAGCGTTGGGATAATCTTTCAGTATGGAAAAATCATCTATAACCTGTAAACATAAGGCGATTTCAGAGCTGAGGTACACTTTATGTTCTGAAGAGAGAAAAAAAATGTTCACCACATTATGCAGAGTTAAACAAGATGTGTATGTTTGTCATCTTTACACTTACTCTGATGCCAGTTTCTGCAGAGTAGATGAAAGCAGACTTCTTGACATCAGACACACTTTGAATTTTCGTTAAAACCCCTTTAACGCTGCCCACGGAAATAGATGCTGTGGTCAAATTCCCCATGAAAGACATCAGACTGGTGAGATTTTTCATGGCCACACTGAACAAGATACAAAATGATTTATCTTTTTGATGTGATAATATCTCTGATATAAGAGGAAACTAAAGAAAATGGTACAATTTACAACCATTGAGACACTACATAGAGGGTTAGATGGGATAAATCCCCTGTGACAACTAGCCCCGGTCTCCCCTATTTAACATGGATAGAATTGCTCATTATGGAATGACAAAAATAAAAAGATCTTATTTATATCCCTTAATTCCAATATTAAGTACAGCAAGTTATTACAGAAACCTCCTGAATATGGTCAGTTATTTTACAATTTAAAAGATAAACTGATGCCTGTATAATAAACATAACCTCTAAAAAAAAAAAAAACTGAGTAGACGTTTGTACACGTTTGTTTAAAAAAAGTACTTACGCAGCTGCTGCAGCATCTGTCTCTCCTTTATTAGTATTATTAAATAGATTTGACATTTCTGGGGGTAAATCTTTTAATTCTTTCAACTTTTGAAAAGGACTTCCACACTTAAAACAAGCTGCAGTTCCATTATCGATCATAATGGTGTTCATTTTACTTTCATCACCTGCATTATCATCTGTGTAAAAACATATAAATGAAGTTTGAATGATTAAAAACAAAATATACAGCATTATGGTTAAATGGCACTTTTATTGTGTTCAAAAAGTTATTGAGGCATATTGAAACACGTTCTTACCCCTACAGCTGGGATCATATTTTGCACGCTCACATGCCTTTGTGGCATTCAGGCAGGTCATATTACAATCTTACATACACAACACAAAACATTATAGCATATACAGCATCTGATGACACTCTAATCCATCTTTAAGATCATATTTAGACTGTTGGGATAATACTTACTTGTGTCTTGAGTTTTGTTTGAAACGGTCCAATTAAAACCTTTAATAAAGAGAACAAAAATATGCTCTTAACAGATAGGCTACCTGAACTGCAAAAGACCAACAACACGCTTAAAGTGAATGACTGTAATTTCTGTAAATCATTTTTAAAGAAAACTTTCAAGCAACACTACAAGGAATACAATTTTCAAAACTGAATGGTTTGTAATGATCCAAGGGAAAATCAGTATGTGGCGTTTTGGTTGTCATCAGTGTTGGGGAAGTTACTTTTAATATTGAGTTACTCTTTAAAAAAACAAATTGCGTTACTTTTATGGTTGTACACTTGTACACTTTCAACTAAATTTCAGAGGTGGACGATGTGACTACAACTGCATTCCTGCAAACCCAAACAATTTAGCAGTAATAAGTTTTGCTTGAGTAATTGTGAACGGATTAACCAAAATTTTGATACCGTAGGTTTTCGATTTTGCAGGTTGTTCTGAGTAAAAATATTTTGTCTTAACTTCAACCAAATAAATAAATATAAGCAAAATGAAAGATTGTTCATTCACCTTTTGCAAACCATTTTATCCAAGTGTAATTTTTGCAGGTCCCATCTATTAAACATTGATCTGATTTAATTGATCTGCTTATGTTGAGTTTGTATGAGTATTTAGAGTCTTTAGATAAAGACAAACCCAAATCTGCAAAACAACAGGTTAGAAACCAAGGTTACTCTGGGCTCAAACTTTTTTTCCCCCGAAAGAACATTTAGGTTTTCATTATGGATAATGATGCTGCAGCTCATACAAAAAATCAAGACATGAAAGGCTACTTTCAGACCCACCGCTGCCGTTTGTTGTAGATGGTGAGGTTGTATTTTCTTCAAATGAAAAAACAGTGATGTTGAAAGGTTTCCTCCCAGCTGAAATAACAAAAAAACAACAACATGGCCTTAAAAAACAATTCACCCCATCTATTTGCATTTAAATGCATGATCTTGATCTTATTGTAAAAGTTCTTCATCCACATGATTTATTTACTTTTTAACCTCATCAAATATCATAAATCAATCTTTGGCGAAACGTCAGACTTCTCTAAAGTTCCTTTCAAGGATATATATACAGTATACACACACACACACACACACACACACACACACACACACACACACACACACACACACACACACACACACACACACACACACACACACACACACACACACACACACACACACACACACACACACACACACACACACACACACACACAGTCTTTAGCTGCATCCAGAATTTGCATTCTCTCTGAGTAGGTACTTCTGTTGACCATTACAAAAGTATGTTCTATATAGTATGAATGTATGAAGCCTTTGACTTCCCATCCAACACTCTTAAAAGGAAAGATTCTTCGGTCAAGCGCTTTATATTTTATGGATTTAGTTTTAATGAATTAATTTAGTTATATATAGAACTCTATTTAACCTTTTAAAGTGACATTTTTTTTCAATAATCCATTACACTCAGATGTACGTCACAATATGGAAGAAAGGATTTGTCCATTTCATTGCAACTTTAAAATTATTCCTGTCCAGTATTGCTGCAAACTTTATCATGTTGAGTTAATGACATTGAGATTTTAAAAATATTACACTGTTAACGGCACAGAAGATTATGGTTTTCTTTCTCTTTGTTTTTGAGATTATTACATGCAAAAAAACAACAACAAAAAAACATTTTGAGGAATGTTTATACATGTAAGTCTCTCCTCACCTGGCAATCCAGAAGAATTATTACACCAAAAATCAGATTGGTTCTGTAATATGGTCCAGTCATCACCTATGTAAAGAACAAATGATAAACAATGTAGCCACCAAAAGTAACTTTTATGTAACATAATAGAAACATTTACATTTAGTACTTTACATTCCCATTTGAATCACCTTCTTTCATGTATCCCATGAAACCATCTGTACCGAGTATGAAGATGCCCCCCGCATCGTTTCCGTTGCCTGAATCGGACTGAGTTGAGGGTATTTTTTTCATAAGTATAGCACAAGCAGGATTCTCAAGGTGTTTTTCACACAGTTTTTTCAAATACCTTCCTGCAGATTTGCTATTTGAATCGGATATGCAGAAGAGGGCAAATAAAAGCAGGAGACCACAGATGTTCCACTTCATCCCTGACAGGATCTCCAGGATCCTAAAAAACATCTGACGAGCTGCAAAAAGAAAAGTGTAAAACATAAAATATATCTTTTTTTTTTTTTGCTTATAGACAATAAGAACAAATAGAACAAGAGTAATCTAAAAAATACTATTCTTGTTCTAATCCCTGAAAGGATTATTGTTATTTATTTATTTATTTCAACGTTTTTGCACTGCCAATGTCCAATAAGATTAAAGACCAGAATATTTTTTTTTTATCCTTTGAAAAAGAACTGTCCTAAACAGAGAATCCAACATCTGCACTGACACAGTGTTATGTAATATTAAGTCAAATGCCATAGACCTGGGATAAATCAACAAATAAACTCCCAATTCCAGTGCAGCGAAGTACATTTAGCAAATACTTTTCTTCAAAATTATTTTAAAAAAAAATTGAAAAAGCAAAAACGTCAAAAGTAAACCAGTGTAGAACAAAATGTAAAATCCATTACTGAATTGCATTGTTATTTTACCACTTTATTTATTTATTATAACAACTGAAACAAACGTCTTACCTGGTGAAGAGACGTGGAGTCTTTCCAAATACTTGTGTCATTTCATCAGATATAGATGGAACTTCATTTTGCATGTAGCATTTCCTCCCTCCCGCTGTGGTTTTCTGTTTTTGTTAACCACATCTCTTCATGCAAACCAGCTAACGGAGAACAGCGGGACGAGATATGGTCACTCCTGAACATACTCTTTACTGTTAGATAAGCAAAGAGTTTTGGCAGGCTTTCCGGGGTTAATGTTGGAAAGTTGATAGTAAACTGAAGTTTATATGCAACTGGACAATGACGCACAAGAAACCAGGCATCATTATATGAACATAAGCATCAACAAACATGATAAAGAAGCAAATAAGGTGATAATAAATGTGAGAGTGAAATATAAATACAAAAATGTTCAATAGACTCAAGTCATGGATTTTAAATGTTGTAGTTTTATATGAATGATTATGTAAAATAACAGTGGGTTGACATCTTGGCATATTATTTGACAGTTTTGTGTTTAGTGAAAAAAAAAACATTGTTTACATTTTACACACACATATATATATATATATATATATATATATATATATATATATATATATATATATATATTAGTCAGCACATTTAAAGTATTTGTGCCAATAAAGAAACTGACTTTCAAGAAACTTTCCCTGAACTAAAGAAATATATTTGCTTTGCCATCAATTATTTAATTGTTTATTTTATTGAGCGTTATTATTATTTTATAATCAATAGGATTTTTTAAACTTAGTTTGTAACTTTTTACATTACTTACAGTGACTAACTGTGACATTTTCTCCAATGTTTGGGTGAAAATGTAAAGTATCTCTGACATCACTGATGATTTACTGCCATTGTCACCACGAAAGATCAGTATAACTGATTGTCACAAATAACAGAGATAAAATCGCAGTCTTACAAACACAAACATGCTCCTGATGCCTAACGACGAATTAGTAAATAGAAACCCTTGTTCATTTCAAGCTCACAGTAAATGGTACTTCATCTGATTAACAAATGTGGTGTTTAGCCACAGCCGAACAAATGCAACCTTGTCAGTTTACGGGACATTTCAAAAGGCTTTCTGTAGAACATAAAAAAACATTAAAAAAATATTTTCTTACTTAGTATTTTTGTCTTGCTTCTAGTCCAAATATCTAAAAATTCTTAAATCGAGATGCATTTATGAGTAAAATGCCATAAGATATCTTGTTTTCTGGTGGAAAAAATCTAAATGAAGTGAGTTTTTCATTTAAGAAAAATAATTTTTATTCAAATGGAAACAACATTATTTTTCTTACCCCACTGGCAGATCATTTTGCTTGTTTTCAGCACAAACTCACTTCATTTTGATTCCCCCCCAGAAAACAAGACTTTAAATACATCTTGATTTAAGATTTTTTTTATATTTGGACTGGAAACAAGCATCACAATAATTTGATTAATGAATTGCAACATATACACCTTTTTTTTCAAACAAATATTCTTTGAGAAGTACTTTAGTGTAATGTATGTGAGAGAGCGATGTCAGTTTAATCATGTTTATGAACTGCTGCCACCAGTAATTCGGCATATTGTCAATCACCTGATCTGGATAATGTAAAATTCCTCATTTTGTCAAGATTCAGTACACAATCTGTGTTGGTAAATGGCATAATAATTCAAAGCTTGGCTTTGTTTCAACATTCTTATGCAGTCTGATCTGTATTTGACTTTAACCCTGTAAAGCCTGACATATGAAATCGTTTTTTTTTATTTTTTTTTTATTTATCGAACCGACAAAACTTAAAAATATATAGTATCACATTTGATGGATCAGGCTTTTATAGCTCATATAGTAAGATATAGTGAGAATATGTAACTCATACTTCAACAAATCAATTTTTTTCAGAGGCCCAAATAAAATCAAAATATGAAATTTGGTGTATTTGCTGATATTTATATTGCCAGAAAGTAAGAAGAAATTCTAACAGCTTGTAATTTAAATGAGATCTCTATAACTGTCTAACAGTCAAATAACAGACTACTTAGATTTATTATCAAAGCTCTGTATTTTTGGGGCAAATATAATACAATGCAATATAATGATGATTGAGAGATGAACAAATAACCGTTCCTCATTTGATACTGTAACAGTGGCTGTTTCAGAGGAACAAGAGTGGGATATCAAGGGTCAAATATCAAGATGGCGCCGCAGATGGCTGCCTCGGTGTGGAGCTCTCCAGCTATTGTGTTGTTTTTGTTCGTTTGTTCTGCGTTTAGTCATTCTTTTCCAATCAGTTTCACCAAAGACGAACTACTGGACATTAGGAAACACACACCAGAAACCTTTTCTACAGTTTTTGATTATTCGGACGTCTTGCAGGACATTCTCGTCGGAGGGGCAGCGTTGTTGTTCAAACGCGCGTTCAGACGCAAACGCGGGAAGCGAGCCGGCGCGCTGGTTAAACTCCGCGAGCGCGGCCTGCGCACTGCACTCCCCAGTATTCATCTCGCGAATCTCCGATCCCTTCCTAACAAAACGGATGAACTTCTTCTCCTCACCCACACTAACAAGGATTTTTTAAACTCTGCTGCTTTGTGCTTCACTGAAACCTGGCTGAGTGAAGCCATACCGGACAACGCAATACATCTGCCAGGCTTCCAGCTGTTCCGAGCGGATCGCATCGCGGAGCTAACGGGGAAAAAGAGAGGTGGTGGATTGTGTTTCTACATTAACGAAAGTTGGTGTTCAGATGTAACAACACTGAAGAAGATGTGCTCTCCTAATTTAGAGGCACATTTCTTAAACTGTAAACCCTTCTACTCGCCTCGGGAATTTTCCTCTTTCATTCTCGTGAATGTTTACATCCCTCCAGACGCGTGCGTGAGCGCGGCGCTACAACAGCTGGCTGAACAAATAGCTGAAACGGAACAAAGGTACCCAGACTCTCTTTTAATCATTCTTGGGGATTTTAACAAAGCAAATCTTTCCCGTGAACTACCAAAATACAGACAGCACGTTACATGTCCCACCAGAGACAGTAATATACTGGACCACTGTTACACCACAATAAGAAATGCGTATCACTCGGTCCCACGGGCAGCTTTGGGGCTCTCTGATCACTGTTTGGTTCATCTCATACCGACCTACAGGCAGAAACTGAAATCAGCTAAACCTGTAATAAGGACTGTAAAAAGATGGACTAATGAAGCAGAGCAGAATCTACAGGCCTGCTTTGATTGCACTGATTGGACTGTTTTTGAAGCTGCTACCAACGATCTGGATGAGCTCACAGATACTATAACATCATATATAAGTTTCTGTGAGGATACATGCATTCCTACCAGGACATTCTTATCATTCACTAATGATAAACCATGGTTTACTGGGAAACTCAAACACCTTCGTCATGCCAAAGAGGATGCTTACAGAAGTGGGGATAAAATCTTGTATAACCAGGCCAGAAACAGATTGACAAAGGAGATCAGAGTTGCTAAAAGGAACTACTCTGATAAACTGAAAAAACAGTTTTCATCCAACGACCCATCATCAGTCTGGAATGGCCTGAGGAACATCACCAACCACAAGTCACCATCCCCTCGATCTGTGGACAATCAACACCTGGCTGACGATTTAAATTCATTTTACTGCCGGTTTGAAAAGCCCTCATTCACACCACACACCCGGTCTGATCTGCAATTCACACATTCACCATCACCTCCTGCACTCCCACTCCCCCCCCCTCCTGCCATCCAACCTGAGCTTAAGTTCTGTGTGGAGGACGTGAGCAGAGTCTTCAAAAAACAGAAGACTAGGAAAGCCTCAGGCCCAGACGGCATCTCATCTGCTTGTTTAAAAGCCTGCGCTGACCAATTGGCCCCGGTCTTCACGCAGATCTTCAATAGATCATTGGAGCAGTGTGAAGTTCCCTGCTGCTTCAAACGCTCCACTATCATTCCTGTCCCCAAAAAACCCAAAATCACTGGACTTAATGACTACAGACCTGTCGCTCTCACGTCTGTGGTCATGAAGTCGTTTGAAAGACTGGTGCTGGCCCACCTGAAGGACATCACCGGACCCCTGCTGGATCCCTTTCAGTTTGCTTACAGAGCAAACCGGTCTGTGGATGATGCAGTCAACATGGGACTGCATTATATCCTGCAACATCTCGACAGACCAGGGACTTATGCAAGGATCCTCTTTGTGGACTTCAGTTCGGCCTTCAATACCATCATGCCTGGTCTTCTCACAGCCAAACTGACCCAGCTCTCCATGCCATCCTCGATCTGTCAGTGGATCACCAGCTTCCTGACGGACCGGCAGCAGCGAGTGAGACTGGGGAAACACACATCCAAGACACTCACAATCAGCACTGGCGCCCCTCAAGGGTGCGTTCTCTCCCCACTGCTCTTCTCCCTGTACACAAATGACTGCACTTCTAAAGACCCCACTGTCAAGCTCCTGAAATTTGCAGACGACACCACTGTCATCGGTCTCATCCAAAACGGTGACGAGTCTGCTTACAGACTGGAGGTTGAACAGCTGGCTGTCTGGTGCAGTTATAACAACCTTGAGCTGAACACGCTCAAAACAGTGGAGATGATCGTGGACTTCAGGAGGAACAGCCCAGCACTCCCCCCACTCACCATCATGAACAGCACTGTGGAAGCAGTGGAGTCATTCAGGTTCCTGGGCACTATCATCTCTCAGGACCTGAAGTGGGACAATCACATTGACTCCACTGTGAAAAAGGCCCAGCAGAGACTGTACTTCCTTCGCCAGCTAAGGAAGTTCAACTTGCCTCAAGAGCTGCTGATTCAGTTCTACTCAGCCGTTATTGAGTCTGTTTTATGCACTTCCATCACTGTCTGGTTTGGTTCAGCTACCAAATCAGACATCAGGAGACTACAACGGACAGTCCGGACTGCGGAGAGGATCATTGGTGCCCCCCTGCCAACCCTCCAGGACCTGTACTCTTCCAGAGTGAGGAAGAGAGCAGGTAAAATCATCACAGACTCCACTCACCCTGGACACCTCCTGTTTGATCTGTTACCGTCAAGACGGCGACTCAGATCACTGGCCACAAGAACATCTCGGCACAGGAACAGTTTCTTCCCACAGGCCATCTCCCTTCTGAACAGTTAACATATCTCCCAAGGCATATGCCTGAAGTGCAATACTCCCACTGTTTAGTACAATATCTTTAAAATTCAGGTGATATTTATATTTATATTTATTCATACTATACAAAATACTGTAAATATGTTCATTATCTGTAAATGTTTATTCTGACAAAACCCAACTGTGACCATATATTTTTATAGTACTTTCATATTTTTTTATAATTTTATTCGTAGAATTTGTATTACTATTTGTATTACTATTACTTGTTGTATCTGTATTTGTATATGTGCACTGGAAGCCTCAGTACCAAAACAAATTCCTTGTGTGTGCAAGCACACTTGGCAATAAAGCTCTTTCTGATTCTGATTCTGATTCTGATTCTGATCCAGATGCAGCAAACATTTATTCAAACAAACATATAATAAAAGTAAATCCAGGCAAAACTGATGAATGCAGTCACGGGCAAGGAAGGCAAACAAAACTGACAACAAGCACACACATAACATCCATAGAAGGACAACAGCAGACAAAGAACATGAGAAACAGATTGGTGAACAAGACACACCTGGGAACAATCATGAACTAATCAACAAGAACAACTACAAAGGGCTACAAAACATGGCAAAGAACAGGAAATAACATAAAAGTCCACACAAGACAAGAGGAACACAAGACAGGAATCATGACAGATACTTACATTTTAACATGATTTTCCTAAAATAAAATTATGGATAATCAAGTAAACATAAGTTTCTTCAGTCCAGTAATTTTCATAAGTTAATAACACTATAAAAGTGATTCTCATGTTTACTTTATAAGAATTTGTAAAAGTTGAAAGACCTTTTACATGCTAAAAAATGTATTAAATAGTAAAACTATAATCATACGGCAGAAGACATGTAGTAGATTGTTCAACAGGTTTTTCAGCAAAGTTTTGATCATGTTCATAATTTAGAGGCCTTTAGAAACTTGCATATTAAATATGATACAGTAGGCATTATGGTTAACCTTAGCATGGTCATATCGTCATCAGCTCATAAAACATGACTTTTAAAACAAGGTTTAAGTATTCATTAGCTCTTCGTTTTGTATTCTTGTTTGTGTTGTGTTCAGTCATTCTGAACATTTCCTTTCTTCATTTGTACTGTTGATTCTCACTAATATCAGGTAGAATGTCAGGGGTCATTCTATGAAACAGTTGCTAGAAAATATAATTTCAAGTTATTACGTGAAATATTTTTAAGCATTCTATTAAAGAATTTCTTCGGTTTTCTTTTAAAGCATTTCTTTATGAGCTAACAAATCATTGTTACATTTATATGTTAATATATTTTGGAATGTACTTTCAGAAAGGTGTTCAATTTGACATTTCAATTCTCCCTGATTCTCCTCAGAAAGAGAATAAAATGCTGATATTCGATGCAGTGTCAGGGTTTCACCAGTAGAGCACGCTATAACATATATATTTTTTGGACACTGTGAAGTGAAGTAACTGTCCTGAAAGAGAAAATAAAGTTTAAACTGAGATCTGACCTCAATAAATAAGATTTTAAGTATTAGACATAAAAAATGTCCAACCCTGACAAAATGTGTTCAGATTGATTACAGTTATTATAGGTCACACATAAACTGTTTTGTTTGACATTTGCAGGGGCACATATTATGACACAACACACATCTGAAAACAAAACTGCTTATCTCACACCTCAGGAATGTGTGCTGTTTTCTTTTCTATTTTTAGAGCCCAGCTGTATTTGTGGAACTAAGGTGGTTTGAACATCTGTTTTTTCAATGAACTGGAACAGGTTTATAGGATGCAGGTGCTCAACACAGGAGATCCCATGGGACCCTATTGGACGCCAGGCTGCAGTTTGCTGACATCACCTGTCACCACCTTCCCTTTGGGCTCCGGCTGAGGGTGGAAATGTTTCCATTGATCCGGGACTGCTGTTGTTGACATCATCTCTGGGATTTCCAAAGTAGTGTTTTCTATACACACACACATAGGCTACCTATATGTTTTCATACAGAAGTTTTCATTTTTTTTTTTTATATATAGGCTACTTTGGCAAATTGAACTACTATATGATTCCAGCTACCAATAAGAGTAGCTGTCGTTGTGGTACTCTCAGCTGCATTTAACACTATTTACCATCTTAAAATCTTTGATGTTTGTACAAAAGTGACAAGGAACATGAGCCTAAAATTGCCAGTGCCACAGCATTTTTAATTGTACAATTACAAATAAAAACTAGCCGTAAAGTAATAAAGGACATTATGGTAATGCCAAAATTGGTCAGATATGGAGTGACATGGATATGGTAGTCTAGTAAAAAGTTCAACAATATTAATGATCTGCCTGCATTGACACCATTGTATGAGAACTGTACTGAGCTGGACGATGACATCACTGTTTTCTCCAGTGCTGCTGTATAGATAAATGAACTAAACTAATAACCTTTTTACAACAGAAATGAATCAACACTGAACTTACTGAAGCTGGACTATGACACTATTATCTTCTGGAGCTGCTGTACAGTCAAAACAAACTTTGTTGCATTAGTCTCCTGTTTATCACTGTAGGTGCTTTGAAACAATCTGTATTGTAAAAAGTGCTATATAAATAAATGTGACTTGACTTGACTCTAGCATATAGGATAATTAACTAATTATATCATCTTGAAGGTGAACTAATTAATAGAAACATTCAAACATCAAATTTAATAATCACCGGTGTGCCTCAAGGTTCAGTGCTGGGTCATCTTCTTTTCTGCATCTACACAACCTTACTGGGCACAATCATAAAGGCACATGGCTTATCTAACCTCTGCTATGCAGATGATACACAGCTCAAACTTTCTTTTAAACCTGATGACCACTGCAGTCTCAGCTCGTATCTGCCTGCCTTTCAGACAACTCTGCTTGGATGAAGGAGCGTCATCTGCAGCTCAACTTTGCGAAGACAGAGCTCCTTGTAATCCCTGCAAACCCAACAGTTGACCACAACATCACAATGCAACTGGAGTCCACAACACTAAACATGCAGGACAGTAAGGAACCCGGGGGAAGTGCTTGACGACCAGGTGAGCTTTTCCACCCACATCTCAAGCAGATTTGCGCTCAATAACATCAGGAAAATCGGACCCTTCCTGTCATAGCTACTTGTCCAAAAGCTTGTAATTTCAAGACTGGACTACTGCAATGCTCTACTGGGGGCTTCCAACCAGCACGACAAAGCATCTCAGCTCATCTATTCTTCAATCAGCCTAAGAGAAATCATATTACACCCTTCCTGATCTCAGTTCTAACACTGGCTTTCAGGACAAACCACTAAAACAGCTCCCCCTATACTTCAACCCACTACTATAAAATATATGCTCCCTCCCACCAGCTCAGGTTACTAAATGAGAGACGTCTTGTTGTTCCTTCACAATGAGGCAAAAAGTTACTCTCCAAAACCTTCACTCTCTCTGTTCACTCTCTGGTGGATTGAGCTGCCAACCTCCACCCGAACTGCTGAGATCATCACATCTTTTAAGAAGCCGGTGAAGACGCACCAGCACTTAATGTCCTCACACTCTTAAACCAATGCACACAAAACAATATGCATTTCTTCTCTTCTCCAGTTGGTTCTACTAATGTTGTCTAATAAACCTGGCATTGTGTACTACGATTGTTGGCTCTTTGATAAATGCTTTGCTCTTCTTCTGTAAGTCGCTTTGGATAAAAGCATCTGCTAAATGCATAAATTTAAATAATTTCTCATCTGAATAAGCGGGGAATATTACTGTAGGATACTATACACTGATATTCGTTTCTTCAATTTTTTATACTATTATAATTTATAGGATTTATTAATATTTTGAATTCACTTTTATTTTTGTTTTAGTGAATTTGTGTTTTTCTTATTTTTATTTATTTTCTATATAGCTTTTTTTATCATTTTATTTTTTTTTATAAATTAATTTAATTTAATTTTTATTTCAGTTTTAGTTTAGTACTTCAACTTCAGCTTATTTATTACAATTAGTTGGTTAGTTTAAAAAAAGTTTTCATATAATATTTTATATTTTACTAATAAAATATTTTACTTTATTTAAGTTTTATTTCATTTTCTGATCTTTTTAAAATAGTTTTAAAAATATATATTTTTAGTTAATAACAACACTGTTTCAAGTACTGTATGTGTTATAGTGACTGTCTTTTACAGGCATCCTAAACTGTAAAATCTCTGAATACTGTGGTCAGGGCAAAACCGGCAGAGATTTTCTTATAGAATCTTCCTTATAAATCAAAGATTGGACTGGATATCTGTATAGGCACTAGTCTTAGATTATTGCCAATGTGGCTTAAATACTTTATTTATTAAACTGATTATATTTATCTAGATCATTGAGACTGCTAATTGCTTTGCCAGTTCCTTCTGGTTCAAGTTTGACAATAATCTGTATACCTTGAAGCATGATGTCATTCAATCTTACAACCATGATGTCACTTCTGATTCGTCTTCGGTTGTGCTCATTCATCTGGGGACTCGTTCTT
The DNA here is from genome assembly GCA_026230005.1 of Gila orcuttii. Taxonomy (NCBI): domain Eukaryota; kingdom Metazoa; phylum Chordata; class Actinopteri; order Cypriniformes; family Leuciscidae; genus Gila; species Gila orcuttii. Next base: position 6,973,948 of record JAPDVR010000012.1, read on the forward strand.
CTTGTTAGGTGAATCACGCACTGCTCTCCACACATCTAAAGTTTAAACACAGGAGAATGACAAGTTAAAACTTTCTGGGCCAGTTAGACCCCAAATATGATGTTGTAAATGATAAATGTGTGATATATAGATTATTAAATGGCTCAAAACTAATAAAATAGATTGCAGCTAAAAAGACATGGCAACACTACAGTGTCCTTGTTACAATGTAATTATACATTTAAGTACTGAGTAATATTAAGCAACTACATGTACTGTATACTATAGGGTTAGGGTAGGATTAGGATTTGGTTGAGGGTTAGTTGCATGTTATTATGCACAATTTACTGTTATTACTATGGTAAGTACATGTAATATATGTAACAAGGACACTGTAAAATAAAGTGTTACCAAGTAAAAAAGTAACCAAAGACGTTTACAAGTTGTTGTTGTTTTTTCCTGAAAGAACCAATGTAAACAACCAAACTGACATATGCCGAACAGGAGCTACGCAAATATTAGCAGTGAATCATAGCAAACACCGTTGCAGTAATACAAATATGTGTGAACAAACACAGAAGTATGATTTTTATTCCCAGAGCAAAAAGTGTGTTAATGGAGGCCTGTTTGTCACACAAAATACTTCATGAGCAGACCGGCAGCAACAACATCATGTTTGGCTAGCATTTGGATGACTGACAGAAGCCTAACCACACCCTGTTTTAGCAATTGTGGTTTGTTACTAGGAGTCCACGTTGCTGCTCGGCCAATCAGGTTGAAGAGAAGTTGACCTTCTGCTGTGGGTGTATCCCTTCAGGGCAAAAGAGAGCAGCCGCAAAAAACATATGAATGACTGAGAGATCGTCATGAGCAGCCAATGAGGAAGCAGCACAGATCTCACCAATCACAGTTGCTTTCTGTTCTTTCGGACAGTTACCAAGTCACTGTTACTGCCTGGGTAAGCTGGGGCTGCCTGCTATTGGTTGAAAGTGCAGAAAACTCAGCCCCTGATTGGCTGAATTAACACACGCCGTTGCTATGGAGCTGCACCAATCACAGAGAGGCAGAAGTCAGCTGTTTGGTTTCTAGGCAGGATTTACTCACTGAGATGTTTTGGCGGGAGAGCAGGGAGGAAGGAGGGGGTTGTAGAGTGAAGTGGAGGATGTGATGTGTTTGTGTGTGTGTGTGTTTTGCTCTTCCTCTTGTAGGATCTTTCTGATGCAACATGCAGTTGTGAGGGAGGTGTCTCCTGGCTCTTGTGATTTTTTTTTTTTTTAACAGGTCTTTACTATGAAACAAGAACCAATGATGTAGCTGTTGCCACGGAGGCAGCGCCAGCGTTTGTTTTGCCTCGCTCTCATCTCTCGTACTTCCCCATCCACAGTTACCGTAGAAACAGAGTCACATTGAGTCTATTTCAATCCTCTTCCTCTAGTCAGTGATTTGTCTCTACCTTATCCTCATCTGAAACCATCCCAGCATTTCAGCAAAATGAAATCCCTGCCAGCAATGTGTTGTCCTGCACTGACTAATGAAGTTCGTATGCAGGCTTAAAACATTCAGACAGGCTTGTATAAAGCTTACACACTATAAACTAAAAGTTCCTTACATGTTAATCAGCACATTCTTTTTTAGAGTTCCCTAAGAGTAATTATTCTTTAAATTAGCTATTGCGATCTCAAGGTTGAGAAGCGCAGCAACAGTGTGTGCAGGAATGCTGAGCCCAACGGCTGTCGGAAAGGATGATGTCATCGCAAGCGAGTGAGAACAGGAAGACTGTAATATTCAGGTGACTCACTTCCCATTTACAACAAGCGCACTTGAACTGTGCACTTAAATTCTGGCTTAGGCAGCATGCACAAAAATGTAGAAAATGGAAAAGTGTACAAACTGATCACAATAATAACTTGTAAGGTTGACAGATATCAAGGTCAGTGTATATGTCCACTACAAAACAACAAAACAAAAACAGCAAGCTTTCCTGTGGATATTGAAGATTTGCATGGACAACAAAATCAAATTAAATTTTGAGACAAGTATTCCTCAATCCAGGAAAAATCCAAATCCATTAAGTTCTTTCTTTCATTGAAAAAACAACAATAAAAAGTGAATATATTTATTTCTACTCAATAAATAAAAAAGATCAATTTACACACACACATATATGTAACCAGTACTCGACCATTCTCTGAGTGGGATTCGAAACCGGGGTCTCTGGTGTGGGAGGCGCACACGCTAACAAGGACGCAAAACACAGCAGCCTCTAGCGTGAGTCGCTAGCGCGTCTCTTGAGGCCAGGGGAGTGAGGTTTACATGCACAGCTCTTACTGGCCTACGTCTGTTACATGCACACACACACACACATATATAAATATATATATATATACACACAGTATATATATATGTGTATATACTCACAGATACAGTGTTAGGGTAATGCTAGTTATGTAATCAGATTACTCTTTTCAAGCAACGAGTACAGTACTATGTAGTAAGATGCAGAGGCGTTGTGTGTGTGCTATGTAAACAACATGATGGTTATTGTAGTTCTAGACTAAATGTGAGCATTTACTCATATCACTTGCACAAAAACAGATTCAGTATTCCTCAAAATGAATAAAAACAGTGAAATGCAAACTCAGAATATTACGCAAACCTACAATAATTAAAGGTTAAATTACACAAACATACTTTATGTATTTCATCTCATTTTATTTACCAATGCCTTTGCAGCTGACCTTTAATTATCAAATTCAACCATACCAATTAGAAAAAAACGTCTTAAGGTAAACATCACATTTGTGCTTCATTTTTGGTTTTGCTGAAGAAAGAGTGGTGAACTTTCTTCTCCTGTGTCCTATTCTTCTGTAAGCCAGAACGGCAGCACAGCTGAATGGTTTGTTTGAGCTGCGCCCTCTACTGTACAGGCATGAATTTGCATTTCCTGCAGCCTGAGGCTTATTCCACCCTTTTGGTTTGAAAGAGACATTTGTACAACTTTATTGCAAAACAAACAAGCAAGCCTAGCCCAGACGAAGAAAATTATTGGAAGAGTAATGTAATGCATTACTTTCTATAGAAAGTAACTAAGTTACGGTATTAGTTACTTTTTTATGGAGTAACGTAAAATTGTAACTCATTACTTTTTAAAAGTAACTTCCCCAACACTGGCCTGGAGTGGCCATTGGGAGAATTAGGAAAATTCCTGGTGGGCCGCTCATTAATCTGGCCGGTAGTACCACTTCGACATACTGTAAAGTCAGTTTCACACGGGATGCGGAAAACGCAAGTCTCTAGACAGAAAGGATACTTCACACACACGGAAAATGTGTGTTACATTATTAATAATTGTTGATAATTTATGCTATGCATTAAAAAGTATCATTTTATAGATGAGCATAATCTATATTTGTATATTTTTCAGGTGTGCTATCAATAAGTTTGATGGTAAAATGTTTGCCTAAAAATTTTAGTATGCTTTTTGTTATTGTTATTGGAAGCATTGTGTAAACTATTAAGAATATATATATATATATATATATATATATTATATATATATATATATATATATATATATATATATACATACATATATATATACTCTCAATAGTTTACACAATGCTACCCGGAAGTACGTAATCTGTCATGTGACTGATAATTTGCCAAAAACAGCAAATAGAACAAATCCTCCAAAAATATTTTATCGCTGTTAAAAATCTACAGTAATAGGCTATAATGAAATAGCCTACTTGCAATATCCAGTTGGAAAACGTTTCGTCACAATAAGGCTGTCAATGGAAGCACGCTTTTCTCAAATTTTGATTAGTTTAAAGCAATTTAAATTTATTCAATAGCTAAATCCAACATCAAAAGCGGCATTAATCTTTTTTTTTTTTAACACGACCAATAATCTCAAAAATTTGAATGGTTTATTGTGATAAAATTGCTGAAATGCTCCGTTTATCCTTAGAAAGAGACTGTCAGAGTCAACACACAAACCCTAAACTGACCTTTTCCCTCGGGCACCAACAACACACCGACTCCCGCCTCTTTGGCTAATTATCATATCATATTACGTCAGCGGAGATGGGCGGGACTTTCGCCACGCTCTTGTCCAATACAAACAACTCGAGCTGAGGGCGCAGAATGAAAACGGAGCGAGTCTGTGTTAGTAAATACAAGCAGAGTGAAGACGGAATAAAAGAGCTCTGACACAAAAAGCGGAATAAAAACAGCACTGACAGACACATTCAAGCGCTGGCGGTGAGTGTCTCCTGTTTCTGTCTCATTTGCTCCAGTTTCATTCTGTAGTTTTGGATTTTGGTGGTTTGCTCTATTGAAAGAAGAACTTAAGTTACTGTTTTTGTCAGGAAAAACAAAACAAAGTTTCAGGGTTTTGATCTGTGAAAGTGTTAAATTACAGAATAAAGGTCATAATCTAATACAATGAAATATTCCCAATATGATGTTCTGATTCAGATGTCCATCTAAACTTTAAAAAATCTGAAATATAAAAGAGTGACATTCACTTTAAGGTTCATGGTGTCGTGATGCTTTCTATTTTGGCATTACCTTATGGTAACGTTATATGTTTTAGTTTGGTTTGTATTCCCTGCTGAAACAACACCGTAACCCAGCCTAAAATGGCTTTCTAAATAATTGGAGGGATTGATGATGGTCTTCAATTGTCTTTCAACCTGGCCAAGCAAGTCCACCAACCCCCCCACCCCCCCACCCCCCCAACCCCCAACCCCCCAACCGGTTCACAGCAGGGATAAAGAGTGTTATTCGCATTGATTGATTGATCTGTCCATGTGATAATCAATCTATTAACACAAATGTAATTAAAATATATAAAATATCTGGGTTTTTAATTTATTATTTGTCTTTTTGACTTCAGACTTAATTTCAGACAAATTACACACCTATGCATTTCTGAAAACTCTTCATGCAACTCTTTATGCTTTGTCAATTTGACTAATGTCACTGTACTGCATCTTTAACTCTCAATTGATCAGATTATTCACGAAGTCATATACTGACTTGTTATGATGGTACAGATTTGAAATGTATTGTTTTCTGGGAAAACTCTTTTGAGCACAAGCCTTAAACTTCCTCTCGTTTGTACGAGGCTCCTTTGAAATGTTGCCATTTGACGTTTTGGCGGTTTGATCTGTGACTATCTTAGTCATCTCACTGCACTTTGATGCCAGAAGTTGCACTTATGCGCTGATCAACTGTCTGATCGTAATGCTTCATTGTTAAACCAAATAAAATGCACGTAATAACTAAAACCTATTTAGATCAGGCATGTTTGGTTGTTCTTGTGAATGTGGGTGGGTGAGCTCTCTGTGAGATTCAGTGTTTGCATAAGGCCAAGTGTCCTAAAACGCACTGGAGAGGAGAGGGAGGATAAACAATGCTAAATGCAAATTATAAAAGGCTTAGTTAATATGATAACTGTACATGGTTTGGGTTAAAAAATAAATAAGCTTATCAAAGTTTAAAAGGGAAGATAAATCACCATGTTTTATGTTGTTAATGTCCAAAGCTGTGCGTCCAATCAAATTTTGGGACAAATTCATCTGCCACTTAGTAGTAAGCCAATAAATAAACAATATATTTAAATGTTTTATTTTGTTTACTTTTGTGACAAATTAACATTTTTGTCATTGTGTGAAGCAAAACCACTGCACTAGAAAGAAAAACAGAAACAAACAATCTTTTTTGAGGCCCTGTGTAATATACGGGAAAAAATGAACAGCATGTGAATTCCAATATGCCACTGAGTGACAGTCTGTGTTATATTTCATGGCAGTTTTGCTGACTCCGCCGATGGATGATGAGGAGGAGGAACAGCTTCCTCGCTGCTGTGAAACACCACTAAGAATCAAGAGCTCAGAGAACGGAGACGCCCACCGTCGAGCGGTTAACAGACACACACGCTTTGAAGACAGATCCACGCAGACATTGAGCTCTGTCCTGAATTCAGTGAGAGTCGGAGATATGGCACCGTTCCAGGGTTCAGGGAGAGACACATCATCTCCCTGTGGAGCTGTGGATACCAGGACTGCATTCAGGGCTCACTGTGGATCCAGGGGCCTTGCTTCACTTATTATGGCCCCTGGGGCTCCAGGGCCAAGAGCACTTTTTCATGGTAGGGATACATCATATCATTATATGATTATATCATATGATTATGAGATTGTATTATGGCCAAACACAAATTTAACCCCATTCACATTATAGTGCCAGAACTATTTTTTCCCCATTTCTTTATATGTATATATTTATTAGGGATGCACAGATATGAAAATTTTGTCCGATACTGATAATTCTTTATATTTGAAAGCCAATAACCGATAACATAAAAAAACCTATGTATGGCGATACCGATATATTGTGCATCCCTAATATATACATATAGAGCAGCTATACATTGTATAGCGCGAAAAGCGCTATACAAATAAATTTGAATTGAATTGAATATATATAATATAATACGGATAAATTACATAGAAAAACTAATTGAATTAGATTAGAAAAACAGATAAAATAGATACATGTATAATTAGATAAGAGAGAAAAAATAAATAAAAAACTATACCTAATGGCATTTTCAGTGCCATTTTTTCCCTGTTCATTTTTATTTACTGACCTTGGATCACATGTAAAATTTTGTTGAAACTGAAGTTAAAAATTAGACCAAGGTACTAATCTGTATTAAAGATATTGATTTTCATTCATAAATATTTTATATAATATATATAATATATCCTAATAGTTATTATATCTCTATACAATAATAATAGAAATATGGCTTTTATCTTGAAGGAAATGCTGGATTTCGTGCACATTTCCCCGCGCTGTTCGAACCTGTCCCGGATGGTGTACAAAACGTCGAAGAAAGGGAGGCCGGCGAAGGGAGACCAGAAGAAAAAGAAGATGAACGTGACATGGGAACTAGCGTGGAGATTCAGATTGGACGTAAATTGCGTGAAATGGGGGATCAGTTTCAGCAGGAACATCTTCAGCTGGTAAGAGTGATTTCAGATCATACTAGTTCAGTTTCCTTTCTTCACGGCCGATGTGAATCAAATGGGTAAAAGAGTTGCACAGGCGTGTGACAGAGTCGGTGGTTTCTGTCACAACGTGCAATGACACCATCGTCTGTTGTTATTTCTATGCCGCTCATGCAAATGCTCAGAGGGAGCAATGACATCATTATTGGTTTGCTCATCCTGTTTACTCAAGTTCTCTTAGATTTTATCAATTTTACTTAAAACGATGAATACATACATACATACATACACACACATATATATATATATATATATATATATACAGTACACCAATAACCTTTCAGTAATTGAGGAGTTTAATTACTAGATTATGTTTATATAGCAAACTTATTTATAAAGGCTGATTGACTATTGAAACATTATTATTTAGTTTTAATTAAGGTTTGTGGTAAAATCTGATTAGTTTAAAGTGTTTATCTGGGTAAGTAAATAAATAAGAACAATATGGGAGATACATGGAAAAAATTGTGTAATTTAACTTTTTATTATATAATTTTGAGAAGTGCCACATTTTATCATGTAAATATGCCCATCGGAGGATTTTTTACAATGGTTTTGTTGTAGATGTATTTTAAAAAGTACATTTAAATTACAAACAGCAGATGAAGACAACTTGGTCTTGTTTAATCATGTGTGACTTTTTTTTTAGAGGTAAACATTTACCATGTGTGAGACTTATCTATGTTAACATTTATCCAAAGTGACTTTTACATTTATAAGAGAGGCATACTAACTCACACCCTCTACATGATTTTAGATTTATCAAGGGTTTGAAAGTTGGCAAGTCCAGCATCTACCCAGGCTGGTTGTAGTTTGTGTGTGAGCTCAGAAAGAGGATGTGAAGTGTGTTTATACTGCTGGCTAAATTTAGACACACTAAAAACTCCACGTCAGCAGACATGTGACCACAATCTCAAATGTAACACCTTCTTTAGTAACACTGTGTGTGTGTGTGTTAAATGCTGAGCCGCTACAACTGAGATGTCTTAATGAACATGCAGATTGTACGCTTTATAGACCACGGAAATGCCGTCATGAGCTCAGATACAATTAAAAACCTGAGACTTCATGTACTCACAGATGGCCCAAAGGGCGGTTGAATAACTTAAAAACTTGAAAGATGACAATACAATTAAAAATAAATGGGTCAGAATAATTTAAATAAGTTCATCCTAATTACAGCTTTGCTAACTCTTTTACATCTAGCATGCCTTCAGTAAGAGTAGTCGCTTATGCAACATACTGCAATAGTCAAGGCTGAACTACAACACCTACTTACAACACAGATTGCCTCACTGCTGATTGGCTGCTTTAACTGTCCATCAGGGGGATTTAGAGGGAAGGGGAGGAGTTTGAAGTGAAGCTTGAGGCCACAGCGCCATCTCATGGCAGATACATGTAATTTAAAAACAAACATGAAATCAACATTGACCCAATTTACTTTCTTAAAGGAACAGTTCACACAAAAATGAAAATGTTGTCATCATTTACTCACCCTCAAGTTGTTTACAACCTGTATGAGTATCTTTCTTCTCTTGAACACAATAGAAGATATTTTGAAGAATGTTCAGTTGATGGTAGCCATTGTTTTTTTTTCTCCTATGGAAATCAATGGCTACCGTCAAGTGTTTGATTACCAACATTCTTCAAAATATCTTCTTTTGTGTTCAACAGAAGAAAGAAACTAAAACAGGTTTGGAACAACTTGAGGGTGAGTAAATTATGACAACATGTTCATTTTTGGGTGAACTATCCCTTTAATAGAGGCTCCTGGTCTTATTGTGCATTATTTATTTAAAACAACTTTGCTTTTTGACTGACGGGGAAAATTAAGTCATTGTTTTAGGCAACTGATGCAAGCAATGCAGCCTTCACTTGGAAATATATCAAATTATTGAAGAAAAATGGCTTTAGTTATAAAATGGATAGTTTCATAATAACTCCTCTCCTGTCTTATTAAATGCAATATCATATTTAACCTACAACAGATATTTCACCTGATGAATAATCATTTTTGGTTTATTTTTGTGCAGTTCACTCACAGGGGCCAGATGGGTTTGTTCCAGCTAGTGACATCGATCTACAACTTCCTTTTTCCTCAAGAAGGAGCCCAAAATGCAAGAGCCCAGAGATGAGAGGCCACAGCCCACCTGTTCAGGACCCAAATGAGTTTTACACAGCACTGTAAGATCGCAGATCTGGATTTATGTGGCTCAGAAACTGTTGTGGAAAGAAGGTTGCCGCTGGTCAGAGACTTCCCTCCTTTTCCCGAAGAAGCCATTCTCAAAATGGAGCATTGGAGTAAATTTTCTGCAGGTTGCATATCAATATAAAGATATTCATATTCTGCCTTATGTTTTCCAAACATACGTTCACATATGAGCGTATTCCAGCGCAGTGGATGCCTTAATAAAACCCTCAGAAGAAGGAAGAACTGATTTTCTAGGCAACGAGCTGTGAGAATACTCAATGTCCACACTTATGTGTGCGTTTGAGTATTTGTGCTGACTTTAATACAACTTCTGAACTCTGACGCATCCCAGAACAGAATATTGATCTTTCCCTGCTGGTGTATCACGGATAGTGCTTGATTCACTGCTGTTATCAGCGTTATTGGGACAGAGTTGAAGGACAGAACAGATGTGACCATACATAATCCAAAGGCCAGTAACATGCTTCAGAAAGAACTCAAAGTTTTGTTTAAATGCAGAAAAACAACTTGAACATCAGGTTGTACTACCTGTATATCAATAATGAGCCATTTCTGAGAACAAGAAGACAGATATGATTTTTGTGATTTTAAAATGCTGAAGAGGATCATGTTTTCTCATTAAGAGAGAATGAACCATAAAATCAATTTTCCAATTTTAACTTTTCTGAAATATTAGTTTGCCTTAATTAATTAATTCTGCTGTCATGTATCACTGACAATGCATAATGACATGATTTATTTCAGGCACTGAAGTATTACCATATAATAGTGTTTAAAGCATCTCTATAGAAATTGGTGATTATCAAAATGTGCTTAAAGAGCAATACACCAAATCATCTTTTACAGTTCAACTCAAGCGATAAATGCAATCAATAATATCTAACAAATATACAAGTTACATAATGAGAATTTATCAAAGCTCTAGGAAGAGTGTTAGTATGTATATCAATCAATAGTTATTATAAAGAGGTTTTTATTACTGTTAATGTCTTAAGAGGGAAAGTGTCCTATAGATTAATTAGAGGGATAGTTCACTCTAAAAGTAATATTGTCATCACTTACCCACCTTCCTGTCATTCTGAACATTCCTGTGTAATTTTCTTTCTTCGTCGCTAAAATGTTATTGATTTTCACCAGGGCAGCACCATTTTAATTTTGGCGCGAATAAAAATATTATGTGATGGTGGGATTGAAGTAACGACGAAAAATCTTTTAAAAATTGTGAGTTTTGAAAATTACATGTGATATAGGACTTTTATATAGTGCATGCCAAAACTCGTTTCATCCGCGTACAATTCTATACGACGCCTGTCCGGGTTTGTATATGATGACAGATTTAGCATTTTTACGTGAACTGTCCCTTTAAGGATAAGGACAATAATGACCTCAGAAGGCGTGTTCGATTTAAAGCGGCGCTGCGGACCGATCGGTGTATGACATCAAGTTACCGCGAGAGAGATTCGAAAGCTATTTGAAATTCGAATCGCTCTCGCGATACTTTGATGTCATACGCCAAATCGGTCAGACTGCACAGCGCCGCTTCAAGTCCAACACACCTGTGGATTTCTACTGAACTGTCCAGTGAGACGGCCAGATCACATCACGTGACTGGCTCATGATCTGGCGCTGATATGAATATAAGAGTTTGTTTGTAGGCCTATATGGTGTGCGATGAAGCGGGGGAATTTATTTTATATATTTGTAAACCCATATTGTAAAGTAAAAATATAAATATAAGATAAATAATTTAAGTTATAAAAATAGATATCGTTCCATTGCTGGTTTCTTAAATGCTTTCTTTTGTGGTACAATCTACTGACGTGCCTGTACTTTGCGGTTTACAATTTAACATGGTTTGCTTGTGCTATCGATAGATTTTATAACGTAATGTCGTCAGTATAGTGTTGGAGACCATGAAGACGGTGTGAATAGACTGTCAAGAGTCCACAAATCCACACGATTCCTCTGCAATTATTCCGATTTCAGACCATTTTATTTCCTCACCACATTCCACAGAGGTGATGTTCCAGTGCTGTATTGTTGTCCTGTTGTTCTTCTGACAGGTGTGCCTCAAATGCTTGTGTATTGGTAACGATGACACTTGCAGACAATCAAACAGCTGAAGGTGCCTTAGAACAGCAGGCCAATTGAGGACTTGATGTTACCAACACACTGGGCTTCAGTCACGAGCACCCAAACAAACACGTGAACACATAAGAAAACACGTATTGCAGTTGGATGAGTAAATACCTCCACACAAACCACAGGGAGCTCAAACAGACTATCACAGAGAACAGGCTGCTACTGCTGTCTCATTTTTCTGAAATGCCCTTTCAAATGCACTTGTCGTTAAATGAGTAAAATATGCTAAGCTGTTTTTACTTTCTTTTGAATGTGTACGGGACGTTACTGCTGGTTCTTTTTTTTAATTTTGCTACGTAAAATAATTATACAGTTTGATAAATATATGAAATGCTGTTATAAAATTGTGAAATAAGATGTCTTTTTTTACATATAACATAAATGCTGTCATATAAATGCTGACACTTTTTCTGCACAGTTTACTGCATTAAAATATTTATGGATACTCATTTGAGAGCTCTATGTGTGATTATATATATATAATATATTTTTAATTTTTAGCATTTTAAAAATAAAACAAATAATATAACAGAAAAGTGCTTTAGATGTTAAGAGTTGTTTTATTCATTACAATTTGTTCAGATGGACTTTACAGAACTTTAAATATAGGGTCAAAATACAAAACAACTGTATAAAAATATTGAAACATTTTTCAGTACACATTACTGCATAGATGGAAACCAACATTGCATATTTAGCTGTTCTTCGGTTTCTATTTGGAAATGGATTTGGTTCCTATTCCTATTTCCTAGTTTAAATAATACAGAAACATTCCTCGCTCCAATAGGCTTAGATCCAATATAATTTGTCCTATAAGTTTCCATACATTTTTTTTTGCAAGAATTTTAACATTAATAATTTAAATTGAAAACAGAAATTGATAAACTTATTTAAAATTAGAATATGTCCTATTGAGATGATTAGTGATCAATTAAATATTATCACACCTTATGAACAAACAAACACTTAGCCCCTGGCTGTTATAGACATTCGACACAATGCAAATAAACAAAAATAATACATCCCGATTCAAATGTCACAAAATAACTTTCAGTCTCCGGCAAAATAAATCGAAATTCAAGGCAGGTTACAAACTATAAAACATAAACAGTGTAACAAAAAAAAAAAAAAAAAAGAGCTAGATAATCCGTTTTATGATCACATTAGAGTTTGGCTTCAAAAGCTTGTGCTGGAGATGTTTCCAAATGGCTCTAAAAACACAAAACACATCATTAGTAATATATATCAGTGAAACGGCGCCCCCTGACGGCATTAAACCAGTTTCATGCGCACATCCACTGGAGGACAGTTAGTGTGTCAGTGGATTAAATAAGGGTTAAATGTTAGTACAGACCCAACAACCAATCTACAGTTAAACACACACAAAACATTGTTTAGTATGCTTTTTAAGAGATTTTAATTACGAGAACTCAGGAAATGTCCTCATAATCCACGTTTACGTTGTAATACCAGTGTAATACCCATGTCATTATACAAATTTGTGTTCTCATAAATCATATAAACAAGCACACACACAAACACAAAGCTCAAGGGCGACGCGTTTAGATTGAGCAGACAAAAATCATTAACATTGGACTCTGATAGGACACAGAATTAAAAGCACATCTGAATCACTTTATAAGCGATAATTAAAATGAAGCAATCAAGTGTGAATCAGACGGGCTAATCACATGTGCCGCCCATACCTGAACCACAGTGCGCAATAAAATCAGGCAGTGATTGATTGGTCACATGTGTGTGGATGGAAGGAGAGACGTCCCACTGTGATCCTGAACGCATGACCTGCCCAACGCTGCCTGTACACACACACACACACACACTGATCTATGAACAGATTTGAAGAGGCGGGGTGAGTAGAAATTGGGGAACAAAACGAGCAGAGAAACAGGTTGAGTTAAAAAAAAAATCCAGTTCAGGATGAGTGTAAAATTGGAAAGGGAAAACAGAATAAATAGAAAAGAGAGATGAGATGAGTGGAAGTTATGAACCAAAGCAGAAAAAGGATGGAATGAGTAAAAAGAGGAAAGAGAATTTCACTACCACTGAAGTTTGTGATGATGCTGAAAATCCAGCTTTGACATCACAGAAATAAATTACATTGTAAAATATATTCAAATAGAAAATAGTAATAGTTAACTGTAATATCATTACACATACATTACAGGGAAATTAGAGTGTGAATGGTATGCGTGGAACAAGGGAACATGATATAGCGTGTAAAGATGAGCAGGAGTGATAGTGAAGAACAGCATGAAGTGTGTTTATAGGGCAGGTATTTCCCACGTATCATCCAATCACAGCGCTGGAATGTCAACACAATAAAAAGTTCAGAGAAACTGCTTGGCCGAAACCTTTGAAGACACTTGCAGGAACACGATCACATATTTCTGCTGTGAACCTTTGAAACAAAAGCTAACAATAACAAAATGACCAACTAATAAATAACAGTCCAATTGAAAAGACTGGAGTTCAAGTTAAAACACGACAACACAGAAACATGAGTTAGAAACAACAGGAGTCATTTTCTCTAGTATCTGCTAGTGATGCACGATATATCGGCCACCATATTGATATCGGTCGATATATGTTCATTTTTAATGTTAACGTTATTGGCCCAATAAGAACATTTGACCGATGTGTTAAAGCGATAAATATTGGATTATTTCCTTCAGATGAGATGCTTCAGATGTGCACTGTTCACCATGATGGTTTTGAATTGCTTGAAATATGATTGGAATTACTTTGAAAAGGAAAATACAGTTAAGAGCAACATGTGCAGCGACATACAATTATAATGAGAACATCATAATAATTGTGTGATTGGGACATGATGAGATTTGTTTTTGTAATCAGCCACTCAAAAATGATGTAAAAATTTGGATTTAGATTTATCAGCCAATATATCGGTTATCAGCTTTCAAATATTAAGAACTATCGGTTATCGGTATCGGCCAATATTTTCATATTGGTGCATCTTAGGGACATCCAGGGTACATGTTAGTGGATCGGCCTGCATCAATCGGCCAAACAAGAGACACATTTGCAGAAAACACAAAACATGAACTTATTCCCGGATGAGGAGGTCATGTAAACTGTAATCTGCTTTCTATCACAAATATATCTCATAAAATCTTATTGTGTAACTGTTTTGCAGGTTTGGTTTGATACTTACAGCTGCCAGTGCTTGCTGGTTTGCCAACTGTCTGCGCAGATCTGACTTAATAAAGGCTGAGATAAAGAACAGAAACACAAGACACACATTACAATGGCTTTAACATTCACATCTATCTACTGAGAGGACTGATGCATCCTGTGAGCTCTAGTCTATCCAATCGGTATTTGAATTGTGAATATAAATGGATGAATCCCTCAAAGAACATGTCCAGATCATATTTAATTCCAAAAATCAACAGAAATAAGATTTTTTTATGCATTGCAAAATAATTGAATATTTCCTAATTTATAAATCCAATAAATACTGAATGGCCTTAAAATAGATATCATTTTAATTAGGCAAAATATAATAATAATTATTATTAGGTTTAATTTCCATGGGTGACACATCCATGATGATCCATCGATGGGTTTGGCTAAGTTTATGTGGAAGATCATTCTGGTTGGACTTTTGAGATCCAAGTCATTATTCAAAGACAAAGTAAAAACTTTGTACCTCTACGCATCAACGTTATATGAAGGACTATATAATTTCTCCACATGAACTCTAATTGCCAGGAAAATGTGTTGAATATTAACTAGGAAGTCTTTAAATTATCCATAACAACAATCTGGATAACTGCAGAGAAACATTATTATTGTAATTATGTTAGATTGTATTATATAATTTTATAACATGTAAAACATGTGACAATTTGCCACCCTTGTCTTGAGAACACAGTTCATCTGACTAAAATCAACCTTAAATTTAATCTAATGTGGCCGGCGAGTCACTGAAGGGATACAGAGATCCGGTTCTGTGTTTGTACTCTGGTTTGGGACAGGTACAGCAAAAATCCTTCAATATTTACTTATTCTATATTTACACAATCCAGTTTTTTTCCTGTGTGTTTAATAGCTCATATATTAACTGAAAAATTAGAGGACACTCCATTCATGCAGCATGAATGTTATACAATGCTTTCCAAGAAGCATTATCATCACCAGGAATCAAAATGTTTGAAAGCAACAACAGTTCATAGAACCAGAGTAAAAAATACAAAGCGGTTCCTTCAAGTGTGAACTCTGTACCAATTTAAAGAGGAACAACTAGTCAGGTATACGAGCATTGAGCGATCTGCACCTGTAATGATGGTTCCTATCAGCAGGAAGGCACATAGAAAGAGATTTCCAGCCAGCGTATTGAAAGAGTCCATAATTTTCCCCTGACAGATCGTAAATATGATCCCAAATACCTGCAGTAAGAAACACAATGTTCATTAGGATTGTTGGTAACTCCATATAAACTCATATAAATAACATAAAATTCCAAAAATGGAGCCTCTTATAAACAGTTTATAAAACAGATAATTCTGGCCCTTGCTGCTGATTGGTCAATAGCAGTGTTTTATTTAACATAAAGCTTGACTATGACCGCTTCACTGAAAAGATCTGTGTATCACTGTTCAACACTCTTAAGCCGGACTGAGACTACAGGAGTTTTAGGATTACCCATCCTGACAATCTGAGAAAAAATCTTGTCCAGAATCCTGGAGTCAGGATTACTTTTTGTTTAGTTGTCTTTTCATTCCTAGGTGTTCGTTTCTGCTTCAGTTCAGTACAGATTGTTTCCTAGTTATTCTCCTTGGTTACTGATTACATTCAGCTGTCGATTATTGTTTCCCTTGTTAACTCTGTATACAAGTACTCCCTGTTTTGTTCTGTTCCTTGTCAGTTATTGTCGTTGCTTAAGTGCTGTGAACATGTTTATTTTCCAGTGTAATTCTGTTCGTGGATTCAAGACTATTTGAGTGTATTCCTGACTCCTTTGTGTTTGATTCAACCATGCAAACCCCGAGAGAGTAACAGACCCTCAAAATGAGTAAAACTGAATGGTTTTCAAATCTTGTAGTGTGTGCATGTTTGAGATTTGAGAGGATAGAATCTGTAAAAATTCTCCTTATATGCGTGATGCAACCAGATTTCATAACCTATCGTTTCATAATCTATTTAAAAACTCCCGTAGTCTGAGCCTGTCTTTAGAAACATAATACAAACAAGTCAAGTCAAGTCAAGTCAAATATATTTATATAGCGCTTTTCACAATACAGATTGTATCAAAGCTGCTTCACAGTATCAATCAAAACAACTTAATGTTTGTTTATTACTGGAAAAAAGACATCCAAGTTTGGTAGAGCTGATCAATGGTATGATTGGTTAATTAATTTGAATATCCCCAACTGAGCAAGCCTAAGGCAACAGTGGCAAGGAACCGAAAAACTCCATCCAGTGACCTAATGGTGTCCTAACACCCCATCAGATGACCCAATGGAGAAAAAAAAACCTTGGGAGAACCCAGGCTCAGTCGGGGGCCAGTTCTCCTCTGGCGTTTATGAACTAGAGGCCGAATTTACAGTAACTGTAAGATAAAAATTTATATGAATGCCTGGCTAAATAGATGCGTCTTCAGTCTAGTTTTAAACTGGGAGAGCGAGTCTGAGCAACGAACAATATCAGGAAGGCTATTCCAGAGCTTCGGAGCTAAATGTGAAAATGCTCTGCCTCCTTTGGTGGATCTGGATATCCTAGGAATGACCAGAAACCTCGAATCTAGTGATCTTAAAGAGCGCGATGGATTGTAAGGCGATAGAAGATCCGTTAAATAGACTGGAGCTAAACCATTTAGAGCTTTATAGGTCAAAAGCAATACCTTGTAATTAATACGGAACTTTATAGGTAACCAATGAAGTGATGATAAAATCGGTGTTATATGATCATATTTTCTTGATCTAGTAAGAACTCTAGCGGCTGCATTTTGGACTAACTGTAGCTTGTTTATTGAAGATGCAGGACAACCAGCTAATAAAGCATTACAGTAATCTAGTCTCGAGGTCATGAATGCATGAACTAACTTTTCTGCATCAGAGACTGATAGCATATTACGTAGCTTAGCAATGTTTCTAAGGTGGAAAAAGGCTGTTTTTGTAACATATGAAATATGCTTTTCAAAAGACAGGTTGCAGTCTAATGTAACACCCAGGTCTTTTACTGTAGCGGATAGAGTAAAAGGGCATCCTACTGTGTTAAAGTCGTGCTGTGAAAGGTTTTGTGGATGGTTTTTAGAACCGATAAGTATTACCTCTGTCTTGTCTGGATTTAATAAAAGAAAATTATGCGTCATCCAATCTTTTATATCTTTAACACAATCTGTCAATTTGGATAATTTAGCGTATTCATCTGGCCGTGAGGAAATATATATTTGAGTGTCATCAGCATAACAATGGAAACTAATTCCATGTTTCCTTAGAATATTACCAAGTGGCAGCATATATATTGAGAATAATAAAGGGCCTAACACAGATCTCTGCGGCACTCCATAGTTTGCCGAAGTTATAATCGATTTTTCTCCATTTAAGTAGACGAAATGGTAGCGGTCAGATAAGTATGACCTGAACCAGCTTAATGCTTGTCCTTGAACACCAGTGTAATTTTGTAGTCGATCTAAGAGTATTGTGTGATCTATAGTATCGAACGCAGCACTAAGATCAAGTAAAACTAGTACTGAGATACAGCCTTGGTCCGAAGCTAAAAGTAAATCATTTGTGATTCTAACAAGCGCAGTTTCAGTGCTATGATGTGGCCTGAATCCAGACTGAAACTTTTCATAGATGTCGTTTTCTTGCAAGAAAGAGCCGAGTTGAGCGGACACAACTTTTTCTAATATTTTTGACATAAATGGAAGATTCGAAATGGGTCTGTAATTTGCTAGGTTATTTGGATCTAATTGTGGTTTCTTAATAAGAGGTTTTATAACTGCCAGCTTGAACGTTCTTGGAACATGACCTAAAGATAAAGATGAGTTAATAATATTGAGAAGAGGCTCTTCCACTACAGGTAACACTTCTTTCAGTAGTTCAGTTGGTATAGGATCTAATAAACATGTTGTTGTTTTAGATGAAGTGATAAGTTTATTTAACTCTTTTTGTTCTATGGTTGTAAAGCATTGTAATTGTTCTTGCGGGGTGATAATTGCGGCCGAATTATAAGGTGCGAGCAAAGATCGAACGTTTACGATTTTGATTCTGATGCTTTCAATTTTCTCGGTGAAGAAGTTCATGAAATCATTACTACTAAACTGTAACGAGGTATTTTGTTCAGACGACGTCTGTTTATTTGTTAGTCTAGCCACGGTATTAAATAAAAACCTTGGATTATTTCGGTTGTTTTCTATTAATTTGCTGAGGTGCTCAGCCCTGGCCGTTTTAAGTGCCTTTTTATAAAGTGACATACTGTCTTTCCACGCGATTCTAAAGACCTCTAAATTAGTTTTTTTCCATTTACGCTCTAAATTACGGATTTCTCTCTTTAAAACATACGTAGTATTATTGTACCATGGTGCTATACTTTTTTCTCTGACCTTTTTTAATCTAATGGGTGCAACAATATCCAATGTTCTAGAGAGAATGGTGCTCATAGTGCTAGTTAGTTCGTCTAATTCATCTGTTTGTTTGGGTTCAGACAGCAGCTGAGACAGATCAGATAAGCTATTTGAGAAATGATCTATGGTGGATGGACGAATTGTTCTACCTGGTCGATAACGTGGCGCAGCATGACATATTACAGCAGTGCGTAATATGCAAGTTACCAAGTAGTGGTCAGTGACATCATCACTTTGTGGAACAATATCTATATCGGTTGGATTGGTTCCATATGATATAATTAAATCGAGTGTATGATTAAGACGATGAGTTGGTCCGGTGACGTTTTGCTTGACCCCGAAGGAGTTTAATAAATCTGTAAACGCAGCCCCTAACGCATCATTTAAATTATCTACGTGTATGTTAAAATCTCCAACAATTAATGCTTTATCGACGTTGACCAAAAAAGCATTAATTGTTGGAGATTTTAACATACACGTAGATAATTTAAATGATGCGTTAGGGGCTGCGTTTACAGATTTATTAAACTCCTTCGGGGTCAAACAGAGGGGGGTTTACCATTTTGGGGGCCCCAAGCAAAGTCAGGATCTCAGGCCCCCCACACCCCACTCCCCAACATTACGTAACATTTTCTCTGAATTGCACAACAGTAATATTGAATAGAATTAAGTGAGGCATTTAAAAAAATATATGTATTAAACTGCATACCAAAAATGATCTACACTTTTGTACAACACGCAAATTCATTCACATATCCCGAAAGACATGAAAGTAAGTGGCCGGTGAACTGTGAGAAGAATAAAAAATAAAAGTAAACTATTTAGTTACCTTACCTACACAATGCATTTCTGACATGAATAAAACGGTGTCAAATCAGAAGATTTTTTGTATTGCCGCTCTCATAGACATCAGTGTGTATTTTACAAACTAAACATGATTCCCCCCCCCCCCCCAGTATTAGGCTTACGTGTATTTAAATGAAACCTAAATTAAACGTTGTTGTTGTAAAAAAAACTGCACAGTTGTGATATGACAAGGCAAGCACTGAGCACGCCCGTCTCTGGCTCAGCGCCAAAGCGCACACGCCAATTTGGTTAGTGTTAGTTCACCCAAAGATGAAAATGGCATAATTTACTCAACCTCATGTCGTTCCAAAACCATATGACTTTCGTGAATCTTCGGAACACAAATGTGAAGATAGACTATTTTAATGAAATCGCTTCAAAACGTTTAAAGTTTAGGCTTATTCACATAAACATTGATGAACAATGTTTGCAGCATTCTAAATTTAGTTAAGGAAGCAATGTTTATATGCAGGGGTGCACATAACTTTTCAGTGAGTTACTCGGGTGAGTACCAGGAGATGGTGTTTGGTACTCACCCCATGTATCGTGGTGTTAATAAGTGCATTCTTCCTCACTGTCCTCCTCATCAGTGTAGAAGCTGTCAATCACAGCTGTCAATCATGACGTCACATTCCCGTTTTTATAGCTTATAACTAACTAAAGACCAAACTTATTTATTTTTTTTTAAAACGAGCACTTAAATTTACATCAGCGTGAAAACAAATACCTAAAAAACAGAAAACATCTTTGGAAAAAAATTATTTGAAGTGTAATTTGATTGTTTAGTTTCCATCGCGTTCTTTCAGCCGGTATGCGATTTGTCAGTCAAAAATAGTCGATCTCCGAATGCAACTTAACAGGGAGGAGAGTAAAGATGGAAAGCTCCTAAAGCTTAGTTCCATGTACATTCACGGATAATTTGTTGTTTTGTCGTAAGTGAAAAACAATATAGACCTTGTATTTGAAAAAGCATCCTCGTATAAGAAACAATACTAAAATTCAGAGTCAGTTCATTCGCATTCGGAGATCGACTATTTTTGACTGACAAAATGCCAGCGGACACAGCACAGTGAGTTGATCAAAATCTTTCTTTTTAGTAAACTCTGTGTCCACAAACAATGTTCTCAATGATCGAGTTCATGTGTAGAGCCCCTGGTGATACTTTGAGCAAAGTTTCACGTTGTGTCGAGCCTTCTTAGTGTTTTAAAAATAGCGATTTTTGATGCTATCATATACGTGCCCCTAGCTCTCCCATTCAAAAGGCAATTTGACCGAAAACAAAAATACGGTCAAACTTTAAAGTGGTGTTTCCATTCTAATTATGCTTTTAAATGAAAGTTTGCCTGGAGTAGATTAACAAAAAGACCCTAGGTTGCATTTTGGCGACAGTTACCCTTTAAGTACGCAAAGGCACGTAGTAACACAAGTGGCATTACGCATTCCTGATTTTTGTGGCGCATGCGTACCTGCGTACCAGTTATGTGCACCCCTGTTTATATGTATGAGGTCTACAGCGCTACTGTAACAGAGGTCATCAACTGATTTAATTGCTTGGTCAGCAGGGGGCCCATCAAACCTGCGGGGCCCTACGCATTCGCATGGCTTTCTGTCCCTCCATTGACAGCTACACAACTACTACTTTCAAGAACCAGAAAGGAAGTAAAGACATCATTAAAGCAATTCATGTGACTCCAGTGGTTTAACCTCAATTTATGAAGCATCTAAGTGCTTTGTTTGCGGAAAAAAACCAACTTGATTTACAAAATATTAATCTCAAACACGTCATCATGGGCACATATGCGTGTTGTGTTGACACGAGAGCGAACGTTGTTACATGAACGCGGCTCGGAGATTAATATTTTGCAAAAAAAGTGGCAAATGATGTTTTTTTGCGCAAACAAAGCACTCGCATCACTTCAGAAAATTGGATAAAATTGCATAAAATTGGTTTGGAACGACATGAGGGTGAGCAAAAGATGACAGAATTTAAATTTTGGGGGGATCTATCCCTTTAATTTCGATTTTCTTGTGTAATCCATATGGATATTTATTTGTCTATAGTCTGGTTGACACCAGACCCTTCTCAGTTGTAACTGAGAGTGGGTCTGGGGAAAGTTCATTCACTGCCAATTTCCAAAGGGGCGTCACCAACGGATGTCAATCAAATGCCTCTGGGCGCAATTGGATAGACCTAAAACCAATCAGAGCGATGAAGGAGATGACGCTTCAACGTCGCTGTGCTAACGTCATTGTGTAAAGCCCGCCCCAATGTTTGTGACTGGTGCCTTGATTTGGAAAAATTGGAAATGGGCTTGAATTGGCTCTTGGCCAGGTGGACTCTTGGCAAATCTCAAATTTGCCAGAAGTTCGTCAGGGTTTTCCCAGGCTAATTTGGCTAGCCTTTTTTTTTTTCTATTAAAATTATATCAGGGTTTCCCGCAGCACTTTGAAACTAAGGCGGCCGCCTAAGCAACACACGCCTGCCGCCTTAACTACGTAGTCAAAAAAAATTATATGAGCGATATCCACCGAGTTACTCTGTCCTGTTTTCTCCCTTTCAATCTTTAAATATGTGATAAGCCTTCGTGTTCGCTTCAGTCTTGTTATCAGTGCGTTCTTCCGCAGCGGCGCCAAGCACGTCAGAACAAACAGAAGACAGGGTGTGTGTGTGTGTGTGTGTGTGTGTTCATCTGAGCCTCATTGGTCTGTCACTGCTCGTCAATGTCAGAATATTTGAGATGACCAATCAAAACAAAGTAGGCGGGCTTTATGTTCGCAGCGCGAATTTTAGCAGAGCGACTCAGACAGGAGCGACTCGACGCGCTTCAGTTTACGATCGGTCAAGTGCGAGATAAGATGTAAGTTGCTAAACTAAACATTTCCTATTTGACAGTTTTTTTTAGGTCATAAATGTTAAACAAATCACAAAAATAATCAGGCAAACTAATAAACTTTTTTCAATTTTCGCCATTTTTAACTGAAAATAGACCACTATGTGACGTGACTCATGTAATGTAACATTAGCCTAATAATTAGTTTACTGTCATTGTGAGGGGACAAGACACATTAACCAGGGTACCCGCAGGATCTTAAAAGCATTGAAAAATAATCTCAAATTAACCCTCTGGGGTCCAAGGTGTTTTTGGGGTCCTTGAGATGTTTTGACATGCCCTGACATTTGTGCTTTTTTTCAGTTGCTTATAAACATATTAATAGCAAAGGTGTAATTACACTCTATTTAGCACAAACAGGGCTACCATAATATGTGAGCAAAATGTATGTACATGTTTGCATTTTTGAGAGAATATTGTTTATGCATGGTTATTAAAAAAACTAAAACTTAAAGTGTCTGAAATAAGGCCACAAAACACATACTAAATATGTGTCCACAAGACTTTTGACTAATGGGCATTATTGCCTAGAGTTTTTGCTTCAAAATGATCTGAAAATCATCCTGCCTAATCATTTACACAAAACAATACATTGATTTAAATTTTATAAGACACCTTTTGTTTGGAAAGGCAATATGCGTGGAGGCGTGTTCACACCTGAGAAGACAAAGGCTGGATAATGTGCCACATACATAATGAGCTGCATATTAATTAGCCTGGCTTTCACACAGGAGTGTCACAGGGTCCCAAAGAATGCAAGGACAAAATAAATTATCTATATATACATATTTTACAATTAGAAATTGTAACCAATTACAAATAGGTTACAATTACAACAACAATTACAATTTTAACAATATTTCAAGTGTATTCTTTCTTTGTAAAAAGTATACATTTTATCATACGTATTAAAAAAGGTAAGGATTAGGTAAGGTAAGGATTAGTTTGAATATTGTAACAAACACTATAATAACATCTTAGTTGATAATTCAATATACCTACTTTATTTTTGACAAACATCATACTATAGTATATTTAACTATGAGCAGAAATTGGTGAACAAAAGCTTAACTATTTAATGTGACAGTAGTCTTTTTTTTAGTCAAAACTTTATAATCTATCCAAAACTAATCACAAAATCTTGTCTAAACATTCATATTTACTCTGTAACATATTGTGTATGATATATTAGTATATACATGTGAATTTGCAGCTTGTTGCTTATACAGACATTTTATTTCAACATATTTCAGTCTATTTTTACTCATCTTAGTAGGCTATAGCAATATAGTTTGGATGTGTTCATGTAAAAATAACGTTTACTAATGTAGATGCGAGAGTGAATGAACGGCACAGACACGCGCTGTATAACTGTAGTAAACAAAGCGGGCGCGCCTGCATGCCGTTCATTCATCATTTAGCCTACACACAGACACGCAATTCATATTTAAACAGTCTTTTTGCGGTTTACAGTCAGACACTATTCAATATCGCGATTAGAACAAAGCACTTAAGAATAAATGACTTACTACATCAGCTGGATCCGTTGGTCCTCGAAATGAAACTACCAGAACTTCTTGTAGCCTACATTTTCCAGGGTTATTAGATAGTAGTATTCCTCACAGAGAAAGGATACGCTGTGTACACAGCTGTACAAAATACTTACTAAACACGATGTGTTTTATAATCCAGCTGGTGGGCGTTGGCATGTTTGAATGGCTTGCCTTAGATCATTTGCGTTTGAATACCGGTGCGCTCTCCGTGGGCGTGGCACATTAACGCGTAATGAGGTATAATGAGCTGGAAAGAAAAATACTGACATCTCTCTCTTTTCATACAGATTACATAAACTGAGAATATTTGGTTTTTATATAAATTAATTCATTTAAAAGAAGAGAGTTCAAGCTTCATTATGGAAAAACACTCGTGCCTGTATGACAAGTATTCACGGAATTACAGTTAATTTTCGGACGCGTTTCAGAATGGACTTAACTGACAGAGAGAAGGCAGAACGCGCATCATGTTTGTTTTTCTTTATTTGGCGAAAAGCACAACACTTTGTTTTTATTGTGAGTATCCACAAAAAAATAGACACTTATCAGGATCTAATGATGTACAACACTTAATATGTAAGATCAAAATCAACAGAGTATTTTGAGTTTCTTTTGCACTGATAAGAAAAAAAGCGAGACTATCTCGCCCGCGCGATTGCCGACCTCAGAGGGTTAACTGTTACTAAAAATTCAAGCAACATTGAGCACTCCACGTCATCTTGCACTCCACGTCATAGCAGAAAGCGCGAAAGCGTGCGCACCGTTACTATGGTTACCAGGCAAGTGAGTTACAGAACAAGATAGTAACGTTAGCCAAGCGTAGTTTGTCGTCTGAAATAGGAAAGTTTCAGTTTAATCCGCTTGTTTATTATATTAAAAAACTTGTTTTCTACCCGGTCTTTTCATAGCTGGCAACCATGCGCGTGCGCTCTCTACACTGCTCAAGAAGCGTGGATGATCTGAAAACACAGACAAGCTGGAGTTCAGCAATCTTCATTTGAGATTTTCAACTTAAATTGAAGTGTCATTCAGTCGGTCTGTGTTCTGTCACGAGCCGCTTGCGCTGTTTGTGCGAACAAAATGCAGGCTGATATCCAGTAGTGTTTTTAATGTTGATGCAATGTTTCCCGAATATCCACACGATTTCAAATGTGACATTGATTTTATACAACAGTTAAAAAACAAAACAAAAGGGTAACATTAAGTGATTTACTACATTTAAAACAGTATAGTCAGGCTTATTGTTATTGCTCTATTTTGCAACGAAATCTGTGGCTTTGAACAAATCGTGAGATTCAATGAATGACTCACACATAAAGACAATGAGTTACCGCCACCTACTGGCGATTTTAATATAATATTTTTATTAATATTAAACGATTTTTAACATTGCCTATTTATTGAACATTGTTTTATTTAAGGAATTATTTATTTTTTAAAGGTATTACAAAGGTAAAAAAATGAAATGGAAAGATTGATTAAAGGGGGAAAATATTGTCCCTTAATGGAAAAGGTGTGACACACCGACTCGTTCTTTGTTTAAATAGGTCAAAGTTACTATTAGATGTAATGTTATTACCTTGACAAACTATACATCATTAAAAAGATATAAGACTCAAGTTTCAGTATTTGTCTTAATTTGTGTCAGGAGGTCTGCAATTCCAAATCCCTCCCCCCCACCACCACCTTAAAGGGATAGTTCACCCAAAAATGAAAATTCTGTCAGTATTTACTCACCTTCATGTTGTTCCAACCCCGTAAGACCTTCGTTCATCTTCGGAACACGAATTAAGATATTTTTGATGAAATCTGAGAGCTGGATCACTCCTCCATAGGCTTCTTCAGGGATTGAACTTGCAGGCCCCAAAAGTTATTAAAGACATCGTTAAAATAGTCCAAGTGACTACAGTGGCTCAATCTTAAGTTTATCAAATGACGAGAATACTTTTTGTGCGCAAAAAAAACTAAAATAACGACTTTATTTCAACTATTCATTTCCTTCTCTGTGGGCCTCGAGTCAGTTCACTAGTGTAATAGCGTAGAGCTTCTGTGTTGTACGTCACACGCATCACACACATGACCAGCGTCGGCCAATAGTGAGCCTACGTGTGACGTAGCTCTACACTATTACACTAAGTTAACTGACTAGAGGCCCATAGAGAAGGAAATGAATAGTTGAAATAAAGTCGTTATTTTTGTTTGTTTTTGCGCACAAAAAGTATTCTCGTCGCTTGATAAACTTAAGATTGAGCCACTATAGTCACTTGGACTATTTTAACAATGTCTTTAATAACTTTTCGAGGCCGGCAAGTTCAATCCCTGAAGAAGCCTATGGACTAGTATGGAGGAGTGATCGAGCGCTCAGATTTCATCAAAAATATCTTAATTCGTGTTCCGAAGATGAACGAAGGTCTTACGGGGTTGGAACAACATGAGGGTGAGTAAATACTGACAGAATTTTCATTTTTGGGTGAACTATCCCTTTAACTAACACATTTTCTGCGGGAAACCCTGTATATATATATATTTTTTTTTAAT
Organism: Gila orcuttii; assembly: GCA_026230005.1. NCBI lineage: Eukaryota > Metazoa > Chordata > Actinopteri > Cypriniformes > Leuciscidae > Gila > Gila orcuttii. Next base: position 7,000,803 of record JAPDVR010000012.1, read on the forward strand.
AAATATCACACACATACCTGTGCAGAGCAGTTCAGAAGTCCTGAAGACGTCCCCTCAGACTCTGGGTAAGTCAATTCGACGGCAAACTCAAAACCGAGAGGAAGATAACCCGTCATGAAGAACCTGCGTCAGTAAGGCAAACAAAAATATTTTCTACATTTTTTAAAAATTAGAAAATAATACAGATTTTTTTTGTTGCAAATTTTTATTTTGCCATGCACAGCATGCACAATAGTAAAAATATTCTCATACCCGAGGGTTCCCGCTGTGATAAAGACCACCCACAGGTGACCCAAATCCAAGGTAAAAGCATAAATCACCATACCCACCAGGGACATCAGATACACAGATAGAGTGGTTTGTCTGTGGATACATCACATAACAGAGACATGGGACAAATCTTTCATCAGGATCCAACATATCCTAGTATGAATGAACAAATCATATCATTAACAGCAGCTGAAAATACATGTAGATCCAGAAATACCATTTCAGTTGCTTTAGTACAATAGCATCTGCTAAATATCTGGGGATTTCTTCAACTAGAAGCACAAGTGAGTTGGTTGGTTTAAGTAGTTGGTTTTGGTGGAAATGATGCCACAACTGTGGGAAAATCGTAATCTGTGTAACAAAATATATACATATTCACATAATAAAGATTTTATGAATTTATGATTGCTTTAATCTTTGTTTAGATCATGGGTGTGCTTTAAAAATTCTATATTTTTATAATGGATTTTCATATTTTTAAGATCCATTCAAAAATTAGGGGTCAATAAGTATATGTATATGTATATATATATATATATATATATATATATATATACACACACACACACACACACACACACACACACTGTAGCCTATATATATATATATGTATATATATATATAAGGGCTGTCGATTTAACACATTAATTAGATTGATTAATTAAGGTAAAAAACAATGCATTACAATTATTACACTTGCCCCGCCCAGATCTATGTAGGTCATCTGACATTTCATACAGTTGATTGATGATGAATATGTTGCAGGGCAACAACGCACTGCGTGATGGAGCCTATAGAATGCAGTTAGAATGTCCCTAAAATTCAAGATATGGGGCAAAAATGCGTTTGTCTCATATTTACATCATATGATATAGTTAAGCAATATCACACGAGTAACGAGCACAATATCACACGAGTGCTGTTTTTCTGTCCTGAATACCACAAGTGCAAATGCGATACTGATTTTATACAACTGTTCAACAAATAAGAGGATAATATTGTGTTATTTTAGACACTACATTGTCTGTTTTGCTTAATTTTGCCAACGAAAATATAAAGATAAAGGGTAACATCTCCGAGTAACACAGCAGCGTTTCATTTCTGAATACGCGTTTTGAACGAATCGTGCAAACCAATGATTTAATTAACCATTCATAAAGAGAACCATTTCCTTCACTCCTGAATGAATCATACTGTATGTTCAAACGAATCGAATGAATTAATGCATGAATATAATTTCATAAAAAAAACTAATTTATCCAAAAAATGAAAATCCAAAATTCATCCAAAAATGAAAATTCAGTCATCATTTTCTCAACCTCATGGTCCAAAATTTATGTGTAATAAATTCTATGCTGAATCAAATAAAATATTTATTTCTGAAACTACTTTTTGTAATATCTATTTGATAATGTTTTAAAGGTGCAGTGTGTAAATAAATTTTAGCGGCATCTAATGGTGAGGTTGCGTAATGCAATCAACAGAAGTTACGGTGGCCGACAGGAAAAGATGTCGTCGTCTGAGACATCAGAGAGTGTCCAGTTAAACTATGAGGTTTCTTTACAAAGATAAATTAAGAAATTGTGTTTACTTAATTATTCAGTAAACCGATATGTTATTGCGAATATTATTGTTACTTGTTTATCATTGTGTCAGTGTTTTATTCGCTTACTTTAGATAGCTTCTTTGGACGAAGAACAACATGGTGACGAAACACACTCTGAAGTAGTTTGTCCGTTTAGGACCACTGTAGAAACATGTCGGCGCAAAATGGCTATTTCAATGTAAGGGGACCTGCGGTGTATGTAGATAGAAATGGCTCATTCTAAGGTAATAAAAACGTAACGGTTCATTATGTAAGGTCTTTATACACCACTGAAACCATAGTTATGTATATGATATTGCATTTCTGTCAACAGATCCTCCTAAATATTACACAATACACCTTTAAATTATTTTTTGGGGGTAATTTCTTTATATAGTGACAGTGTATATAAAAGGCATTTGAAAAAAGCAAAACTATTTTAAATTAATTCCTTTGACACAAAACGGCCATTACATTATTAATCTGATATTTCAGTTCAGTAGTGTGAGTGTGGTGGTAAGTGTAAACAAAGTTGAATTAAAGAAACATCACAATGCCCAGGAGGGGAAGACATGCTGCATGGGATCAAATGCACTTAAACAAAAGGTCACTTTTGGTCTAGGTTCATGGATCAAAGAGGCAAACACCTGGAAAAACACAATAAACCAAAGCATATTAACAGACTCACAGGGGGGAAAGGACTCAATAACACACTTATCTTCAAGGAGGAATGAAGACAAATGTTTATCAAGCACTGTCACTACCTGAAGGACATTTGAAGATTTGTTAGGATTAAATTCCAGCCTCTTACTTGTATGTCTTAGATCGGTCTAACCAGATTCCACAGATGAGGGAACCCACCATGCCAGCGATCACGATTGTGAGGCCGATCCTGCCGGCGTTCACCTCCTCTCCCTGTTAAAACCAGAACAAAATTTTACATATATTCTCTGTTTTACCACAATATGTCAGACTAAGATCAGTTCTTCTGGATTAATGAATAAATGGAAACCCACAAACACTAACTTCCACCAATAATGCTAACGATGAAGTTAAAAATCACTGTAATTAATTCAGTTATGTAAATTGTCATGGGCGCTTATGATTGGTTGGACAGGCGGAGGGACTTACAGGATAGTGTTCAATGATCATTCGGTTGAGAAGCGTACTGACACCATAGAAACAGCCGACATTCAGCCCTGAGGAAAGACAGATAAAGTTTTTAAAAAAAGCATTTTTAAAAAGCCTGTTAAAAAAGACTTAACACAGAACATCTGGCTTCAGACTATTGATTTGATGTGTTTCTAGTGAGCAGTAAATGTATTCACATTTCTGAAGCAGCTGTAAAGACATAAAGAGCTCTGCATTCCTGCAGGTTTATTTCTGTCAATGTTCAGCCAGGTCAAATGCAGCTACAGGCTTCTTGTGCCAGTGTTACACAGCTGTTTGTGAGTGTGTGTGTGTGTGTGTGTGTGCCGATGAATCATAAACTCAGTGTGCAGCGTTAATGTAGTATATGCTCACCATGAAAGCAAAGCAAAGATGACAATTCATTCTGTTCAGCATTAGCTTTTTACTTTTTTTTGTAATTTTTTATTGACTTTTTATTGACTAGCTGATTTTAATCTTCATGCCATCACGAGCTAGACATAAGCATATCAATCAATCAATCAATCAAATATATAAATAATATATTTATATAATATACCATTCAAGTTTTTTTATGTTTTAGAAAGATCTCAGAGGATGCCTCTATTTGATAAAAAAACATCTGTAAAAAACACTGAAATATTATTACAATTTAAAATAACTGTTTTCAATTTTTATATATTTTAATCTATTCCTGTGATGCAAAGCTGAATTTTCAGCATCATTACTCCAGTCTTCAGTGTCACATGATCCTTTAAAAATCATTATAATATGATTATTTGCTGCTCAAGATTTTGCTGCTGATTATTATCAATGATGAAAATGTTCAAAAGAACAGCATTAATTTTAAATAGAAATCTTTTGTAACATTATGAAAGTCTTTAATGTCACTTTTGATCAATTTAATGTGTACTTGCTAAATAAAAGTATTCATTTCTTTCTTTCTTTAAATTTTTTTTTATTGTGGTCTTATTGACCCCAAACTTTTGAATGGTAGTGTAAATTTGTATATTTATATTAACGTATATGACTTATATTTGGGTATCACAATATATATTTGGGTTTAAATACATTCAATAAATATAGGTCAAATAAGTCAAATTCACAGCAATTAATTAAAATATGATGTAAATAATATTTTATTTTAGATAGACAGGAAAAATAACATGGCTGAAGCTGCTGTGCAATCCGGCTGTCTGGTTTGGGAGTAGCAGGTTTAAGGAACTGGAGCGAAAACAATTTTAACATTACCGCATTTTTAGCATCATGTGACTATGACTGACTGTAATAACAGCACATGCGTGATTGGAGGAATCATTTATGTCTGTAGCAGGACAAATTATGTGCGGAAGTTTGATAATTAGTGTTAGGAGCATGTTTGAATCACAAACCCCAAGTATGAGCAACAGTAATAGAGATGCTTACATTAGCAAACAGCACTGACTATAGGACTATTCATGTTAATGCTCTCAGTAACAAACTATGACTGTGTTTGAATGGCAGCAAGCATAATGAACCCCAGTTTTAGGTCTTGAATGGCTCCGTTGTGCTCAGAGTGATATTCACCATAAGTGATGACGAGGAGGATGAAGGCTTTGTTGCGGAGCAGCCTGAGAATGGAAGCTGTATAGGAGTAGCTCTCCGGAGAGATCTGCCGAGACACGGCCTGAGCGTGGGTGGGAGGGATCTCGGGACGCTCCTGAAACACTGACATGAACACAAAATACAAAATACAAACTCGTCCAATCACCAAAACTCTTCATTTACATGTAGTAGATCAACACTGATCTGAGTCCAGTTTCATTGTGTAACTGGAAACTACAGCTCTCAAGCTTAATGTTAAAAATTGTTTTCAGTAATTAAAATAAATCTGAAATCAAAATTAAATATTACCGGTAGATGAAAAACTAACTGAAACAAATAGGTTAGTAAAGTACTAAATAAGTTTCTAGTACTAAAATGACTAAAACTGAAAATTAAATAAAAGCTAAATAAAGCTATAAAAAAATAATAATAACGATGCATAATAACACTACGTAAAGGAGCAAATCACAAATTAATGAAATCTTAAACCAAAAACCAAAAATGTTAAAATAAAAAATAATTCAAAATATTAATAAATAATATAATAGTAAATAATTAATACTAAAATAACACTGCAACCTAGACAACATCATACAGCAAGGTTGTTTAATATAAAATGTAAGAAGGCTGTAACAAAATATAGGCAGCAAAATATGCCTTTTAAGATACACTCTTTTTGGGGAAAATGTAAGACAGAATTACTGTATTTTCAGGCAATCCCAGAATGCATTGAAAAAAATTCTCACAAACATAAAGCTAATATGTTTGCTAATTTAAATAGTTTAAAAAGAAAATAAGTTTGAAAGAAGTGAATGCTTCAATAGTAAAGAATGAAATAATGGTCAGTTGTGTCAGTGTGTTAAAGTGAATGAATTCACCATGTTATAACATCTGGGAATGTTTGTATTCGAGTAATAATTTAGCCTGCTGTCCCCAAAACAGCAGGTGACTGAACTCTTGTCATATTTGCTTTTTTTAAACATGCACTAGACATTAAAAACTCTGCAGCTGGATTTAAGCTGTAGAACTATTAGAAAGAAACACTCAAATCTGCTAGGCTTGTTATTTACTAAAGGATTAAATAACAGACCGGCGAAACTTTTTATTTCAAAGCAAATTAAGAAAACAGTTCACCTAAAAATAAAATATGTCCTCATAACTCACCATCATGTTGTTGCAGGCTGCATGAGTTTATTTTCTTCCATGGAACACAAAAGGGAATGCTAGCAGAATAACCCTAGGTGTCCATTGATAAACAATAAAAATAAGGAAGGGAGCTCCAAAAATTACAAAAAGCACCATATGATGAATTAGTTCACTCAAAAATGAGAATGATCCCATAATTCACTCACCCTCAAGCCATCCTAGGTGATTATGACTTTCTTTGTTCAGCGAACACAATTGGCGTTATATTAAAAAAATATCCTGGCTCTTCCAAGCTTTATAATGGGAGTGAATAGAGCCTGAGTTTTTGAATATTCAAAAAAGTGCATCCATCCATCATAAAAGTAAGCCATACGACTCCAGGGGGTTAATAAAGGCCTTCTGAAGAAAAATATCCATATTAATAACTTTATAAACTATAATCACTGGCTTCCAGCCATAAGCAAGTCGAGTTCCTCTGACCCGATGCATGATGTATTGACGAACGCAGAAGCGCAGAGGATAGAGCAAAACAAAACACTGGTCACTCACGACGAATCAGAAGTCTAAAACAAGATTTTTTAAAGAGAAATGTCGAGAAACTTTAGTTGCCCAGCACTATTAGTTTGAACCGTGAGAGTGGTCTAATCTCACCTAAGCTTATGCTACTCCTCCTACATACGTCATGCGTCAGGTCAGAGGTCACACTTCTGCCGGAACTAAACTTGCATACGGCCTAGTGTGTAAAAATACACCGATATGGATCGATGCATCGATCAAACGTCTAGCGATACGATGCATCGACGCCACACGTAAAATATCGACATAAGGTACCTTAATTTTGACACTCTCCACATCCTCACATAACGTCCGTCTACGCATTTCTTCCAAAGCGCGCATTTTCATTTGCTCACCATAATGTCAGCCGGTGTGTCTTTGAAACATTAATCTCTTCAGCTAAAAAAAAAAGACGCCTGACAAGATTAACTGAACCCTAAACATGTTTTGTCACAAAAGCCGGTATTCTCCACTGTCAAGGGATCTTGAGTTCATGTTTTAAAGCACCCTAGGTGTTTGGGAACACATCCCGATAAGTCCGTTTTAGCGAATCAGCGCACAATATTGAGGTCAGGTGACAAGACTGCTAGTCACTTCGGAAAGACGCACTAGCTGAGAGGAGTTTCGTCAAAGCTGACTAATAGGGATCGAGGATGGTTTATTTCAACTTGGTGAACCCATGATATCTATAAGCTGAAACTTTTTCAGGGAACCTTGCTAAAGCGTGGTTAGTTAGTGGTGAGGGAAAAGCTCCCTGTATTGCATCTACGTTAATCACAACAACCAAGTTTGTCAGGCGTCTATGTCAGCTGAGGAGATTAACGTTACAAAGATTAACCGAGTGTTTTATTATATATAATAGCAATGGGTTGGTTTTGTTTAACTCTGAAAGTCAGTTTCTCACTTAGTTATCTGCTTTTGCCAAAAAATTATCTGCTTGTGCAATTTTCAAAGAGTTTAATAAAAAGTTAATGTTTTGGTTGCATTTGTGAGTTAATAAAAATGTAACTGGTTGTTTAAACTTGGCACACAATATCTAAAAATCGATATAGCCCTGAATCGAATCGAATCGATTTGCAGAATTTATTTGAGGTATCGGCAAATATCGTATCGCTTGCTGAGAGAATCGATATCATATCGTGATAAACTGTCCGATTTACACCCCTAATACAGCCATTGCCAGAAACCAGTGATTATAGTTTATAAAGTTAGAAAAATTTATATTTTTCTTCAGAAGCCTGGATCCATATGGATAACTTTTATGATGGATGGATACACTTTTTTGAAGTTTCAAAAATTCAGGCTCTATTCACTCCCATTATAAAGCTTTGAAGAGCCAGGATATTTTTTAATACAATGCCAATTGTGTTCGGGCTGAAAGAGGAAAGTCAAATACACATTTGATGGCTTGAGGGTGAGTGAATTATGGGATAATAACATTTTCTAAAATACCTCCTTTTGTATTCCATGGAAAAATAAGTCATTCGTGTTTGGAATGACATAAGGGCGAGTACGCTTTTGGCATGCAAACATCTTGTGATTTTCTTCTTTTTATTGCCTAGGCAAACATTTTTGCTCGTGAGAACAGAACTGAATGCACGTGAGTGTTGCTCAAAATGTGACAGGAGGCTTTGTGGTCACGTCAAGATAAAAATCAGAAGCTCAGCATTTAAATGACCGAAACAAAGGCATATAAAGAGTGAGCAAAATACATTGAAAGTGAAAGAAAATAAATCTAATTTCCCCTTCTGTCATTTGTGCTAGAGGTCAGATAATCATCAAGCACTAACATGCTCCATTTTACACTTGTACAAGCAGACTAACAAAATAACAGACACATTGATCATTCTATATTAGTATTATAAACAATTAACAAATTTGTGTTTTTGTACATGCAGGAAGAACACAGCAAGACTCAGCAAAAGAGAAACAGAAACAGACACACACTAAAGTAAAAGAGGAACAGACACACTAAAAAACAGTCAAATATAAACACACCAACCTAGTGAGCGATCTTCACGGAAACTCTATGTAAGCAGCAACTCCACGTGCCACACAAATAGACTCACAATTATTTTTTAAATCAAATTTGATTTAAGCATCTTTCTAAGATAGTTGCACAATAATCAAATAATAATCCATTTTAATTTGATTTATTTATAATCAACATTTTTTCTTGCATTATTTCACTGATTTCATCACAATGCATTGTGGGATTGTCTTTTCTGTGAAGGACATGTGCATTATTTTGGCTAAAAGAAGATATAATGCATCATAATTAAAGGGTTAGTTCACCCAAAAATGTAAATTCTGTCATCATTTACTCACCCTCATGCAGTTCCAAACCCATAAAAATGTTGTTCATCTTTAGAACACAAATTAAGATATTTTTAATTGAATCTGAGGGATTCCTGTCCCTACACTGAAAGTCTATTCACCCAAAACTCTGAAGCTTCAAAAAGTCCATAAAGAGATTGTAAAAGAAATCCATACAAGTCGTCTGAAGAAACTTATATGATGAACAGACTTTAATTTTGAACTGTCAGAGTTTTGGGTGAATAGACTTTCAATAGGGACAGAAATCTCTCAGATTCATTAATAAGTTAAGAAGATGAACAAAAGGCTAATGGGTTTGGAATGACATGAGAGTGAGAAACTGACAGAATTTAAATGTATTTGGATGAGCTATCCCTTTAATTTCTATATCTTTTGGAACAACCTTCATGTCAGGAACATGTTTTAAAATACTCCGTCAGTAAACAGCTCACTAGGTTTTGGAATAGAACAATATTGTGGCAATAGTATCACTAACGTTTGCACTTACCAATGACAACCAACACAAACAGGAATGTGGCCACACCCGCCGTTATGTAGAACATGACTCTGATGTGAGACGCTAACTTGTCTAGATCGTCCACATTTGGAACCAGTATTGGCGGAACAAGGAAGCCGATTGCAATCCCTAACTGAAAAAAACAAGCATCTTTGAGGTTCAAAATTAAGCAGTACAGGACATACATACTGAACACAAGCACATGAATTGCTTGATTTCAAACATAGTTGTGCTTTTAAAATTGCACTCGCTAGCAAGGCCTTGATCCACATGGGACACTAAAGACTCTGCACATTAAACATCACTGGCATTTATCAACATAATTGTGTCAACCTGCGCTCATTCTCCATTTTTCTTGGCTTTAAACAGAGGTTTTCAAACGGGTTTCAGGGACCCATTGAAAAGTTTAGAGAAAAATAGCATGAACAATGTAAAAAAAAAATAAAAAAATATATATATGTAGTGAAGTTAAGGGGCCAGATTTACTAATAACTTGAGCCAGTGCAAACCATCTTTTGGCTTTAAAAAACCACTGTCAGGGTTTACTAAAGACACGCAGTGAAAAATTAACGCTACAAAGGCGTGAACAGGGTTATTTTTGCGGCTGACCTTATTGCCATATGCATTTGTAGGAGTTTCCCATTCAGACACAAAACTTATGGGAGGAGAGTATTTAAATTAATTATGCAAGATGAATTACTATGGTTTGACTAGTCAATTTACTGGTATTTGCACCATTATTTAACACACCCCAAAAAACATGTCTTAAACCAGACGCTAATTTGAGCTGCTCTTGGTAGATTGCGTTGGTTATTATGCAAATGATGCGGCTGCGTCTGTGTACAGTGTTCTTTCATTTGCATGTCGTCAGTAGATTTATGCGCAGAACTTTCCACTCCCATTGGCGCTTTTTTAATTGCGTTCTCACGCTAATTTGCCCTGTTTAGTAAATCTGGCCCTAAATGTACTTAATTAGTGCATTGGTCTCATTCATTAAGTGTGCGTATGCACATTCTCATGGATTCACCAATAACTTTAGTACTAAAATGTATTCTTAATTTACAAAACATGTAGAAAAAACTGAAACCACAGGTATGCAAAAATCACATACTCTAGGTGGCCTTATAATTGTGTTAAGATTACATGTTAGACAGTTATTTAATCTTAAATATATTTCAGCATAAACAGTGATGTAAGATAAGCTTCATGATAGCTCAAGGTTTGTGTTTCAGAGTGTCTTTTAGAGAGCATCATATGTTTGCTGACAGTGATGAAAGACTGTAAAGCAAAGGTTGTGAGGATAGCCCTTATATGGGTGTTTTAGGCAAATGACCTTGGGCACGTGGTCACTCATTTAGAATACTCCCAATTAGTTTATCTTAGAACAAGTTTAAGAACAAATTCAGGTGTGTACGCATGATGTGATGTGAAGTTCTCAGGTTCTAAGTTATATTCTGCTTTTTATTGACAGCTGTAGTTTTTAATATTTTTTTCTCAGTATGTATACATTAGACCAGTGTTTCCCAACTTTTTTTTTTTTGCTACAAAACCCCACAGCACAAAAAAATCCCACAGCACACCACTATATAAAAATCACCACTAAACCAAAATTGCACAACCATGCATTGCTTCAAATGGCATATTAAAACTAGATATTATATTAAAAGAAGTACTCACATTCAATGTGAAACTTGAGTTTAAGTCAGGTAGGAAAACAATAAGGTCATATAGGTAGCTATATGATGTTGGTGATTTTTCCATATTGTCCCAGATGGGAGGAAACCTCCTTTTTTTAATTAAACACTGTGTCGTCGTTGGTATTGTGGCTTTATATATGGTCAGACACTTGCATGTGTCATTATAATATTAAGATTTTATGGAAATCAAGCTTAAATTGAGTTAAAAGGTTAACAAATATATTTTGTCCGGCACTGGAACAGACACATCTGAGGCAGTCAGTGCACACTCTGTTTTCATCAAACGTTACAAAAGATGCAAAAGATACAAAAGATGTATATCAAAAGATCTATGCATAGGATATTTAAAACAGTATATTTGTTTCAACTAGATGGCAAATACCTGACTAAGACTATTCTCCGCTCTTCAAATACAAAAAACGTTAGCCTTTATGGACAGTTTTTCTTGAGTAAAGAATACACTGTACTTATTTAAACATCAGTTCTTTATTTACCCTTGCATTGCAAACAAGCATAGATCTCCAAACTGTGTGAGGCACTTCACTCATGATAGATAGGTGGGTGGAGTTATGAGATTTGCCCGACAGTTTGAGGAACCAATGGAGTTACGAGGTTTAGTCACAACCTCTTTTAAATGCTTTTTATAGGTTAAATATTTGTAAAATCCACATACAGACGTAAAGGATGACCAATAGCATTAAATTTATAAAACAAAAATGACGAAATATAGAGATACAAGGTTTCGGTTTGACAGCGATGATATATTCTTATTTGTAGCATTTATTTTAACTTATTTTTTGGAATTTGATAATTTCCAAGGCACAGTGGTTGGAAACACTGCATACATTTAACAGTACTCCTAATGGTGGGTAGACAAAAAAGTTAATGTAAAAACCTCATAAGTTAAACATTTTAAATATTTTTCCAAGTAATATTTCATTGTATTTTTACAGTATAAATTGAGTCTTTATATATGAAAATATATAGTTGTCTTTTACATTTTAGGAAGGGGGTCCCTTGCAAGAGGATCATCTGAAGGTCTGTGGCATTAAAACGTTTGAAAATCCCTAGCTGATTAAAAATAAAGACTCAACTTAGACTCAAATTAGAAATCTCAAATTGGCCAAACATTGGCTCAACCAATGACGAAAAATTGTGGGAAGGACTCTCTGTTTGCTGACCAATAGCAAATGAGGGGTGTTCAGGATACCTGTGTGGAAACAGTCATTATTTTTGTAGTTACGTTTAATACCGCTAGTGGCGCAGAAATTCCGCTTTAAGTTTCACAGTACAGTACAGATAAATGAGCAATGACATTATTCATTTGAAACCCACCTGATTCCCGAAGACCCCGATGGAGCATGCAGTGGACACCTCATCCGACCCGAACCACACCGATGCGATGCGCGAGGGCATCCCGAGAATAAACACCTGAGCCACGGAGCACATGAACTGACCCAAAATTGTCACGGGAAAAAGGTCGGGTCTCGCGCTGGCCACCTTGATCCACGTCCCCGCGCAATTTAGAGCCGTGGCCACGAGCGCGATGACCCTCAGACCTTTTTTATCCAAGAGCCACGAGACGGGGAAAATGAGAGGAATGTACGTCAACATGTAAATCATGGACATCCAGTCAATGGTGAAAGAGTCCACGCCGTAGAAGCGCATGAAGATATTGTTGATGATTCCGTATTGAATCCATTGATACGAGTTACACAGCGAATATGAGCTGAATAAACACACCATGATCCATCTCTTTTTATATAAACGCGTTTCCGGCGGTGGGTTGTGATGTTTAAAACCCACCTCAGCATCAGCTGTTTTTGAGAAATATATATTATCATTTACCTCTCCTTCCACTGACTTTGATTCATCTCCCATTTTCACTCGATCCAACCGCGTTCAGAACTTCTTCGAGTTAATATTCATTCATTCATTCAAGTTGAATCACAAATGTCATGTTGAGGAGAGTTAGCAGCTACGCCTGTCAATCTAACGTTACGTTACTGGAACTCAGACTCTGTTCTGATTTAATCATAGACTGTACCAACGGCGCCCCTGCTTACTAGACATGACATACTAATGATATATCAGCTGAGTTTAAATACTAGTGGATAAACTTCCCATAATACTCCAATGTATGTTCATCCGCTGCTCTCTCACCAGAAACTCTTCCAACATTCGTTGAAAGTTTCGCCACAGAGATGAAGCGTCTGACGTAGAACAATAACTGACTAGATGAGAAATTACAAACGGTGAAAAGCTAGAAAGGGGCGGAGGTTAACTGTAATGACGCTATGTCGGTCATGTGACATTCAGACAAGTAGAACAACTGCCAAAATATTTTCTTTCTTTCGTTCTCGTGGTAAATATAAGACCAAATAAAAAAGAAAGCATTTAAAAACAAAAATAATCAAAGAAATTAATAGTTTTAAACCAACACAGCTGCTTTGGTTTGTTCAAGTCAACATGGAACGAATGTAAATATGATACTAGCACATGAGCACCAGCTTGAAGTTGTAAGTGTTGTTCAGATGGGAACTCGTTACTTTTGTAAAGACTCAACATGCTTCTTTCATTCTTTCCGAGTTAGGTACATGAAGAATTATTAAGCAATTTACACAGATAAAGCCAAATCTAAGCACACATCACAATGTGTAAATAAAATGTGCCATCTAGAACGTCACGTGGTATCTGTTACTTTTCTCAGCGCTGTCAGGGTGAACACGTCGGGTTGTTAGGGCAGAGTAATTTATTGAATTATTGTACAGAAATGACTGGTGTGTATTTCGCTTTTTATTCCAGTTACCAATCCTTTAAATTAATATATTTAAGATTATCTTATAATTTTGCCCCAGTAAGGTAAAAAAAAAAAAAAACCTTGACCTTTGAATGCGACTCAGAGCGATCATTCTACTTTATGATCCGTCGAGCGCCTCCTGGAGGAGAACAGTTTGTCGCATAGACACAACATTAATCGCATAGAAAACATTTCAATTAGTTCCTCTAATGCCTCCATTTAGGATTTGTGGTGGATAAAGCGGAGACGGCGCCCTCTGCTAGGCTGGAGTTAGGTTACTGGTGAAGTTTGTCTAGGCCTATTTTCTTTATAAATTATACATTTAAAACAATTGGTCATTTGCTATATTTGTTGGTCAAAGCAATTTTTGTTACTTTTGTACACTTTGTTTCATATATTTTTTGGTCTTATCACAAACAAAAAGAAAAATCAGTGAGGTGTGAAATACATGATTGAAAACAATATTGTCTTCGCAGTCATGTTTAATAGATGACAAAATATTGTAACAATAATGAAATTCTGTCTTGCATTCAGAAACTTACAGCACATTCATCAGAGAGGAGTCTTTATTAAACACTTTAAATGTGAAAATTAATTTTAAGCTTTTCTGAAACCAGGGATAGAATAAGGCATAAATTATGGGATTAATGGTGGAGTTCAGGAAGAAAACCATTACAGTGACATCTCTGACATTAAACAAGTCATCATTACTGTACGGAATCACTAATGAACAAATATAATATGGCAGTAAACACAGGAGAAACACAAAGACCAGAATCCCCAGCAGTATCGCAGCTTTTCGCTCTGATTTGTCACTGACTCTGTTTTTAGAGGATTCTTTGCTGTTATGAACCTGAAGGGCTCTTATAGCAGTCACATGTTTCCTAACAATGACAAAAACATGAGTGTATAATATTATGATGAGTGTACATGGCATAAGAAACACAACCAGGAGATCAATGAAGGATGAAACCCCATCAATAATAGCAAGACACACTCCTGGACACATGCCAGTGAAGTTTCCATTAATGAAAAGAAGAGTGAAGTTATAAAGGAGTGAAAACAGCCAGTTAAATAAAGTTGCTATGCAGATCACAGTGGAAGATATTTTCTCTGAGTAAAAAAAAGGAGAACGTAAAGCCAAAAAACGATCAACTGCTATTAGAGCCACAGTGTGAACAGACACGCTTGTTGCTTGAAAATTCACAATTTTTAAAGCAGAGCACATCTGTGGTCCAGAAATCCAACATGACTCTATGAGCCAAGACAAATGAAGCGGCATCACAAAAACTCCGACCAGCAGATCAGACGCAGCTAAAGAGAGGATGAGGATGTTAGCAGGAGTGTGGAGCTGCTTGAAGTGACTAACAGAGATGATGACCAGCAGGTTTCCACACACGGTCAGAAGAGCCACAGCTGCTGCGGACACATACAGAATCACATAGACAGAGAAAGAAACAGATCTCTCTGGACAGGAATATTCATGACAGTCATCAGTTTGGTTCACTGCTGTAAGATTCATTCTGAAGAACTTGAAAGAAACAAGTAAACAGAGTATTGTTCACTGTTACTTCCTTTATATAAAGTTCAGTACATAACCACAGTTAAAGATCTCTGAAGATGCTATTTGTCTCTCCAGCAGTTCTGAACTGCTCCTCACTGAAACACAGTCACTCCTGGAGGCTCCACAATTAAGATGTTCTACAATCTATGTTGCCTTTTTATACACTTGACATGTTGACTCTTTCCAAGACCAGCACCATCAAGGGAGAAGAACATACAGCTGGGAGATCAACTGATTTACAGTCACATGGAATTTATACAAAAACATAGATGGGCTTAAATGAAAAGTATACATCAAAAACTAAGCTGTCAAAAATTCTTTAAAATCCTGATGTACACACCATGTAACCCACAGCTTGTGCACAAGCGCCACTCTTCTGTATAATGGTAACCACTCAAAATTCTCCAACAACTAAAACTTTACTAACTCTTCAACATAGCTGAACATTAAGCACTACAGTAAGTCTTTCTTTTAAAACACACAAAAAATTACTCTCCTAATACAGTCTCAAAACGAAAGAACTACAGGACCTCTGTCCAGTTAGTTATGTGAACAAAAATTTATCCTGTAGCCCCAACACAAAATTATTAGTTACACAAAATTAAAACTCATTGGTTCTTCCAGAAGCTCAAACGTGCTGCGTAACATGAGAATGAACCTCATTGGTTCTTGTGGAACATGATTGAGCTTCCGTTTACCACAACTGATGTGTGCGTTGATGAATGTTTATATGTGAATAAAATACTAAATTAAATCTGTTCATCATATAAAGTGATCGAATCTCTTCAGAAAATGTGGAATAAACCCCTCAATTCATATGGATTAGTTTTACGATCTCTTTACAACCTTTTTGAAGAGTCAAAGTGGTAGTTGCGTAGCTGTCAATGGAGGGACAGAAAGCTGTCTGTCTGATCTCTTTTTGATTAGCCAACATTGATTATCCCCTCAGATTAGCTTTTTTGGTTTGTATTTTCGATGGAATAATACAAAATTGCAAGCTGCCGCAAAAACGTGGGGATTTGTTGAATTTGCATTATGCCTGTGTGATGGATTTTTAATAGATAAGATATTAAACTGTCCTTTAGAACTAATCATGTTTCTGACTCTAAAAATCTGACTAATAGATTATCTAATGATTATCTAATAGATATCTTATGATAAACTTTTACCTGACTTCCCCCTTTGGGTCTAATATTATAACTAACTCTTACCTGACTTCCCCTTTTAGGCATTCTAACATTTGAACAAAATGCACTGTTCGAAACTAGTGAAAACTCATGACTTTGGTTGTGTGAGTGTAATAATAACAAATATGGGAAATTAAACTAGACAGATGTCTAAATTGAAACCTTTTGGTTACCTAGTAACAAGAGGGCTTGTCTATAAAGAACCAATCAAATTGTGGGGAAATTATGTAATGCATCAGGTCATTTTCGCCCATTCCCCTATTCTATAAAAACTGTTGTATTTGTGTTTACTGGTGGGATTCTCAATGGAATTTGTCTGAGATCCTCCGGCCTTGCTTCTTCTTGGGAGAGATTCTCTGAGAACTGCTCGGGAAGATCTCCCGGCCGTGATTAAAGCATTTAGAGGACATGCTGAAGTCTGTTTGTTTATTACTGCTGATAGGAAGAGGAAGTTAGTTAGAGAAGCAAGAAGTGAGAGATTTAGAACTCAAGGCCAGTTGTCGAAGGATAGACGCAGAGCTAGAGTAATTTGAGGCCAGTTGTCAACGGGAGATGCAGAGCTAGAGTATAAAGTATTAAGTGTTGACGGAAGTCGCTTGGGTGTCGACTGGAGACGCCCCAGGTAATTAGGTTCCAGGTACGTAGTTAGGTTTAGGGAAAAATCTACCACACCTGATTCCTGCGAAAGATAGACACAACACTGACAAGGTGTCCCACACTCCACCGAATGTAACAAAAAATTAATTACAACAAACATTATGAAAATAACCATGAAAATGAAAACTTAGCGTAAGTTCTGCCGGGAAGACTCAATTGTTATGTCACTTATTACCTTCACATCTAACCAATCATGTTCTTATACTTGCAGTATAAAAGATCGGTACTTCACATGTCTGAGTTCGCAGATTACAAACAATTACCTCCATCCTCCCCACCACCACCAGGATGGTCCCTTCCCATATCTCCCGGGGGTCGGCTGCGCCCCTGCCTTCGTCTTTAGGCAGGAAATGCAGATTCCACTACCCTCGGATTGCGTGCTACGTACGGGGGGGCCTATGCCAAAGAACTTTATAAATATTTGCTTGCTGGGCTGTTAATAAATATATGCTTTTGTTACATCATTTTATCTCCCGAACATACAATAAAATAGCTCTTACAGTATTCATTATTTCTTTGTAAAAATTGTAAAATGACACAATAAAAATGCAGTATGTATTGGCATATGCATAGCCATCAAATGAGAGGTTTCAAATGCGATCACATGTACTCTGGGTCCATATTAGAGCCTGATCAAAAAAGGTTGTGTTGAGCTGGTTGCGTCCCTTGGGCTCCCTTCACATGAAGCCAGTTTCACTGTAAGCCCGGTCTTTAGCCGAACTCTGTTGAGTTCCTCCACACACTCGTATGCACTGGTGTAACCTGTGCTAGGCTGGGTCCATATGTTGTGATCCCTACAGCGATCCCATATGTGTATTCTTCCACGGTATGGCTCCCTGCGGCGAGCCCGTGTCTTCCCTTGGCAGAGCCTGCTCTGCTGTCACTGACCGGTTGAGTCTCCCCCTGTTTTAGGCTGGAGTCACCTCAGTGACAATGGTATGTTGTACTGCCCGGTAATCGCCCAGTCCATATGTCTAACCCCCACATGTCACCTCCCCACGGGCAGGATGTGGCTTCCGCAGCATTCTCCTTCCAATGAAAGAGAACACTTTCCCAGTGGTCTTGTGGAACAGCAGTGACTTCCCTGGCCTAAGCCCTGACCTATCTCCACCTCAATGCGGGGGGATCAATAGGCTTTTGTCTAGGCACTGGAAGGTGGCAGCTCTAGTGGCATTTTAATAGAGGATCCCAATCAGTCGACACATCGACTATGTCGACTATGTCGACTATGTCGAACGTGACCGAACTGATAGGGAACGTCTCGGTTACGTATGAAACTCTCGTTCCCTGAAGGAGGGAACGGAGATGTAGTCCCCGCTTGGCTCCTCAGCGAAAAACAACTGGTACGTGCATCCACTTCCGTATTTATTCCCACGCTGTGGGGCGGAGCGTGTGATGCAATTCTCGCACATCAATGTGCATTGGCTCGTTTTAACAATACTCGAAGATGACAGGCTCCCTAAGCGTGATCCCAATCAGTCGACACGACGACTATGTCTCAGTTCCCTCCTTCAGGGAACTAGGCTTACATATGTAACCGAGACGGTCCATCTGGTGGATTTTAGCAATAAATAAGATCATCACATTGTAGGCTCCCTTTGAGCCTCCCTGATTCTATCCCAGAGCCTGGTCAAATATATATATATTATTTTCCTAGATAACCCTAAGTCTGGTTAGGAGGTTGAAGGACTCTCATGAGGCCTCCCTGCTAGATCAGCCCTAGAGCTAGAGGCGCTCCCCTTATCTTGGGTCCCTTGTTAGAGTGCCCAGCGTCCATAATGTTTTAAAGCACTGTGTAGATCCAGGATTGAGTAGAGTTACACCCCTCGTTTGCAAGGGTTATAAAGCGCTATCCTGAGTTCTACTCTCCAGGATGCCCGTCTCTATGTTCCGGTTTCACTACTGGTTTTGTGAGAGACTCTGTTTGGGAAAACAGACAGGTTGTTGGAAAGACTAGGTTTGATCAGGTCAGCCTTCCTGGTGGCATGTTGCGTTGACTCTATGTCCCCCTCAGAAAGTGACAAGACGGGACTGCTTTCGGACCCCCTGGCCATATTCCCTTAAAGGAACCCCTTCCATTGGTAGTAAACCTTCTTCTTCTTAAGTGTAGAAAAACTCAGAAGCGAAGACCAGGAGACTCGGGGTTGTATCTTTTAAGCAGGATTCTTTATTTGCTGTAGTCTGCTTCGTCCAAAATCTTACCCAAGTCTAGCAGGGATCTCCAACTCTGCTCCTGGAGGGCTACTGTCCTGCAGACTTTAGTTTCAACCCTGTTCCAACGCACCTGCCTGTAATTATCAAGCAACCCTGAGCAGCTTGATTAGCTGGTCCAGGTGTGTTTGATTGGGGTTGGAGCTAAAATCTGCAGGACAGTAGCCCTCCAGGAGCAGGGTTGGAGACACCTGAACTAAGGGAAACGTCCCCTTGCAATTTATGAACATTTTAGGGGCAGGGCTTAACATTGTGATGAACAAAGCATGTAAATGATGTATACCGGTTTAGGAACCGGCCCTATACATGGAGTGTTACCAATTCCAATCCAATCAGCATAACTATTCAAACAGTGAGACTACCAAAGTTTCAGTAATCTGCTTACAATAGAGAGAAACAGGAATAGCAGCCTGAATAGAGAGCCAATCTGCCAGATACAGAAAAACAAGATTTGACGGACTCTCTTGCTGGAAAACTGTTTCACAGCAAATATCATCACCATCATAACCTTAAATGCTAAATTCAGTATATGTATAATTGTCTTAGTTTATATACTATTGTATTGGACTCAATTAAAACATTTAATAAATTTATAACACTACATTTCCCCCTTTGAGAGTTCTAATAACTCTCACATTATATACAAATTTAAATGATGTTTCACTAAACAAAATTCGGGAGGAGCACGTTCAAATAAACAATCCTATCAACTTGTCATCAGCAATCATCATGACTATCCCATCAGCATGAGAGGAAGAGTATATAAAGGCACTCAGTCAACTCACCTACATTTCTTGACAGTTTTTCAGCATCCCTCCACCACCCCGACACCTCACACTCGGCTTGTTCCTTCCACAGCCAGGAATACGGGGGGAGTACTCTGGGTTCGGGCCAAATATCCGAGTTCGGAGCCCTCTCCCCGGACAGCACGCCAAATATGCATACTATTTATTCTATCTAACTTATTTGTAAGTGTGAACTCGTGAAACACTTAAAAATTCGTTCTTGTAACTTGTGATCGTTACAGGCACATTACGCATGTTCTGTGTTTGCTTTTCTGTAATTGCATGCTGACACAGAAACAAACATGCAATTAGGGTCCGTTAAGTTCTTACGGGTAATAGTCTTTTCTGGTAGGAACTGTGATTTTCTCGTGAGTGGCGTGATTCATTTGTTGAATGAAATACTTGATACTGTGGACGCATAGATAATACACCAGTAGCTATTTCCTTTATCCACAGCCAGGGTTTACCAATCAATTTTCCGAACCATGAAGAATTATCTTCAGTCATCTGGTGTAATTTTGCTGAAAGATCAAGAATGAGGGAAGTCTTCACCCCAGGGCAACCCCCGACGCCTGTTGCATTCAGTTCTTCCCGGGGCTCCTCACTGGTTCCGTGTCCTAACCTATCCCTGTAGGTGGGGGAACAACTTTACAGTGTGACACGTGAGTCCAGGTTTTCCTTCCCTGACACAATACTGCAGCTGCTGTAATCAACATCACTTGATGTGGTCCATGCCACTTAGGCTCTAATGGCTTTTTTCTGAGCTGGGATGATTGTGTGTCCACCTTCTGGTGGAGTCTGCCAACATGACTCAACTCTCTGTCTGGCACTCTGTACCGCCTTTGTTAGGTTTTCACAGTAAGCAATCAGGGCGTCTGAGGCAATGTGTACATCAGCATTTCTAAGATCAATCACACCTGGCATCTGCATGGGGCGTCCAGTAATAATCTCATGAGGGCTCAGTCCTACTGTTCTGTTAGGTGATGCTCTCATACTACACAATACTGCTGGCAGCGCTTCGACCCATGGTACTCCTTCCTGATGCATTTTGCTTAGCCTGGTTTTGATTGTTCTGTTCGATCGTTCAACCTGTCCTGATGCTTGTGGCCTGTATGGGCAGTGAAGATTCCACTTAATCTTCAAAATTCTAGACACTTGTAACCCAGACACAAATTATTACATTTGCAGTCTATATTAAAGTAAATTGTTCTAAAACAATTAAAAAAACTCAAAATATAAATCTATTTAATTACATATTTAATTAAATATGTATGTGAGTGGACAGCAAATAAAACGAAATCTTGTGATAATGTACAAGTTTATTTTAATATGTAAATCATATATTTATTATTCATATAGTGATATGTAAATTATTGCAGCAGATTTCAACTAATGAGAATTGGGAATAGCACTGCAGATGTTAGGCCTCCAATCAGGAAAACAGGCCGCAGCATTAACTCCGCCCCTGTGAGCAACGCAGATAGAAAAAATACAGAGACGCAGATCAAGAGAAAAAGACGGAAATAGAACACAGAGAGGAGAAAGTGTTTTAGAAGATTAATTGTGAAATATTTACAAGAAGTCTTAGAGTTTTCATTTGAGAATAAGTTTGTTATAATTACATCGATTGAGAAACTTTGTTTGGATACTTAACGTTACCGTGCGTGAAGTCCGGTTGAATCTGTAGATGCTGGAGATTAAGCTAACGCTAAGGAAGCAGCTTATCGTGGTTTACTTAGGTGAAACCTGGAAAGATAAACACATGAACAAGAACAGTTAATTAACAGAGGAATCGGTGAGTTAAATGTTTATTCTGATTAATGTGGTTAACTGTTTATGTACAATACCAATGTGAGACTAAGCAGAAAAGAAACTATAATTTTCACTATGCGTGGAGTGTGATTACAATGTAAATTGTTGTTTATAAGTTTGCTTATTGATGCGAATTGTAAAGAGAAATCACTAAGGATATTGCCCTGTTGTGTGCAGGCCAGTTTTTGCATGTAATTGTTCTATACTGTGGACTTCGTTTTTGGTGCGGATGCATCGAGTCGCGTGACGAGTTAAGGAAGAAGATGGCGAGCCACCCGTAAACAAACCGAACTTGGATCTGTTTCTCACTTTCCTTTGGATTTGCATCGTTTCAACAGTTCATTCATCTGGAGGATTTTGTTCTCTGTTGACTTAAAGATTGAGGTATTTGGTTCTCTTTGGACTGGACAGTTCTAAGGGCAAGAAGGAAAGAGAGAAGTTACATTTTGTTATTGTTTGAACTAAAATCTGTGAACCGAAAGTAATTATTTGATCTGATAAGATATTCACCTTTCTAAATATTTTCTTTCTTTCATTATTAATGTGGTGATGAAAGGTTTTGTACATTCATTGAGTTAATTTACACTTCATTGGGGAACTGTAATTGATATTTTGGTTGAAGAAAGGAACATTTCTAGCAAAACTAAAGGTGTATATTCAAAACCTAAGAATATAACAAATGATACCAGTCAATTAAGTGAACTAAATTGAGTCAAAAGTCAGTGAGGAAGATTCTAAATAATAAGCCAACTCAGAACTAAACACGAATTAGCTAAAAGAGAAGGGGAATTGAAGGGTTACATTTTTGATACTTATCCTTTGCTGATACAATTATACTTATTTTGGGAAATTGTTTTATTTGGTAATTGAATTTAATACTCCATTGATTTGTGTGTAATTTCTTTAAGGAATACTGATTTTTGTCAAAACTTTATTTGGTTGTTTTATTGTTATTTACTAAATTCTAATTATCATTTACTTCTCTTAAATACATAAAAGTGTGGTTGGAAAAGTTTATGTGTGTGCACCTTTGTCTCCTTCGATCCTTGTGTCTTCTGATTGGTCCATTGAACTTGTTGATCACACGTTCGAGTGATAGTGAATCAACATCTTTGAGAAAACCCTGACTGTAAAGGTAATTATTCCAATTTGGTACAGCAGGTGTTACACACTTCCTTGACTACCTGTCCTGTGAAGTGTGTACCTTGATCTGAGTCAATGCAATCTGGTAATCCCCATCTGGGAATGAAATCAGTGACAAGACAATTAGCAGTATGTGCAGCTGTAGCACGCCCTGTTGGATAAGCTTCTACCCATCTTGAGAACTTATCTATTACTACCAAAACATCAGTTTTTCCCTTACAACGAGGCAATGATATGTAATCAACTTGCAGGTGACGAAATGGTCCTGGTGGGGCTGGGGTATGTGCTGCTGGTGTAGTGGCTGCTGGTACACCATTATTTTTCTGACATGTAACACACCTCTTGGCTGTTTCTGTGGCTACATTTCTGAATTTTGGATTCCACCACTGATTTGAGAACCTGTGATTCATCGTTGCTGGACCACTGTGACCCAAACTGTGTATTTGTTGAGCCAAATATGGCAACAGTTATTCGGGAGCGACATACTTTCCCCCTTTGGTCCAGCAACCGGATGAATCCACTGTGGCTCCTTTGTCTAACCATGTCCATGCTTCATACAGAGGAACGTCTTTGTACAGATCAATTATTGATTCAGGAGGCAGAATTGTCTTCTGTGCTGTACTACCTGAACACACTTGTATAGTCGCATAGAAACAAGCCTTTTTAGCCGCTACTTCAGCAAGAGAGTTACCTTTAGCTTCTGTAGTATTAGTTGTGAGATGTGCTTTCACTTTGATCACTGCTAATTTCTTTGGAAGTTTCATGGCAAACATTAGATCTTTCACTAATCCAGCATGCTTAATGGGGGATCCAGCAGAAGTTAGAAACTGTCTGGTTTGCCAAATGACACCAAAATCATGAATTACCCCAAAAGCATACCTGGAATCTGTATAGATATTTGGAACCATAGGCGGAGTTTCGGGGGGGCTAGGGGGGGGCACTGCCCCCCCAGACCAGAGCCAATTAATGCCTGCCTTGTGCTTTGAAAAATAAATAAAAATTACTGAATTCATATTTTCTCATTTTATTTGTCTTATCTTATAATTTTTGCGGGTATAATGAGTAAGTTAAGGCTAAATTATTTTTAATTACTGTATTGAAAAAGAAGCTAATTTTCTCATGACTGGCGGATCTCAAAGTATCGCGGTAAGTGAGTGGACTCTCGTTCTGTTCCCGCTTTAGTCAGATAAATAAACAAAATGGACATTCGTCGTTTTTTTTAATAAGCCCACTAGTGTGGAGTTTTCTAACTCTGACACTTCAGCTATCAATTCCATTGCTGCTACTGACACAGCAATCGAGGCCGCATCTGAGAACAAAGCCAGCAGCACCGGTACCGTGTCAGCGGAGATACCGTTACCCGCGCAACCTGCCGCATCTGGATCTGGATACGTTGATCTCGGTGAAAAAGCTATTGGCCCGAAACAGCCCATACTTTCTTCTTTCCCTAAGCGCCTAATTGGAAATGTTAATCGTGCCTTCTCTACATTTTACTATCACAAGTTCCCATGGATGGAGTACTCAATTTCACTGGATTCCGTTTTTTGTTTTTGCTGTCGCCACTTTTCTTCAAATATTGCAAGATCAGGCGCAGACGAACTATTTACAAAAGTGGGAGCTCGGAACTGGAAAAAACTGTCAGAGAAGCTGACAAAACACGCTTCGTCACAGGTACATTTAAACAGCATGACGATGTGGGAGAGCTACAAACAGGCTGGTGAATCGGGATCTGTGGCAGCACAGCTGTCACACAGCCATCAAAGCACAGTAGAAAAAAACAGACAGTACCTCTACAAATCCGTTAATATTATAAAATTGCTTGCTAAATTAGGCCTCCCTTTCCGCGGACATCGTGAAGATACTGATGCAGAAGCAAGGGGGAATTATTTAAGTATTTGTAATTTGTTTTTAAAATAAGACCCTGATTTCGAATCCATGCAGTCCAAATATTTTAACTGCACAAGCCGAGACTTTCAGAATGAAATAATTGCATTGTGTGCAGACCTCATTCGTGAAGAAATTTCCAAGAAAGTACACAAGACTGGTTTTCTTGCTGTTATTGCTGATGAAGCAAAGTCATCAAAGACTGAGCAACTTTCTGTTTGCATTAGATACACAGAGGAACTTCAGATCAAGGAGCGATTTATTTGCTTTGTTGACTGTTCCAATTCTCGCGATGCTGCAGGGATTGTTTCTGGCATTAAAGAAGGATTGCAGTCGTGTAGGCTGAAGGACATTCCCATAATTGCTCAGGCATATGATGGAGCCGCTGTAATGTCGGGGCATTTGAGTGGAGTTCAGCAACGGATCAGAGAGGAATTCCCCTTTGCTGTGTATGTGCATTGCATGGCACATAAACTAAATCTCGTACTCGTTGAATCATGCACAGTGAACAGAGACATTAAAACGTGTCTAAATGTCATTGACAAACTATACTCCTTGTTTGCAGAGCCAAGCAACCATTGCAGATTTCTCATGATGCAGTAAACACTGGCTCTTAAACCAAAAGAGCTAGTACAGCAAAGTGATACACGATGGGCTTGCAAATATAGGTGTGTTTATGCTGTCAAATCACAATATGCTGCCATCACTCGCTGTTTGAAAGAGATGGAAGAAGAGGGAGAAAAGTGGTCTGTGGATGCAAGTGGGTTGTATAATCACATGACAAGTCTCCGATTCATTACGTCCTTAATTGTTCTCGAGGAAGTTCTCAGAGTTGTACATGTAACACACAAACGTCTGCAAGGTGCAAGTACAACCATGGCTGATGCGGCCTCAGCAGTCAATAGTCTGATAACACATCTCCAGCGCTGCAGAGAGGAGAGTTCCTGGGAGGCAATGTGGAAGCAGGTGAAAACGTTTTGTGAAGATGTCGCTGGTTTTTGTGAAGAGAGTGCCCCCCAAACTGCAGGAAAACGAAAAAGAACTTCGCGACAACCTCCCGGGCTTTCGCAGTACTTGGTACCAACCACACTTGGACAGCGTGATGAAAATGAGACGCAATGGGGATCAGAATCACAGACATTTAAATGTCATTTGTATCTCCCTGTTTTAGACACTATGCTGGCTGAATTGGACAGGCGATTTTCCACTGAAGCAATGGCCCTGAGTGTGGCATGTGATGCTGTATTAAATTGTGACAAGAACGGCATCGGTCCTTTACTAAGCATGTATGCGAGCAGCTTTAAGATTCACCCTCAGCTTATGGCAGCTGAAATGGATCTTGTGAAATGTGCAGTCGCATCGCCGATCACCCTAAAAAAACTTCAAGATGAAGTACGGAAGGATAGATTTCCAAACTTTTACCGTCTGCTGCAGCTTGCACTCACACTACCAGTTGGCTCTGCTACGTCAGAAAGAAGTTTCTCAGTTATGAGAAGAATCAGAAACTGGCTCCGATCTGCAATGGCTCAGGACAGATTCTCGAATCTTTCCCTACTGCATATAGAGAACGACTTGACTGCAAATTTATCAGAAGAAAAGATAGTGGACATCTATGCAATGCGGAAAAAGAGGCGGCTTCTTCTGCATTAGGTAAGATATGTTTTTTAACGCTATTCTTAGTATAGCAGTCCTTGTTCATTGTAAATGTATTTTAAATGTAAATGGTATGATATATACATTTTAAATATGGTAGCCCATATAAAAAAAATCTGAGCTCGTGGTCTGCCGGTAGGTGCCCCCCCACGCACAAAAGTGAAACTCCGCCTATGTTTGCAACCGATCCTGAAGCTAGCGTGCATGCTCTTGTTAGGGCTACTAGTTCTGCAGCTTTAGCTGAAAAATGATCTGGAAGACGTCCTGAAGCTAACACTTCCGTGGTGGATGTTACTGCATAACCTGCTCGTCTGTTACCTTCAATTACTTGAGCTGAACCGTTAACAAACAACTCAAATTCTGAATTATCTATGGGAGTTTCTTTTACTTCACTCGTAGGTGTATATGTAAGCGTAACACAATCGTGAGTCATTTCTCCTTCATCCTCTAACAAATCCTCAGTCATTGTAGACATCATACATGAGGATGGGTTTGTGACAGGTGCACGCTGTAAAACAATGTTCGGAGCTGTGAGAGTTGCTAACCAATTTCCCCAACTGGAGGAGGTGACAGAAGTTTCTTTTGCTTTATTCATTAGTGTGGATACTGCATGAGGGCATTTTAGATTTACAGTCTGACCTAACACCATTACTGATGAAGGGCCTGTGCTGTAGCATAACATTTAAGGCTGTGAGTCTACTTAACAAGTGTCCCCCAAAGGAAGGGTTAGACGGTCACTTTCCTTTTGTTCTATTAAACAAAAATAGTCTTTCATCTTTGTTGTAAGTTACTGGGGAAATTAAGCACTCACAGCCCAAATGGTTAACACATCAACAAGCTGCCCAACGAGTTTAATGACGTGGGGAATGGCTGCTTCAGAGTAGCAAGCAGACTGAGTAGGAGCTGAGTAACATTGTTAACTTGTTTAAAGTTCTTTTTGTTTTTCTTTGTGATGCTGTGGACCTTTGGCAGGGCCAACTGGGTCACCTCGAGTCCACTGCGGACGTGTTACAGTCTGGGAAAAAATAAACAAAATGATGGCTCAACCCGTAACACTCTTTAGAGTATGGTGGTATTTATTTACAAGTGCCCCAAAAATCCAAAAAGAAGAATCCATTAGTGCACATATATGTACAAGTGCATGTTGACGAAAAACAAAGTAACAAAACAACAAAAATAAAATAACAAAACAAATCAAAGATTGAACTAGACGAATATGTACACAAATATGTATCCACAATATACAAAATAAATTATCGCTCACGGCTCTGTGATGTCATTCAATGTGGATGAATGACTAAGTGCTATCGGGATCGCGTGTGCACCCGCTTCTCCAATAGCGGCATCAACAGGTGAGAAAAGTGTGTGTGGTTGAAGGGTGTATTTGTGTGTGTGTGTGATTATGTGTGCCAGTGCTGCCGTCTGCAGCAGTGAAGAAGGTCACTTCTTCACATTCCTACAATCTTTTCCCCAATGTCCATGTTTACCACAATAATAACAACTGCCCTCTCTCTTAGGACATTTACGTTTCTGTTGATTCTCTGTGTTGACCTTAAAGGATGCTGCTGCAATTTTTACTCTTGTCTTGACATCAGAGTCTCTTTCCCATGCAGCTAACCTCTCCAAATTGTTTTGTATGGTTCTAGTGGACCATGTGAAGTCTAAGAAAGGCAATGCTTTTCTATGTTCTGACAACAGACCATCAAACCATCTGTGAACTAGGGGGCCATTATCATCTTGCACCTTCTCTGAAGTGTCAGCTATCCCACTGTATGCTGCAGCTGACTGACAAAATCTTTCAGTGTACTCACTAACAGTTTAATCTTTCTTCTGTACACAACTAGTGATCTTTGACCAGTCCATGTTTGGTCCAACAATGTTCTTCAACGCTTTCAGAACTCCCTCTCTCAATTCATCTTTTCTGGCATGTTGTAGTTCAGAAGTAACAGCAGACTCAAAACTGTTGAATTCAGATTTAGTTAGAATTTGTGACATCAGCTGTGTGACTTCTGCCAACGACATGTCGTAAAGACTTATTTTACTGATCAATGCCCTTCTAAATTCAGAAAAATCTGTGCGTACTGAGTAGGGCTGCACGATATTGGGAAAAAATCACATTGCGATATTTTATTTTTCTGCGATATATATCGCGATATGAAAACAATTTCACCAGATTACTTTATTAGCTCTCTTTGGAAAGAATGAATCATCTGAATGACTGGTGATTTTGTAATGGAGTAAATCTGCATAGCAACTATTATAGTTAACTAATAGTTAACTGGAGTTTAATAAATGGAACCTTATTGTAAAGTGTTTCCGATTTGTTATGTCTCGTGAGTTCAGTGTTGGACAGATCAGTTGTTTTAACCATTCATTAAAGTGAATCGGTTCTAAGGAGTCATTAGTTTGCGAATTGGAGGTGTAATTAACGGACCACGGCACACGTTGTGTGATTATCCCGGCAGAAGAGGACATCGCACAAGATTGGTCTCAACACAGAAAACATTTCATCACTGGATAGATTTTTTTTGTTTTGTTTATTGAAAGTGTGGTTTATCTGAATGTGTGGAACGCTTTTCAGAGAATATTTTTTTTAGCACAATTCACAACCAGTAGTTCAGGAAAAAAATATATCCGAATGCTTCACGTGAAACTTCGTTCTTCCGACCTTTTACCATTGTGTATTCTCAAAGATGTTCAGTCAACTCAATTCATTAATATGCGTGAGGGAGGGAGAGAGAGCAAGACAGTTTGAAGATGGCGAGAGTGCGCGCGCGCGCGACCAGGGCTTTCTTTCTTTGCTCGTTCTCTCAGTTTAACAAGCGCAGCAGTAAGTCATCTATCACTCACCGGTCAAATAAGGCTTTGGCGGGACAAAAATACGCTTTGGCGGCCGTCAAAAAATGTTCAAGGCAGGAAGGGCAATCTGACTTTATTTTGAATTCTCATGTTCGTTCAAGCTCAGAAATAAGAGAAAGACCACTGATTTTGTGTCTGCTCGGCTCACAGAAAACAACGCGCAAGTTCCAGTCTTTTTACGCTTGATGTTTAAACAGGACTTAAAAACACATGCAAATGATAAACTTTCACTATATGATGGTTAAACTTTGCAATTAATCCGCGAATCGCAAGCGTTACGGGCCGGGGAGCTGCTGGCCCGTACTGATCATGAATCCCGATCAACTACGATCCCTAAGGCTACATCGCAACATCCTACGATGTGACTATCGTGGATGTGCACATCGCGATATCGATGTTAAAATGACACATCGTGCAGCCCTAGTACTGAGGGTAGACTCTGGGATAGTCTCTCTATATCCTTAGGTCTTAGCGCTTTGGCAACTGTTTGGATTTGGACAACAGAAGAGTTGGGAGGAACACTTTCAAGTTCCCTCAATTCCCTGCGCTCTCTTTCTAGCACCACACACATTTACTGAATTTACAGGCACATCAGTTACTTGGCGGAGAGCCGCATCTGTTTCAAAGAACGCTTGTAAGTCAGGGTAAATGTTATCCGGCTGACTAACTTCTACAACATTTTTTCCTATAGGTTTGTTGCGGTTAAATTTCTTGGTCAAAGAAGAAATTCTAGCACGTAGCTCTTTGTTCTCTTTCTCTAGTTCTGAGTTATGCTGAGACTGTTTTGCAGCTAGTGCTAAACCAAATTCTCTATGGCAGCATAATATGCCTTTCACATTTTTTTTGCGGATACTTGCTCGAAGCACCTTTTTACACACATCTACCGACCAAGTCTTGTCTGGATGAATCTCATATTTCTGTGTTAGTTCTTGTCTAACCTTTTCTGTGACTATTAGGTTAATGTGTTCTCCTAACAGTGTTTTGAATTCACTATCTGACCACACCGGAGTCGCAAGACCACCTTTTTCAGTTGTTGGAATCAACCTAGCATTCCTTCTAACCATTTTGTGAGTTTCTTTGTTACCACACAAACAAACACTAAAACTTCTCTGATCAAACAGAGGATACACTTGTTAACTCCGAATAATTCTTGTTAACCTTCCAAATTACCAACACTTCACACTTAACTTCCCTGCCTACAAGAACAGAGGATAAACAATATTAACACGTAATGCTAATCTTCCCTGTCTGCACAGAGGGTAAAACAAAATATTAACACGTAATGCTAAATCTTCCCTGCCTGGACAGATGATAAACAATATTAACACGTAATGCTAATCTCCCCTGCCTAACAGAGGATAACTTTCATCTCTAACAGAAAACTTTAGAGGATAAACTTAGTTAACCAAACTTTACAGCTGTCTGTTAACCTTTCTCTGGCGGCGCAGAGGAATATCAAATTTGTACTGGTTTTCAGCGGTTCTTTGAATAGAGTGAAACTCACCAAATCGTTTGTTGTACGGAAATATTCCGTCTGGAAACTCAGTCAGAAAAGTTCATTCTTTGAGATCTTTGTTGAGCTTGGTTCTGGAACTCAGTCAGCTTTGTTGAGATCTTTGTTGAGATTCAGTTCTGGAACTCAGTCAGCTTTGTTGAGATCTTTGTTGAGGTCCAATTCTGGATTCTGGTGAAGTTAATTCTATCCGGGTCACAAGGCACCATCTGTTGTGAACTATTTTCTTCTAAAGTTTAGGAACTCAGAAGCGAAGACCAGGAGACTCGGGGTTGTATCTTTTAACCACTTCAGCTCTGCAGCATATTTTGAATTTTTTAGAGAATTAGGCATATGTGAATTTAAAAGAGCGTCCTGCCCACATACATTGGAGTAAATGGATAAAAATGGTCTCATTTTACAGAAAACACTCTAAATTTTAACACAGTGGTGGAATATTGTATATATTTTATTGTATTTATTCACAATGTTTTGATAAACGCATATAAAATCTCATATTTTTATATATTTTTTTATTAATTTTTTATTTGAAAATCTGTAATTTTGGACCTGTTTTGTCTGTCTCTTTTGAAAGTTTCTTTTGATTCCACTAGGTGGCAGTAAACAGGGGCAAAAATATTTTTTTTGATAACTCATTCTAAAAAAAGAAATTATTGAGATTTATCTGAAAGGAGTCACTGGTGTCTCCAAGTGTACTCTTGAAGTCTCCATTTTTGATTGCTAAAAGAATTGTGCATACCTGATTTTAAAATGGTGTCCTACCCACATACTTTGGAGTAAATGGATGAAAATGGTCTCATTTTATAAAAAACACTCTAAATTCTAACACAGTGGTGGAATATTGCATATATGTTATTGTATTAATTCACAATTTTATGATAAATAAGGATAAAAAGTCAGATTTTGATTGATTTTTAATTTAAGTTTTTAGTTGAGAGTCTGTAATTTAGGATCTGTTTGGTCTATTTCCCTTCAGAAAGTTTCTTTTGATTTCTTTAGGTGGCTGTAAACAGAGGCAAAAAGATTTTTTTTTGATAACTCATTCTAAAAAAAAGTTATTGAGATTTATCTGAAAGGAGTCACTGGTGTCTCCAATTGTACTCTTAAAATAAAAGTCTCCATTTTTGATTGCTAAAAGAATTGTGCATACCTGACTTTAAAATGGTGTCCTACCCACATACATTGGAGTAAATGGATGAAAATGATCTCATTTTATAAAAAACACTCTAAATTTTAACACAGTGGTGGAATATTGCATATATGTTATTGTATTTATTCACAATTATATGATAAATAAAGAAGTCATATTTTGATTGTTTAGTTGAAGTTTTTAGTTGAGAGTCTGTAATTTAGGATCTGTTTGGTCTATTTCCCTGTGGAAGGTTTCTTTTGAATCCTCTGTGGCAGCGAATATATAAAAAAATAATTGTCTTTCTATCACCTTCTTAACAAAAGTTATTGAGCTCTAATTGAAGGGAGGCAATGTCTTCTCTGAAGTCTCCACGTTTACTCCATAAACCCAAATTATTGCACTTATTACAAAAGCAGGCTTATTATCTGAAAAATACTATTTTTACCATGTCACACTTAACGAGAATAAACACTTTATCACCCAACTTAACCCATGTCATGTAATATATTAGAAAAATGAGTGAGGTATGAGAAAGTAGCAGTTCTTGTATTTTATTATACACAAATATTTTATACTAAAATGTGCAAGAACTCAATATACAATAGAAGATAGAGAAACAAGCCCAACTTGTAGTTTTTTTTTTTTATTGCAACCGTTGAAGTGTTGCAACTGTTGACGAAACAGCACACCAAGACATTATATTTTAGAGTGTCCATCAGTGTGCCATTTTCTAAAACAGTTTCTTGATGGCACCAAGCACAATGGTACATTGCACTTCGTACAGTACATAGGAGTCTTTACTTTGAGCCCTGAAAGTTTGCACAAAGCACAAACTCTCCTCCCACTTGCGGCATCTGACCCAAAGTACTCTGGCCAACATTGCTCACCTGCTGATGTGGCAGATGTAGATGGCTCTGGGGCATGCGATGTGGATGCGGGCGGCTCTGGGGCATGCGATGTGGATGCGGGCGGCTCTGGGGCATGCGATGTGGATGCGGGCGGCTCTGGGGCATGCGATGTGGATGCGGGCGGCTCTGGGGCATGCGATGTGGATGCGGGCGGCTCTGGGGCATGCGATGAGGAAGCGGGCGGCTCTGGGGCATGCGGTGTGGATGCGGGCGGCTCTGGGGCATGCGATGTGGATGCGGGCGGCTCTGGGGCATGCGATGTGGATGCGGGCTGCTCTGCGGCATGCGATGAGGAAGCGGGCGGCTCTGGGGCATGCGATGTGGATGCGGGCGGCTCTGGGGCATGCGATGTGGATGCGGGCGGCTCTGGGGCATGTGATGTGGATGCGGGCGGCTCTGGGGCATGCGATGAGGAAGCGGGCGGCTCTGGGGCATGCGGTGTGGATGTGGATGGTTCTGGGGCATCTGAGGTGCTGGACTGTGTGGCCAGCTCAGACACAAGTCTCTCTCTAAACTCCTTCTTGCTGAGAGGACTTTTGTTCTGAGATTTGCAAAGGTGCTGGTAAAGAATGAAACTGTTTACCACCGCAATGTCAACAAAATGAAAAAAAAAAAGTCTTGTACCATTACGTCGTTTTGTGCAGGACATTATAGTACCCAATGAGGGCATCTGACAGGTCCACACCTCCCATATGTTTGTTGTAGTCCTTCACTGCCGCTGGAATCGGGACTCTGTGCCTTTCCCATACACCTTCGGGATTCTTGACACGCCTGAGGACCTCATCACCGTCATATGCCTTGTGCATTGTGGAACACATTGTCACCTCTCGCGTGTCCATCCACTTTACAAACAGAAGCTTCCCGTCTCGGAGCCATCGAATGGTTCCCCTTTGGTCTCTGCGGCTGATGTCATTTACCTTGGTTTTGGGGAAGCCCCGCCGGTTGGTGCGTATAGTGCCACACGCTAGAGTCTTCTTTGAGAGCAAGTGCATCAAAAGGCATGGGCTCGTGTAGAAATTGTCCATAAAAAGCTGGTAGCCTTTGCCGAGAAGTGACAGATCCAGGAGCTGCATGACAGAATCATAACTGAGGCCTTTTCCAGTGGCCGGGGAAGACTTGCCTTCATAGACGAAGAAGTTCCACGTGTAACCACAGGCAGAATCAGCCAGCACATATAGTTTGTAGCCCCACTTGGTCGGTTTGTCTTTCATGTACTGCTTGATGCCGATTCGCGCCCTTGAAGCCACCATCCTCTCGTCCACTGCTAGCTGTCTGTCTGGATGGAAATACGTTTTGCATGCCGAGACGATGTCGTTGTACAGGGGCTTGATCTTGAAAAGTCGGTCGTAGGTTTCAGTCCCCTTTTTTCTAGAGTTGTCTTGATCATCCTCAGGATCGCAAAGATGCAGGTTCCAAGAAATGGCCTGAAATCTGGACCTGGACATGACCGATTTTTGGAAGGGTAAGCGGTAAATTTCTTTACCAGACCAGTAATCAGTGATGTTCTTTGCACCGAGGAGCCCCATGTAGATGACAAGTGCCACGTACGAATACAGTTCGTGTGCATCCAAAGGCAACCAAAGGAAACGTTTTCCTCATTTGTGCAAAGCTGTTGGTATTCATCACAATGGTTTCCACCACAGAGCCTGTGAAGAAGAGCTGGAAGAGCTGCAACGGGGAATAGATCCGGTCCATTACAAGCTGTGGTCCTGGGTTTCTTTTTGGAAGGAAATTTGGTAGCGCTGGAACCTCATCCTCCACACTGCTGTCATTCCACCTTTCTGTGCCACCATCCTCTGACATTGCACTTGCTGACCTTTTCGTCCCCCGTACAGAATGAGCCCTCCCTCTGGTCTGCTTGCTGGGAGTTCCAGCTCTCTGTGGCCGCCTCACAGAATCACCAACAGAGGGTGTGGGGGTCTTGGAGGTGTGAGGTGGGCAAACAACCTCCTTGCTGCTGGTGCATGGCAGATCTGGCTAGGGCTGTCGCGATAACCGCAATATTGCATTACCGCGCTACTGACAGGCCAACCGCAGAGGAATGCAAGTAACCGCAGCAACCGCAAACCGCATTTTCTTTTTTCATAAGGCCACCCTTCGTAGTTCGTACCATGTGTATTGAATGTTAAATAAGTTAATGATAACATGACTTTTTATCATGGTGATTTGTACAGAGGATTCGTGGATTAGGATTTAAGCCTAAACAGACAGTGAATGTGATCGACTGAGCGCGTGTGATTACCTGCGTCTTGTCTTTGAAGTCAAGTCATGTATATTCGTGAAAAGGTTGCCGTTTCCAAGGAAAGCAAAATATTTGTCGTAGGCTATCATCCTTTTAATGTGTAAGGGTATTTACCATGAATGGCGTCAGCGCTGGTCAGCATTACACAGCGCGAGGAAGCCGTTGGGGGAAAGCAGCGAGTCACGCATTGAATCAATGCCATTGGTCTCTATTAAGTGAAGCATTGCTTCAGCTTTGCCCAAAAGTGAAGCATTGCTGGCCAGCTGAGCCTTGAAAAGTGGAGCTCAAAGTTAAAAAATAATTAACACCTTGTTTAATTACATCTATCATTTAAGGAATCAGCTTTTTTGAACGTTTTCGTTGAATGAACGGTTTAATGACTCACTCAAAGACAGTCCGTTGGCGTAACAACTGCGCGCTGAGTGACAGTCTTTCAATGCGCAGAGATGCTGTTTAGTTTCGGTTACATTGTTTACATTGTTTTTGTGTATGCTGACCACATCATAACTAGTATTTATATAGTAACAAATAAATATAAATAAATAAATAAACAAATGGCGGTAAAACCGCATATCACGCTATTGAGGCACTCAAAATTACCGCAAGGGAAATTCCTTCACCGCGACAGCCCTAGATCTGGCTGCCACTCATCACCACTGTCCAGACAGCAAAACAAATTTATAAATCCACATTGTATTCAGAAATGCATGCTAATATTACACACAAAAATAATTCACATATGCACATAACAGATACAAGATTATAATTTGCATATTCACATAAGATACACAAATACATGTGTGCAAAAATAAAAGGAGCACAACTCATGCATGCACCGATTAAAATATGAATGTGACAGAAACATGTAGAATGCATTTCATGTATAGATAATAAAAGATGTAAAAAGATATATAGATATATGCCATAGTTCAAATAAGCTTGTGAGCATTTGCTTTTTGACACATATACACACGCATGCATCAATGCAATCGATGAAAAAATATGTGCATGCATGTAAGTGATGCATGTGCTTTTTGGTGCCCACATATGCTAAACATGTTACATGCAGATTTGTATTTTTCCAGGCATTTATTCATCAGTTTTATTGATACATGACACACCTGCAAGCATCAATACAACTGATGAGCAACACCTGGTAACATTCCATGCAACCATTGGAATTGATTAACACCACGTGCAAAACTACAAATATGAAAAAAACAAACAAAAAAACTTTAGCACATGTGTGCACCAAACCGCACAAAACACTTAGTAAAAGCTCCCAAGCATATTTGAACTATGGCATGAATATATGCATGGTTGTGCTCATTTATTATTGCATGCATATGTTTTTGGGTGCAAAATAAATCTCAAATATACATAAACAAACATTTACGCGACAAAAAAAAAAAAAAAAAACGCACATGCGTTAGCAAAACCACCCATGCTACTTTGAATTAGAGCGTGCATGGGTTGTGATATTTATCGATGTCTGTTGCATGGATATTTTGTACAATTGCTGCATGCATTCGTTCATAAAATACAAAAATACGTTTATAAGTTCGAAATGTGTACTTACTCAAATTCAGGATGCTCGCCGGCATTGTACGCAGCTTGTCTAACCGAGTCAAAACTTGCATTGCTACAAGTTTTAGTGTCGCTCTCTCGATCAAGCTCCGCCAAAACAGCCTCCACGCCGACAAATACCTTCCTTGAAGCCATTGTCCAAAGACAAAACACTCCAACCAGTTGTAAAAAGGCACGCAATAACTCGAAAAAACACTGT
Organism: Gila orcuttii; assembly: GCA_026230005.1. Classification (NCBI taxonomy): domain Eukaryota; kingdom Metazoa; phylum Chordata; class Actinopteri; order Cypriniformes; family Leuciscidae; genus Gila; species Gila orcuttii. The sequence continues at coordinate 7,037,758 of JAPDVR010000012.1, forward strand.
CAAAACTACCAACCTTTCCCAAACTCAACTCCTAACGTCTGCGATGCGCGCTGGCACCCGCTGACATATCAAGATGAGGTCCCGCCTCCTTGACTTTGTCATAGGATATCTCCGTCTCTGAGTGGTCTAGAAAATTGATCGACGCGTCTATGGATTGCTAAGAGACTCAGCTTTTTTGACGTATGACGCAATATTTGATGACGTCATCAAAAATCGTGGCTAACGAAGACAATCAAACCTAAGATTAATAAGAGTATTTGCTCTTATCCTGCATCGCATGTTTTGATCTGGACATCGGTGACATATTACAGTGTCATTTGGTCATGCATGCTCGAAGACATGTGAAAATGGTCTCATTTTGAAGAAAACAACCTAAGGAACGAACTGGTATAGCGTTTGAGGCTAGTAGCTCCACACGATGGAAGTGATCCGAACAGGAATATGACTCTTGTGTTTGCTTGTTCAAAAAACTCGATTCTATTTTCGTGATTCTTTGGATAATAATGTTACTGTAAAGTGTTGGATCGGTAAAATAAACTGCACAGTGGTATTCTTGAGAGTGAGAGCTTTCATTTGATGTATGGCTTGTCCATTTTTGGTGAGTTTGTGTGATATAAATATGAAATTTAATATTATAAATAGGGCTGGGCAAGTTAACGCGTTATCGCGTTTTTTTTTATTATTATTATTTTGAAAGTCCGTTGCTCACTGGCTCTGAATACACATAGGCCTACAGTCAAACCATGATCACAGGAGGGGTGGGATGTTGGTCATCCAGCAAATAACCCACCCAAACAAGCAGTGGAGAGAGGCAGGTTCTCTCTGGTGAACAGTTAAAGGGTTGCGCTCCGCGAGTGAATGACAGGCGCTCTATGGATAGTACCTATAAAACCTATAGATAATAACTATTTAGATTCTGGAAACTCACTAACAGCGAGCCGAGGATCAGTCTCTCTTCTAATGATTTGTGCTGCGCGTCCTTTATAAAAAGTTATAGACAATTCAACTTCGGCAACGAGCGGGCGCGGGCGCGTGCGTGAGGCGAGCATGACCGCAACAGTTTCACAGGAACGCACCCGGTTGTCGCTGCACCTTGTGCTCGACCACTTCACCTCACTCTTGGCTGATTTATATTTCTGCGTCGGACTTACGCCGAAGACAATACGCTATAGACTACGCGTTGGTTTTCATTTATATCTCTGCGTCGTTGTCCGCGTTGACGCGCAATTACACATGCAGAGGGAGCATGTGAAACCCGGGGAGCGGTTGTAGCAATCACAGCGCTTGCGGTACGCGTAGAATTGACGTTACATTTTTGGAGAGGTGCACGTCAGGCAGGGTCGGCGCTATGGTGGGGCATTCGAGGGCCGTGCCCCCCCTAGCGCTCATTGATGCCCCTCCTACCAGAGTTTCTAATACAATGCTAAATCATAAATCAGATGTAGGCTATGTCTAATGATATCTAATATGTGTTAGTGCCAAGAATTTTCACGTGAAGAAATAATGTTGGATATATTCAATCCGACTTATATTTGTAAGTGCTTGAATGGTCCAGTGGTGGAATTTTAGACTGGCGTGCAAGAGATTCTGGGTTCTAACCCACACTCGAATTTTTTTTTTTTTTTCTCATTAAAACCGATTATGTTTATCAGTGGTTGTCAGGGACATGTTTGAGTGCATTTTACCTTGTGATTTCACCGGTACGAATAGAGATTTCTCCGCAACCGATCAAGCGCGCGTCCGTTTGAAGATGTTTCTTGTGGCAGCGCGAGCCACAAGAGAACACTATCAGCACCACAGATCACCACAGCACTTTGAATGGCGTGTCCCAAAAAATATCCCTTTTAGTTATTTTTTTCAATATTAAATGTACAAATTTTTACTTAAATGAAATAATGGCTTGGTTGAATTCTAATGTATAATTTCTTGATAACAGACCGCTGCTAAGTATAGCACACCGTTGCCATTAAAAACAGAGCATTGCCATGGACACAGTATGTTCACGCGGAAGCAATACAATCGTTTTTAAATCAAACTTCTATAAATTAATTTTTTTTTGTGTGTGTAAAATTATTTATTTGTAAAGTAGCCACAAATTCGCAATTAACAAATAATAATAATAAATAAAAAACGTGTTTCGTTTTTAAAGCATTTCTGCTGTGTTAGCAGAAAAAAAAAATTTCTCAAACGGCAGTGCCCCCCCGCGGATGACCCAATGCCCCTCCAGTAGATCTGCTCTGGCGCCAACTCTGACGTCAGGGTACGCCGAAGTGTACGCGCGCTACACAGCAACAGCGTGAGTATAAAGTATAAATTGTTTTTTTTACTCTGTTTAATGTAATCTTACGTGGGAAACCATGGCATGACCAAACCTAAGCTACTATAAGTAACGTTGGTCGACTTATATAGTAGTGATCATGACCTCTGACTAGCCTACTACATAGACTGTTTCTGCTGCTCCCTGATAAAAGATACCGGTTGACACCTGTTCAGAAAAAAAACAAGAAAACTGGACTCGTTTTAACAAACTAGATAAAAGGTAATGCCCTGGCAGTGGCAAATAGCTTTGTTTAAATATTTGATTTGATTACATTAATGTTTAAGTTGAGATTTGAGATTACTGTGTAAAGGGAATACTGCTGGTATAAAAGCACCTTATTTGTTTAAAGTTATTGCACTTTTGTGTATATAGCAGTACATTTAAATCAAAAGTGCGCAATACACTACTTTAGAAGTCATTATTCAATTTTGCGCATAACAATGCGATTAATCGCAAGAAAACCATGCGATTAATCGCGATTAAAAATTTGAATCGTTGCCCAGCACTAATTATAAATATGATTTTCTCAAGGGGGGGTCGTTGCGGGGGGTCGAATTTAGACCATATTATTTTTTTCTATGTAACATAAATACAAAAGTGATGGGATTGTCATGAAAGCTGAGGTTCTAAGCTTTCAAACAATACTATATATGTCTAGTTCTGTGCTGTACAACTTAGAGATTTTTTTAAATGATTATGATTATGCAATTTTGGACCCACCGGTGGGTCCGGGGGGAGGGGCAGAGTTCTTTATTTGCTGTAGTCTGCTTCGTCCAAAATCTTACCCAAGTCTAACTAAGGGAAACGTTCCCTTGCAATTTATAAACATTTTAGGGGCAGGGCTTAACATTGTGATGAACAAAGCATGTAAATGATGTATACCGGTTTAGGAACCGGCCCTATACACGGAGTGTTACCAATTCCAATCCAATCAGCATAGAGAGAAACAGGAATAGCAGCCTGGATAGAGAGCCAATCTGCCAGATACAGAAAAACAGGATTTGCCGGACTCTCTTGTTGGAAAACTGTTTCACAGCAAATATCATCACCATCATAACCTTAAATGCTAAATTCAGTATATGAAACTGTCTTAGTTTATATACTATTGTATTGGACTCAATTAAAACAATTAATAAATTTATAACACTACACATTGAAGCTGTTGGTTTCAAGCCCTTGAGCGGCCTTGGTAGGCTTTTCCTTGTTTGGAAGCCTCTTTGAGGCTTATAGCTTGGGCAGTGACTGTAGGGAATAATGTCACTGACAGCCTGTATGTGACCCGAAGGGGGTGTGTTTTCTTGGCATTTCAGGTTGAAACTGCCAGTTCTGACGTTTTGTCATGAGCCATAATTGGCATGCACTCCTCTCAGCATGGTGGGATTGTACATTGTTCCCCATAGCGTCATAAACGCAGTGCGAGTTTCCTTTCGAAAGGGAACGTCTAGGTTTCGACTGTAACCTCTGTTCCCTGAGAACGTCTCAGGTTACGACTGTAACCTATGTTCCCTGAGAACAGGGAACGAGACAATACGTCAACGACGTTATGGGGAACGCCTCAGGCGTGACAGGTGTCTGAAATCACTATCAAATCACGTCAATCATATTGACCGGCGACAGCCCGTGAATCATTAGCGTGAATGATTAACGTGCGACCTGGAAGTATAAAGGAGCGCCTTGCACACATGACAAATCACCTTATCGTCTGAAGGGACTGTACGGTAGGCAAGCCCCGAGGCATGGCAGGGAGACGTATTGTCTCGTTCCCTGTTCTCAGGGAACATAGGTTACAGTCGTAACCTGAGACGTTCCCTTTCGAAGGGAACTCAACAATACGTCAACGACGTTATGGGGAACGATATACCAACTCCGCCATGCTAAGGGGAGTGCATGCCAAGTGGCAGTGACAACTGTCAGAACCAGCAACTTCAAATGAAACGCTAGAACCACTCACCCTCAGGTCACACTGGGCTGTCAGTGACAGCATTCCCTACGGTCATAGCCCAAGCTACAGCCTCACAGAAAAACCTTCATAAACATGGTTAAATAAAAAGGTCTACCTGGGCCGGCTCCGGGCCTGGAACCACAGCTTCCGATTAGAAGGGGTCCCTTCTAGGGAATGTGGCTAGGGAACCCGAAGGAACCCCAGCCAGTCACTATTCAGGGGAACGTACTCACCCCGAAATGCCACCAGGACGGCCTGACCTGGCGTCAGTACATAGACACTAGTCTGGCCAAATCCTGTCTGTCTGAAGACAGAGCCTCTGGACAACAAAGCCTTAAGAAAGGCATCCAACCCGAGGGACTGCGAAGCTGGCAGTGAACCACTCGGCCCGGATCTCAGAGACGGGATATCCCGGAGAGTATGACTCAGCATAGTGCTTTCCAACCCTTGCTAGCGAGGGGAGTTTCTCTACTCTATCCACGGATCAACCCAGTGTCTGTGTTTCAAAACACTGAGGAGGCCTGTGAAGGCCTAAGGGCTGATCTAACTGGGAGGCCTCACGAGAGGCCTACGACCGTCTGACCAGACTCAGGAAGCCGCATGCTCATAGAGACCCTCGGTGAGGGGAGCGCAGGTCTGCCTGGTAGGCAAACCAGGCTGTAGGCAGAAAAAGTTCCGGGAGGGAACCAATAGCAGAGAATGAACACTTTAGCGAGCCAGGGCGCAAGCTCGCCTTCAGCAGCTGCCTATTAAGGCTAGCTGAAACTGATAGCAAGAGACCACTAGCTTCATAAACCCAGCACCACTAGGGAACGTTACAGGGAGGCCCGGAGAGGCCTACTACCTGATAGCCAACGTAAGTGGGAATTCACCTTCAGAGAGGCCCGTGAGGCCTACTACCTGATAACCACAGTAAGTGGGGTGCTCACCTTCAGGGAGGCCCAGAGAGGCCTACTACCTGATAACCACAGTATGTGGGGTGCTCACCTTCAGAGAGGCCAAGAGAGGCCTACTACCTGATAACCACAGTACGTGGGAACTCACCTTCAGGGAGGCCCGGTGAGGCCTGCTACCTTACAACCACAGTATGTGGGGAGCTCACCTTCAGGGAGGCCTGGTGAGGCCTACTACCTGACCGTACTCATTCAAGGAGGCCTGGAGGAGCCTACTACCTGATAATCACAGCATGTGGGAACTCACCTTCAGGGAGGCCTGGTGAGGCCTACTACCTGACACCCAAAATATTTGGGCGCTCACATTCAGGGAGGCCCAGAGCGGCCTACTACCTGACAGCCACAATATTTGGGAGCTCACCTTCAGGGAGGCCCAGAGAGGCCTACTACCTGATAGCCAACTTAAGTGGGAATTCGCCTTCAGGGCGGCCGGCTGAGGCCTACTACCTGATAACCATCTTAAGTGGGAATTCACCTTCAGGGAGGCCTGAGTGGCCTACTACCTGATAACCACTGTTAGCTTTGAGCCCTGAGTCCGGGTGATAGTATAAGGTGGCCTGCTAAGGCCAGCCAGCTGGGGACTCGCCTATCAGGGAGGCCTGGTCGGGCCTACTAGCTAATAGCAAGTCATATTCTGCTATAAAGTACACTGTTGGGAACCATACTACACAAGCATAATTTACTAATGGGCTTCCAGTAGCGCTATAAGGTATGTCCCACAGTGTTGGGACTCACCTCCGAGGAGGCCTGTTTAAGGCCTACTACCCATCAGTGAGTCAACTGCCCGAACCACCAAGGCCAACCACGTAAAGTGAGCTGGCCTACAGTGCCCTCTAGGGGGCTGTCCAATCAAGGAGGCCTGCTGAGGCCTACTACCTAATGGCGCAGCCTTCGTTGGCAGCAAAGCTGTTTACGCAGCGCCTACAGCATCCTGGTGCCTAATCACATTGCCCATGGCAGTGTACTCCGCAAAAAAGCTAGCACCCTTAAAACAAGGGGAGTACAACATACGCCACTCTGCCTCAACAGAGGCCCCATTAGTCAGGGGCCTACCATCTATGCATGGGCGTCAGCTCAGGGCAATGCTCTGGCTTCAGGGGAGCGTACTTCGACCAAAGAAGAAGTGAAGCTTACTTCATACTCGACCCGAGCCATAGTGGTGCGAGGTAGGATAAACAGAACTGGGAGTGAAGTGCTCAGACCTACCCTGTATCACAGGGGGATACTCACACCTCACCCTGAGGTTACCAGGGTCCGGGCCTGCCAGCGGCTCTAGGGGTGACAGAAATTTATCTGTGCCCAACCTAGGGGAGTGGGGCTTGAATGAAAGCCATCCACCTACAACCTAGCGCTCGAGCAGTAGCTCAGCGAGGTGAGTGAAGCCTAAACTGGCGGCCTAAATCCGTAGGCCAGTTCTGCATGGCAGGGTCGGGCAGGAAACCCAGTCTTCTTCGTGAAGCGAAAGACGGCCTAACCCTGCTCAATAAAGACATATATACCACGGAGGCCTGTTTGAGGCCTACCATGTCCTTACAAACCATCCTCTGCACCATGCTGCATTACTCTAGTCACCCCAGAATGCAGAGAAGGGGGCGGGCCTTGGCCTAACGACTCCCATGGGAGGAGGCTGTTTATACAGGGATGCTAGAAACCTACATTCACAAAGTGAAGGTTCAGAGGAAGCAATGCTAAATTTTTGCAGAGCACTTCTATTATCCCTGGCACAGCCTAGGCCAGCTACAGAGGCGGCCCTGGTGAGGGCCAGCCTGCAGGCATAGATCTATCTGAGGGCTCGGAGGAGCCACAGCCTTACTAAAGAATATAGTCTGTATTATTCCATACAAAGGGCTGCATGATCGCTCAGCCTAATGAAAACCCAAACAGAGCTCAAGGGGCGAAATACTCAGGAAGAAGTCAAACGGACCCGTGGGCCGGACATAAGATCTATCTGAAGCTCTAGCGTCAGTCAACACTCTAAGTAAAAAATTCTAAGAGAGAGACCAACTACTCTACCCTGAGGTGGCTAACAGCCCGAAGGCTAACATAGTTATCGTTCTGGCCACCTAATGGGGAACTTCAGGGCCCTAATAATCCAGGAAACTTCTCTTACCTTATTACCTGATGACATAGCAAATGACATGACCCCATAGCTCTATACAGGGAACGAGGTCTGTAGAGAGATACATTTCGGAATTTTAATTCACAAAATTGACTCTTGAAAAGACCAGACAGCTCACCTGCGGCGTGCGGAGTGAAGACTCGCCAGATAGTTCTTTATGAACCTGGGGTCCACCACTTTACATGCCTGAAAGAGGCGTTTCTACTAACCAAGCCTAGGCGGGCCATCGGAACATCGTTCTTATCATAGGCCCAGCGCCAGGCCTGATGTAATGCACGTCTGGGGAGTCAGAAGAGAGGAGAGGGCTGGATTTCTCTTTTTAATGAAGCCCTCCGGGGAGATTATCCATCAGCGACGCTGTATGCGCTTGTGCTGGATAACCTCCCTCAGATCCCTCTTCTAGCGGGAGTCACGCCTTTCCTGCGCCCTGTTCCTCCACAGAGGGGGCGCACGAGAGGCGACACTGGCTCTCTGGCCCTGTCTATGGTCCTCAGACCGTGAAGGGCCAGGCCCTCCCGCCTGCCTGGGCGTGGAACCGGATCTCAGCGGTATGCAGGTTTTTTCCTAAAAGCAGCTGAGCGCGCCTTCGCCTCCCTGAACTTCCCAAGCCCCGCCTCCACGGAGGGGCCAAAGAGTTCAGAGGGCGAAACCGACGAATCGAGGAGAAAGGCCTTCTCTTTCTCCTCAACGTCAGCCAGGTTTAACCAAAGCTGTCTCTCCGTGGCCACCATCGCCGCCATCGACCGACCGATCGTGGCAGCAGTCTGTTTGGTGGCCCGGAGCGCAAAAACCGTGGTTCGGCGCGGCTCAGTAACCGCCTCAGGGGACATCCCTGCCCCCTGGTCGAGATCCTGCAGCAGGTCGGCCTGGTATGCCTGCAGCACCGCCATGGTGTGCAGGGAAGCACCAGCCTGAACTGCTGCCGTGTATGCTCTGCCATTCAAACGCGCTGTTGTCTCTAGCGGTTTGGATGGCAGAAATGGAGCTCTCAGTGTCGACGCCTGCCCAGACATGAGATAGTTCGCAAACGACTCGTCAAATGGGCGGCATCGACACATATCCATGCTCTGCGATCCCCTCAACATCAGCGAAATTAACCCGCTGATGTCAGTGAATACTGGCAGAGAATGGGCTCTTCCATGCCCTCTAGATCTCTGTGTGAAGATCAGGAAGGAATGGATTAGGCTCACCTGAGCTGGTGGTGTATGGCCGGGGAGAAACCGATCGCGGAGCCTACCGCGAGCGGTCTCTCCTCTAGTGCGTTGCCATGGCAGCTACAGCCTGTTGGCGGCGCGCTCCACAACATCCACCAGACCTGCATACACGGGGCAGGGTGGCTGAGAGGGTTCAGGATCTACCTGATTATAAACCTCCTCAGCCATCTCCTGCTCGTCCTGAAGAGCAGCAAGAGCACCTGCTTCGCCCTCGTCAGCCGTCGAATCATCTGAGAGGTTTACAGCACTCTCAAGATGATCGACGAGCTCTATCTGGAAGCCCATGATGCAAGTCGCCGCTCTGCCTCGGCACGAGCGGGACCACGAGAACCAGACGTTGAACCCCCTTCACTCGAGAAGAGGGCCAGACGAGAGCGAGCGTTTTAAAAGAAAAACGCTCACAGTTCACACAGAGGATTCCCTCGAGAATCTCCCGTGCGCGCTCTTCTCCCAGGCAGGAAAAGCACACTCGTGTGCTGTACATTTAATTTTCTTACCGTTTCATTGAGTAGCGTTTTCAAACAGACAGTCCCTGAAGACGATGAGATGATTTGTCATGTGTGCAAGGCGCTCCTTTATACTTCCAGGTCGCACGTTAATCATTCACGCTAATGATTCACGGGCTGTCGCCGGTCAATATGATTGACGTGATTTGATAGTGATTTCAGACACCTGTCACGCCTGAGGCGTTCCCCATAACGTCGTTGACGTATTGTTGAGTTCCCTTCGAAAGGGAACAGGGAATGAGACACTGCTTCGTTAGCCATGCCTCGGGATGCCTGCTGAACAGTCCCTTCAGACGAAAGTGGATAACATGTTCTCTAGGCGCCCCTTTTATACTTCCGGGTCGCACTAGTAGTGACGTCATAGGCTGTCGCCGGTCAAATTTGATTGCCGTGATTGGGTAGCTTTTCAGACACTGGTTAGTGGAGGGCTTTCCCCCACAGCATCATCGACACAGTGTCTTGTTCCCTGTACTCAGGGAACAGAGGTTACAGTCGTAAGATGTTTTCTCTTTTATGTTGACTCAAATGGAGTAATGGCTCAAGTGGGCTGTGTGGGAAAACTCACGGTGCTCCAGATGGCCAGTCCAGCCCTGCATATTGGCCTAAATGATGCTGATATTTGAGAAATGTTGATGATTGCATTATGGACAGAAAAAAGTCAAGTCAAGTTAAAGGAGTAGTTCACTTTTTAAAAACTTTTGCTGATAATTTACTCACCCCCATGTCATCCAAGATGTCCATGTCTTTCTTTCTTCAGTCGAAAAGAAATTAAGGTTTTTGATGAAAACATTCTAGGATTTTTCTCCATATAATGGACTTCATTGGGTACCAAATGGTCCAAGGTCCAAATGACAGTTTCAGTGCAGCTTCAAATGGCTTTAAACGACACCAGACGATGCATAAGGGTCTTATCTTGTGAAACGATCGGTTATTTCAAAAATAAATAAAAATGTTTAAGTTTTATAAGCACAAATGCTCGCCTTGCTCTGTTCTGTGATGCACGTCCATTCAAGGAACGAAATGACTCGAAAAAAGATTTGTTCATTTTGATGAACGAGTTCGAACAGGAGAGTCACGGACGTGCATCACAGAACAGAGCAAGGCGAGCATTTGTGCTTATAAAACTTAATTGACTTTGTCCTGAAGTTTTGTCAAGTCAAGTCAAATATATTTATATAGCGCTTTTCACAATACAGATTGTATCAAAGCTGCTTCACAGTATCAATCAAAACAACTTAACAATGTTTGTTTATTACTGGAAAAAAGACATCCAAGTTTGGTAGAGCTGATCAATGGTATGATTGGTTAATTAATTTGAATATCCCCAACTGAGCAAGCCAAAAGCAACAGTGGCAAGGAACCGAAAAACTCCATCCAGTGACCTAATGGTGTCCTAACACCCCATCATATGACCCAATGGAGAAAAAAAACCTTGGGAGAACCCAGGCTCAGTCGGGGGCCAGTTCTCCTCTGGCGTTTATGAACTAGAGGCCGAATTTACAGTAACTGTAAGATAAAAAATGTATATGAATGCCTGGCTAAATAGATGCGTCTTCAGTCTAGTTTTAAACTGGGAGAGCGAGTCTGAGCTACGAACAATATGAGGAAGGCTATTCCAGAGCTTCGGAGCTAAATGTGAAAATGCTCTGCCTCCTTTGGTGGATCTGGATATCCTAGGAATGACCAGAAGCCTCGAATTTAGTGATCTTAAAGAGCGTGATGGATTGTAAGGCGATAGAAGATCCGTTAAATAGACTGGAGCTAAACCATTTAGAGCTTTATAATTCAAAAGCAATACCTTGTATTTAATATGGAACTTAATAGGTAACCAATGAAGTGATGATAAAATCGGTGTTATATGATCATATTTTCTTGATCTAATAAGAACTCTATTGGCTGCCTTTTGGACTAACTGTAGCTTGTTTATTGAAGATGCAGGACAACCAGCTAATAAAGCATTACAGCAATCTAGTCTTGAGGTCATGAATGCATGAACTAACTTTTCTGCATCAGAGACTGATAGCATATTACGTAGCTTAGCAATGTTTCTAAGGTGGAAAAAGGCAGTTTTTGTAACACATGATATATGCATTTCAAAAGACAGGTTGCAGTCTAATGTAACACCCAGGTCTTTTACTGCAGCGGATAAAGTAACAGGGCATCCTACTATGTTAAAGTCGTGCTGTGAAAGGTTTTGTGGACGGTTTTTAGAACCGATAAGTATTACCTCTGTCTTGTCTGGATTTAATAAAAGAAAATGATGCGTCATCCAATTTTTTATATCTTTAACACAATCTGTCAATTTGGATAATTTAGCGTATTCATCTGGCCGTGATGAAATATATATTTGAGTGTCATCAGCATAACAATGGAAACTAATTCCATGTTTCCTTAGAATATTACGAAGTGGCAGCATATATATTGAGAATAATAAAGGGCCTAACACAGATCCCTGCGGCACTCCACAGTTTGCCGAAGTTATAATAGATTTTTCTCCATTTAAGTAGACGAAATGGTAGCGGTCAGATAAGTATGACCTGAACCAGCTTAATGCTTGTCCTTGAACACCAGTGTAATTTTGTAGTCGATCTAAGAGTATTGTGTGATCTATAGTATCGAACGCAGCACTAAGATCAAGTAAAACTAGTACTGAGATACAGCCTTGGTCCGAAGCTAAAAGTAAATCATTTGTGATTCTAACAAGCGCAGTTTCAGTGCTATGATGTGGCCTGAATCCAGACTGAAACTTTTCATAGATGTCGTTTTCTTGCAAGAAAGAGCCGAGTTGAGCGGACACAACTTTTTCTAATATTTTTGACATAAATGGAAGATTCGAAATGGGTCTGTAATTTGCTAGGTTATTTGGATCTAATTGTGGTTTCTTAATAAGAGGTTTTATAACTGCCAGCTTGAACGTTCTTGGAACATGACCTAAAGATAAAGATGAGTTAATAATATTGAGAAGAGGCTCTTCCACTATAGGTAACACTTCTTTCAGTAGTTCAGTTGGTATAGGATCTAATAAACATGTTGTTGTTTTAGATGAAGTGATAAGTTTATTTAACTCTTTTTGTTCTATGGTTGTAAAGCATTGTAATTGTTCTTGCAGGGTGATAATTGCGGCCGAATTATAAGGCGCGAGCAAAGATCGAACGTTTACGATTTTGATTCTGATGCTTTCAATTTTCTCGGTGAAGAAGTTCATGAAATCATTACTACTAAACTGTAACGAGGTATTTTGTTCAGACGACGTCTCTTTATTTGTTAGTCTAGCCACGGTATTAAATAAAAACCTTGGATTATTTCGGTTGTTTTCTATTAATTTGCTGAGGTGCTCAGCCCTGGCCGTTTTAAGTACCTTTTTATAAAGTAATATACTGTCTTTCCACGCGATTCTAAAGACCTCTAAATTAGTTTTTTTCCATTTACGCTCTAAATTACGGGTTTCTCTCTTTAAAACATACGTAGTATTATTGTACCATGGTGCTATACTTTTTTCTCTGACCTTTTTTAATCTAATGGGTGCAACAATATCCAATGTTCTAGAGAGAATGGTGCTCATAGTGCTAGTTAGTTCGTCTAATTCATCTGTTTGTTTGGGTTCAGGCAGCAGCTGAGACAGATCAGATAAGCTATTTGAGAAATGATCTATGGTGGATGGACGAATTGTTCTACCTGGTCGATAAGTGGCGCAGCAGGACATATTACAGCAGTGCGTAATATGCAAGTTACCAAGTAGTGGTCAGTGACATCATCACTTTGTGGAATGATATCTATATCGGTTGGATCGGTTCCATATGATATAATTAAATCGAGTGTATGATTAAGACGATGAGTTGGTCCGGTGACGTTTTGCTGTACTCCGAAGGAGTTTAATAAATCTGTAAACGCAGCCCCTAACGCATCATTTAAATTATCTACGTGTATGTTAAAATCTCCAACAATTAATGCTTTATCGACGTTGACCAAAAGATCTGATCTGAGATCTGAGTCAGCAAACTCTTTTAGGAAATTGGCGTAAGGCCCTGGAGGTCTATATACGGTAGCCAATGCTAGAGATAATAGGGATTTTTTTCTTACATCTAAGAGTGTAACATTTAGCACAAGCACTTCAAACGAATTAAACCTATGACGAGTTTTCTGCGTAACATTAAGGATATCTCTGTAGATTGTTGCAACACCGCCGCCACGACCGATCAGACGGGGCTCATGCTTATAACTGTATCCTGGCGGAGTAGACTCATTTAGACCGAAATAATGATTTGGTTTAAGCCAGGTTTCAGTAAGGCACAGAAAATCGAAATTATTATCTGTGACCATTTCATTTACAATAACCGCCTTAGGTGTGAGCGATCTAATGTTTAGAAGACCTAGCTTTAGAAATTGTTTTTGTTCACTAATAGCGAGATTTTTTGTTTTAATAACAATTAGATTTTTTCTAGATCCCGCAGTAGATTTATTATTTGATCTTAGTAAACGAGGAATAGACACAGTTTCTATGCAATGTTCTACACTAGTATTAATCTCAGTTAAATTGGTGCAGTAGAGACTGTGATTTGGATTTTTGGTTACTAGTCAAATGGTATTTAACATCTTGGAGATGTTATCCGACAGAAGATCTGCCCCGATTCTGCTTGGGTGTAAGCCATCAGCGCGGAAGAGCCTTGGTCGCTCCCAAAACAGATTCCAATTATTTACAAAAATCAGTTTCTGCTCATTGCACCATGACAATAACCATTCATTTAGCGCGAATAATCTACTGAACTTTTCATGCCCTCGTCGGTACGTAGGAAGCGGTCCAGACACAATAATCGATGTTTCAGGCGATGTGCTGCGTACCGTATCGATAAGGCTCCTGAAGTCTTTCTTCAGAACCTCCGTCTGTCGCAGCCTAATGTCGTTAGCTCCCGCGTGCAGCACAACAGCTCCGACGCGCTCATCACCGTTCAAGATCTCAGTTACCCGCGCAGTGATATCGAGAACACGAGCACCAGGAAAGCAGTTACTGTGCACCTTACTTTTACCTAACGTAGCGTGGACGTGTCGGACGGTGGAATCGCCGATGATCACAGCATCGCGTTCCGTTTCGCGAAGAGGGGAGAAGCGGTTCTGAGTGGAGATCTCGAAAACCGGGAGGGGCGAAAAGATTCTTGTCCTGGCACGCGGCTTCCGTGGAACCACCCAGGCTTCGTGGTGGTGTGTTGGAGCCGGAGTGAATGAAATCATGGCTGATCGTGACCTGGACGCTCGGGACCAATGCTGAGAAACGCACGGAGTAGACGAGGTCAGGCTCAGCGGGTTACTAACGTTAATCACTGACCCGTGTGCATCAGCGCGTGATGTTTCAAGAGCTAAACGCCGGTCTCTCAGCTCAGCTTGTCTCTCTAGAAGGTCACGGATCTGCTTTTCTACAGCTTCTAATTCAGACTGCACCGCGAGCAATTCAGATTTGTTCTCATCTGCACCAAAAGGTAGATAACATACACCTAATATATTCGCCATTTTAACAGATGGACAGTAAGTTAGCAATGATGCAACCAGTGATGCTATTAATATTTATATTAATTTATGACTCAAGTCTTGGGTAAAAACCGTCTTTGTAGTGGTATGGGTGTAATGTAGACGCACGATAGACGGGAAAACAAACTCACAGCAGGCAACGAGGCTGACAAAAGCAGTCGATCGCAGGGCGAACAGCAGTGAAGCGGTGTCTCGCTCTACGACCAACAACCAATGTTCAATCCGTATTTGCGCAAACAAACAAACGCAAACAAACAAACTCATAGCGGGCAACGAGGCTGACAAAAGCAGTCGATCGCAGGGCGAACAGCAGTGAAGCGGTGTCTCGCTCTACGACCAACAACCAATGTTCAAACCGTATTTGCGCAAACAAACAAACGCAAACAAACAAACTCACAGCGGGCAACGAGGCTGACAAAAGCAGTCGATCGCAGGGCGAACAGCAGTGAAGCGGTGTCTCGCTCTACGACCAACAACCAATGTTCAACCGTATTTGCGGTTCCAGCCGTATAATGGCTTGAGACGCGTCTGGCCAACAGTCCGAGTTGTAATTATGAGTTAAATGATGGTTCAGAACAGAATAAAGAGAGAAATATTGAAAAACAGAAGGAAATACGAAGCTAATACGAGGCTTAGACAGCCACGACGCAAACAAACTCACAGCTCACAGCAGGCAGCGAGGCGGACAAAAGCAACCGAGCCAAGATCATGTGTTTTGTGGATCCCCCTTCACCGTAGGGAAGGTGGAGGAGGATGTTATCATGACCGCACTGCCTGAGAATCTTCTCGTCACTTCAGCCGTCAAGCTAGCCATGGCATCGGTCTATGGGTGTCCAGGACTGATGTCCACCGTGGCATATCCAGCGCTGATGTCAGTGCGGAGGGCCAAGAAGACCGTTGTTCCAGGGTCCCATCTCCCAGAGCCTGTCCAGCTAGAGCCTGTCCAGCCAGAGCCTGTCCAGCCAGAGCCTCGTCACGTCTCAGCAGAGCTTCCAGAGCCTCGTCACGTCTCAGCAGAGCTTTCAGAGCCTCGTCACGTCTCAGCAGAGCTTCCAGAGCCTCGTCACGTCTCAGCAGAGCTTCCAGAGCCTCGTCACGTCTCAGCAGAGCTTCCAGAGCCTCGTCACGTCTCAGCAGAGCTTCCAGAGCCTCGTCACGTCTCAGCAGAGCTTCCAGAGCCTCGTCACGTCTCAGCAGAGCTTCCAGAGCCTCGTCACGTCTCAGCAGAGCTTCCAGAGCCTCGTCACGTCTCAGCAGAGCTTCCAGAGCCTCGTCACGTCTCAGCAGAGCTTCCAGAGCCTTCACCGCTGGTCCCGTCCAGCCCAGCGCCCTCTCGCTCTCAGAGATGGAGGAGGAGGAAGAGGACTTCCTGCGTCCCACAGTGCCCGGAGGTCATTTCTGAGCCTCCTGTCAGCCCAGAGGCCGTCTCCATATTCCTGGCCCTGCCGGCGCCGCCCAAGCTCCTGGCCCTGCCGGCGCTGCCTATGCTACCTATCAACCCAGAGACTGTTCACGTCACGTCTGCCGAGCCGGTGTCTCCGGACAAGATGGCCGCTGCCGAGCCGGTGTCTCCGGACAAGATGGCCGCCCCCGAGCCGGTGTCTGTTCCCGAGCCGGTGTCTGCTCCCGAGCCAGTGTCTGCTCCAGCCTATGACCCCGTAATTACCCCCAAGAAATTTTTTTTGGGGGGGGCAGTAGGTCCTCACCGTGTCAGCCCAGGGGCCCACGGCCACCAGAAAGATCCTCACCGCCGTGGCCCCGCCCACTCTCCACGACCCAGGTCCGCCCACGCTCCACGATGGGACCATTGCATGCCCTGGTCCCGTTCCCCTGCATGGACCTGGCCCTCCTTCCCTCCCCAAGACCACCTCCGCTTCACCAGCCTCCTGAACTCTTGTGTTTTGTTTTGTTTTTGAGCGTCTTGAAGCCGCTCTTAAAGGGGGGGCTCTGTCACGATTAGCCACACACTTATTAGGTTTACTTGGACTACATTTCCCATCATACGCCTCCCTGGACTGATTACACCAAACACCTGCACTGCACTGATTGCACACACCTGCACTTCATTTACACACACACAAAAGCCACTTCTCCACACCACTTCTCTGCGAAGTATTGCATTGCCCCGGCTTTCATTGTCCTGATCTCTGTTCTCGTCTGCCTGTTTCCTGTGTTACTTACCTCTGCCTGGATACCGACTCCCGTCTGCTCGCCGCCTGCCTCGACCATCGCCTGCTGACTATCCCTGGATTTCCTCTGATACTGCTGTTTGCCTGTGATATTGATCTTTGCCTGTTCGACTCTGCTTTCTAATAAACACGCTGCATTTGGATCCCCCAGACTCAGACTCGCGTGATTCATAACAATAACATTACAGAATTTATTATTTGAAGTCAATATAGAATAAAAACCCTAATGTTTCTACATTTTTTTATTTTATTTTTTTGTTTTCAATGTATGCTTGTTTAGATATTCTATCATGAAGTACAGAAAGCTAAATTTTAATGTTGTTGTTTTACATAAAAAATAAGTTATGAGCTAGGACTAGTTGGCTATTATAAAAAAGGCTTTACATGACATGAAATTGCAGTCAAATATCATAAATGGGAAAAGTCATTCACGACCCTCACTTATATTGTCTTTTCAATCTGTTCGCTTTCAAACTGAGAGAGCTCAGGCTGCACAAGGGATCCATTATATTTACATGTTAAGTGGGACAAAATTAATGCATTTAGAGGTTTATTTACATTATTAAACTAAGACTGAATATAATGTATATTAGTCATCATAATGCCTGATTTCACAATAACATTTTATTTAAATGCACTTTAATAATATTTTGAGTGAATGCAATCACGTATAATACTATTATAGCCTATATTGTAAAAAAAAAAAAAAAAATATATTACAACAATAAACAACATAATTTAAAACGTTTATTACATTAACATTTTGTAATACATTAAAATAATATAAGATTTCCCAGTATGCAATATCAAGCAGCATAATGAGCTGTTTTTGTACAGCTAAACGTAATTTGAAGTGGGTGACACCAGAAGTGTTCAAGTTACAAATGGCCACATCTGCTTTTATGCTTTTAAGTTTAAAATATGAGGTGGATAAGTGTCACTGATTACACACTCTACTGATTCAGTGACAGTGTGCAAGCTGTTATGTCTAACACAATTTTGGATTTTCAGCAAAAGCAGAATTGAGTATTTCTATGCCGAGCATGGGGGACCAGGATTGCAATTTCAGCAATTATAAGCACAACAATATTTATAGGTAATTGTGGTCCTGTCACTAATTACATAAGTACATGTTTGTTATATTCAACAATTCCTTTTATTACATACAATAAGTGTTGAAAAAGCACCCACTCATATTGTTATACAACAACATACATGTCTTCACAGTCAGTGAATAATAAATTTTTAATAAAAAGCCAAAATAATTGGTCTTACATTCAAAGACTTACTGCACATTCATCAAAGATGAGTCTTTATTAAACACTTTATGTGAGAAAATAAATTTTAAGCTTTTCTGAAACCAGGGATAGAATAAGGCATAAATTATGGGATTAATGGTGGAGTTTAGGAAGAAAAATATTACAGTAACATCTCTAACATAAAACAAGTCAGCACTGTCATATGGAATCACTACAGAACAGATATAATATGGCAGTAAACACAGGAGAAACACAATAACCAGTATCCCAAGAGCTAATGCAGCTTTTCGCTCGGATTTGTCACTGACTCTGTTTTTAGAGGAGTCTTTGCTGTTGTGAACCTGAAGAGCTCTTATAGCAGTCACATGTTTCTTAGCAATGACAAAAACATGAGTGTATAATATTATGATGAGTGTACATGGCATAAGAAACACAACCAGGAGATCAATAAGGGATGAAACCCCATCTATAGTAGAAACACATTCTGCTGGACACATAACAGTGAAGTTTCCATTAATGAAGAGAATAGTGAAGTTATAAAGGAGTGAAAACAGCCAGTTAAATAAAGTTGCTATGCATATCACAGTGGGTGAGATTTTCTCTGAGTAAAAAAAAGGAGAATGTAAAGCCAGAAACCGATCAACTGCTATTAGAGCCACAGTGTGAACAGACACGCTTGTTGCTTGAAAAGTCACAAATTTAAAAACCGAGCACATCTCTTGTCCAGAAATCCAACATGACTCTATAAGGCAAGACAAATAAAATGGCATCACAAAAACTCCGACCAGCAGATCAGACGCAGCTAAAGAGAGGATGAGGATGTTAGCAGGAGTGTGGAGCTGCTTGAAGTGACTAACAGAGATGATGACCAGCAGGTTTCCACACACGGTCAGAAGAGCCACAGCTGCTGCGGACACATACAGAATCACATAGACAGAGAAAGAAACAGATCTCTCTGGACAGGAATATTCCTGCCAGTCATCAGTTTGGTTCACTGCTGTAAGATTCATTCTGAAAGAAACATCCAACTTCCTTCATATTCCTTCATTAACTTCCCTCACATAAAAAATGAGTAACCACAAAGACCTCTGAAGATGCTATTTCTCTCCAGCAGTTCTGAACTGCTCCTCACTGAACCGCAGTCACTCCTGGAGGCTCCACAATAAATACGTTCTACAATCTATGTTGCCTTTTATACACTTGACATGTTTACTCTTTCCGAGACTGGCAGCATCAAGGGAGAAGAACATACAGCTGGGAGATCAACTGACTCTGTTCATCCAGAGGAGAAGAGCTAAAGAGTGTAATTTACAACTAAATGTGGTTATGAAGCATATTAAGTGTTCTGCTATTTTGCTTGCAAACAAATCTCCGTCTGAACACACAGCTAGTTTTCAATGGCCTTTATTAGAAGAAAATGATCTTTGGCCCCAGAATGCTGTAATTACTGCATCTACCAGCAGGGGCTGACCGAGCCTCACTAAACAACCAAACCTTCACCTTGAGCTAAACTGGAGGTGGACAAACTAACAAAAACACAGGACAGCATCTATAGAGTGGTACAGGGGCCTGTTTCAATAAGGCAGTTCAACCTACTCTGAGTTAAAACTTGAACTCTGAGTTGACTTACCCTGAGATGGGAAACTCTGAGTTTTCGGTTACAGAACAGCTGAAATTAGTAAGTTCAATCAACTCTTAAGTTGACTGACTCTGAGTTAAGCGCGTGCACCACAACTATAAAAAGCCATTATCAATGGAGCGCAGATATTATGAGTCACCATGGCAAAAGCGCCAGACAAAAAGAGGTCTGCATATTTCTCACCAGCAGAACTGGATGTGCTTCTGAAAGCATATGGAGAGTACGAACACATTTTTTTTAAAGCAACACGGCAGCAGCGGCGAAGGACAGAAAGTTAGTTTGGGAGAAAATAGTTGCTCGAGTATAATTACAGTTATACAGTGTTGGGTGTAATTAATTAGCAAGTAATCTAAATACTGAAATTTAATTAAAGGAATTACTCTTAATTCTTCTGTAATATAAAGTAAAATCTGATGTCATTGCATTAAATACTGCATAGACTATACAACAATAGTGGATTTAACATAAAAATTTTAAAAGGTATATTTTTAATGTAACCTTCTCCCTCTATACACTTCAAGAATAATTCATGGAATTGTATATTGTTCATTTGAAAGCATTAAATGTGCAGTTTCTTGTCTCTTTTTGTATTGTTCAAGTGGTTGAGGTTGATATGGGATTTAGAAAGTAGGCTAATTAGTAATAAGTAGACCAATACTTTCTAGAGATAGTAATTATAACATTAATCTAATTACACTGTTGAAGATGTCATTTGTAGTTAGTAATTAATAACTATTTGAGAGTAACTTACCCAACTGTTATAATATCAGAGGTGAAACTGGAAGAACAGTATGTTATTCAACCTAATTTTAATTTTCATCCTGCAGGCATTAAAAGAATGTGGCAGCAGCTGAAAATGAAATATAAAAACATAATTCAATCAGGTAAGGCTTGAGCATATCATGGAGGCTACCTGACTTTACAAACATTTGACATATTAAATAACTAAATAGCATCCAGTGTCTAGCAGTGCAGCAGCATTTTTGACATAGGTCTAATTATTTTTTCACACAATTAAATGTTCATTCTCATTTGACTTCTACTCAGCCAACAGAAAGAAGGCAGAGGCTCGCAAAATGGGGGAGGAGCAGAGGAGATGGAGATGCAGAGGAGATGGAGATGCAGAGGAGATGGAGATGCAGAGGAGATGGAGATGGAGATAGAGATGCAGAGGAGATGGAGATGCAGAGGAGATGGAGATGGAGATAGAGATGCAGAGGAGATGGAGATGGCCCTGAGCCTGAATGCTGGAAGGCCAACGTCTGAGGGAATTCCTGGAGGGACTTCATCAGAGCCAGTCACTCCCGAAGATTCAAGGGCCTTCATAAAATGTAAGAGGTCTACCTATGTGTTATTTTTTATATAGGCTATTTTTGATATTTCCATTTATTTTACTTTGGGTTGGGTTTTTCGTTGTTCCCAACAGATTCTGATGGTAATATCTGTCTTTTGGAGCCTCCTGTCCCAACAGAACCCCAGGCAGTTGGAAGCCTACTCAATACACCAGAAATTATAACAAATAGTATTATAAAGTGTTCTCAACCAAATGTTCATCTTCACAGGACGATGGGGATGAAGAAACAGTTTCTGACGCCACAGAGATGCCTACAGAGGTAATGTTAATATTATGTGTCTACACACCAAACAATCTACACATTCACATTTCTTCACATTTTTATGTGGAGTAGCCTATAGAATCTAAGATTATATTTAAGTATAAAAGGACATTCCTATCTCTCCCCCCCCCGTCCCCCAGAGTGTGGAAGAACAGCAGGAGGAAGGTCCATCAACTTCTGGTGCACACATGAACACAGTTCAGTGATTTTCAGTAAATGCCAGTTTAATTCTGTAGAATTAGTTTAGAACTACATGATGTAACGCTAATCTACTGTATTTTCAGTTGCCAGTTAAGGAGTTATATATGTAAGATTCATTCTGAAAGAAACATCCAACTTCCTTCATATTCCTTCATTAACTTCCTTCACATAAAAAATGAGTAACCACAAAGACCTCTGAAGATGCTATTTCTCTCCAGCAGTTCTGAACTGCTCCTCACTGAACCGCAGTCACTCCTGGAGGCTCCACAATAAATACGTTCTACAATCTATGTTGCCTTTTATACACTTGACATGTTTACTCTTTCCGAGACTGGCAGACTTCATCTTATTAAAAAAATAAAAATACAGCAATGAATGAATTATGTGTACCGAAAGAATGAGGTGTTTAAACACCGCTTCCTCTTTAAAAAAGGGGAGGAAACAGAAAGAAAACCTGCTCCCGACCAGGTTAGGTTCACAGAGTTAGTTACCATGGTAACTGACTCTTGAGTATAAGTTACCTCTCTTTCAGAAATGGGCTTGGCTTACCCTGCTTTCTCAGGTTTGACATACCTCCCATTCTGAAAAAGAAAACCCAGAGTTTCCCTCATTTCAGGGTTAACATACTCAGAGTTTTCACTTAACCTCCTTTCTGAAACAGGCCCCAGGTATGATGTAAATTTGTAGGCCAAACGCAGAAACGAGTCAGCATTTTAGCACTTCAGGTTCCATCATCTCGAAGTCAAAGGGTTTTTTGAATGGGGTTTATGGTTGAAATAAGGTCTGTGGTGAACACAAGCTCAAGACACTTTCACGTTTTATTCTACGACTTAAAATACATCCGTATTATCCAACTCGTGATTATTTAAGCTGTTATGTGTCATGAAAATGGCACTTGCTAAAAAGTGGCTAAATATGATTACAGAGTCTGTCGAGGAGATTAAAGTCATCGTGCCGAACAGGTAAACGCAGTCTGGTTTAACAGTCTCATTATGCTGATAATTGTGCTCTTAAAAACTATTCTAACTCAAACTTTCTGGGAAAATATTTTTTGATATAAACTGAAAGAGTTGTTGGAAGCTCAGTGGTGGTGACATTGAAGTCGTGGGACCTTTGAATTGCTCCTGTCTGCCATCGATTGCTCCTGCCTTGCTGCTGGTTTGCGTCTGTTAGCTCCTTATAGCTTTCTGTTTTGAATCTCTATTTACTATCATTCCTTTTTGTTTATATTGCTAAATATAACTTACTCATCCACATATGATTACTATTAGATATATCCACTATACACTATTACATCCACTATTAGATATAGTCTAATATTGCCTATCACATTAATCTGACATCGCTAGCTTTTCTCTAAATCGTTATCGCTAGCACAACACGCTAGTATATCGCTAGCCTGTTAACCAGCCATCCGTGCTTGCCGTCTTTTTTTCCCTGAGGCTTCTGGTACTCCATACTGAACTAGTGATTGATAAGACATCTCTTCATTTACTGCTACAAACTGATAACGGTCAGATAAGTATGATTTAAACCATGCTAATGCAATTCCACTAATGCCAACATAATTTTCGAGTCTATTTAAAAGAATGTTGTGGTCGATAGTATCAAATGCAGCACTAAGATTGAGTAACACTAATAGAGAGATAGAACCACGATCAGATGATAAGAGCAAATAATTTGTAACTCTAATGAGAGCTGTCTCAGTACAATGGTACGGTCTGAATCCTGACTGGAAATCCTCGCAGATACCCTTTCTTTCTAAAAAGGAACATAGTTGTGAGGATACTGCCTTTTCTATAAATTGACAGAAAAGGTAGATTCAAGATCGGCCTGTAATTGACTAATTCTGTAAGATCAAGTTGCGTTTTTTTAACAAACGGTTTAATCATAGCCAGTTTCAAAGTTTTTGGTACGTATCCTAATGACTAAAGATGAATTAATAATATTAAGAAGAGGATCTATGACCTCTGGAAGCATCTCTTTCAATAGCTTAGTCAGTATCTAACATACATGTTGTCGATTTAGATGATTTAACGAGTTTAGAAAATTCATCCTCTCCTATAGCAATGAATGAATAGAATTTTTCGTCAGGGAGACTATAATGCACTATCTGATGCGATACTGTAGTAGACGGTTGCATAGTTATAATTTTCTCTCTAATATTATCAATCTTGTAAGTAAAGAAGTTCATAAAATCATTACTGCTGTGCTGTTTGGAAAGCTTTATTTTTCTTTATTTTAGCTACTGTTTCAAATAAATACCTAGGGTTTTGTTTATTTTCTTCTAATTGGGTTGAAAAATAAGCAGATCTAGCAGTTTTAAGGCCTCTCTGTACGCACTCGTGCTCTCTTTCCATGAAATGCGAAAAAACTCTAGTTTTGTTTTCTTCCAGTTGTGCTCCATTTTTCTGGCTGCTCTCTTAAGGGCCTGAGTGTGCTCGTTGTACCACGGCGTTGCACTATTTTCTTTAATCTTCTTTAAGCGCAAAGGAACAACTGTGTCTAAAGTGCTGGAAAAGAGAGAGTTAAAAGTTTCTGTCGCAACATCGAGTTCTTCTAAGCTATCTGGGATGCTGTAGAGATGAAACTGATCATGAATGTTATTAATAAAGCAATCTTTAGTGGCAGAAGTGATAGGTCTAACATATTTGTAACACAGAGACAGCTTTGCAGCCTTGGCTAAATGAAGTATACATGAGAATAGATAATGATCTGAGATGTCATCGCTCTGCTGCAGAATTTCAACGGCATCAACACTGATTCCATGTGATAATATTAGATCTAGAGTATGATTACAACAATGAGTAGATCCTAACACGTGTTGTCTAACTCCAATAGAGTTCAGAATGTCTTTAAATGCCAATCCCAATGCATCTTTTTCGTTATCTACATGTATATTAAAATCACCAACAATTATGACTTTATCTGCAGCCAGTACTAACTCTGGTAGAAAAATAGCAAGTTCTTTGATAAAGTATGTATGGTGGCCTGTATACAGTAGCCAGCACAAATCTCAAACGTGATTTATCATTTACATTAGATAGTGTTACATTAAGCACCAACACTTCAAAAGAATTATATTTGAAACAAGAGTTCTCAGTAATTCTGAGGATATTACTATAAATTACAGCAACACCTCCCCCTTTACCTTTCATATGAGGCTCATGTTTATAACAATAATCTTGTTGGGGGGTGGACTCATTTAAAGTAATGTAATCGTCTGGTTTTAGCCAGGTTTCTGTCAAACACAGCACATCTAGGTTATAATCTGTAATCATATCATTAACAATAAGTGCTTTTGAAGAAATGGATTGAATATTCAGAAACCCAAGCTTTTTCATTTGTATTATATATGTTTTTTATTTGTTGAACATCAATTACATTTTTACCCTTAAATGGGTTTGGGAATTTTTTGTATTTCCTAGTTAGGGGAACAGACACAGTCTCTATGTGATGATATCTAGGTGAAAGAGTCTCTATGTGATGGGATTTATCTGACCTCAGTGACGTGAGACAGCTAGTAGACGGTCGGTTCAGCCAGTCTGTCTGCTTCCTGACCTGAGCCCCAGATTGTCATGTTTGAGCTCTAAGACTATGTGCAATTATACTAGAGAGAAGAGCAGCACCATCCCAGGAGGGATGAATACCACCTCTTTTCAACAGGTCAGGTCTGCCCCAAAAACTTTTCCATTTGTCTATGAATTCTATATTATTTTGCGGACAGCACTTAGACAGCCAGCCATTGAGTGAGGACAGTCTACTAAGTATCTCATCACTCCGGCGAACAGGAAGGGGGCCAAAGCAAATTACCGTGCCTGACATCATACTTGCGAGTTCACACACCTCTTTAACATTAATTTTAGTGATCTCCGACTGGCGAAGTCGAACATCATTAGTACCGACGTGAATAATAATCTTAGAGAATTTGATTAATATTAGCCAGCACTTTTAAATTGGCTTTGATGTCAGGTGCTCTGGCTCTCGGCAAACATGTGACTATGGTTGCTGGTGTCTCTATTATCACGTTCCGTGTAATAGAATTGCCAATAACTAGGGAACTCTCAACAGGATTCTCAGTTGGTGCTTCACTGAGTGGAGAGAACCTGTTTAATGTTGTTATCGGAACGGAAGAGCGGTGTTTTGTCCTGTGACTCCAGCGTCTCACGGTCACCCAATTGCCCTGCTGCACGGGCTCTACAGCCGGAACCGAACAATGTAGAGAGTTCACTAAGCTAGTCGCATCCAAAGCAGTATCTAAAGCCCTTGCATTCTTACTATCCTCGATTAAAGTTTGGATGCGTGTCTCTAGTTCTGAAATCTTTAGCCTGACTATCTCCCTGCATTTATCACATGTAAAGCCCTCGGCGCTGACAGAGAAGGCTATACTATACATGTGACATGAAGTGCAAGTGACAATAATAGGAGAAGACATGACTCACTGTGTTTGTTGACTGATTTAAGCTATAGTCCCAGACTAAAATGCATTTTTTGAGCTGTTTTAACTGAAAGGAACTTGCACTGATTTATCTTAAAAATGTTAGTGCCATTGTTTTGTCTAAAGATGCACCAGTAATATATATTTTTTAAAGGGACATTGTGTAGGAATTTCTCCCATCTAGCGGTGAAATTGTATTTTGCATTCAAACGAATTGTGCTCTCCAGCGCCTCGCTTTTTCAAATGCGTGTTGCATCTAGCTGTTATGTACCAAAAAGCTATGATAAACAATGCAAGAACAATCATATGCTGTATTAAAATATATTCTTATCGAATTTCTAGGTTACAAAAAGTAAACTTACAAACCTTGTTTTTAGCGCCTTCTCAATTTTGCTCAATAGCTGCTATTCATCAAAGAGCCTGTTTAACTTTTAACTATAAATGTTCTACTGTCTATATAATAAAGTACACAACCAAGCAATGAAAAAAAGCTTGTAATTAAAGGGGAAATTAAGCTGTCAGTCAAGTTTACATGATTTACAAGATGGATTTCCACTATAATCAAAAATTACATAAGAAACATGACAAATGTTAACATATAAAAGAAACACCGTTATATCTTTCGCGGCAAGGGCGCCGCCATTGTGCAGTATAACCGGTGACGTCACGGGGTTGGTTTGCTCTGTGCTGAGTTCAGTGAAATACAGTGAAAGATGCATGTAAGCTGGTCGAACCAGCGAACAACTAACGTTAGGTACAGTCATTGTTAGCTAACAGCTGTAAGCATGAACTAGCTAACGCTAACTTAGTGTTTAGCTAGTGAACTTTATTAGTACCAGACAAAAAGACGACGTCTAACGTTAACAAACTGCACATGGAAACATTGTTCGCGATGTCTGCCATCATATTCCTGTCTCTTGTCAACACCATGGTTGCAATACATGGTCAAGATCAGCGTCTTGACAGCAGATGGATCGTGCTATCGTGGCGTAATAATCTGTTTGGTTGTAATGTATTACTTACCTGAATGAAATGAAATCGAATGTATCGTCCTGTGGAATCATTCATTCACAGACAGCATACGAAAATGTTCAACTAATAAAGATCTTCATCGCTGGCAAACAATATAGATTTGCAGATTTGCTTAAACTAGACTGTACTGTAGGTAGGTCCACGGCCACTTCATCCAACGCTCTTGATGTTCTTAAATCTTCCTGTTACGACTCCGAGTCGAGTGTGAATTGAAAGCGCTTCAGTGATTCAGTGCGTGCAGGAAACCGAACAGATCATTCAAACTGATTCGCGAACCGATTTAGACAGATCTCCCAAATCTCGTTATATGCAGGGCCATATAAATTATGGTGTTATGGTGTATTAGGTGTAGCTCATACCTGTCCTCAACACTACCGTTTTCCCCGGGAGTCTCCCGTATTTCACATCCATCTTCCCGTTTTGTTATTTCTCCCTTGAAACTCCCATAATTTGTATGGTCCAAATCTCGTTATATGCAGGGATGCAAACGGCGCACTTTATTTTAATGCAAACATGTTGTTAAATGCGTAGTTTTCCAAGCGCACTGTATCTTTTTTATGGGCATGATGAGCGATGCTCAATTTACAAACGAATCACTCTTTTTTTTTTTTTTTTGATTCTGTTCAAAGACTTCATCAAACATGTAGGCAGATCTGTCTAAATCGGTTCGTGAATCAGTTTGAATGATCTGTTCGGTTTCCTGCACGCACTGAATCACTGAAGCGCTTTCAATTCACACTCGACTCGGAGTCGTAACAGGAAGATTCGTATGCTGTCTGTGAATGAATGATTCCACAGGACGATACATTCGATTTCATTTCATTCAGGTAATACATTTTACAACCAAACAGATTATTACGCCACGATAGCACAATCCATCTGCTGTCAAGACGCTGATCTTGACCATGTATTGCAACCATGGTGTTGACAAGAGACAGGAATATGATGGCAGACATCGCGAACAATGTTTCCATGTGCAGTTTGTTAACGTTAGACTTCGTCTTTTTGTCTGGTACTAATAAAGTTCACTAAACACTAAGTTAGCGTTAGCTAGTTCATGCTTACAGCTGTTAGCTAACAATGACTGTACCTAACGTTAGTTGTCGTTGGTTCGACCAGCTTACATGCATCTTTCACTGTATTTTACTGAACTCAGCACAAAGCAAACCAACCCCGGGACGTCACCGGTTATAATACTGTACAATGGCGGCGCCCTTGCCACGAAAGATATAACGGTGTTTCTTTTCTATGTTAACATTTGTCATGTTCCTTATATAATTTTTGATTATAGTGGAAATCCATCTTGTAAACCATGTAAACTTGACTGACTGCTTCATTTCCCCTTTAAGACTGTACTATTGACTTAGCCTACCTGTCGAGGAGAAAGCAGGCAACTTCAGCGTCTCTTTTGAAATCTTTCTCCTGCATTAGCTCTTTCCAGCTCGAAAAAGCTCACATTTCCTTTTACGTTAAATTTTTGACTTTTTTGGCGACGAGGATTTCTTCTCCTGTGACTCGGCATATATGCCATTAAAAATAACAGTGCAATGCAGCCTTTTAAACTTGCCGGGGCAGTGACAAGCTCCTCTCACTGCTCTGCTCCTCCGTTTCTGCTGCTTTCAGTTACGTGACGCTGGCCCTGAACGAAAACACGTTGTGGAAAACGCGTTGGCCTAGTACTTTTTGACCCTCTCTGGGGGGACGACATGGAAGCCTCTGTGGACCTACCCGTCACATGTATATAAAGATAATAAATTCTTCGTTTACGAGGATCAGTCAGATAATTGGCAGATGTATTTGTACACCATTGAGGACATATTTATGAATAAAATATTGATTTTAGATAATAAAATACCTAAAAAACTACACATAGTCACTTTAAGGCACGTTTATTAAATGCTCTAATTGAACTAAGGCCTAATCTTAGCTTAATCTAAGCCCTGTCTTTGAAACCGAGCCATTACCTACGTTTTAAGATGTTGATATTTACTTAAAAAAATAAGAAGTATGAAACCAAATTAAAACTGTACGATACAGCCTACACATTGCAAATGTATTTGTTCTTATAATGTATACTCTAAATCAACACATTGATCGGCTATTTATATATATTTTTTTGATTAGCCAACATTGATTATCTCCTAAGATTAACTTATTTGGTGTGGATTTTCGATGGAATAATACAAAATTGCAAGCTGCCGTAAAAACGTGGGGATTTGTTGAATTTGCATTATGCCTGATTCCTGCGATGGATAGAAACTACTATCTGACAAGGTGTCCCACACTCCACAGAATGTACAAAAAATGAACTACAACAAACATTATGAAAATAACCATAAAACATACAATAAAATAGATCTTTCAGTATTCATTATATTCCTTGTAAAAATTTAAAAATGACAATAAAAATGCAATCTGTATTGGCAAATGAGAGGTTTCAAATGCAATCACGTGTACTCTGGGTCCATATTAGAGCCTGTTGCCAAAAAAGATCAATGTGTGATACTGATGACTGAACTGTATTTCGACAATATTTGAGGAAATGTTCAATAGCTGTTTTGTAGTCAAGACTCATGTTTAATATAACAAAATAATGTAGGCCTTACATTAACCTTGACAAAGGATATATATAAAAAATAAACAACAGCAAAAAAGAGGAGACAATTTTGTCTTACATTCAATGACTTACTGCACATTCATCAGAGAGGAGCCTTCATTAAACACTTTAAATGTGAAAATTAATTTTAAGCTTTTCTGAAACCAAGGATAGAATAAGGCATAGATTATGGGATTAATGGTGGAGTTCAGGAAGAAAAATATTACAGAAACATCTCTGACAAAAAACACATCAGCATTACTATAAGAAACCACTAATGAACAAATATAATATGGCAGTAAACACAGGAGAAACACAAAGACCAGAATCCCCAGCAGTATCGCAGCTTTTCGCTCTGATTTGTCACTGACTCTGTTTTTAGAGGATTCTTTGCTGTTGTGAACCTGAAGAGCTCTTATAGCAGTCACATGTTTCCTAACAATGACAAAAACATGAGTGTATAATATTATGATGACTGTACATGGCATAAGAAACACAACCAGGAGATCAATGAAGGATGAAACCCCATCTACAGCATAAACACATTCTCCTGGACACATAACAGTGAAGTTTCCATTAATGAAGAGAATAGTGAAGTTATAAAGGAGTGAAAATAGCCAGTTAAAAAAAATGGCTATGCATATCACAGTGGGTGAGATTTTCTCTGAGTAAACAAAAGGAGAATGTAAAGCCAGAAACCGATCAACTGCTATTAGAGCCACAGTGTGAACAGACACGCTTGTTGCTTGAAAATTCACAAATTTAAACACCGAGCACATCACTGGTCCAGAAATCCAACATGACTCGATGTGCCAAGACAAAAAAATTGGCATCACAAAAACTCCGACCAGCAGATCAGACGCAGCTAAAGAGAGGATGAGGATGTTAGCAGGAGTGTGGAGCTGCTTGAAGTGACTAACAGAGATGATGACCAGCAGGTTTCCACACACGGTCAGAAGAGCCACAGCTGCTGCGGACACATACAGAATCACATAGACAGAGAAAGAAACAGATCTCTCTGGACAGGAATATTCCTGACAGTCATCAGTTTGGTTCACTGCTGTAAGATTCATTTTAGAAAAAAACATCCAACTTTCTTCATATAAAAAATGAGTAACCACAGTTAAAGATCTCTGAAGATGCAAATTGTCTTTCCAACAGCTCTGAACTGCTCCTCACCGAAACTCAAGTCACTCCAGGAGGCTCCATAATACCAGATAAATATGGGGTACAACCCACGCAGCCCTTTATACACTTGACATGTTGACTCTTTCCGAGACTGGCAGCATCAAGGGAGAAGAACATACAGCTGGGAGATCAACTGATTCTGTTCATCCAGAGGAAAAGAGCTAAAGAGTGTCATTTAGAACTAAATGTGGTTATGAAGCATATTAAGTTTTCTGCTATTTTGCTTGCAAACAAATCTCTGTCTGAACACACAGCTAGTTTTCAATGGCCTTCATTAGAGGAAGATGATGTTTGGCCTCAGAATGCTGTAATTACTGCATCTACCAGCAGGGGCTGACCGAGCCTCACTAAACAACCAAACCTTCACCTTGAGCTAAACTGGAGGTGGACAAAATAACAAAAATACAGGACATCTATAGAGTGGTACAGGTATGATGTAAATTTGTTGGCCAAACCGCGGAAAAGAGTTAGCATTTTAGCACTTCCTGTTCTATCGTCCCAA
This sequence comes from Gila orcuttii, assembly GCA_026230005.1. Taxonomy (NCBI): domain Eukaryota; kingdom Metazoa; phylum Chordata; class Actinopteri; order Cypriniformes; family Leuciscidae; genus Gila; species Gila orcuttii. The sequence continues at coordinate 7,068,992 of JAPDVR010000012.1, forward strand.
AGTCAAAGGGTTTTTTGAATGGGATTCAATGGAATTGGTTAAATGGCTGAAATATGGTCTATGGTAAACACAAGCTCAAGACACTTTCACCTTTTACTCTATGACATATAGTACATCAGTGTTATCCCACTCGTGATGTTTGTTAAGGCTGTTAAGTGCCTTGAAAAATTCACAAAAGTTGTCTCTCTCTGTGAAAATGATCTTAATGGACAAAACGTGCATCATAAACTTTTGTTTTGTTGTTGTTTTGATCAGAGAGCTTGTTTTATGCGATAATCCAAAAGCCTGTGGAAAAAATCCTATACGCTTATTTCACGCAGCCGTTATTTTGAAATAGAAAGCGAGGCTCCGGTGGGAAGAAAACCGGAAGTGTCGCCTTTAATCACAGGAGATTGCGAATGCGATGGTGTATTGTTGTGTTTAATGTAGAAATGAGTTATTCTAAAACTGTACATACATGTTTTTCATACTTTAGACTATATACAGTGAAATTAATTTATAAATAAAATATTTTTTATATATATAATTCAGAAAGTAAAAAAAGAAGCAGGAACGAACTATATACACATCCTATATTGGATATTAACATCCAATAGTGTAAATCGCGGAAGCAGCTTCAGGTTGGTAGTCCAAGGCATTGTTGTTTATCTTTACTTCCGGGGTCCTTCCCACCGGAGCCTCGCTTTCGATTTCAAAATAATGGCTGCGTGAAATAAGCGTATAGGGTTTTTGTCAAAGGGAACCAGTATGAACCAGGGCCGTAAGATTAACTTATCAACTTCCCAACAAGGTTATCCCTTCCTTATAATTCCAAAAAGCTATTTTCTGGCCATGAAAATTCACCTTCTTGTTATTATAAAATTTAGGTTACTGAAATAGTAAAGAATTGTAAAGCTTTGTAGCTAGATCTAACACTTCATTGACTTTGTAAAAATTAGCATTTCAGACGAACAATCAAGAATATAATGGTTTTAATAATCGGACTACTAATGCATCAAACTACAATTCACACGGGATACATGTATGTACACTCGAAACAAACAAACGAAAAACATTACAAACACGAATTAAAATAGGCTGAGAGAGGGAGAGAAAACGATATATATATATATATATATAGAGAGAGAGAGAGAGAGAGAGAGAGAGAGAGAGAGGATGAGAAAGTGAAACTAATGGTCAGGATGAGAGATTGCAGTACGGCACAAAACACAGACAAAGTGAACCATGAGAGCCACAAAGATCAAATCCCCTGAATGGGGTAAACAGATCTTACAGCATTTAGATCGATAGGAATTACGATACTTACATTATTCTTCGTGTGGCTGAGAACCAAAGCGTGTGTGTGTGTGTCTCTGTCCTCGTGTCACGCGTTCACGTGGTCTTTCAGAGCGAGGGAGCGCGTCAGTTTGAATGTCCTTTGAGGTGCAGTTGCTGGTTGGTTCAAAGAGTCTCTTTAAAGTCGAAGTTGCCGATTACGTTCATTTCACTGAAAGTGAACGTAGGAAAGTCCGAAGACGAAAATAAAGAAAGATTAAAGAAAAAGGAGAAACACGGCGTAAAGCTCCCTAAGGAGCCATGGCACCGGAAACCTCTCACAGGGAAAAAAGCTCTCCCAGAAACTTCTGTGTCAGTCTCTTATGGAGAGGAGGGGTTCACGCCTGCTTCGCGTACGTGAACCAATCATCTTAGAGCATCTCGAGCGGGAAAAGTTTTTCTTTGTCCTGTCAGGATAATTTGTGACGGTATGAAATTTTGTCATTTCTACCCAGAAAGATTGTACACACAGAACAATACATTTTACTGTAATATCCTATGTATGACTTGTTTAGTCAAAACAAGACGGTCAAACAGGTACCAGGAATGGCCGGAAAGAGTAGAAGAAACATAAAGTTACATTCATATGCAGAATTACACACATTTAATGTTCACTCACACGACTATAAAGTCATAATACCGGCTACCATGACCTAGGAAAGATCAAATTCATTTTTATACATTTCTTAAGTGGTTATACTTATAGAAAATATAAGATTGCAGAGTCTATTCCTCTTTCTTTATCAGAATTCAAGTGGGAGCTATGGTTCCCTTGGAATGCCTTTTGGGGGTCATAAAGTTTTATGACCTAGCAAGAGGGAGAGGCACAGAATTTGATCCTGTTAGGTATTCTTTCTTTAGAAATACACTTAAGATTCAAAGTTACAGAACAGTCTCAAATTTAATCTATAGAATAAGACAAAACTAATTAGATATGCATGCATACAGGAAGGTTAGATACAATTCTGTGTTATACATTAAGGATATTTCTATCCTAAGTTGCACACAAAGGACGTTTGTGTGCGGGTCTGTATGGCGTGTGTGTATAAGTTCATCCCGTGGTTGGCGCGGGCTGTTGATTCCCCCTTCTTGGGGAATCACGTGGGGAATCTTGTGGTCAGCATCTGTCCATCCGTGGTGTGTACCACGTGAGGGTTTCAAGAACAACAGGGTTCTGTTTCTTAATTGTGCAATGCGTCATAAATGGAGTTAATCAATGACCTGCTGGCAGACATTGGGGCACCATTTCACATGATTCAAGGTTTTGTGAATTAAACATATATGTGTTCATATTTGTTCAGTAGTGAAAGGAAAACAGGATCCGGTCAGTCGCTACAGATTCCCCCTTTTCCTCGGATGAAGTCCCTGTGTGAACATCATCGGACGACAATCATCACAATGGCCGACTGGCAGGTAAATCCTGATGGTCATGTAGCAGGTGGACCATGGTAGTAGGGTAGCAGGTGGAACCTGATGGTAGGATGGCAGGTGGAACCTGACGGTAGGATGGCAGGTGGATCTTAAAGCTGAGGATTCAGCTCGATGAGGTTTGGCGTGGTCTCTGACTTGGCACCCCCTTTCCGGGGATTCCGTCTGAGACCTTCAGGCACGGCTTTCGTGAGCTCGGCTGTGTCGCATCTGGTTGAGTCTTCTGTACAGAATGAATGCCACGCATAGTGTCAGAGTGTGGCTGATTACCTGTAGAGATGCACAGCACAATGTCGGCTGAGGTCCAGGCTAGGACCGCAGATGAAGTGTAGTTCTTGAAGGACGGGAGTTCCAGTGCTGTCTGATATGCTTTGCTCGGAAGATGGTACAATGCCAGATCATTCAGGTGGAATATGGCACCTTTCGGGGCTTGAATCCACATACTCTGGTTGAGCATGTTGACACGGCTGGTTGTGTCATGCTGGTCGTAAGTGAGAGTAGCTGTACGCACAGGTGTGTTAACGAGCCACCTGTCACCTACAATCTCTGCTTGCATCTCTGTGACGTTTGCTCGAGGCTTAGCTTGGGCAGGGCAGCGTGTGTCGCTGACCAGGGGTTGCAACCCGCAGGTTCCTTCAGTGTTGTCTCTGAGGAAGGGTTTGCTAGGGCAGAGATAGTGAATGTCTTTGGTGAGGTATACATGTGCAGGTTTGGGGCCAGGTGCAGCTGTGTGTCGCTGTTGTGGTTGTTGCTTTTCAAAAACCTGACATTGGCAATGTCTTTAAGTCTGTAGACTTGGTTTGACTCGCTGATGGATTGGTTCAAGAGCACATCCACTCCCCTCTGCTCGTGATCGACGTAGAGTGGGATGGCGTTACCCAGAGAGTAGGCCAGGTGTATTTGTAAGGGGATCAGTTGGCCTGGTAATGGCGGAAACCAGCATAGTTAGCACAAGGCTTAAGGGTTTCAAGTACGGTGGGATTCTACCCGTGGCTGGGCTGTCATTTGAGGAGTTAACCTCCCACAGCATGTCTGTTATCAGGGCTGTAACCAGCTGAGTTTGGGCAAAGTCATTCTGGAAGACAGTAAACAGCGGTTCCATGCAGTTCATGGTCTGATTCAGCAGGACGCTGTGAATGTTGAGAATGACCATGTTCTTCTCAATGTCTTGCCGATGGTTTGGAAAGATGCACTCTGCGTGGTGAGTTGCTCTTTTAGCTGTGAAAGTTCAGTCTGGATTTCAACCACATGCCGTTTCGCAGTGACTATGTTTGCTGTGTGGACACTTGGCATACCAGTGTCGAACAGAGTTCTGGCGGCAGCTACTGCTCCGAGCAACGCTCCCAGGAACCGTTTGGAGTGTTAGTTGGTGCTTAGGAGTCCTGATTGTGTAACAGTCACTTTCCCAAGTTGGTTGGACACGTGTTCGACCTTGGCCTTGGCGTGAGAGAGGGAGTCCTCTGTCCATCGGGCACTTGCCCAGCCGTATTGGGCTACGGTGCTGGGGTAGTGTGCTCTGTAGGGCTTGTGACTGGATGAGTCGAACATGCGCTTAATGGGTGTAGGTCCTGCAGTTGGTGACCAGGAGTCTCAGTTGTTCTCTCGGTGGCAGCTGTCCTCTGGATGGCTGACAGTACGGCATAGTGAACCACAGCAGCAACCTGGTACAGACAACAGGGAGGGAAAGAAAGGGGAGGAAAAAGCCAGCAAGGGCTGTCTTTGGTTGGACAGGGCAGTCTTTTTATTTCATGGGTGGCAACTAGGTTTAGCTTGCCTTGGCCCATGTTTTGCCACATCTTGCTGCTGGCATGTCGCTTGCTTCAGTGTATTGTCAGTGGCTCTGGTGCTGGGGTTTGCAGCGCATGATGCGTCATGGACGTACATTGGCCTTATCCCCCCTTTGCGCCGTTGCATTACATGTGTTTGCATTGTGGTGTCAGACGGTGCACACATAGAATGTAGCTCTGTGCACGCAGCATGTGCTTGGTGTCATTCAGTGTTCTTAGTAACTGGTTGTCAGTGAGTGCAGACGGCATTCAAGGGTTGGTTGGAGGGGTCTGAGAGGTGGTGAAGCAAAGTCTTTATTGTTTCAGAAGCCCGCATGTTCGTTATGTTTGTCTTTGTAAACAGCGGAGCTAGCGTAAACTGCTCTGAGGTGGACAGTTTAGTTTGTAAAGTTCTTATGCTGTGTGTAATCACTTCAAACTTCAGGGTGGGTGGGCGGGTTTGAAGTGACCACAGCTAGTCGTTTGGTGCGCCAGGCTTGGCGAGGGTATGGGTTTGGTCATTCAAGTCTTTGTCAAGGCCCGGTTGCCTTGAGTGTCCTTTCACCTTTTTCCAGTAGACAATCATGTTGTTTGTTCTTGTGATGTCATCACATGCCTGGAACCGGTGTTGGTGTGTGACAGGCATGTGGTTTGAGGTCTTACAGCCATTTTGTTTCCAGCCTGGAAGGTGGCATGTGAAACTGAGCCTGGCTTAGTTAGAGTCTGTGCACATAAGGAGTTCTTTGATGTTAGGTGTCAACGCGATTTGCAGCGTTATGAGAATGGCTGCTACCTCAGCATATTGTGATGACTGTGGGCCCAACTTGAAGTGTTGTGGTGGGCATGGCAGGTCATTTACCCACGGCACGCCCGCACCTGATTGAGGGGTGCCCTCATGGTGGTAGGAACATCCATCGATGTAGGCTGTGGGCATACCTTGACACGTATTCCCTTTAAAGTACCTGTGACAGGTCAGTTGTTGTTGTTGGGGTTCTTCTACATCCACCGTTGCAGCTGGTGTGTTATCAGAACAGTTTTGGCAGGCTGCCAGGCCGTTGCCTAGCGCAGACTTGTGATTTTGAGCATGACGTGCCTCAACATTGCGCGCCTGGAGGGCCATTAACCATGTGGCTATGCGTGAATTGGTGACCACGCCATCTCGGATGCGCTGGCTGTTGAGGAACGTTACAGCCCATACAGTGCATAGCAGAGATTTTTCACAGTCTAAGAATGTAGTCTCTGGTGGGAGAAGTGTCTTACTGGCATATGTAACGACTCTTTTGTCTTGATCATGCCTTTGGTACAGGCCAGCACTGAGACAGTGGTTGGAGAACCCAGCTTCTGGATAGAACTCTTTTTGTGGGTTAGGGTAAGCCAGACATGGAGCTGTGCCTAGGTGTCGTTTAGCTCATTCATGGCATTTTCTTGAACTTCTGTCCATACAAATGGGCAGTCTCTTTTTTAGAAGGGAAGTTAGAGGTTTCGCAATGTCTGAGTAGCTTTTGCTGAACTGCCGTGAGTAATTGCACACCCCTAGAAAGCTTCGCAGCTCTGAGATGTTGGTGGGTGGCTTGATGTTTTGAACAGCTTGAATATGGCTGGAGTGCGGTTCAATGCCCCGTGATCCGATGAGTAGACCCGCATAGTTGACTTTGGTTCGACACCACTGTCCTTTGTGGAGGGCGTTCTTGGCGCCGGCAGTGGATAATTGGTTCAAAACATAGTCTATTTCTTTCAGGTGGTCAGCCACTGTTCTGCTTTTCATGAGAACATCATCAACGTAGATAAGGTTACCTCTCCTTCTGGCATCTGGGCATGCTTTGTTCAGGGAGGTGTTAAACTCAGCAGGTGAGTTGGCATAGCCGAACGGCACCTGGTGCAAGTGAATTGTCTGTTGCCGAACGTAAAGGCTAGCTTGCTCCCGAATCCAGAGGCCACATCAAGTGTAGACAAGATTGTGTCTCCTCTGATTCTGGGTGTCTCTTGGTCCAGCTGGGTCATGGGCCATCGGGACAGTGGCACCTGTTGATGCAGTTTCCTGTAGTCAATGGTGGGGTGCCATTTGCTGTTTTGTTTGAGGACGGACCAGATGGGGGCAGAATAGGTGCTGTTGCATGGAAGGATGACACCTTTTTTTAAGCATGGGTTCGATGATCTCTTACCCCGGTTCGTGTGAAGTGATGGGGATCTTGTACTGCCTGACAAAAGTGAGAGGAGCATTAGGGTGCATTGGGATGCGCACGGTGTGGAGTTCGGTGAGACCACAATCTAAAGAGTCTTTGGTAAAGGATGCTTTGAACTTGTAAAGTACTTTGTAGATCTGCATCATTTTTAATTGCGTCAGCGTCTTTTAGAATTTGCTGAACTTGAGACTCAAATCCTGGGTACGGCTCCTCTGTTGGTGTGTCATCTGTCGTGTTGGCAGGCAGAGGTGCAGCAGTGTCGTCAGTCTCGCAGGCAGGCTGTCTGGAGACTTTGTATGCTGCAAGGTGTTGGTCCTCTGTCAGTGCTGTTCTGCATACCTGGTCTTTGTCCATCGGCATGACCGAAGTAATGGAGATGAGTTTGAAGGGTGCTGTGAACACTGTGTGGTCTGTGTTCCCTTCGGGCATCATTGAATATGGGATGGGCCTAATGATTGGTAGTGTGAGTTCAAAAGTCATGGAAGTCGTGGCTCAATAGCCATCCCACTCGGTAGACTTTGGGAATTGTGATGTCCCTTGCCATGCCGTTGTTGACTACACAAGATGACACTTCAGTAAGGGGTGTGGCTTGCAGCGTGAGTCCAAGTTCAACACATTCAGGTGAGGGTTGAAAGAAGCCCAGCGTGTGGTTTAGGGTTCGACCACAACGCATGTTGAGCCGGTCGGCGACCCCTTTGGTGTAAAATGGTATCACAGTTTCCTGTTCGTTGATTAGGGTGCAAACCTCAGGAATGGTCTGACCTGACAGGAGGTTCTCAGTGTTGGTTGGAACAACAGGAGGCTGTAAAGTCAATGGGGCCCACACTACCTCATTAATGATGTCCACATGAGCCTTGTGGCGAGTCAGGATGTCTGCTCCGATGTAGACATCATGGGGCGGGTCCGGAAGGGCCAGGAAGTAATGGGTCAGACAGTCGGTGGTTCCAGTTCAGGTTCAAAGCGCAGACACCTTTGGCCGTCATCATGGTTGATGGGCACGTGTTTAAAGGAAAATGGGTGTGCTTGCTGGCAGAAGGAAGGTCCGGTGTGTCTTCAATGAGAGCATTGAATAGTGAGACACTGATGGCTGAGTTGTCTGCCCATAGTGCAAGTACAATGTCAGTGGTGGTTACGTCATTCAACTGCAGGTCAGTTGTGACCTTGGGGCAGAAGGAATCAGAGTCTTTGGTGAGCTGAAATGTGCAGAGTGGTGAACTTGAATCTTGGTCTGGTGCTGGAACTGTGTCCCTGTGGCTGGCTGTGAGAGTTCCCGTGAACTCTGTGACCTGACAGTCTGGCTCTGCGGGAATTCTCGTGACCTCTGTGACCCAACAGTCTGGCTCGGGTGGCCTGTGTGACTGAAGGGGGAGGGGTTCCCGCACTTGAGCCCAAACTTACAGTTATTTGAAGTCCAGTAAAGGTTCAAAGCGATCTAGCAGGTCTTTGCCAATTAGAAGTGGGTAAGTGTTCATTTTTGAGATGTACACTGGGTGGATCAGATTCATAGAACCAATTGTCAGGTGGATGGGAGCTACCTGTTTGAGCCGGATGTCGTTCTGGCTGTGGGATTGCACATTCAGCTCACATGTTTGAGATTTAAGAGTTCGATCTTGGCTCTTAGTTTTAGCACTGAGTCTTTCAAATAGTTGGACTGACCTTAACGTGATGTCTGAGCCGGTGTCTAGCAGTGTGTCAAGGCTCAAATCATTGTCCACAGTGGTTGTTAGGTAGAGTTTTTCGGCCCACCCCCTTTTTGATCAGGTTTCCCAGAAGTCTTGGCGTCGGGGCTGGTCTGTGTGGGTCGCTGCGGAGGCAGGTAGCCAAAACAGCATTTCTTGGTCTTTTGGGACTTTGGTACCTGATATGAGGAAGTGTGCTGTCTCATTCAGGGTGTGCAGCTATCAGCTGTGGAGCTTGGGTGATGCTGACACCTTGTGATGTGACAGTTAGCTCTGTGGTCTTTGACTGACGAGCAGTGTTCGGGGTGCTTGGCTCAATCAGTTGGTAGTCAGACAGGGGGTTGGTTTCAGTTCTTATGCTTAGACATAAGATGTGTGGTTTGTCTTTCTTGTGAGTTTTCTGTAAAGAAGCTCTTTCAGCCCCCTCAGGATCTCTGCCCTCTCTGACGTGGCTGCACTGTTTTGATCTGATGTGGGCTCAGACTTGGGCTTACCAGTGGCATGTTGAGAGGGGTTCCGATGCCGGCTTTCTGGGCTTGATGCTCTGGACAATGGGGATCGGCTATTTCTGGGTCGCCGGCTGGCTTCCCAGGTGGCTCCACCCCTTGGGTTGTTGGATGGGTGTTGCCGGTCCCAGAATCTTTCAGAGCGTCCGCTCTGGTGCTTCGGACGAGCACCATTGCGGTTGTGCTGCCCTCTACTGGCTTGGAACTGTCTTGACTCTCTGTACAAAGGTCTGTGGTGTTGTGAGGCGCCCTCTAGAGTCAGCTCTGAATAGTGTTCGGAGACAGGGAAGATGGTGTTGTTTTTCACGGTCTTTCTGGACACAGTCTTTTGCTTGACATAAGCTTTGTGAGCCAAGTCTCGTAGCTGTTGGGCAGACATGGTCCGTGAACAGGCCAGGATGCCCATGTGATGACTCACTGTGGGATGCAGGTTTTGGAGAAACAAGAGTTCTGAAGTTTGAAATCCTCTTCCATACCTGGCTCTTTCCGTGCTCCGAAGTAGGCTTGTCGGAATCGTCCGTAGTAGGTCTGTGGGGTTTCAAGTCTTGTCTGCTTGAGGTCCATGGTGATGAGGACCCCTTGGTCTGATTCTGGATCAGAGAAGTCTTTAATCAAAGATTTTCGCAGCTGCTGGTAGTCAGTTTTGACAGTCTCTGGTTGACTATATAGGAAGCTGCGCATGTCACGGCTAGACGTAATCCTTAGCAGGTGAAATCTGTCACAAGTAATTACATTGGCTACAGTCTGTGAATGAAAGTCAATGTCTTGCAGGGTTCGGAGTGAACGTAGGGATGTTTCTGGCCAGCTTGACGAGTCCTTTGGGGGCCATGCCATGGTTAGCGGCAGGGGTTCTCTGGAAGCTGGCTGGTGACATTTTGAGCAATGGGCTTTTAACCCCCCCCTTTCAGCTCAGAGTTTGTGGCTGAAAGGTACGGACCGGCTGGTTAGGGGAAACTTTGTGGTGTGCGTTTCCCCTTCCCGGTCATTCTGCAGTCTATAAGAGTGTTTCAACTCTTCGTGAACAATGTCAAGTTCGTTTCTGAGATCGTGTCTCTGCTGAGTAAGCTCGTGGATTTCAGCTCGGGCTGCGTGCAAGTGGTTTTTGCATGCCTTGGCTTTAGCGTCTCTTTCTTTTAGTTCAGTCTCTGCTCTTGCAAGGAGAGCTTCACCTTGTCGGAGTTTCTCGTTGAGTTCCTCTCTGGCGTTTCTTTCCGCTTGCTTTCTTTGGTCGGTGTCGAGACGAAGATCACACAGGGAAGTGTGAAGTCTTTCCGCTTCTTTCTGTAGCGCTGGGTCTGTTGCATCCTCTGTCCCGCGCTGGCCGTGGGTCTCGCGGAGTAGTTGACCTAGATGGCTCTGCGCGTGGGTCTGGTTCCTCCGCTTGAAGCTTTAGCGTTGTGGCTTCCTGCTCCAGGCTGATGCTGCTCCTTTCGCTGAGCTGTGCCTGGGCGACGGGGTTGTGTGCGATGCCTCCGACGATTCTGGCCCAGTCTTTGTAGTTGTAGCTCTGGGTCGCATCGTGGGCCATCAGCTTGTCCACGTCGGCGTCCTTAGGCAGGAAGGAGGTCGTCATGGCTCTCGACCATGACTGTAGGACCGGACCATGCTGGCTCACTGTGGGCGAGAGGAACACAACACACAAACAAAGAGACCAGTGCAAGTTCGTTCTAAGGTTAACGAGCTATACTCATACGGGCTATGCCGTTTATGAGAATTTTGGGGCTAACTGATGTAAACAGTTAGCGGAGCCAATTGATTTGGGTCGACGAAGGACCCGAACTAGAGTTTTGACAGGCAGTAGCCTAGCGGGTCACGTGATGACACCGGTTGCGTAATTGTCACTCTATTCTATTATTTAGCTTCCTTGGTGGCTCTCACAGGTTACTGTCTCTAGGTGAAATGAAAAAACAAATCACAACAGAACACAAGATAGAAAAGATCAGAATGAAATAAAACAATAGGTCTGTAAAGAACTGGAATAAATACTAACACTGGAAGTGTTAGGGAGACTAAGGAGGCCTAAGCCTACTACCGCTGATAGGGTTTAAGATAGAGCCTACGGGTGAGTGGGGTTGTCAGGATAGCAACCTAAGAAGAGGTTTAAATATTAAAATATCCGGAAGATATCTAGTATTTTGTGGCTCATAGTAGGTGGAATGTTTTCTTTTATTAAATTTAGTTTACCTGCGGTGAATTGAGTCCACTCCGGTGAGAACCAGTGGCATGGTCAACCTCCCTGGCGCTTCCCAAACACTCAACCGCGGTGTCCTCGGCCCTCCGTTACTCTGTCGCATTGCGCCCTCCCAAACAGTCTTTTTGACTTTAAACACAACTCGGCAACGCCAAGATGTCAACCGCCAGACAACACTACAAAATTGGGCTGTTCCCCAGAACCCTCCAGAAGGAGTGGCCTCTTTTTAGGCCCCGGTTTAGGTACTGGTCCCAGAAATTGCCTTTTTGTGTCGGCTGGACTGGTTGACTACCTTTGGAGTGCCAAATTGCTGATGTCAGCACTGCGGGCCGCAACGACGGACAGAGATAAAAGAAACCGAGACTCACGCACAGCCAGTGTTGTTGGTAACGCTGGTCGGACAATCCTGCTGGCCGGAACACCACCAGAGATGACTTCAAATCACCAAGGGAGTACTACAATAGATACACAAAAGGATGAACAAGGGAAGCATAAAGTGAATTAAGGCTTGTTTGTTTAAACCAAATTGAGTAATTATTTATGTAGCAATAAGAGTCGAAGGTTTTACTAAATAATAATAAACAAGAGGGAATTATGATAATGTTGGTCTTTATCAAAATAACCTAACCCAAAAGAGAGGAAAAATAATAAAAATCAAAATATAAAGAGACAGGATTGAAACACGGTAGAAGAAGCAGGCCGCAGTAGTAGGTTTTCACCACAAGGGGGCGTACTCCTTCTCCGTGCTTTGCCTGGGGAACAGAACACTTGATTCAAATTCAAAATTCAAAACTTGTTTAAATTTAAAATTTAAAACAAGCAGGAAAGAATTAAAAGGGAAATCAGAATGATATCCTATAATAGCTAATAAGGTAAAGCATCATTAATAACTATAAAATAATCAAAAGGGGAAGATGAGATAGATGCACAATTCAAAACCGAGTGAAAGGAGGAAAAGCGTGGTGCCGACTTAGTGAGGAAGGCCACAGGGTGGCGCTGTTTCCTCCACATGGATATCAGTGGCTGACAGGCAAACACGACATAAATTTACACTGGTTTAAAACCAAATTAAAATAAGCGTGAAAGGAGATTGAGAAATCAGGATAATATTTTATAATAATTAACGATAACAGTAAAGTGTCATCAATAACTATAAAATAGTCAAAAGAGAAAAGTAGAAATAGGCAATTCAGAACAGAATTGAAAAGAGAGACAAGGAGAGTTGAGTGAGCGGACTTAGAAGGCGGCCACTAGGGGACTTCTAAGTGGGCTCTCTCTGGCTGTGCTGGGATGTAGTTTAAGTTTTAACTCAAATCTTGTTTGACCAAACTTAAAGTAAATGTACCAGTCAAAAGCAGAAAAATTTGTCTACCACAAAATAATATTCGCACAAGCAAAGCTATAAGTGCAAATAATTATTGAGAATTTAGACAGGCTAATTCACAGGGAAATGAATTCAGCAGTAAAGAGAGCATTACCTTAAACGGCCACGAGATGGCGTAATTGTGCTCATGCATGCTGAAGTCAGAAGGCGGGGCGTAATTTGAGACTTCTAAATACCTAAAGGAACGCCCTCTGGTGTTTAGCGAGCGGAATTACAACCGACTTTAATGTGATTCAAACTAAGAGCTTTCAGCTCGCCTCGTGCGCTGATTTCCTGCAATAAATCACAAATAAACAAACAGATCTCTGTGGATCTTTCGGTGCTATACTGCACAGGAGTATATGGCGGGATTTCTTCGCCGCACATACACAAATGTGGACGACAGGAATTTTCGTCTGTTGGTTCGAACTCCAATAAACATTTTTCACAATAGCACTTATGATTTAAATGTATTAGATCTTCAATTGGGTAGCTACGCCAATTTTTGACCAGGAGTTTATCGTTTTTGTTGAATATCACTGGGTTAACCACGAATTCAATAACGACATTGAGTAAGTAAGTACAGTAGGTAGCCAACCAGAATGCCAATTACCGCCGCGACTCGTGCCGCGGCAAATCCACCGCGGCAAAAATAAACTAGTCGCATTTCAAAGTCGTTCGCGAAATGGCCGCCAGGTGGCGCAAAGGGACATTTAGCAAAAGAGCCGCAATTGCCGCATTTTGAAACGTAAGTGCGGGGCTAATGTCAAATAACAGTAAGGATGCAATACTACAACTATGGCAATTTCCAAATAAGCAACAAACATGAAAAATTAAAACAAGAGCTATTTGCATTTTCTGCAGGCTATAATAATTAAACAAACAAAGATTTGGTGAAGCTGAAACTGCATGTTAAAGTAATAATTGTATTATTAATTAAAGACAGACAATTTTGTTAATGTTATTTAAACAAACGATCATACAATTTATAGTATACATAGTAGTAGCCTATACAAATAGACGTTTATTTGTACGAACTATTAGGCTATATATCTCTGTTTGTATCTGTTTATTAAAAAACACAGCACAAGGTCTTGTAAAAAAAAAAAACAAGAATGAGACTGATTGAATATGTAAAAAATAAAATAAAAATAAACAAACGAAACAGAATAGAACAAACTTTTAGAACAAAAAATAATAAAAATAAAAATAATTTAGCCTACAACAGATTCGGTTAAATTTAACGAAAGCAAAACTTAATTAAGTAAAAGTAAGCCTACATTTAAACAGAATATAACAAACTTTTAGAGCAGAACATTTTATGAATCAAAAGTTAAAATAGGCCTCTCTCGCAGTCAGTGGAAATAAATTAGGTGCAATAACGCTAAACTATTGAGGAATGAGAGGATTGAAAGAGCGCTTCTCTCGTGTGCGCGCACACTGACTGATGAACAACCGAAGTTCTGGGCAGTTCTCAGTGAGAAAAGTCGTGGTCGAGTGGTAGAACTTAAGTGGTTTCTATAATTTAGATGACACGGGTTCAAATCCCGAATAAACACGGGCTATTTATAAAATACAATTTCCATGCATTTCCATTTTACACAAAGGAACAAATATAGGGTAGAGTGGGGGAAAACGCCCCCCTTAAGGAAAATGTGACATTACTGTGAAACAAAACATAAATGTGACTATTGCCATCCCAGTTTTGAGTGTCTATGGCAGGAGTTATTTACCAAATATTAAAATTGCTCAACCTTCATAATTAATTATTTTTTTTACTAAAAATATTTTTGTACAAAGGGGGCGTTTTGCCCCAGCGGTGGGGTAAAACGCCCCCAAAGGTGGGATAAAATTCCCCCTTTCTTACCAACCAGTCTGCTTCATAGATCAACAGCAAAATTAACATAGTTTTTAATCTCTAAAAGTAAAAGGCAAGTAATGCAACATATATAGGCTACCTATTAATATTTATTTCAGGAATGTACAAAATAGCCAAATTTCTAACATTTTAATATTTTGATTTCTACACTAGGCCTATATGGGGTTGATAATTGATGTAGTATTTGTTCACCACTATCATCAAGAAAAACAGACAACCCTAAATAAATATTAAACATAAATTAGTATATTTATAGTGAAATATATTCCATAAATGCATTAAAAGTCACTATGTTTTATCATTGGGTCACCTAACCACCTTCCATCATTGCATTCACCAAGCTAGCTAGCTAATGCTCACTTGAGGTAATTTTTTCATGTTTTGTTCAAATATTTTGATTTTACCACCTAGTTATACTGCATTAAAGTGTAAAATAAAGACTTTGATGAACAGAAATATGTTACTGTTGTAATTATGATAAAGAGAAACTATGCCCCTTGGGGGGCGTTTTACCCCTCAGCATAGGGGGCGTTTTACCCCACAAGCTATGTCTTTATAAAAAATTGTTTATTTTTAAAAATATAATTATATTCCTTATAAATAACATATGCTCTCAAACTACAGACTTCACTATTAATCTATCATACATCACTGTGATATCACTGTGAACAATATTCTATTAAACACTTGTTTACTAATATCTGAAAATTATAGCGCTTTCCATGTAATCCTCTTCTCTTCAAATACGTCGCTGGTGTCAGCTTCTCCATAGAGATTTGTATATCCCCGTTGTCAACGTAGTGCATAGCAATAGTAAAAATATATATTGATTCATTCTAGTGGTTATTTTGGGAAAAACGGGTGGGGGGCGTTTTACCCCAGGGGGGCATTTTCCCCCACTCTACCCTATCCAACAGATTGACTGAATTTATATCAATCTGCATAATAATTCCAATCGTAATTTCAAAAGCAGTTCTGTTAAAAAAAATATTAAAAAAACTTTATGGGGTTCCATATAGGCTACAGAAAGAGTTTTTAAAAACATGGTTGTGTAACGGTGCAATTTGCTGGTGGGGGATTTCCCCCTCCACAGTAATCAATGCTATAGCCTAATTCACCAATACACCATATCAAATATATTGTATATTTTTAAAAATATGCAACACGCACGTTTAAACAACAAACAATAGCCTACAATATGAACCGGCGCTTCTGCTCCTGTATTGAGAGATAACATGCAGCGCGTTTCTGTTAGCCTACGATCCTGGTTCCAGTGGCCTTAATACATTCACGGCTTTTCAAAATGTCACAAAGCGTTTTGAGATGTTTTTGAACGAAATATCGATGTTAATAATTAAGTGTTTTGGCACACCGAGTGGCGCTACGCATTGTCCTAAAATTGGGTTTTATTCTGGCATGTTGAACTAGAGTTCGACAAACGCGGCGGCGCTTTCACTTGAATTTATTTTTTCTCATAACAGCTAAAAGAACTTGAAAGGCTAGCCTACTCCGTAATTTTTGGTCATACAGATAATATATCATCTTTTAAAACTGTAAAAGGTCTACAATATGCTAACGATTAAAACGTTTTCTCGCTCATGTGAACGAACACACTGGAGAAACAAACGTTTGGTCATTTCACAAAGAGTTAAATTCATGGCCGAGTGGTAGAACTTACGGTTTGATCATTTAGATGACACGGGTTCAAATCCCGAACAAATTTGGGGCTTTTGTAAATGTTACATTAGCCTATTAATGCTTTTTATATCCTATTATTAAAGCTCCAGTAGGTAGCTTTTGTAAACAAATATTTGTTAAAACTGTCATTATGTCCTCACAGTAGAATATGAGACAGATAATCTGTGGAAAAAATCGAGCTCCTCTGGCTCCTCCCTGTGGTCCTATTGCCATTTGCAGAAATACACCGCTCCCGGTCAGAAACAACCAATCAGAGCCAGGAGGAATGTCTTAGCAGTGTCAATCACGGTCGTGTACGCGCTGATCACCCCTCTCTTGCACAGCGCGAGCGCGTGCCGTCGTTCGTGACTCTCCTGTTCGAACTCGTTCATCCAAATGAACGAATCTTTTTTCGAGTCATTTCGTTCGTTGAATGAACGAAATGACTCGCAAAAAGATTCGTTCATTTCGAACGAGTCTTTTTCGGAGTCATTTCGTTGATTCAACGAACGAAATGATTCGAAAAAGATTTGTTCGTTTTGATGAACGAGTTCAAACAGGAGAGTCACGAACGTGCATCACAGAACAGAGCAAGGCCAGCATTTGTGCTTATAAAACTTAAAGTTTTTTATTTATTTTTGAAATGACCGATCGTTTCGCTAGATAAGACCCTTATTCATCGTCTGGTATCGTTTAAAGCCCTTTGAAGCTGCACTGAAACTGTCATTTGGTCCTTGAAACGTTTGTGTCCTATTGAAGTCCATTATATGGAGAAAAAGCCTGGAATGTTTTCATCAAAAACCTTAATTTCTTTTCGACTGAAGAAAGAAAGACATGGACATCTTGGATGACATGGGGGTGAGTAAATTATCAGCAAAAGTTTTTTTTGAAAGTGAACTAATCCTTTAACGTTATCTTACTAGCTATTTATAACTTATAGAAAGAGTGCAACGTTATAAAGTTACATGTATTGCAAAATACATAATGATTTGAGGACCAAGTTTGTAGTCAAAGTATGGGCAAGCCATAGTCAATGTAAAGCATATTGTTGATGTTTCGTCCCTATTAGTGAATGTTCCATAACTGTTTATAATCCGCCGTCATCGGTGGTCCTGCTTACTAGTCTGCGCGTTCACGGCAGGCTCCGCTGTGGGGGAGGAGCTGTGGAGGGAGGGCTGTAGCGCAGCAGAGAGCAAGGGGGTTGGACCTGGAAGTTGTGCTTGTTCAAATTTTCAGGCTAAGTCAACATTTTCTCAAAACTCCCTACTGCAACTTTAATGCAGAGAGATTTGTCTAGTTCTAAAACTCTGTTACACCATATCGTTTTTGCTTATATTTATAAAATAAAATTGCCAAGCATTTCCATTTTACACTGGAACAAATAGTATCCAACAGAATGACTTTACATCTGTATAATAATACCAATCGTAATTTCTAAAGCAGTATTTATAATTTATTTATCAATAATTTATTTGTCGAAATGTTGCAATATTGTTTCATTTAAGTTCATAATTATTCTATAAATGTTATTTAGGCCTAGTTTAACAGCAGCACAACGAAGCACTGTGGTTCGAGGTTTATTTGAATAAAAAAGAACAACTTATTGAAATTGAATGAATTATTGAAATGAAATATTTAGTAATAAAGTTTCATGACAGAAATATCACTACATGTAGCTTACATTATGTAATTCATTCATTATCAACACTTTAATAGTCTAATGCTTAACTGTAATGCTTAATTGTTTAAGTGTGAATTGCGACTTCTTTTTGTTTTAAGTCAGTCTCAGACTCAGAGAGCCTGTGGGGTGTATGTGTGTGTGTGTGTGTCTAAGTCAGACTCAGAGAGCCTGTGGGGGGGTTGGAGGGACAGTGGCTTTATCGTGCGTGCACAATAGGTGTTAATGTTCGTCTTTCATATGGAGATGTCGGATAGCCATCCTGATGAGCAGGCAAAGGCTAAATTCTTTTAAGGATAAATCTCTCGGTGTGTCCAAATGTAGGCCCTAGCCTATATCTTATTAAATTATAAATATTGTATATTTGTATTTAAAGTTTTTTCACACAAAATTTAAATTAAAGTGTTCAATCCAGTTGTTTCAACTGGTTTTTCTAGAGTTTTAGAATGTTTGAGCAGTGTGTATGTTTGTTAACAATCTGGCATTATCTAAACATGAACTGTCGACGAAACGCGTTCATGCCACAGTAGATACAGAGCTCTTTAATTCGCGATCAACCTCGTTTTATTGTAAAGTGAATTCAACAAGGCATGCTTTGTCTTTGAAGCAACAAAGGCTAAATAATTTGTTACAGTTTTTTTTTTGGAGGGAGGGAGACAAAATAAACTTGCTAAAAAGAGATCAAGCGCGAGAGAGAGGCAAAGAAAAACGCATGTTCTTAATTTATGTGGCTTTGGACTATTTTCGTTTTGTACTGTTTTAATTGTTTAATTTGGCTGAAATTTCTTTGGCAATACAAATTTAAAATGTTGCAAGAATAAGATTCTGTGTTTTTTATTTTGCATCGCAAAGGAAATAAACTCTAAACTTAATGCAACCCTGTTTTAAACAAATAAACTCTCCAGACACTTTATTTAAACCTTAAAAATTTGCGATGGGTTTCAAACTTAATTAATTTTAGTGTTCTTTTACATTTTCATTTGTTTTTATATTGAAAGTAGGCCTAATACTATTTAGTTAGTCTGTCAAGTCAACTTAATCAGTCTTTTCTGATTTGTTCAATATGGATCTGTTTTGAAAAATTTCTCCCGTTGCTATGGCCAGGTATCACTGTCAGTCAACTCAATTTCGTGAATGATTCACAAAACAATAATTTAGCAGATTAAAGACAAGCATAATTATTTTCATTTTCTGACGCGATCAGCTTTCTTTTTTTTATTTATTTTCATTTCCCTCATCAGTTTTGTCGTGCAGCGGCTCTACGTGGAATGTAGCAAATTTACGTTAATGTGGCATTGATAATTAAACAAACGCTTGACATTAAATAAATAAACAGTTAATGAACTCGCTAATAAACAGTTAGCCTACCTATTTAAGCATCAAGAACGGTAAAACATAAATGAAGTCGGCCAACAGAACGTTGGCTACTTTGAGATTCGATCTCGGATCGCTTAAAGCGCTGTGACACTCATATTGTTGCGTTAACCACTGAGCTACCATCTGAACGCTACTAGATTTTGTCTTATGCTCTTACAGAGCCTCATGGATAGCCTAATATATTTCTGTTGAAGCTAATGTTTTCACTATTTAATTTCAGTATTGTGATTATGAATTCGTTTATGTTTCACTTGAATTCATCTGTTACCAGCTTTCAATCGCTCTGAATGAGCCGCGGCGCGGCGTTAGATTAGCAATAGAGAGAATAAACGGACACCTTTCAAAGTCTGTGATTGTAGCGCCTCTTAGCGGTAAAAGGCAGCAAATACAGATCCGAATTTTACCGCCGCGGGAGCGGCGGCGGTAAAAGTATTATTCTGGTTGAGTAACCACTGTAAGTAAGTAAGTAAGTAAGGCCTTTTACCACTGAACAGAGGAAACTCGCTCTCGATCAGATTTACGTCTTGCTCTGATAAAGAGATTCTCGTCTTAATCAGGCGTTTAAATAATATTAACATGTACCAGCTGCAAAGAGTTTGCTTCGTCTTTACAGGGACAGGTATAATATTATGAACTGCAGTTTAATTTAGCAATTAACAGTGTTCACATGTTAAACATATTTCACAGGGTCAATTTGCTTAACTGAGATCGGCTTCGTGCCGATCAGTTCTTCAGTGGGTTGCGTTGCGCGACTTTCACTGGAGCGCGCATAAAAAAAAATTAATACACAATATACTCATAGATTGAAACTGAATTTGCTCATAAAACAAAGTTTGAAATGCGTCGCGGTCTCCACCAAACATGTAACGAAAATGAGTCTTACATTGAATGCATTAACATTAGCTCAAATGATATATAGGGAATTTTAATAATTAATCATGAATATGATTAATATTGCATATTACAGTTAAATTATCAAAGTTGGAAATAGATCGATTGTATATATGAATGATCAATCACAACGAATTATAATTCCTCATTCATATATCAATGGTCCCTTTCCAGATGGATTATATGAGATAACCTTAATTTAGCTATCAAACTGTTTGTCCAGCAGGCCGTAAGATTAACTTATCAACTTCCCAACAAGGTTATCCCTTCCTTATAATTCCAAAAAGCTATTTTCTGGCCATGAAAATTCACCTTCTTGTTATTATAAAATTTAGGTTACTGAAATAGTAACCAATTGTAAAGCTTTGTAGCTAGATCAAACACTTCATTGACTTTGTAAAAATTAGCATTTCAGACGAACAATCAAGAATATAATGGTTTTAATAATCGGACTACTAATGCATCAAACTACAATTCACACGGGATACATGTATGTACACTCGAAACAAACAAACGAAAAACATTACAAACACGAATTAAAATAGGATGAGAGAGGGAGAGAAAAGGATATATATATATAGTTTATATATATATATATCGTTTATATATATATATATATATATATATATATATATATATATAGAGAGAGAGAGAGAGAGAGAGAGAGAGGATGAGAAAGTGAAACTAACGGTCAGGATGAGAGATTGCAGTACGGCACAAAACACAGACAAAGTGAACCATGAGAGTCACAAAGATCAAATCCCCTGAATGGGGTAAACAGATCTTAAAGCATTTAGATCGATAGGAATTACGATACTTGCATGATTCTTCGTGTGGCTGAGAACCAAAGCGTGTGTGTGTGTGTCTCTGTCCTCGTGTCACGCGTTCACGTGGTCTTTCAGAGCGAGGGAGCGCGTTAAGCCTTGTTTATACTCGACGCGTCCGCAAGAGCGCGAAGGTGCGCGCGGCAAAATGACGTAATTGCGGTGTGGGCGGTCGTGCGCGTTGGGTGCGCAAGACCCCATTTCGCCTGGCGGTGTGCACGGCACTTTTTGTAACATCGCGCGCGGCGCCGCATCCGAAGATGAACGACTTCGAGCCGAATCTAGCCGAACTGGTACGTCTGCACCAGCATGTTTATGATCCTTCTATACACAGCGACATTTTCATTGATGGGCGACCATAAAAGCCTCTCATTTTGTGAATAAGAACACATTTGCATTAAGCACCCAGATTGCACTTGTCTAAAGTAACTGCTTACATTTACAAAATAAGCCTACAATAGCAGAAGTAAGCCCTGCTGATGAAATTAAGGTTTAAACACCCTTCAATAAGGCTTCAGTTGTTTAACTAGTTTGTACAAAAAAGTACAATAAACCTACTGCATTTATTACTCTTTTAATATGGATCAGCTATTAATAAACTACTAATAAACGGCAAACTACTTCTTCACTGCTGATTCCTGGTGGTTTAGAGGAGAATTACTCCGAGTCGCCCCCTGTCGTTTCACAGAATAGCACAACGGCGAGCGCATCAAGTATAAACGCCTCGTCCGTTTGGAGAGGTTCGCGCGCAGTCAGCGGAGACTCGCGCTCGTGCGGACGCGTCGAGTATAAACAAGGCTTTAGTTTGAATGTCCTTTGAGGTGCAGTTGCTGGTTGGTTCAAGGAGTCTCTTTAAAGTCGAAGTTGCCGATTACGTTCATTTCGCTGAAAGTGAACGTAGGAAAGTCCGAAGACGAAAATAAAGAAAGATTAAAGAAAAAGGAGAAACACGGCGTAAAGCTCCCTAAGGAGCCATGACACCGGAAACCTCTCACAGGGAAAAAGCTCTCCCAGAAACTTCTGTGTCAGTCTCTTATGGAGAGGAGGGGTTCACGCCTGCTTCGCGTACGTGAACCAATCATCTTAGAGCATCTCGAGCGGGAAAAGTTTTTCTTTGTCCTGTCAGGATAATTTGTGACGGTATGAAATTTTGTCATTTCTACCCAGAAAGATTGTACACACAGAACAATACATTTTACTGTAATATCGTATGTATGACTTGTTTAGTCAAAACAAGACGGTCAAACAGGTACCAGGAATGGCCGGAAAGAGTAGAAGAAACATAAAGTTACATTCATATGCAGAATTACACACATTTAATGTTCACTCACACGACTATAAAGTCATAATACCGGCTACCATGACCTAGGAAAGATCAAATTCATGTTTATACATTTCTTAAGTGGTTATACTTATAGAAAATATAAGATTGCAGAGTCTATTCCTCTTTCTTTATCAGAATTCAAGTGGGAGCTATGGTTCCCTTGGAATGCCTTTTGGGGGTCATAAAGTTTTATGACCTAGCAAGAGGGAGAGGCACAGAATTTGATCCTGTTAGGTATTCTTTCTTTAGAAATACACTTAAGATTCAAAGTTACAGAACAGTCTCAAATTTAATCTATAGAATAAGACAAAACTAATTAGATATGCATGCATACAGGAAGGTTAGATACAATTCTGTGTTATACATTAAGGATATTTCTATCCTAAGTTGCACACAAAGGACGTTTGTGTGCGGGTCTGTATGGCGTGTGTGTATAAGTTCATCCCGTGGTTGGCGCGGGCTGTTGATTCCCCCTTCTTGGGGAATCACGTGGGGAATCCTGTGGTCAGCATCTGTCCATCCGTGGTGTGTACCACGTGAGGGTTTCAAGAACAACAGGGTTCTGTTTCTTAATTGTGCAATGCGTCATAAATGGAGTTAATCAATGACCTGCTGGCAGACATTGGGGCACCATTTCACATGATTCAAGGTTTTGTGAATTAAACATATATGTGTTCATATTTGTTCAGTAGTGAAAGGAAAACAGGATCCGGTCAGTCACTACACCAGATACGTCTCTAAGATGTCTGCTAAAAAAAGCGCTAAATCTGGAAAACATCTAAACATCTGATAATCGTCTTAAGCAGTTTTAAATACATTCTAAATCATAAACATCTTAAAAAGACCTTTTCTAAATGTCTATTTAACATCTGACAGGAAACGTCTTAGAGACATATTGCTGATGAGCAAACACTCTAAAAAACACATCTTGCAGATGTTAATAAGACATCAATGTCTCCATGATGTACATGTGCTATCAGGGATGCAAATTGCCGGTTTACCTACAAAGTAATGTCATACCTGCACATTTCTATAGGCCGGCTCTGTGTCTCTGTCTTTAAGTTGCATTTGAACATATTCCCCTGGTTTTACAGACAAGGCTTACACTAGTCTTAGACTAAAATACAAGTTTGATCTGTTTTAACTGAAAGCAACTGCCACTGATATATCTTAAAATATATCAGTGCCATTGTTTTGTCTTAAGATGTACACCAGTACTGTTTTTTCCTAAGGCAAATTTATAAAAGCAACTTAAATGCCCTGATTGAACTAAGGCCTAATCCTGGCTTAATCTATCCCTGTCTGTGAAACTGGGCCATTACGTTTTAAGATGTTATTTACTTTTAATATTTATAAAATCACATTGAAACTGTACTATATAGCCTAGACATTGAAAATATATTTATTCTTATAATGTATATAGCCTAAACTAAACAAGAAAGAATCTGGACTTTAAATGGAAAAGATTCAAAACTTTTATATATACAATAGCTCTACAGTACTCATTAATTCCTTGTAAACATTTAAAAAATACAGTCTGTATTGGCATATGTACAGCCGGCAATTGAGAGTTCAAATGCGATCACGTGTGTAGGAGCCAAATGTGGTGTTTGTGCATTTATATATTGGTTGTTGTTTCTTGTTTGTACTATGGGTGTCGCTCTAATATTACCTGGGGTCAAAGTTATAAAGGAAGAATCCAAACTGCCTAGAGGAGGGGGGGGTTTGACCCGGAAGGGCAAAGGGTCTTTGATCGCTGTGGCGCATAGGAGCTGGAAACCTATTGTTGACAGTCTTGTTATGGTTTGCCGGTGAAACTGGATAAATGGATATTTACCTCTGCACGGTAAACAAATAAACTGAATAATAGCAACACAACAAAGTGTGAAGACTCTTAAGAACGATAGGCTACACAGTATGGAAATTGAATAACAATGGTACAGCGCGTCAACTAAGGCACTCCTGGGCTAAACCACCTCAGTAGCCGTCAGTATTAGACTGAGCGGTTACAACGTGTAATCTGGGTCCATATATCAATGATCAATGTGTGATACTGATAACTGAACTGTATTTCGACAATATTTGAGGAAATTAACAATAGCTGTTTTGTAGTCAAGACTCGTGTTTAATATAACAAAATATTATATATTAACCTAGACAAAGTATATATATGAAAAATAAACAACAGGAAAAAGAGGAGAAACAATTTGTCTTACATTCAATGACTTACTGCACATTCATCAGAGAGGAGTCTTCATTAAACACTTTAAATGTGAAAATTCATTTTAAGCTTTTCTGAAACCAGGGGTAAAATAAGGCGTAAATTATGGGATTAATGATGGAGTTCAGGAAGAAAAATATTGCAACAACATCTGTGACATAAAATAAGTCAGCATTGTCATATGGAATCACTACAGAACAGATATAATATGGCAGTAAACACAGGAGAAACACAAAGACCAGAATCCCCAGCAGTATTGCAGCTTTTCGCTCTGATTTGTCACTGACTGTTTTTAGAGGATTCTTTGCTGTTGTGAACCTGAAGGGTTCTTATAGCAGTTGTCACGTGTAGGAGAGAGGACCCAAAAGCAAAGGGCAGTTTGACAAAGTTTAATAGTTCAGGCAAAATAACACAGGTGGCACATAAGGCGAATAAATCCAACTGAAGATAGTCTCATCCAAAGGAAAACGGAAAGTCTTTCAGTAATAGAACAGAAATGTACGGTCAAGACCGGCAACGAGAAACTCCCGGAGGATGAGACAGGCTGGGTCCGTAGGGAGCACGGGAACGCCAATCCTTGACCACTCACGTTTAGCTGAAGAAGTAACAAAGCAGAGACAAGGTAATACGGTAGACAGATTGTGGCACGCACCAGACAAGTCACGACTCGACAGGGCTTGGTTCAGCAGGCACACAGGTACGTAACATATGGCAATAATCTGACAAAGAACAAAGGACAAGGAAGACTAGAAATAGAGAGTCCAATCAGAGAAAGTGGGAACCAGCTGGGGAGGTGAAGAGGGAGAGTGATGAGGTGATGAGAGACAGCTGAGAGTGGCAGAGATAATGAATGGGAATGTGTGTGTGTAATTGGATGTAATAAAGAGTGTGACCAGGAGAGGGTGGTAGAGTGTAAGAGGAGGACACCGGGATCATGACAGTACCCCCCCTCAAGGAGCGCCTCCTGGCGCAACGGAGGAGGAGGACTGGCGGGAGCGGTAGAAGTCATCGATCAACGAGCGGTCCACGACGTCCCGGGAAGGAATCCAACTTCTCTCCTCAGGACCGTATCCTTCCCAATCAACTAAAAACTGATGACCCCGACCCCGGGGGCGCACGTCGAGAAGTTTGCGAACCCTGTAGATGGGAGCGCCTTCAACGCGGATAGGGGTAGTGACAGGACGGGGAGGAACACGAGTAACGGGTTTAATACATGACACGTGAAAAACCGGGTGAACGCGTCGAAGATTGGCAGACAATTTGAGTCTGACTGAGACAGGACTGAGTATCTTAAGGACGCGGAAAGGCCCGATGAATTTATGGGCCAGTTTACGCGAAGAGGATTGGAGAGGAAGATTAAGGGTGGACAGCCAAACCCTCTGCCCAACGGAATAACGGGGGCTTTTGACACGACGTCTATTAGCGGCCCGCCGGGTGCGAGCACGAGACTTCAATAGAGCGGACCTGACCCCTCTCCAAGTACGCTTAGCACGTTGAATGAAGGCTTGTACGGACGGCATCTTAGAGTCTGTCTCTTGTGACGAAAAAAGCGGAGGCTGGTATCCGAGACAGCACTGAAAAGGAGATAGACCAGTGGCAGAAGACGGGGCGGAATTAAGTGCGTACTCTGCCCAGGGGAGCTGCTCTGACCAGGAAGCCGGATTGCGGAAAGCGAGGCTACAGAGAATGCGACCGATTATCTGGTTCGCTCGTTCGGCTTGGCCATTGGTCTGTGGGTGAAAGCCGGAGGAGAGACTAGCCGACGCTCCAATAAGGCGACAAAACTCCCTCCAAAACAGGGAAGAGAATTGGGGACCCCTATCGGAAATGACGTCGGAGGGAAGACCATGAATCTTAAAGATCTTGTCGACGACTATCTGGGCGGTCTCCCTTGCAGACGGGAGTTTAGGTAAAGGAATAAAGCGGGCGGTCTTAGAAAAACGATCAACGACAGTAAGTATCACGGTGTTCCCCTCAGAGGAGGGGAGGCCCGTGATAAAGTCCATGGCGACGTGAGACCATGGGCGAGACGGTAACGGAAGGGGGCGCAGCAACCCGGCCGGGGGAGAATTACCAGACTTAGTCTGAGCGCAAACGGCACACGACGCGACGAAACGGCGAATGTCGCGCTCACGAGAGGGCCACCAGAATCTTTGGCGGACCGCGGCGAGCGTGCCCCTAACGCCGGGATGGGCAAACAGTTTGGATGAATGGCCCCACTGAAAGACCGCGAGACGAGCAGAAGGAGGAACGTACAAAAGACCCTTAGGACAAAGACGAGGAGTAACGGCGTGGGCCAGAGAGCGCTTAACCAAACGTTCTATTCCCCAGACAGCTGCACCCACCACCACGCCCTGAGGAAGGATCTCCTCCTTATTGGGAACAACCTCTGGGGAAGCAAACTGTCGCGAAAGAGCATCAGGCTTGAGGTTCTTAGACCCGGGGCGGAAGAAGATGGAAAAATCGAAACGCGTAAAGAAAAGTGCCCAACGAGCCTGACGAGCGCAGAGCCTCTTCGCGGAACGAATGTACTCTAAATTTCTATGGTCCGTCCAGACAACGAACGGGACTGAGGCACCCTCAAGCCAGTGACGCCACTCCGAGAGCTAAACGGATGGCCAATAACTCGCGATTGCCAACATCATAATTTCGTTCGGCGGGCGAAAGACGATGCGAAAAGTAGGCGCAGGGATGAACCTTCTCATCAGAAGATGAGCGTTGGGAGAGAATAGCTCCAACGCCCACCTCTGATGCATCAACCTCAACAATGAACTGTCTAGAGACATCAGGAGTTCGTAAGATCGGGGCGGAGGAAAAAAGGGACTTGAGGCGATCAAAAGCTGTCTGAGCCCCCTCCGACCAGGAAAATCGGACCCTGGCGGACGTGAGGGCAGAGAGAGGGGCGGCGATCTGACTAAAGTTACGGATAAACCAACGATAAAAATTTGCAAAACCTAAAAAACGTTGAATAGCAACGCGCGACTCAGGCACTGGCCATTCCGTGACCGCACGGACCTTGGAGGAATCCATGCTAACGCCCTCAGCGGAAATTACCGAACCAAGAAATGAGATGGACTGCGCGTGGAAGGTACACTTCTCGGCCTTAACAAATAGTCGGTTCTCGAGGAGACGTTGGAGAACTTGTCGAACGTGTAGAGTGTGTACTTGGAGAGAGGGAGAGAAAATCAAAATATCGTCAAGGTAGACAAAAACGAAAATGTTCAACATGTCTCTGAGCACGTCGTTAATTAACGCCTGGAACACGGCGGGGGCGTTGACCAGCCCGAAAGGAAGAACGCGATATTCAAAGTGTCCTAAGGGGGTGTTAAACGCCGTCTTCCACTCGTCCCCCTCCCTAATGCGGACAAGGTGGTAAGCATTACGAAGATCTAGTTTTGAAAAGATCTTGGCCCCCTGCAAGATTTCGAAGGCAGAAGACATGAGAGGCAAGGGATAACGGTTCTTGACCGTGATGTCATTCAAGCCTCGATAATCTATGCAGGGGCGTAATGAACCATCCTTCTTCTTAACGAAGAAAAAACCCGCACCGGCAGGGGAGGAGGAAGACACAATGGTACCAGCTTCGAGCGAGTCAGAAAGATACTTCTCTAGGGCTTCGCGTTCGGGGGCGGAGAGAGAGTAAAGTCTACCCCGGGGAGGGGTGGTGCCTGGAAGGAGGTCGATAGCGCAGTCATACGGTCGATGGGGAGGAAGAGAAGTGGCCCTGGAACGACTGAAGACCGCTCGAAGATCATGGTACTCCCGCGGAACCCCGGACAAATCACCCGGCTCCTCCTGAAAGACAGAGACAGAAGAGACAGGAGGGACAGCAGACATCAAACACTTGACATGACACGATAAATTCCATGAAAGAATTGAACCTCTAGACCAGTTAATCTGAGGATTATGCTCGACTAACCAGGGATGTCCTAGAACAACAGGGTTAAAAGGAGAATGCAAAACTAGAAAAGAAATTGTCTCTTGATGATTGCCAGAGATGGTGAGACTCACCGGAGCAGTGGCAAAGCGCACTCTAGAGAGGATACTACCATCAAGGGCGTGGACAGGGGTGGAGTCTTTACGTTCAATGAGGGCAATCCCCTGTTCACGAGCCCAAGTCTCATCCACAAAATTTCCCTCGGCTCCCGAATCGATCAAAACCGGACAGGAGGGGGAAAACCCTGGCCAGCGGAGAAGAGCAGAGAAAGTAGTGCGTGCGCGTGACGGAGGGTCTAGGGTTGAAGCGCTCACCAGTAACCCTCTCTCTACTGGTGAGCTTTGGCTTTTACCGGGCAGGAGGCGACACGATGGGAGGCGGAAGCGCAGTACATGCAGAGACGAGCCGTTATACGGCGCTGGCGTTCGGCCGCGGAGATTCGTAAACCACCCAGCTGCATCGGCTCGGAGTCAGTGAAAGGCGGCGGTGTAGAAGAGCGAGCCGGGGTGGAGAAAAGCGCCCTCTCAAGGCTGCGGCTGCGGCGGCGCATATCGAAGCGCTTCTCCACACGAATGGCCATATCAATAAGAGGATCCAGTCGAGTGGGTGACTCACGGGCGAGGATCTCATCCTTTATGTCAGCATTGAGCCCTTCGAGGAAACGGGCTACTAAGGCAGGCTCGTTCCAGTCACATGAAGCAGATAAGGTACGAAATTCAATTGAAAAATCTGCTGCTGACCTTCTCCCTTGACGAAGCGTAGACAAAAGACGGGAAGCCTCCGCTCAGAATGCAGAACGGTCAAAAACCCGCAGCATCTCCTCCTTGAAGAAGGAATAACGGCTGAGACAGTCAGCCTCCGAACTCCACACAGCTGTTCCCCACTCCCGCGCCCGACCAGCCAGCAAGGAGATGACGAAGGCGATGCGAGAGCGATCCTCAGCGTATGTGGAAGTCTGTAGTGAAAAGACAACCTCACACTGAGTTAAAAAGGATCTACATTCCTTGGGCTCACCGGAATAGCACGGCGGGTTGTTCACTCTCGGCTCAGGCGTGTCACGGCTTCTAGAGGTGGAGGATTCCACTCGGAGGTGATGAAGCTGTTGTGAGATATCGGTCATGCGAGTAGCAAGAGAATCCATGGCATGGTGAGCGGCGGCCAGTTCATCCTCATGACGGCCCAGCATGGCTCCCTGGATCTCAAGAGCAGATTGAAGAGGACTCTCCCTTGCTGGGTCCATTTCTGGTCAGATTATTCTGTCACGTGTAGGAGAGAGGACCCAAAAGCAAAGGGCAGTTTGTCAAAGTTTAATAGTTCAGGCAAAATAACACAGGTGGCACATAAGGCGAATAAATCCAACTGAAGATAGTCTCATCCAAAGGAAAACGGAAAGTCTTTCAGTAATAGAACAGAAATGTACGGTCAAGACCGGCAACGAGAAACTCCCGGAGGATGAGACAGGCTGGGTCCGTAGGGAGCACGGGAACGCCAATCCTTGACCACTCACGTTTAGCTGAAGAAGTAACAAAGCAGAGACAAGGTAATACGGTAGACAGATTGTGGCACGCACCAGACAAGTCACGACTCGACAGGGCTTGGTTCAGCAGGCACACAGGTACGTAACATATGGCAATAATCTGACAAAGAACAAAGGACAGGGAAGACTAGAAATAGAGAGTCCAATCAGAGAAAGTGGGAACCAGCTGGGGAGGAGAAGAGGGAGAGTGATGAGGTGATGAGAGACAGCTGAGAGCGGCAGAGATAATGAATGGGAATGTGTGTGTGTAATTGGATGTAATAAAGAGTGTGACCAGGAGAGGGTGGTAGAGTGTAAGAGGAGGACACCGGGATCATGACAGCAGTCACATGTTTCCTAACAATGACAAAAACATGAGTATATAATATTATAATGAGAGTGTACATGGCATAAGAAACACAACCCGGAGATCAATAAGGAATGAAACCCCATCTATAGTAGAAACACATTCACCTGGACATATGAAAGTGAAGTTTCCATTAATTAAGAGAAGAGTGAAGTTATAAAGGAGTGAAAACAGACAGTTAAATAAAGTTGCTATGCAGATCACTGTGGGTGAGATTTTCTCTGAGTAAAAAAAAGGAGAATGTGAAGCCAGAAACCGATCAACTGCTATTAGAGCCACAGTGTGAACAGACACGCTTGTTGCTTGAAAAGTCACAAAATTGAAAACCGAGCACATCTCTTGTCCAGAAATCCAACATGACTCTATAAGGCAAGACAAATGAAGTGGCATCACAAAAACTCCGACCAGCAGATCAGACGCAGCTAAAGAGAGGATGAGGATGTTAGCAGGAGTGTGGAGCTGCTTGAAGTGACTAACAGAGATGATGACCAGCAGGTTTCCACACACGGTCAGAAGAGCCACAGCTGCTGCGGACACATACAGAATCACATAGACAGAGAAAGAAACAGATCTCTCTGGACAGGAATATTCCTGCCAGTCATCAGTTTGGTTCACTGCTGTAAGATTCATTCTGAAGTACATGGAAGAAACATCCAAAGATATTTTTCCCTGTTACTTCATTTATATAAAGTTCAGTACATAACCACATATCTATGAAGATGCTATTTGTCTCTCCAGCAGTTCTGAACTGCTCCTCACTGAAACACAGTCTCTCCTGGAGGCTCCACAATAAAGACGTTCTACAATCTATATTGCCTTTTTATACACTTGACATCTTGACTCTTTCCAAGACGGCAGCATCAAGGGAGAAGAACATACAGCTGGGATATCAACTGATTTAGAAAAGTACATACAGTGCCTAGCATAAGTGACTAACTTATTAAAGTGACTAAAATAAAAATCTGCCTGCCTCTATGGGAATTTAAGATAGGGGTGTACTGACTTATGCCCCCTTTATTTTAAGGAAGAACATTTATTTATTTACGATACATTATTCATTCACAAAGAAAATTGGTGTCCTTAAAGGTTGGATTTTTCCAAAATTAAGATCATTAAGATCAATTTCTAAAAAAGATTTTTTTATTCCTTTTTTTAAGTCAACTTTAGCATGGGTGTATTCACTTATGCTAAACACTGTAGATGGGCTTATACAGGCTTTAAATGTATAAGATCAAATATTTCTAATCTTTAAATCCTGATGTATGTAATCATCGCTGTGTTCAAATATGCCTATACTTGAATAACAATTAAAAAAATAAATACAAAAATACAAAATGACAAAAATACAGCCTGTATGGCCATAAATGCACAGACAGCAAATTAAAGGTTCGAAATATGATCGCGTGTCTGGACATATATTTTTTAAGGGGTTGTGAATGGCGAACTTTGTTGTACTCTTGTTGTACTTTGTTGAACTTGCTGCGCGTACAAAATGATTAGTGAATGCTGCCATTTTATACGTAATCATAGACTAATGTGTGCTTCTCAAACGTAAGGCTGTGGCTGCTTAAAAAAGCTAAAAAATGCTGCCTTTGGAGGATGCATTCCAAGGTAGGAAGGCATCAATGCACATGAGAATCCAATGTTAGCTTCACTTCCGGTCTTCTGAGATACTTTAATCTGATCGATTTTTGAAGGCAACATAAATGTATTCTTCGCAATGATATTGTACAATCCTGTGCGTTTCATTCTGGAGCTGTGTCCCATTTAAAAGGCTGCGTCCAACGGCGGTTGCATTTTTCTGCCGCATATGTCATCACACATGTCTTATTTCAGAAAAGTAACATTATATAATTGACCGTTATTCCTTGTTAAGCATAAATTGTTGCAGTTTCCTTATGACTTTGAACTGTAAAGGCTACTTTACTGAAATGAGGCAGTCACTGTGACGTATGCAGCTGAGAACTGAGACACAAATGACACAACCTTCAAAATAAGACACAGCTTGTGACAGTTGAGCTAAAAAAGAAAGGTGCCATCTGAATGTTGCGGTTAGTTGCAAGCTTGTGTGTAAATGTGTGAGGCGTCGGTTGTGTATAAACGCATGAAGACAAAGGAGCATCTGTATCAAGTACCTCAGGGACGTGCGGTCAGGGTAGGCAGGGTAAGCAGTGCCTCACCAAAGGAAATGTTGACATTACATTTATTAATTCCAAGAGCTTTATTAATTCACCACATTATTAATTGCATTTATTTTATTCCAAATTTTAATTTTTGTAACAAAAATTTTCAGGAATACACATATAATGTACTCCTTTTGCCATTGTTTGCTCCTAAAAATCATTGTTTCATGCAGAAAATTCAAGGCCATGGCCATTGAGGCAGAAGTTAGCAGTGCCTCTTTGGTCCATAGAACGTAGTTTACGTAGATTTGCGCTTGCGCAGTCAGTTCTCATGCTGTCATGAATTATCAACATTTAGACAGAGACTGAGCTTGCTTCATGTCACGTGATCCACTCGCTCTCACTCACTCCGCGCTTCAAGCTACTTAGCATCTAGCGGCGCCTAGCGTTGGAAGCGTCCTATGAAGAAAACGAGTTGTGGTCGTTAACGGGAAACCGTTGTAGACGAAGTCCATGCGTCTATCCCTCTGGACAAAGATGTCAATTACTTTGTTGTAAAAGTCCTCTTTGTTGGGTGTATTTCTCAATTTCATGAGTTTCTCATTTTCAATGGAAATAAGAGCCAAGGAGGAAAGTCTGTTCTGCTCCATTTACGTCAGAGGCGCCCGCGCCATTGGATGTGCAGTTGCCGCAGCACAGCCTATGAGCGAGCCATACGCTCACTGTGCTAACTGTGCAGCTGCAAATGCGTTTTACATACAGGCTTCAGTAAATCGAGGAAAAGGAGTTTCGTCTACAAATAAAAGTGCTTACTTTTATTTGTAGACGAAACTCCTTTTCCTCGATTTACCCCCTTTAAAACGTAAATTTTTCATTTATTTATTATTTTTAAAACCCTTATATTGGCTTGTGTGTGTTGTATGATGGTGGGCTATAGGCCTGCTGTGCGCTGACACCAAAATGTTCTCTCTTCCATACCCTGGTGCGCCGTCACCTCTGCCACATTTGTACTGTAGGTCTATCTGTGCGATTATGGTGCATTTCGTAAGGGTTAAAATGCTGTTTTGTAGTTCTCTTTTTTTAATCCTGGTGCGCAGTCGCCACTCGCCAGACGCGTGTCGGTGTGTGCGCCTAGCACAGTTTGTAGGAGCGAATAAGCTGTTTTTGTACTTTAAAGCTGTACTGCTGACACAATGTTTTCTGACTGTAGCCTATTCAAATCCTGGTGCACCGTCACCAGAGTGACCACACCAATAGTGTGTGTGTGGCTGTCTGTGCGCATTTTGAAGGAGTGACTAGGCTGCTTGTCGGTTCGCTGACAACGCGCCGCCTCCCTCTCTTACTGTGTCCCGCACAAAACATTTGTTTGTTGTATAAGTCATAAGATAGATGTGTCCATTAATTGATTGAGAGTGTGTAAATTGATTGTGCATTAGCCTCACATATGACTGACTTTGCTGTATGCAGGCAGCGATGTGATGATGCCTGATATGAATTTGGTTTGCTAAATTAACTGAATGAATATATGAACATATGTCACATTGATAGGTCACAGCCTACCCATGACAAGATTTCACCTCACGTTACTGAAGTACCTATAATGACAACCTAAAAGAGAATGTACAAGGAATGAAGGAGAACACAGGGTATAAATACATGGAGCTAACAAAAGGAACTAATGAGCTAATTGATGGGCAACAGGTGAATATAATGACTAAATCAAACACACGGAAAACTGGGTCACAGTGGAAACACAATGAAACAGAACATAGCTATAACAGAATCTCCTCCTCCCGGAAGGCGTGGCCTCGCGCCGTAAAGAGTAGCCTACATCAGAGAAGGAACGGAGGGGGCTCTGGAAGAGGACAAGGAGCGGGAGAGGGGCAAAACAAAACTTTCTTGACTACATACAGCACTGCGCAGATCGATCGGTGGCCGACTTGAAGTAGTGGATGCCGGTTTGAAATTATGTCTTTCTGACTTGAGACAGCGCCGACGCCACGTGACTGTGACGTATGCCAACAAAGTACCGCGCTGAAAGTTATGTTGAACTTTTTTCTTGTACAAACAGACGCTGTATTAAGCAGTGCATAAAGTATTCAATATAAAAGTATCTGAAACATCTGTGTATTTGACAAATATTGCATTTATTTCACTTCAGCTGTGGTACAGTATCCAAACACCAAATGAGCGTTCACTACGGGATGCAGAAAGTGTCTGACTTCACGTCTCAGTTTTCAGCTCCTCCCCGCCTGCATGCGGCAACTCTCAGCGATCGGTTACATCCAGCCACAGCCGATGTCGAACACACCTATTGTCGAACACAAAAGTCCAAGGGGAAGGAGTGGAGGGTGGAAGGAGCCAAGAGGGACCCCGGAGCAAGAGGAGCTTGATGTTGGTCCAGAGACCACCCAGGGCGAGGCCCCAGGGCGGAGTCGCGGGCGGGAGAGCCATGGCAGAGATGACTTGATGGAGGATGAGAGAGGGGAGAGACAGGGGGTGCTGGAGAGACAGGGGGAGCTGGAGAGACAGGGGGTGCTGGAGAGACAGGGGGTGCCGGAGATATAGGGGGTGCCGGAGATATAGGGGGTGCTGGAGATATAGGAGTGCTGGAGAGACAGGGGGTTCTGGAGAGACAGGGGGTGCCGGAGATATAGGGGGTGCTGGAGAGACAGGGGGTGCTGGAGAGACAGGGGGTGCTGGAGATATAGGGGGTGCTGGAGATATAGGGGGTGCTGGAGATATAGGGGGTGCTGGAGAGACAGGGGGTGCTGGAGAGACAGTGGGTGTTGGAGATATAGGGGGTGCTGGAGAGACAGTGGGTGCTGGAGATATAGGGGATGCTGGAGATATAGGGGGTGCTGGAGAGACAGGGGGTGCTGGAGATATAGGGGGTGCTGGAGATATAGGGGTGCTGGAGAGACAGTGGGTTTCTCCAAATATGTTTGGAGAAAAGTTTCCAAAATTTCAAAAGTTGAAGTTTCTCCAAATGTGTAACAGAGGCCACAAACATCTCATGAAAGGCGTGTTGTTGCTCACCAGCACCCACTCTACGAATGCAAAATCCTCCTTTGGACTGTCCCCTGGAATGCATGCCTTGGACCGCTTGCTCAGGCTGGTGATGAAAATATAAACAGAGCGAGCAATCCGGCTACTGAGTAAGGCAAGCCAGATGGAGGAATCTCCTTGCTCCAGGCAGAGTAACTGGACGGATGAAAGGCTCATGGTGACGGAGGTGAAAATAAACCCTGCTTTAGGTTCGTTCTTCTTTCAGGAGTCGGTAAAATAATGTTTTCGGAGATGAAGACATACGTTATCTAAAACACTTAACAGCCAATAATGTAAACCACTGGGAGACCACAGGCGATTGCCATTCACTCTATTGTAATAGAAGAAAGACAGTTAATATAAAGACTTTTAATATGAAGTATTTTTCCATCGTTTTCCCCATTGTGATCATGGATGCAGGAACATGTGTGACGTAGCCATGCGCACATACTAGACCATCTTATTCTAGCATCTATTGCTGAAGAAGACTCTACAAGCCTCTAAATGACAGGACTGAAGAAGGACACAGACTCACTAGATGCAGCCATCAGTTTGAGAAGCTTCTGTGACTCTTACGATTCGGCTCTCGTAAAAGTATTGTAATAAGAAATACTTAAAAAATCTGAATGATTATGTGAGTAAATGAAATGAACTAGCCTTGTGAGATTTGAAATCACTGAGGTGTTCACATAACATGCAGTTAGATTACAACCTTTAAACAATGTAACATCACATAAACTATTTTGTAGTTAAGACTTTATCTTTGAAAAACACTTTTTGTATTCATAGTCTATACATAAAGCACTATATTCAACAATTCTATTTATTTCATTAAGTGACTATGACATAAAAGAAAAGAAACTTCCTTCCATTGTAATCAATTTACTGACACTATTCATGTGTTCACTATGTTTATTACACAGCTCTGTGGAATACTTGATTTTGATTGGTCAATAGCTTTATCCTGCGGTAAGTTATTCCCAGATAACAACCGCTGAAAGCAGATAACGCAGGCTCATCAGGGTCACTGAAGTCAGCGGTGCTACGCCTGCAAGGAATGTTTTTTCTTTGTGGAAGTTTTGCTTTTGGTGAGCTAATAATATATTAAAACAGTCGAATCAATATTTTGTGTACAGTTATTTAATTATGCCATCCAGTATCGTGGACTTGCTCTCTCTTGTTTCATACAAACGCAGCTGCTGCCATTTTGTGAATATTGTTTTGTACACTGTTGGATTATGAGATACAAACAGGTACGATTTTCAAAACAGTTTAATCTGAAATCAATATATCTTATCCCCATAATTATTTATGTGGCTAAATGCTGTGTAATAAGTGATATGTATGACTGTTCAGTAACTTATTCCGTATCTCTTAAATGTCCGTTTAGTTTGAACTTGCCACGCTGAAACTGCTCTCCCCGCGGGAGCTTTGCGTTTAAAGACCAAATAAATATTTCAACACAGATCAATATTTCGTGTCTAATTATTTACTTATGTGGCAAGTAGCCATGTAATAAGTGGGATAATGTAGCCTACATCCAGCCGGTGGTTTTCTCAAAATAACCCCCTTCAGGCTGATCAAGAGCTTCGCGCAGTGGCGCAGATAGGATTTTTTAACTGGGGGGGACCAAGCTGTCAGCAAATGATTTAAACTCAATTCGTTATTTTGTGTAATTTGGGCTTTAATTTGGGCTAATGATTTGTACTAAAAAGCCATTGGGGGATTCTTATTTGAAATCATGGATAAACAACAATGAACAAAGGTAAACAAAGGCCTACCTGATCACCACTAGCAATGCATGATCAGACTGTTATTTGACTAGTATGCCAATCACCCACCAAACCTTCATGTCTTCAGCAAACTCTACTGTCTCTCCTTCCTCATGCTGTCTTTTTCTACTGTGGCTGCCCTCCTGCAGATCCTCACTTGACTGACTAGGGCAGAGGTCTTCAATCCTGCTCCTGGAGGGCCACTGTCCTGCAGAGTTGAGTTCCAACCCTAATTAAACACACCTGAAACACACAGCTCATCAAGCTCTTCAGGACCGCTTGAATATACAAAGGCAGGTGTGCTGAAGCAGGTTGGAACTAAACTCTGCAGTACTGTGGCCCTCCAGGAGCAGGATTGAAGACCTCTGGACTAGGGCCTGCATTACTGTCATCAGAAATCGCCTGCAGGCCAGGAGGACAACATTTTAAATCTTATAATTTCAGTTAACCCTCTATACCTCTATAGAATTTCACAACAATGTGAAATACAACATATTCCTGAGAATTAGTGGCTAAAACTACTATTTCAAAAATGTCTAAGAATAACTCAATTTTTTTTGCAGTTTGTTGCAATTTATAGATTAGAAATATCTTTTAAATGATGTATGACATATTAAGAAATGTTTTTCATAGCCCATAATTTAAGAATCTATATCC
Organism: Gila orcuttii; assembly: GCA_026230005.1. Taxonomy (NCBI): domain Eukaryota; kingdom Metazoa; phylum Chordata; class Actinopteri; order Cypriniformes; family Leuciscidae; genus Gila; species Gila orcuttii. Next base: position 7,106,713 of record JAPDVR010000012.1, read on the forward strand.
TCCGTTGCTCCAGTCCAGTCAATAAAAAAACATGATTTCCTGCTATAATGGCTCGTTTCCACTGAGCAGTACGGTACGGTACAGTACGGTTCGGTTCGGGTCAGTAAACCATGATCCAACTAGCGCAGGGGTGTCCAAACTTGCCTCAACACACCTGTTTGTAAGTTTTTAGCATGCCGAATGACCTTCAACAGCTAATCAAGACCTTGATTAGCTGTTTCAGGTGTGTTTAATTGGGGTTGGAGCTAAACTCTGCAGGACAGTGGCCCTCCAGGACCGAGTTTGGACACCCCTGAGGTAGCGTTTCCACCGCCAACAGTAGCTACCCTACTTGATAGGCGTGGTGTTTGCCGGAAAGAAGCGATCAACGTCATTTTCGCGCGAAGAAGAAAGCGACAAAGTAAACACCAATGGATGGCATACAGCAGATCTTGTCCTTGCTTCTTGGCATGTTTGTCACAAGAAGACAAGCGCCGACATTAGGCATTTCTCAATACCAAGTATGTAAAGTTCTCAGCAGAAGGACTCCTGAGGACGCGAGTCCGGTAATTCTCCAAATTGAACAGCGCGTTCTTGAAAGCGTCACTCAGCTCGCTCTGCATGTACATTTTAGGCAACAATAAAACTAAATATGTTATAAAACACCACTCTGCCTCTTTTCGTTTTCATTTAAATAAATTGTAAACATTATAGGCACACAAATGTGGTTCAGGCAATGTATAGACCTGATTATATTATTCACTGCATGTTTAACGTTAGCCTATTTATAACAAAACGAAATATAAAACACAACCCTGCATCTTTTCGTTTAAATTTAAAAAAATATTACACATATTCCGGGCAATATGTGCATTTGTACAAATGTTGCAATAAACAACATTACAGTGATAATCTTGTAATAAAAAATTACAAAACTCAACCCTATCTCTTTTTGTTAAATTTCAGTTTTATCAATAATAGCCATTATAAAAGTATAAGTAAAAGGTAACGTTACAAGAAGCTATACAATAAGAAATAAAGCAAACAATTCAGTCAAATATACAAATTCAGGGCTAGTTATAGCCTACATATATTAAACTTCACTTAGCCCTCAGCCAAAACGATTGGCCAGGGAACGAATTATCGATTCACGAGACCAAAGATCACCCGTTAGATACACAAGACGAATTGCCACTACAGTGTCAGCGGCAAACGTCAGAACGACTAGCCGAGGAAAGGCTGTTCCAGGCGGGGAACATGAGCGCCGAGCGCCCGTTGATCGCCTGGAATGGATAAAAGTATCATAAATCATTATAAATAAACCGCAGATTTGAGCTTTAAACAACTACATTCTCGCCTCAAAAACTCTTAAAACTACATTTCGTGAAAGAATAACCGTAGTATTATATTCCAACTGTATATTAAAAAATGGCGCTTCTTATGTTGTCATTCCCCTTGTAGCACGCGAAAGTGACGATACTCTGTCAACCAATCAGCGTTCTGCAGTGAGTCTAGCTCCACCCTTTAGTACCGTACCACTGTGCTAGGTACCCCAACGGAAGGGTACCCAAAAAGTGGTATGGTACGGTTCGGCTTTTTGGTACCATTCACAACTTTTGACAGTGGAAAGGCAAATAATTGCGTACTGTACCGAACTGTACCGTACCGTACCGCTCAGTGGAAACGAGCCATAAGAGGATGTCAAAAGTTTATGTAGGCCTTTATTTGTTGTTTGCATAAACCTTGCACCACACAAATTTACTTATTATAATTATTCTTATAGTGGCTTACACGACAGTGAACATACCTCAGTCAATTTATACAGTACAATGGGTTAAATGATAAGATAAAACATTATTTCCTGACGACAATAAATTGTTTGATTTATCCAACCATTCTTTTTGTGTTCATTCATTATTTGCCTCTGTCCACTCACCTAAATGCATAGTTATGGTCTCCACATTTTGCTTTGTTTACTAAGTGCAAAAGCCTTCTTGCCATTATTGTCAGACTAGCTATTCCCCTTAACAAATCAACAGGTCAAAAATCAAAAGTCAACAGGCATAGGATACTTACATTGTTTGGTTTTTGAAAAAACGAGGTGATTGTTTTTTGTCTCTTCATTGCCTTTATGTGGCATTCATACAGTCTATTTTTTTCAGTTCAGAAAATCACCGACTCAGCTCAGTCATAGATGGTATATGATCACTATGGTTACCGGTCCGCTCCTACAGGCACGATTGAGGCAGCTACCAGCTCCTCATAGGACCCCGGCAACGTCACTCAGGAGTCGTAGCACACACACAGAGAGAGAGAGAGTGTGTGTAAACTTTGGTGGCATGATGGCATCGTGTGTTTATTGACAACAGAACAGCGTGTAGTGAGAACGTGGGTACAAATTAAGTAATGGTGACCGGTGTAGATTATTATTGTGTGTCAGCCTGCGTCTGCCCCAACCCGATTCTGAAGCAGCGGCGGGCCGGGACACTAATGTACATAGCGAAAACACTGGTTAATCCTCTGTTTTACCGATTTTTGTCGCCTTTCGTAGGGATAGTGAGGGCGGGGGACGGATCGGGTCACTATGAATCCCTAGTGCCATCTGCGCCCCTGGCTTCGCGTCATTCTGTCGGGTGTTATTTTGAGAGAACCACCGGCTGGATGTACATTATCCCTTACATAATATAAAAAAAATATTAAAAAAAAAAACACTTTAACCTATGCAAAGTAGCTACATCTGAAAAATAGACAACAGTAGCCTACAAAGTCTGTTTATGTCTTACATTCAATGACTTACAGCACATTCCTCAGAGAGGAGTCTTTATTAAACACTTTATATGAGAAAATTAATTTTAAGCTTTTCTGAAACCAGGGATAGAATAAGGCATAAATGATGGGATTAATGGTGGAGTTCAGTAAGAAAAATATTACAGTAACATCTCTGACATAAAACAACTCAGCATTATAAGAAACCACTAAAGAACAAATATAATATGGCAGTAAACACAGGAGAAACACAAAGACCAGAATCCCCAGCAGTATCGCAGCTTTTCGCTCTGTTTTGTCACTGACTCTGTTTTTAGAGGATTCTTTGCTGTTATGAACCTGAAGGGCTCTTATAGCAGTCACATGTTTCCTAGCAATGACAAAAACATGAGTGTATAATATTATGATGAGTGTACATGGCATAAAAAACACAATTAAGAGATCAATAAGGGATGAAACCCCATCTATAATAGAAACACATTCACCTGGACATATGAAAGTGAAATTTCCATTAATGAAGAGAATAGTGAAGTTATAAAGGAGTGAAAACAGCCAGTTAAATAAAGTTGCTATGCAGATCACAGTGGGAGAGATTTTCTCTGAGTAAAAAAAAGGAGAATGTAAAGCCAGAAACCGATCAACTGCTATTAGAGCCACAGTGTGAACAGACACGCTTGTTGCTTGAAAATTCACTAATTTAAAAACCGAGCACATCACTGGTCCAGAAGTCCAACATGACTCAATGAGCCAAGGCAAATAAAGTGGCATCACAAAAACTCCGACCAGCAGATCAGACGCAGCTAAAGAGAGGATGAGGATGTTAGCAGGAGTGTGGAGCTGCTTGAAGTGACTAACAGAGATGATGACCAGCAGGTTTCCACACACGGTCAGAAGAGCCACAGCTGCTGCGGACACATTCAGAATCACATAGACAGAGAAAGAAACAGATCTCTCTGGACAAGAATATTCCTGACAGTCATCAGTTTGGTTCACTGCTGTAAGATTCATTCTGAAGTACTTGGAAGAAACATCCAAAGATGTTGTTCCCTGTTACTTCATTTATATAAAGTTCAGTACATAACCACATATCTATGAAGATGCTATTTGTCTCTCCAGCAGTACTGAAATGCAGTCACTCCTGGAGGCTCCACAATAAAGACGTTCTACAAATCTATGTTGCCTTTTTATACACTTGACATGTTGACTCTTTCCAAGACCGGCACCATCAAGGGAGAAGAACATACACCTGGGAGATCAACTGATTTAGAAAAGTTTGATACAAAAACATAGATGGACTTATACAGGCTTTCAATGTACAAAATTAAAAACTTCTAATCTTTAAATCCTGATGTATGTAATCATTGCAACGTTCAAATATGCCTTCTTTCCTTTTATATGCGAAAAGTATCTACACTTTGCTATTACATGAGGCCACAAGAGAAGATTCATAAATGGGAGAGAAGCAGCATGAGTATAGAGTAAGACACGACATTCATGGCGGATGTAATATGTCTGGATTGTGTTCACACAAACACAGGTACTTTATTAAACATCTTTTATGGTCACAAAGTAAGTGCTTCATAGCCTACCTGCTCCGACAGTAACATGATTATTTTTGGAGAAGTAATTCATTAAGGCTTGTGATGGATTTTTTAATTAATCATAACTATCTGTTACATTCGGTCAGGAACGAAACGTAGAGTGAATCCAATCGCAAGCTTTTTTAATAACATAAACTGGTAATACAGGGAACTCAGAACAGGACAGAGCTAGAACAGGAGCCAAGTAACATTAAACAACAACCGACAGCCAACAACTGAAACACAGGGGTTTAAATACACAGACAAACAAGCTAAACAAGATAACAAGGGGGCGTAGTTAATAAGAAACACCTGGGGAGACTAATAAACATAGACGAGGAACACCTGTGGACACTGAGCAACAACAGACAAAAGACAAGACATATGGCAGGATCACATGACAAACAAGGAATCACGTGATATACAAGACACAACAAAAACCCACACGTAACATAGCCCCCCCCCCCCCATGGGCGGCTCCTGACGCCCCTAGTGTAACACCAAAACAAAGCAAAACAAAAAATTCAGGAGGGTGGTGAAGCGGAGGTGGTCTTGGGGGAGGGACGGAGGGCCAGGTCTGCACAGGGAACGGGACCAGGGCCTTGCAATGGCGGGCATGGGCCATGGAACGTGGGCGGAGCAGGACGTGCAGGCGGCGGCCAGGGCGGAGCAGGCGGCCAGGGCGGTGACAATCCATCGGGCGGCCAGGGCGGAGACGACCCCTCGGGTGGCCAGGGCGGTGAAGACCCATCGGGCGGCCAGGACGGAGACGACCCCTCGGGTGGCCAGGGCGGTGAAGACCCTTCGGGCGGCCACGGTGCAGCAGGACGTGGCAGTGGCGACCCCGGCTCAGGAACAGCAGACACCGGCTCGGGAACAGCAGACACCGGCTCGGGAACCGCAGACACCGGCTCGGGAACAGCAGACACCGGCTCGGGAACAGACAACACACACACCGGCTCGGGAACAGAAAACACACACACCGGCTCGGGAACAGACAACACACACACCGGCTCGGGAACAGACAACACACACACCGGCTCGGGGACAGACAACACACACCCTGGTTCGGGCTCAGGAACAGACAACACACACACTGGCTCGGGAACAGACAACACACACACTGGCTCAGGAACAGACAACACACACACTGGCTCGGGAACAAACGACACACACACTGGCTCGGGTACAGACGACACACACCCTGGCTCGGGCTCAGGAACAGACGACACACTCACTGACTCGGGAACAGACAACACACACCCTGGCTCGGATTCAGGAACAGACAACATACACACTGGCTCGGGAACAGACAACACACTCACTGGCTCGGGAACAGACAACACACTCACTGGCTCGGGAACAGACAACACACTCACTGGCTCGGGAACAGACAACACACTCACTGGCTCGGGAACAGACAACACACTCACTGGCTCGGGAACAGACAACACACTCACTGGCTCGGAAACGGACAACACACTCACTGGCTCGGGAACAAACGTCACACACACTGGCTCGGGAACAGGAACAGACTCGGGCTCGGGAACAGGAACAGACTCGGGCTCGGGAACAGGAACAGACTCAGGCTCGGAGGCGACCATCTTGTCCGTAGACACTGGCTCGGAGGCAGCCATCTTGTCAGTAGACACTGGCTCGGAGGCGGCCATCTTGTCCGTAGACTCTGGCTCGGAGGAAATGACGTGAACAGTCTCTGGATCAGCAGAAGTGATGTGAACAGTCTCTGGTTCGGCCATCTTGTCCGTAGACACTGGCTCGGAGGAAGTGATGTGAACAGTCTCTGGATCAGCAGAAGTGATATGAACAGTCTCTGGTTCGGCCATCTTGTCCGTAGACACTGGCTCGGAGGAAGTGATGTGAACAGTCTCTGGATCAGCAGAAGTGATGTGAACAGTCTCTGGTTCGGCCATCTTGTCCGTAGACACTGGCTCGGAGGCGGCCATCTTGTCCGTAGACACTGGCTCGGAGGAAATGACGTGAACAGTCTCTGGATCAGCAGAAGTGACGTGAAGCGTCTCTGGCTAGGCAGAAGTGACGTGAAGCGTCTCTGGCTGTGCAGCAGGGACGGATCTACAGGGGGGCAAGGGGGGGCAGGTGCCCCCCCACTCTAGAGCCTTGCCCCCCCAGCTGCCCCCCTAACTTTGATGATCCAAAAACTGTACCTGTAAAAACAACCCGCAAGCTTCTCAAAACAGTGAACTAAACGATACATTTACCAAAAGTGAACAATTTTATTTTTATTAAACCTCCTTCCCCCTCCCCCTCAAATACTTAGTACGTCCCTGATTCAAACGTAGAGCGCCGTTCGCTCAGTCTGGCTCACACACACATACACACACACACAGCGAGTCTGCTGCGGTGCGGTGGCCCTGCAACCCGACTGGAGAGACTGAGCTGCCCCAGAGCCTCTGAAGGTGAAGTGAGTTTCCCCAGGTGTAGTTAAACACACCTTTAACTTAAAGTTACATTTGTAATGAATGTATACATGCTGAAGACGATTCAGCATCAGCAAAAACAGCGAGTCTATTACGTTAGCCAAAATCAGCGGTCAAATCGCTCCCTCGTGATTTGTAAGAGCACTCTTCACTTTGATTAGCCTAATTTTGATTTTAGTAAAGACAAGAACAGCTTAATAAAAAATATAAATTGTTTGTATCCATAATGTTTACTGATGGTCGCCGTTACGCCGACGTTACGTTACAACACACAATACAGTGCCAGTTAGGAGATCGATCATTTGATTAGCTAAGCAAATCCAATTCCTCTCAGATATCACAGCAATGAAACCAGGTTACAACTGGGGAAATAACAAATACAATTAGGATTATTATATTAAGTAGTCTAAACATAACTGGTGTGTGTGCATGTGATAAATCTTTCTGATTTTATATTTGTTATATAGGCTATTATTAGCTACATGGCCCTACAGTGTAATGTAATACAAGGATAACCAGAGGTTTTCACATATTGACTTTTGCAGGCAAGAGTAGTTGAAGAAAGTAGCTGGAGCCTAACCATTAAGGCTAAAAGTCCTTGGACACAATTATTGTACTTTTTAAAATATTTTCATTTAGCTTTTTATACTTTTACTTTTTAAAAGATGCACAGTTTTGTTTTGTTTTGTCTGAACACTGCACTGGGCTTATTCCTGTTGTGAATTAAAAACCTTTGTAGTGTGTAAGGGCATGATTAAACAATAACTACTGTGTTTGTGTGTTTGTTTTGTTAAAGCAATTCACATAGGGATTCCCACCGTCTACCCCTGCCACCCTGCCAAGACCTCTTGCCACCCCTTTGCCCCCCCATGTAAAATTTTCTAGATCCGCCACTGCTGTGCAGGCGTGTCGTGGACAGGCTCTGGCTGGACGTGGCTGACGTGAAGCTCTGGCTGGACGTGGCTGACGTGAAGCTCTGGCTGCACGTGGCTGACGTGAAGCTCTGGCTGCACGTGGCTGACGTGAAGCTCTGGCTGGACGTGGCTGACGTGAAGCTTTGGCTGCACGTGGCTGACGTGAAGCTCTGGCTGGACGTGGCTGACTTAAAGCTCTGGCTGGACGTGAGGCTCTGGCTCGGCAGGCATGACGGGTCGCTGGAGTGGCGCCGGCGGACAAGTCTTTGAGGAGGCCTTTCTCCTCCTCCTCCTCCGGGCCACCAGACTCGGGACCACCGGACTTGAAACCACCGGACTCGGGACCACCGGAACTGGGACCAGTGTTGAAGGCCTGGCGTACCACGGGCTGAAGCTCTCCAGACAACTGGAGAGTGCCTCTCTCCAATCCAGGCCGGAGAGATCGGGGAGCTCCCTAGGGTTGACCGCCTTAGCCCCCAGCCGGTAACATAATTTTATCGCCTCATTCTCTAAGGTGCAGGAGGCAGCAAGTGAAGCAAACCCCCAGGTGAACTGGAACAAATCAGGGCTCTTCAGGGCTAAGGCCGCGGTCTTTCCAGCAAACTCCCGGCTCATGCTGGGAAGATCAGGCGAGATCCGTGCTGCTGGATTCATTTGTGGTCGGTTGTTCTGTTACATTCGGTCAGGAACGAAACGGAGAGTGAATCCACTCGCAAGCTTTTTTTAATAACATAAACTGGTAATACAGGGAACTCAGAACAGGACAGAGCTAGAACAGGAACCAAGTAACATTAAACAACAACCGACAGCCAACAACTGAAACACAGGGGTTTAAATACGAAGACAAACAAGCTAAACAAGATAACAAGGGGGTGTGGTTAATAAGAAACACCTGGGGAGACTAATAAACATAGACGAGGAACACCTGTGGACACTGAGCAACAACAGACAAAAGACAAGACACATGGCAGGATCACATGACAAACAAGGAATCACGTGATATACAAGACACAACAAAAACCCACACGTAACACTAACATTTATTTTTATTGCAGGAACAACATTCATATGCTTTTGAAATCTTAAATGTTTCCAAACCCTTTGGTCAAAAACTCGTGACTCAGGAAATTAAACTAGACAGATGTCTAGGTTTGAAACCTTGTGATTATGAAGTAATCAAGAAAACAGAGTTTGCTCCAACCTAGAAACAGAAGGGTTTGCATATGAAGAACCAATCAAATTGTAGGGAAATTATATAATGTTTCATGTCATTTTTGCCATGCTCGATTCTATAAAACCTGATGTATTATTCTTTTTGGGTGGGATTCTCTGAGAAATGCTCGAGAACTCTCCCGGCCATGATTAAAGCATGTTCGAAGGCATTCTCTGAAGTCTGTTGGTTACTATTGCTGCGCAGCAAGTTAGAGCTAGAGTAACTCGAGGCCAGTTGTCGACTGTAGATGCAGAGCTAGAGTATAAGAGTATATCCAGGTACGAAAAATCTACCACGGGCTCTTGTTTAAAATATCTAGGTGTAATGATTATAGAACTGAAACAGCTAAGTGATTCTGCAAAAGTATTCATTATTTCTGAGTAACAATAAATAAAATAAAAAATACAGCCTGTATAGTTGTATATGCACAGACAGCAAATTAGAGGTTCGAAATATGATTGTTTCTAGGCATATATAAAAATTGTTTATTATATTTTTAAGGGGCTGTAAGAACGACAAACTGTTGTAATCGAAGAACTTGCTGAAAAAGAAAATTAGACCTTTTCTCAGATGACGTTGTGCGTGCGGAAGAGCAAAGCGTGAGCGAGCAGTAGACAGATGTGAGATTGTATGGAAGGCCCTTCTATGAACATGGTTTGAATGTGTTTCCCGTCAGGATCAAAGTGTTACCTCTCGAGGGTGGAAGGCCAGTGACAAAATCAAGGCCCAAATGTGACCAAGGATGAGAGGGAATGGGTAGGGGCAGGAGCAGACCAACGGGTGGGTGGTTCGAACATTGGTTTTGGTTCTGGGCACAAGTAGAGCAAACCAACAAGAACTGCCTGACGTCCGGGCCAATGGAGGGCCACCAAAACCGCTGGCGGATGGCAGGCAATGATCTCGGAATTCCTGGGTGACAGGTCAGCTTGGATGTGTGTCCCCACTGTAGGACTTCAAGGCGCAGTACCGCTAGCACAAAGAGTAGACAGACAGGACACTCCCTTGGCACCCCCTGCTAATGACGGGCCTTCTCCACTCTCTGCTCAATGCCCCAGGAAATGGACCCCACCCCCACTCCTCTAGGGAGGATAGTCTCCGAACCGCTGAGAGAGGGTTTCAGGTTTGACATTCTTAGATCCTGGTTGGTACAAAACTGTGAAGCTAAACCGGCCAAAAAAGAGTGCCCAGTGGGTCTGACGAGAATTTAACCTCTTGGCCGAGCAAATATATTAAAGGTTTTCATGGTCAGTCCAAACTAAAAAGGGTTGTGCCGACCCCTCCAACCAGTGGCGCCACTCCTTCAAAGCCAACCTGACTGCCAACAGCTCCCTGCTACCAATGTTGCAGTTATGGTCTGCTGGGCTCAGTCGATGGGAGAAGTATGCACAGGGATGCACATCCTTAGGGGACCACGTCTTGATAAAGAAGAACTCCGCACCAGCAGGCGATGAAGAGGGACCGAAAAGACAGACATTGAGAGAATCGTGAAAATACTTGTCCATAGCCACTCTTTCTAGACCAGACAGGGAATAAAGATGACCCTTGGGCGGAGAAGTGCCTGGGAGGAGGTCAATGGCGCAGTCATGCAGACGGTGAGGAGGTAGAGACGTGGCCTGGGACTTGCTGAACACTTAGCGAAGATAGTAGTAGGCCACTCCGCCGGGACCCCGGTCAGATTCATTGCCTCAACCTGCAAAACAGTAGACACAGAGCCAGGAGAAAAGGCAGTACCCAAGCAAGACGCTAGACAAGACTGATTCCAGCCCAACACAGAATTTCCAGACCAATCCACATAATGGCCAAGCTGCACCAGCCACGGATGCCCCAAGAATATCGGGGCACTCGGAGAATTAAAAAGTTACAGCTTGGTCACCTCATGGTGATTGCCCGAAACTACGAGACTTACACAAGGAGTGGAGTGGGTGATGGAGGTGATAAGCCGGCCATCAAGGGAGCAGACAGATATAGGGACAGGTAAGGGAATGGCCGGGATGCCCCCATTGTGCTGCTGTGGAAGTGTCCAAGAAATTGCCCTCGGCCCCAGAATCCACAAGTCCAGAGCAGGAATTAGAAGAGCCCTCAAATGGATTGTGACACTTAATGGCTTCCAGGCTTCCCACAGTACAAGCAAAGGCCTCGGGTGAGGCGTTGTTGTCTCTCCTGGGGCGTGAGATGAAGACGACCTAACTGCATGGGCTCAGGGTCAGGTAGAGGAGACTGATGACAACGAGGCTGGAGAGCAAACACCAAGGAGCATTGAGAAATGCCCGACAGGAATTAGGATCACTATCACATTAGGTCATATGGTGGGAGTTGTTGGCATGGGGCTCTGGTTCGTGGTGAGGAGGGGGTTGAGCAAAAAATGTATCTGACCTGACTGATGCAGCGTTCGAACAAATCCAGCAAAAGGCAACAGGCAAACTGATCCAAAGGACACTGGAAGTCTGTCTCCTTATATGGTGAAGCAGAGCGGAAAGCTCAGGCACCGGGAGAACTGCAGGGCGTCAGGCAGAGGGGGAGGGGTGCGTTGCAAGATCGCACGCTGATGAGAGGCAAGAGACTGAAGCGGGAAAACGGGACCAGTGAGCTGAAACCCAGCCGGCAGCAGAGAGAAGGCCTGAAGAGATCAACAGAAGAAGATGCACAAAAGAAAACAAACGGCACTGGAGCCTCAAAACAGGACTGAACAAGACACGACTGCAGTTAAATATTAACAGGCTGGGTCGAAGTGTAGCAGGAAGCAAACACAACGATCTGACACAAGACAGATGACACGAGGAGAATAAAGAGGATAAATAGGGGAATTAACAAGAAAGGTAATCAATAACAGGTGCAGGGACGTGAAGCAGTGATGATGAACGAGAGGGTGGGTAAACAAACCACACCACAATGACAGCGGAGCACGTGGCAAACTGTCAAAACAAAGCCATGTGCTCCGAGACAACAAACCACACAGACAATGGAACATAAGGACAAGAGAACAGGCGAATCGGAGACATGCCTAAAGCTGCCTATCTCAGCTGCCATGTCATCAAGCTCCTCCGAAGGCCGCCTCAATTTTAAGGATCCTTAGAAAGCAGCCTTCGATTCAAGTCCTTCATTCAGCTCATTTTGAAGGATGCATCAAGTGTATCCTTTGCGTAAATCATCCACAATCCTTTGCACACATTCCAATTCACTAATAAGAACTGATGGAAAATGAGTCAGCACTGAGCTTGTCTGAAATAATTTTGAAATGTAAGACAAAAATAATGTTTTCGGAGATGAAGGCATACATGTAATCTTTTCTAGAGATGCACCGATTACAATTTTCTAGGCCGATTCCGATTTCCGATTTTTCATGAGTTTGGCCTGCCGATACTGATTTTAGCCGATTCCGATTTCATTTTTTCTAACCACTTTACAGCAAACACAAATTATATTTATTTTCTATCTTTTCTTTAATAGAACATTTTACAGAACATTTTTTGAACAAATTAAATAAAATAGAACTATATAAATGATTACTCCTTGTTGGAAAGGCCGAGTCATGTGCGCATGCGCTACTTACGTTCAGTCATCATCAGCACAGAGCGGGACTGTACGAGCGGGACTGTACAAGCAAGACTGTGGCCCTGTCCCAAATGGCGCACTTCATGCGGACTTTCGGTCTCGTGGACTTAAATTGCGCGTGCTCGTCGAGTCTACGAGTCCGTAGGCCGTCCCATTTAGCATTTTAACGCTCTGAAGTGTGCTCAGCAGCGCCCCCTTTGTACCCTTGAAGCGGTCTTCCGCGAAGCCCGCATAGATGCAGGCATTAAATTGAACATTATGTATTATTATGTACAACTGTATTGATCATTTACATAACCATGACATCTATTCTAATGCCCAGGTGGCATATACAATTATAGAACTGTAAAAGCAGGCTGTGTAGTTCACATGGACATAAGATTTGGGAAAATAAAATAAATCCTGTTCTCGATGCTAAAGACTGTAATTTTTTTTAATGATATTTGTGATATTTTTCTAATAAAGGGACTGATGAGATGACCTTTAAGTTTATTCAGCTTCAACGTCTGAGCTGAGACCTTCTTCCTGTTTCCGGCGTGACGATCGAGTCTGTCCCAAAAATACCTCTCAATGCGCCCTCGCCGACTCGCGCTAAGGGCCCTATAGGTCTGCACTACATGACGTCACCAAAGTGTGGACTCTGAGGAAGTCCACAAGTCCGGAGTGTGCCATTTGGGACAGGGCCTGTGTGTGCGAAGTGCGTCAATAAATATATGTAAGTTGACTGTGTACCTAGTTTGGTTATCAATACTTGTTAAGGAGCTGTAAAGCCTTGATGTCATACTTTCATAAAGTGATGCATGTTTAAGAGAGATGAATCCGTTAATCGCGTGAGGTTAAGGGCTCGTGAATGTGCCGTTTATGTTCGATATTACTTGCAATTTATAATATTGAGATTGCACCCAGTGTTTGATTGTGCATATGTATGTGTGATCGTTACATTAGTATTTGAAACTCTTGTTATTTCGAGTTTAAGGACGCGATCTTTATGACTATGTGCCGTTCATTTAAATTACCTCAGATTTGGTTTCGGTTTTGAATGTTATGCCATTTCTGACCACCTGGTGGCGGTGTTGCATATTTTCGTTGCTTGTATTTTGATTTCTTTATTTAATATAGAATCGAACCTGATAATTCTTTATTTGAAGAATATAGATTTGGAAGTAATGTTTGTATAATGATACTAGGGACATTTGTTAATATATATCTTTATTTCTTTCCCTTCGTAGACCACAAACACACACAGCTAAATACTTTAAGCAACCTGTGTACTGCTGTTTTGTGCATGGCCAAAACTGTCAACAATAAACCTCCTTTGCATGGAACTGATTGAATCCAGTGTGTTCTTATCTACACCCCATTGAGGAAAGCTTGAAATAACAAATCATCACCTATTACAGTCCAATCCTCCTATCGAACACTCCTGGTGTGGGAAATTCACACATATCTAAGTGCAGTGTTATGGTATGGAAGAACCATTTTCACTTCCAATATTCAACTAAAAAAAAAAAGTGATATTTACTTATTTAGGAAACTAAACTTCTGTATGAAAACAGGTAATGGCAATAAAATAATATATAAATAGCAAATAAAAATAAAACAAATAGCCTTGCAGTATAAAGATATTTTACAACACACACACACACACACACACACACACACACACACACACACACACACACACAGCTATTGCAATCACTTGTACATCAATGGCAAGTTATATTTTGCAAACAGTTCTTCTCTCATCTGCCACATGTCCAGCCAGGCTAAACAAGCGCTAAGCTCGGGCAAGTGGAGCAAGTGCAGGGAAACGATTGGGAAATAATAAATTCAAGTTTAAATGGGTAAATTTTCTATAAATTTTTTGAGTCTTCATTTTCTTTTCTGACAAAGCCTACTCCAGTTCTTGTCAAAAAACACCAGACATGCAAATTCTGTGCATTTTGGGCACTTTTTGGGTGAAATCATATTTATTTTGTCCAACAAAAGTGTGCTTTCACTTATTGAGCGCGAGCAGCGCAGCAAAAATAGACTGCGCCGAAACCCCCACTTCACTGCTTCTCACGCGACTCGACGCTCACGCGCTACTCCTGCTCTCGATGTGAATGCACTCATTGATTAACATGCACGCCGGAAAAAAAAAAAAAAAACGCGCTGCTCCCACTTGCGGTGTGAAACTGCCGTAATTCACGAGGTTTCCTACATGTGCGTTCCGTGTGCACGTGTGATGCTGATGGTGTTGCGCGATGTTACAGTTTTTTACAAACGCTATGACAGTTTTTTCAATACATTTAACAAGTTTCCTAAACTCTTAACGCACCAACACACCTAAAACACACAATTGGCAAAACGGTTAATTTCATGCTCAAAATCACACATTGTAAACTAAACTACAAAACTAATTTTCAAAATACAATAATACACTAACACAATACACTATGTCTAACAAAACACTGCAAACATGTTTCAAAATCAAATAATTATTCAAAACACTAACACATGTTCTCTTCCAACAGGAACATTTAGTCAATCATAACACAATGACAAAAAAACACTATCATCAGCTGGAATTACAGAAAATGCATTATTTTATGTGTCAGGTCTGCCCTTATACAATAGACAGTATATTGTATTGATTATAGAGTGTGTTTTGCACTGTAGTTTCTTTTGATGCCTCTCTACATTTTTGTTTTGTTGGGTTTAGTAAATGCATGCATTTTGTTTCTTTTGCTGCAGAAATTCAATACAAAAAATGAATGACCATCTCAGAGTAGCTTTATAGAATGTACAGTTTATGAAAAAAAAAGACAGAGATAGAATTGCTGCAGTAAAGACTTTATTTGCAAAAGGACATTGCTGCAAGATATACAAACAAGATATACAAACAAACAGAAGCACTGGAATAATAATTACTGTAAAAAAACAAAGTAATCTTCTAATCTGCCCGGTCTTCTGCATTTGGCCGAATATTCTCATCCACATCACACCTGATATCTTCTCTGGCAAGGCATTGTGGGAAGAATCTTTTGGCATGCCGTATCCACCCCTGGCAGTGTTCAGCTGTGATGTCTTGGCATGCAGCATCCATTGCATCCAGGAGGGACATTTGGTCCTGTGGATGATGGTCAAAAACCTTCCATATCCAGGATGAGAACAACTCCTCAATGGGGTTGAGGAAAGGGAAGTAAGGAGCAAGGAAAAGGGACATCATCCTAGGATGGGCGTCAAACCATGCTGTGACTGTACGGGAATGGTGGAATGCCACATTGTCCCATGTGATCACGTATATTGGCAAGTGGTCTCTCACCTGTCCCCTTTCTACCTCTGGCACAAGTCTTTCGTGCAGGTCTTATTTCATTAGTTACCCTAGCTCTGGCCCTTCTTTGAGTGCCACCACGCATACTAACTCCTCTCCCTCGCCCTTGTCCTTGTCCCACTCCTCTCCCTTGCCCTTGTCCTTGTCCCACTCCTCTCCCTTGCCCTTGTCCTTGTCCCACTCCTCTCCCTTCCCCTTGTCCTTGTCCTCGTCCCACTCCTCTCCCTTGCCCTTGTCCTTGTCCCATTCCTCTCCCTTGCCCTTGTCCTTGTCCCACTCCTCTCCCTTGCCCTTGTCCTTGTCCCATTCCTCTCCCTTGCCCTTGTCCCATTCCTCTCCCTTGCCCTTTTCCCACTCCTCTCCCTTGCCCCACTCCTCTCCCTTGCCCCTGTCCTTGTCCTCGTCCCACTCCTCTCCCTTGCCCTTGTCCTTGTCCCACTCCTCTCCCTTGCCCTTGTCCTTGTCCCACTCCTCTCCCTTGTCCTGGTACACGTCTTCCTCTACCTAGTGCAGACATTTTTCTTTCTTTCTTTTGTTGCTCTATATTGTTTCCTTTCCACAAAAGATCAGCCCAAATGTCCTCTTTTATACCATATGGTCATGCGATTGAAAGAACCTCAACACCTGAGTGTGTTTCCTAGATGGAAATCAGTTGTGATTTATATATATATATATATATATATATGCATAATTCAAT
Organism: Gila orcuttii; assembly: GCA_026230005.1. Taxonomy (NCBI): domain Eukaryota; kingdom Metazoa; phylum Chordata; class Actinopteri; order Cypriniformes; family Leuciscidae; genus Gila; species Gila orcuttii. The sequence continues at coordinate 7,123,186 of JAPDVR010000012.1, forward strand.
CAACTGTTTCTCAGTAACAATAGAATAAAATACAGGGGATATATTTGTGTTTCAATTCACAATATAAACAGCTGTTTACCTTGACTTTAGCCTGTAAGGTTAGGTTTAGAACATGGTGTTATCTGTTCTGACATACAGTGTTAAAGCATTGGTAAATTTGGCAGTAAAAATCCATTGTTTTGGTCTTGTTTGAGCTTGTGTGTAAAAGAAGTTCAAGCATATTAAATTTGTGTTAATTGTATGCATTTTGTGTTAAAGCAACAAGAAATGTGTTAATAGTATAGCTTACACAGACGGATGTAGTGCTAACTGTGTTAAGAGTTTTGGAAAATTGTTAAATGTATTGAAAAAACTGTCATAGCGATTGTAAAAAACTGTAATCATGCATCGCCCGAGTGTATTTGACCGGCATAAAATCGGAATATGTCAGACTGACCGGCCAGTCGCCGGTAATGGCCGATCACGTGATAATCGGCCAATTCCGTAGCCTGGTTAAAACCAGACCATTCTCAGTTGTAACTGAGTTAAGGTCTGGCAAAGCGTCATAGACAAATCATTTCCAGAGGGGCGTCACCAGCGGACGTCGCGGATAGACCTAAAACCAAACAGAGCGATGAAGGAGATGACGTATGCAGAGCGGTGGAGAAACATCTCTGAGTGTTGTTCTTTGCTCGGTTTTTAACAAAAAGGAAACGTTCAAATCGCTTAAAACAGACGCGATAGCTGATTCGAACGAGTGATGTTCGAGGGCGGCATCCATCTTTGTAATGTAGGCTACAAAATCTGCTTCAAAATCCCAGCGCTGTCGTCATCGTGTAAAGCCCGCCCCAACGTTTCTGATTGGTGCAGCGATTTCGACGGATTGGAAATGGGTTTGAATGAGCTCTTTGCCAGACTAACTTTCAGAGCAAATCTAAATTTGGAAGTTTTCTGGGTTTTCCCAGGCTACCAATTCCGGTCACCAGCCGATCAATCGGTCCATCTCTAGTGTAAACACTAAACTGCCAATAATGTAAGCCAATGGGAGACCACAGACGATTGCCATTCACTCTATTGTAGCCTATTAGTAGAAAGCATGCATTGTATTGTACTAGCATCTATTGCTGAGGAAGACTCTACAAGTCTCTAAATGACTGGACTGAAGAAGGACACGATTCACTAGGATGCAGCCTTCAGTTTGAGAAGCACTCTGTGACTCTTACCATTCGGCTCCCGTAAAAGTATTGTAATAAGAAATATTTAAAAAATCTAAATGATTATGTGAGTTAATGAAATGAACTGAGCTTTGTGAGGCTTGAAATCACTGAGGTGTTCACATAACATGCAGTCAGATTGCAACCTTTAAACACTAAAGACATTTTTCTTGTAGTTACGACTTTGAAGACTTTATTTTTGAAAAACCCTTTTGTATTCAGAGGTGTCACGTATTCAGTCACCACACCAACTCTGTCACCTCTACCGCACTACACTTCCCAGCATCAGAATCAGAATCAGAAAGAGCTTTATTGCCAAGTGTGCTTGCACACACAAGGAATTTGTTTTTGGTACTGAGGCTTCCAGTGGACATATACAAATACAAATACAACAAGAAACATAATACTACAAATTATAAGAAATAAAAATATAAATATATGAGAATAAAAGTATCACAGTTGGGTTTAGTCAGAATAGACATTTTCAGATTTAAAGATTATGAACATATTTACAGTGTTTTGAATATTATAAATAAATAAATCTACATATAAGTATCACCTGAGTTGTAGGGTATTTGCACTAAACAGTGGGAGTATTGCACTTAAGGCATATGCCTTGGGAGGAGTGTTAACTGTTCAGGAGGGAAATGGCCTGTGGGAAGAAACTGTTCCTGTGCCGAGATGTTCTTGTGGCCAGTGATCTGAGTCGCCGTCTTGACGGTAACAGTTCAAACAGGAGGTGTCCAGGGTGAGTGGAGTCTGTGATGATTTTACCTGCTCTCTTCCTCACTCTGGAAGAGTACAGGTCCTGGAGGGTTGGCAGGGGGGCACCAATGATCCTCTCCGCAGTCCGGACTGTCCGTTGTAGTCTCCTGATGTCTGATTTGGTAGCTGAACCAAACCAGACAGTGATGGAAGTGCATAAGACAGACTCAATGACGGCTGAGTAGAACTGAATCAGCAGCTCCTGTGGCAAGTTGAACTTCCTCAGCTGGCGAAGGAAGTACAGTCTCTGCTGGGCCTTTTTCACAATGGAGTCAATGTGATTGTCCCACTTCAGGTCCTGAGAGATGGAAGTGCCCAGGAACCTGAATGACTCCACTGCTTCCACAGTGCTGTTCATGATGGTGAGTGGGGGGAGTGCTGGGCTGTTCCTCCTGAAGTCCACGATCATTTCCACTGTTTTGAGCGTGTTCAGCTCAAGGTTGTTATAACTGCACCAGACAGCCAGCTGTTCAACCTCCAGTCTGTAAGCAGACTCGTCACCGTTTCGGATGAGACCGATGACAGTGGTGTCATCGGCAAATTTCAGGAGCTTGACAGAGGGGTCATTAGAAGTGCAGTCATTAGTGTACAGGGAGAGAACGCACCCTTGAGGGGCGCCAGTGCTGGTGGTGAGAGTCCTGGATGTGAGTTTCCCCAGTCTCACTCGCTGCTGCCGGTCCGTCAGGAAGCTGGTGATCCACTGACAGATCGAGGATGGTATGGAGAGCTGGGTCAGTTTGGCTGTGAGAAGACCAGGCATGATGGTATTGAAGGCCGAACTGAAGTCCACAAAGAGGATCCTTGCATAAGTCCCTGGTCTGTCGAGATGTTGCAGGATATAATGCAGTCCCATGTTGACTGCATCATCCACAGACCTGTTTTCTCTGTAAGCAAACTGAAAGGGATCCAGCGGCGGTCCAGTGATGTCCTTCAGGTGGGCCAGCACCAGTCTTTCAAACGACTTCATGACCACAGACGTGAGAGCGACAGGTCTGTAGTCATTAAGTCCAGTGATTTGGGTTTTTTTGGGGACAGGAATAATAGTGGAGCGTTTGAAGCAGCAGGGAACTTCACACTGCTCCAATGATCTATTGAAGATCTGCGTGAAGACCGGGGCCAATTGGTCAGCGCAGGCTTTTAAACAAGCAGATGAGATGCCATCTGGGCCTGAGGCTTTCCTAGTCTTCTGTTTTTTGAAGACTCGGCTCACGTCCTCCACACAGACCTCAAGCTCAGGTTGGATGGCAGGAGGGGGGAGTAATGTGAGTGCAGGAGGTGATGGTGAATGTGTGAAGTGCAGGTCAGAGCCGGTGTGTGGTGTGAATGAGGGCTTTTCAAACCTGCAATAAAATGAGTTTAAATCATCAGCCAGGTGTTGATTGTCCACAGGTCGGGGGGATGGTGACTTGTAGTTGGTGATGTTCCTCAGGCCATTCCAGACTGATGATGGGTCGTTGGATGAAAACAGTTTTTTCAGTTTATCAGAGTAGCTTCTTTTAGCAACTCTGATCTCCTTTGTCAGTCTGTTTCTGGCCTGGTTATAAAAGATTTTATCCCCACTTCTGTAGGCATCCTCTTTGGCATGACGAAGGTGTTTGAGTTTCCCAGTAAACCATGGTTTATCATTAGTAAATGATAAGAATGTCCTGGTAAGAATGCATGTATCCTCACAGAAACTTATATATGATGTTACAGTATCTGTGAGCTCATCCAGATCGTTGGTAGCAGCTTCAAAAACAGTCCAATCAGTGCAATCAAAGCAGGCCTGTAGATTCTGCTCTGCTTCATTAGTCCATCTTTTTACAGTCCTTATTACAGGTTTAGCTGATTTCAGTTTCTGCCTGTAGGTCGGTATGAGATGAACCAAACAGTGATCAGAGAGCCCCAAAGCTGCTCGTGAAACGGAGTGATACGCATCTTTTATTGTGGTGTAACAGTGGTCCAGTATATTACTGTCTCTGGTGGGACATGTAACGTGCTGTCTGTATTTTGGTAGTTCACGGGAAAGATTTGCTTTGTTAAAATCCCCAAGAATGATTAAAAGAGAGTCAGGATACCTTTGTTCTGTTTCAGCTATTTGTTCAGCCAGCTGTTGTAGCGCCGCGCTCACGCACGCGTCTGGAGGGATGTAAACATTCACGAGAATGAAAGAGGAAAACTCCCGAGGCGAGTACAAAGGTTTACAGTTTATGAAATGTGCCTCTAAATTAGGAGAGCACATCTTCTTTAGTGTTGTTACATCTGAACACCAACTTTCGTTAATGTAGAAACACAATCCACCACCTTTTGTTTTCCCCGTTAGCTCCACGATGCGATCAGCTCGGAACAGCTGGAAGCCCGGCAGATGTATTGCGTTGTCCGGTATGGCTTCACTCAGCCAGGTTTCAGTGAAGCACAGAGCAGCAGAGTTTAAAAAATCCTTGTTAGTGCGGGTGAGGAGAAGAAGTTCGTCCGTTTTGTTAGGAAGGGATCGGAGATTCGCGAGATGAATACTGGGGAGTGCAGTGCGCAGGCCGCGCTCGCGGAGTTTAACCAGCGCGCCGGCTCGCTTCCCGCGTTTGCGTCTGACTGCGCGTTTGAACAACAACGCTGCCCCTCCGACGAGAATGTCCTGCAAGACGTCCGAATAATCAAAAACTGTAGAAAAGTTATCTGGTGTGTTATCCCTCATGTTTCCCAACTGCACACCATCAGCCATCTCCTAATTACATCAGCACCTGCACCTCATCATCAGCACTTACTATAAAGAGACACTTATCCTGCACTCCCTTGTCTGGTCTTGTCGTTCCCTCAAAGAACACTTACCTGACTCCTTACCTGCACGATAACTACCAGAACGATTTGTCTTTAGTCATCTGCTTCCTTCATCCGTCTTCAGTCATCTGTCTCGATCTCCATTTCAAAACCTGCAACAGATAAAACCATTACTCATCCAGATATCCATCCTGAACACTATATTCATCAGTTCACCTGCTTCCATTGTTGCGATCACATACTTCTGCAAATAAACCTGTTGATTACTTTACCTGTGAATCCTTCTGTTTCATGACAATAGGCTATAAATAAAGCACTATATTCAATAATTCTAATTATTAATTTCATTAGATTATTGGACCCACTTGCATTGTTATACAGTTTACTGACAAAATGTTTTCACTGTCATGTTTAATATGAAAATATAATAAAAACACATTAACCTACGAAGAATGGGAAGTACATCTAAAAAATAGACAACAGGAAAAAGTCTTATTCTCTCTTACATTCAATTACTTCCAGCACATTTATCAAAGAGGAGACTTTATTAAACACTTTATATGAGAAAATTAATTTGAAGCTTTTCTGAAACCAGGGATAAGTAGTATTAACATATACGTTGTGTCAAAAATGGTGATTTATGACATGATTTATGGTTCTGAGTTGTGCTGCGCTTCTGATTTATGATGGGCGGCTGACAGGCTCCGGTATGTCTAGGCTGAGCGACGCCGTGTGACATCCTCCAGCGGTGACATCCTGGTTGGAGGTGTAAAAGAAAGGTGTCTGGCCCATGGCCTTCCGGGTTTATTGGCCGTCTACCTGCGCGATAGTTGTTATGACCGTGTGTATTCTGTCTGCTGGGGAGCCCCGGCATTCACACTTCGTCAAAGCTGCGGGTATAAATGTATGTTGAATGCGAACACAGTCACTGAAGCGCCGTGTCACGCGTCACGGTCGTGTCACGCGTCACGGTCCTCTGCAGTATTTTCCAAGCCAGATTGTGGGAAAACGTGAGTGCAAGAAGATGGAAGCCAGTCTTAACAGTAAGTGTTTTTTTTATTATTTAGTAACATTGTTAAGGAAGATTATTTATTTATATGAGTGTCGGTGTTCTATTGCGTTACTTAAGGTTTTATCTACCCGCTTCAGATGGTGATAGTTTGAGTCTCTTCGATCTTGTTGAGGAGATTAATTTCCTGAATCAAGCCAGCGGTATGTATAATTATGTTTAAATGTTGCATACGTTGTGTGTGTGTGTGTGTGTTGGATAATGTTTTGTTTTGTTTTCGCCAGGAGGCGTGGCTGCACATAGGCAACACAACGTAGGTGCCTCTTCACGAGAGAGCTCGGAAGCACTTGCGGACGGTAATGTTAAATGTTGTTACTCCCGTGTGTTTAAACAGTGTTGTGGATGTGTAAAAAATACCTTATCTTCTATGGGTTTTTGTTTTTACCAGGGGTGAAGCGGGTAACGATCAAGGCCTTAGTACATGCACCTCAACAATGTCGCGAGTCTGGTAACGTGGATGTTACGCCCCTCGGTAAGTGCTTTGTAATTCGGCTTTATCAAACATTATTATATACTGCTATGGTTTGTTGAATTTATTTTAAAACTTTAACATATATATATTTCCAGATGGTTTATCAAACGTTGTGAACAGTGTTGGTGCGTCTGAATGTGGGAATGATCTGGATAAGGGCTTAGCGGCAAAACCGAAAAATAGACTGAAACGTAAAGCGGCCGTATTGTTCCATGCGGACGCAAAAGCTTCTGCTGATGGGTCTTTGAGAGACGTGCCACAGACATCTGTACCGAAAAAGCCAAGACGATCAGCTGTTAAAAGTAAGTAACAAACAAAAGCTGTTGGATTGTTTTCTGTTCACACTAAATCAGAAAGATAAAGGTTTTTATTTGGATGAGATAGTGTGAGGTCGAATGTGTTTGGGGGTGTATAATGTGTCAATACGTTAGTTTAGAACTGTTGTTATCATACATCTGCATTAATTGTTAAAAAAAACATAAAACACAAACCCTAATATCTCTTAGAGTAGGCGTTTTATTTATAATTTTAGATGACGACAATGACGAACTGTGTGTAAAAAGTGTAGACATGTTGATTTTTTAGCCTGCTGCGCCATCTATAGGGGTGCACTAGTATTACAATGTCTGTTCCATAAATGTTAGCCTGGTCTTATTTGATTGTTTGTATATATATATATATATATATATATATATATGTTACGATGCAGCAAGGACGATGCAGAGAGTGAATCCAATAGCAAGCACTTTAATAATCCACCAAACCAGAAATCCAGGGTAAACTCAGAACAAGGCACACAAAACAAGGAACTAGGAAAACCACAACATCAAGCAACGACCGACAAACACCAACTGAAGAACAAGGGTATAAATACACAGACAAACAAGCTTAACAAGATAACAAGGGGGCGTGGCTAATCAGAAACACCTGGGGAGACTAATCAACAGAACGGGGAACAGCAAAACATGTAAAGACAGAGAAACACATGACAGACAAGAAAAAGGAACAAAACAAAACACCCACACCGTGACATAGCCCCCCCCTATGGGCGGCTCCCGACGCCCCTTGAGACAAAAAAAAAAAAACCCACTAAAGTTCAGGAGGGTGGTGAAGTGGAGGCGGTCCTGAGGGAGGGACGGAGGGCCAGGCTCGTGCAGGCGGCCAGGAAGGAGCAGGCGACCAGAACGGAGACGACCAAACGGGCGGCCAGGGCATAGACGACCCCTCGGGCGGCCAGGGCGGTGAAGACCCCTCGGGCGGCCAGGGCGGAGAAGACAGTCCATCGGACGGCCAGGGCGGAGACGACCCCTCGGGCGGCCAGGGCGGAGAAGACCCCTCAGGCGGCCAGGGCGGAGACGACCCCGGCTCGGGAACTGCAGACACCGGTTCGGGAACCGCAGACACCGGCTCGGGAACAGCAGGCACACACACTGGCTCGGGAACAGCAAACACACACACTGGCTCGGGAACAGACAACAGACTCTGGCTCGGGAACAGACAACACAGACTCTGGCTCGGGAACAGCAGGCACACACACTGGCTCGGGAACAGCAGGCACACACACTGGTTGGGGAACAGGCAACACACACACTGGCTCGGGAACAGGCAACACACACACTGGCTCGGGAACAGGCAACACACACTCCGGCTCGGGGACAGACCACACAGACTCCGGCTCGGGAACAGACAACACACTCACTGGTTGGGGAACAGGCAACACACACACTGGCTCGGGAACAGGCAACACACACACTGGCTCGGGAACAGGCAACACACACACTGGCTCCGGCTCGGGGACAGACCACACAGACTCTGGCTCGGGAACAGACAACACACTCACTGGTTGGGGAACAGGCAACACACACACTGGCTCGGGAACAGGCAACACACACACTGGTTCGGGGACAGACCACACAGACTCTGGCTCGGGGACAGACAACACACTCACTAGTTGGGGAACAGACAACACACACACTGGCTCGGGAACAGACATCACACACACTGGCTCGGGAACAGGCAACACACACACTGGCTCGGGAACAGGCAACACACACACTGGCTCGGGAACAGGCAACACACACACTGGTTGGGGAACAGGCAACACACACACTGGTTGGGGAACAGGCAACACACACACTGGTTGGGGAACAGGCGGAACAGACTCTGGCTCGGGAACAGGAACAGACTCTGGCTCGGGAACAGGAACAGACTCTGGCTCGGGAACAGGAACAGACTCTGGCTCGGGAACAGGAACAGACTCTGGCTCGGGAACAGGAACAGACTCTGGCTCGGGAACAGGAACAGACTCTGGCTCGGGAACAGGAACAGACTCTGGCTCGGGAACAGGAACAGACTCTGGCTCGGGAACAGGAACAGACTCTGGCTCGGGAACAGGAACAGACTCTGGCTCGGGAACAGGAACAGACTCTGGCTCGGGAACAGGAACAGACTCTGGCTCGGGAACAGGAACAGACTCTGGCTCGGGAACAGGAACAGACTCTGGGCCGGCCATCTTGTCCGTAGACACTGGCTCGGAGGTTGCCATCTTGTCCGTAGACACTGGCTCGGAGGCGGCCATCTTGTCATTAGACACTGGCTCGGAGGCGGCCAGCTTGTCCGTAGACACTGGCTCGAAGGCGGCCAGCTTGTCCGTAGACACTGGCTCGAAGGCGGCCATCTTGTCCGTAGACACTGGCTCGGAGGAAGTGACGTGAACAGTCTCTGGATCAGCACAAGTGACGTGAACAGTCTCTGATTCGGCCATCTTGTCCGTAGACACTGGCTCGGAGGAAGTGACGTGAACAGTCTCTGGATCAGCACAAGTGACGTGAACAGTCTCTGGTTCGGCCATCTTGTCCGTAGACACTGGCTCGGAGGTAGTGACGTGAACAGTCTCTGGATCAGCAGAAGTGACGTGAACAGTCTCTGGTTCGGCCATCTTGTCCGTAGACACTGGCTCGGAGGAAGTGACGTGAACAGTCTCTGGATCGGCCATCTTGTCCGTAGACACTGGCTCAAAGGCGGCCATCTTGTCCGTAGACACTGGCTCGAAGGTGGCCATCTTGTCCGTAGACACTGGCTCGGAGGAAGTGACGTGAACCGACTCTGGATCGGCCATCTTGTCTGTAGACACTGGCTCTGTAGAAGTGATGTGAAGCGTCTCTGGCTCGGAGGAAGTGACATGAACAGTCTCTGGATCGGCAGACGTGACTTGAACAGTCTCTGGATCGGCAGACGTGACTTGAACAGTCTCTGGATCGGCAGACGTGACTTGAACAGTCTCTGGATCGGCAGACGTGACTTGAACAGTCTCTGGATCGGCAGACGTGACTTGAACAGTCTCTGGATCGGCAGACGTGACTTGAACAGTCTCTGGATCGGCAGACGTGACTTGAACAGTCTCTGGATCGGCAGACGTGACTTGAACAGTCTCTGGATCGGCAGACGTGACTTGAACAGTCTCTGGATCGGCAGACGTGACTTGAACAGTCTCTGGATCGGCAGACGTGACTTGAACAGTCTCTGGATCGGCAGACGTGACTTAAACAGTCTCTGGATCGGCAGACGTGACTTGAACAGTCTCTGGTTCGGACAGGACCAGCGGCGAGGACTCTGGGCTGACAGGAAATACGGTGGAGACTTCCAGGCATTGCGGGAAGCAGGAAGTCCTCTTCCTCCTCCGTCTCCGAGAGCGAGAGGGCGCTGGACTGGACGGAACCAGCGGTGAGGGCGCTGTGCTGGACGGGACCAGCGGTGAGGGCGCTGTGCTGGACGGGACCAGCGGTGAGGGCGCTGTGCTGGACGGGATCAGCGGTGAGGGCGCTGTGCTGGACGGGACCAGCCGTGAGGGCGCTGTGCTGGACGGGACCAGCCGTGAGGGCGCTGTGCTGGACGGGACCAGCCGTGAGGGCGCTGTGCTGGACGGGACCAGCTGTGAGGGCGCTGTGCTGGACGGGACCAGCCGTGAGGGCGCTGTGCTGGACGGGACCAGCCGTGAGGGCGCTGTGCTGGACGGGACCAGCGGTGAGGGCTCTGGCTGGACGTGGCTGACGTGAAGCTCTGGCTGGACGTGGCTGACGTGAAGCTCTGGCTGGACGTGGCTGACGTGAAGCTTTGGCTGGACGTACTCTGGGATGAAGCTCTCTTCACAAACGGAGAGCGCCTCTCTCCAGTTCAGACCGGATAAATCGGGGAGCTCCCTCGGGTTGACCTCCTTAGCCCCCAGCCGGTAACATACTTTGATCGCCTCGTCACCCAGGGAGCAGGAGGCAGCAAGTGAAGGAAACCCCCAGGTGTACTGGAATAAATCTTGGCTATTCAGGGCCAAGGCCGCGATTTGTCCAGCGAACTCCCGGAACATGCTGGGGAGATCAGACGAGATCCGTGCTGCTGGATTCATTTGGTCGGTCGTTCTGTTACGATGCAGCAAGGACGAAGCAGAGAGTGAATCGAATAGCAAGCACAAATAATCCACCAAACCAGAAATCCAGGGTAAACTCAGAACAAGGCACACAAAACAAGGAACTAGGAAAACCACAACATCAAGCAACGATCGACAAACACCAACTGAAGAACAAGGGTATAAATACACAGACAAACAAGCTTAACAAGATAACAAGGGGGCGTGGCTAATCAGAAACACCTGGGGAGACTAATCAACAGAACGGGGAACAGCAAAACATGTAAAGACAGAGAAACACATGACAGACAAGAACAAGGAACAAAACAAAACACCCACACCGTGACAATATATATATAACACTACGTATTGTTTTTAAGGTTACAATAGTACCAGTCTGATTTTTATTTTATTTTTAGTCTTAGAAAATATAGTTATTATTAATATTACTGTTATTATTATAATATTAATACACATTTGTACTAACTTTTTGTTTTGCACCACTTTTCTACTTCTTAACAGAGGCGGTCGTAGTTCCCGATATAAATGATGTTCAGAGCTGGGGTGATGGTCTGATACAATCGTGGGACGACTGTGTATTTACAAACGACCCTAAAGAAACACTGCAGTCTGTACCATCCAGCGATCGTGTGGTGTCCGTGGAAGAATCCGACCCTGAACAGCTGCCTTCAAATCAGGAGGCTTACAAACGGGAATCACAACCCAATATAGACAATCAGCACATAGCCGGACTGATACAGGACTCTGTCAAGACCGCATTGAATGCCTTCGAGGTACGTTTTGACAAACGCCTTAATGGCATTGAGAGACGTTTAGATGCTTATGAGTCAACACAACAACAACAGGGAATTTGGATTAAACAAGGCATAGCGGCGGAACGGTTGCATAGTGGCGCTATTCAAAAAGTAGCCAGAGAATAAGGCCTGACTACAGAATTGTTAAAGCAACTTGTGCTCATGCTTAAAAAGAAACTTGGGTGAGTTGACAACGTTTTATATATATATATATGTTTTTTTTTTGTTTTTTTTTTACATTTGTCAGACGCTGTGTGTAATTTTAGTCTGACTGTATAGTTGTTTGTTAGGTAGTTTTTCATTCTATCTTTTTCACTGTATGGACACAGGGTTTATTATCCATAATTTTAAGGTATGGCCACATGTGATTTAAATAAATAAAATAAAAGATCTGATTTAAAAATGCCTAAACGTTGTCGGGTGCCAGATGGTTTTGATTCGGGTCCGGTAGCTAGGTTTAGACGAAACGATGGTAGTGTGGTGCCCCTTGAACAGTGCAGTAACACAGAAACATTGCTATATTTAATACAGACTGTGGAGGATATGAATAGGTCTGAGTCTTCAACTGGTACGTTGGTAGAATTATTAAGCATCGTGAGATCAATGTCCGATGAGGATCCTGAACCCAATAATGATTTTGAACACGTTGTAAATACCCAACAAGCATGAGAGGTGTTAGAACCTCCTCCAGAACCAAATTCTGCATTTGATCATATTGTGTCTTTTCACCAGTCAGGAGAGGGTCCAGGTACCCAGACACAATGCACACTCAACCCTGATGCGCCCAATATGGGTCTCACAGATAGAGATATAGAATCACTTGTAACAGTGGGTGGTGATTTTAGCGGGTAAGATGTACTGCCACGAGCTCGGTTCAATGGTCTGGAAATCCACAGGCTTATAAATTTGCGAGAGATATCTTCGACAGATTTAGCAGCCTACACAGCGTTTTTACATGACACACTTTCTGAAATTGTGGAGTTTTACAGACTGTTAGGCGGAGACGGCTGTTTAATCAGCATCACGTTGAGGGGGTCGAGTTTGACATCAGATGTTAGTACACTTTTGACGGGTAGCAATGGTTATAGTGTAGATCTATTTATAAACGATCTTGAAAAAATAATGCAGAGCAACTCTGACGTCCAGTTTGATGAGAGATTGAATTTAAGACTGTCGATAGCGAGAAGTAAACACGGCGGTGTTTATCGAAAGATCCGTGATCTTGCCCACAATGAAGTGTTTACCAAAAACAGACTTAATCTGTTCTGTCCCACGAATATTTCAAACAATCTTTGTTTTGCAATCTGTCTGGCACATTTCCTAAATCCTCAGAAACCACACGTAGAGCTAGAGTCTGTAGCATCTTCAATACAGAAGTCAGCTGGCTATGGTGATCAATACAAAATAGCGTTTAATGACATCAGACGGTTTGAACAGATGCTGAACGTTAAAATAGTTGTCTTCTATCGGTCTGATACGGGTGTTTTGGAGAAGTATACAAACACAGACGATCCGCATCCTAAAACAGTATTTTTGTACCTGCATGACAATCATTATTTTATGATTAAAAATCTACGTGCATTTATTGGCACCCCATACGTGTGTGAGTTCTGCCACCGAGGATTCACCTGTAGGAGAGATCACAGATGTCGGTACATCTGCGACGTCTGTAATGACCCGGAATTTCATAAACAACACAAAAAGCCAAAACATTGCGGTGACTGCCTGCGCTACTGTAAGTCTGACTATTGTTTTGAGATGCATAAAAAAACAGTTCGAGGTATGCAATACGCGCAGTGCGATGTGACTAAATATTGTGGTAAATGTAATAGACGTTACCATGTCAGCGGTACTAAACCCAAACCCCATAAATGCCCTGCAGATCGTTGTGTGCACTGTGGTGAGAGTTTGGTTACCGATGGTGTGCATCAGTGTTTTATCCAACCAGTTAAGCCGGAGATGCCGAACGATCGTTACATTTTCTACGATTTTGAGGCCCGTTATGAAAATGGTAAACACGTAGCCAATTTTGTATGTGCTATCACGTTTAATGGCGAGGAATTCTTGGCTGAAGGGACCGATTGTGTGGATCGTCTCGTAAAAAAATTCAGACAACCATGTTACCTTAATTACACATGGATTGCGCACAACGCATCCGGATTTGATAATTTCATACTTTTGGAATACTTTACTAAGATGGGGATTGCTCCTAAAATCACAATGCAAGGCTGCAGGCTAATCTTAATGTATGACACAGCTTTCAAGCAACGTTTTATTGATTCGTACTCATTCATCCCCATGCGTCTGGCCAAGACACCCGTTGCGTTTAATTTGACTAATGCTGAGAAGGGTTATTTTCCGCACCACTTTAACCGCATTGAAAATGACAACTACATAGGCCCGTACCCTGACAAGAAATTTTACGGGTATGCGACAATGTCGAACCAAGACAGGGCATCGTTTAATGATTGGTACAATACCATATCTGACAAAGTGTTCGATTTTAAAAAAGAACTCGCGCTTTATGGTAAAAACGATGTCGTTTTGCTGAGGGAAGCTTGCATGAAGTACCGCGACGAATTCATTTTGTGTACAGGCCTTGATCCATTTAATTACACCACTTTGGCAGCAACATGTATGGACACGTATAAAACACACTACATCCCAAAAGACACAATAGCTCTGACACGTAACAATGCGTACACCAACCAGAACAAGACTTATTCAAACATCTCAATTGAATGGCTTGAGTTTGTCCGAAAATCGCGGTCCATAGATGTTCAACATGCCCTTAACAGCGGTGAGGCGTCATTTGGGAAATACTATGTGGACGGTTTCTATGACGACGGTGTTGTGAAAAAAGCATTCGAATTTCTCGGGTGTTTTTTTCATGGGTGCGAGTGCTGTTATAACTCCAATGATATAAACCCGTTATCAAAAGTGCCTTATGGTGTTCTGAGAAGACAATGTGATGACAAGATTGAAATTTTGGAGCGCGCGTACGGTCTTCAGGTCGAGGTGATTTGGGAATGTGATTGGGTCCGCGCCAAGCAGGCTGACGCAGCAGTGATGGATTTCATGTCCACTTACAAACACACTGAAAGATTGAAACCACGTGAAGCTCTATTCGGCGGCCGCACTAACGCGTTAAAACTGTACCACAAAGTTGTGGAGGGTGAGCGGATTAGGTATGTTGACTTTACATCACTATATCCCTACTGCCAGGCTCGAAAATGCTACCCCATCGGGCATCCTGAAATAATACACAAGGATTTTCAAAACCTTGAAGATTATTACGGGCTCGTCAAGGCAACAGTCCTTCCGCCACGGAAGTTGCTTCACCCCGTACTACCTTATAGGACCGGGGGCAAGTTAATGTTTCCGCTTTGTAGGACATGTGCTGAACATCAGAACCAGACACACCCTTGTGTGCATACTAATGAGGAAAGATCAATTCATGGGACCTGGGTTAGCATTGAATTGTTAAAAGCCGTTGAGAAGGGTTATGTAGTGACAAAAATCGATGAGGTCTGGCAATTTCCCCAAAGCTCTGAAACATTGTTTTGTGATTATGTTAAAACATTTTTACAGTTCAAACAGGAAAGTTCAGGTTATCCAAAAGACGTTGTGACCGACGCCGACAAAGAATCTTATGTTAGAGATTACTTTGAGAAAGAAGGGATTAAGCTGAATCTGGACAAGATTGAGTTTAATGCTGCACGCAGATCCATCATGAAACTACTTCTTAACTCTTTGTGGGGGAGGTTCAGTATGCGCGAACAGCTGCCGACAACCGAAATACTAACAGACCCTGAACAGTTTGCCCGATACATTTTTGGCACTGAGTATGACCTCAAGCATTTCTCATTTGTGTCAGACACTGTTGCGATCGTTCAGTGGTCTTACGCAGATGGAAAAGGCACCCAGCCTCGTGACATTAACGTATTTCTCTGGGCTTTTACAACAGCCCACGCACGGTTAGAGCTTTATGATCTTATGGATAGGTTGGGTGATAGACTGCTTTATTGCGATACAGATAGTGTTGTGTTCACGTCTAAAGAGGGTGAAAATGAGCCCCCACTGGGGCCATATCTTGGCGACCTTACTGATTAAGTTGGGGATGGAGACCACATAGTGGAATTTTCTTCAAGTTGGCCGAAAAGTTACGGGTACCGAACTGCTATGGGTAAGGTCTGTATGAAGGCCAAAGGCATCACACTGAATGCTGTAAACTCTGAGACCATTAGGTTAGACACATTAATTGGTCTTGTCGATCAATATGTGAGGGGGTGGGGTGACAGTAATCACATTCTCGCATACACCGACAGTATAGTGAGGAACAAAAAGCAGTTCACATTGCACAACAAGTCAATTGTGAAAAAATTTAAAGTTGTATACAACAAGCGTGTACTGCTACCCGACCTAACTACACTACCATATGGCTACTGACAACGTTTTTGGGCACCGGGGTGCGCTAGACCCTGATGGTTTTGATTTCAGATTACAACATCCATTTTCATGTGTGTTAAGTGGGCCCTCTAGCTCAGGAAAAACATTTTTTGTAAAAAAGTTGTTGGAAAATGCTAAAAGTGTAATTTCTAAAAAAATTGAAAACATTGTGTACATTTATGACTGCTGGCAACCTATGTATGATGAACTGTTGAAACTGTATGATATTAAATTTATTGATGGTATCCCGCAGACTCTGAATGATGATCGCTTGTTTCCCACCAAAAAGACGAATTTTGTGATATTGGATGATGTTATGAAAGATGCTAGCAGCAATTCAGAAGTTGAACGTTTGTTTACCAACTATGTGCACCACAGAAGCTTGAGTGCCATATATATTGTACAAAACTTATTTTTTCAAGGTAAATCCAGCAGGACTATCAGTTTGAACACTAATTATTTGGTATTGTTTAAAAACCCTAGAGACAATACCCAAATTAATGTGTTAGCGCGTCAGATGTACCCCAGGAACACAAAATACTTTATGGAGTGTTATGAAAATGCGACCAGCATCCCTTTCGGGTATCTATTGATTGACTTTAAAGCGAAAACGCCAGAACAGTACCGTCTCAGAACAGATATTCTGTCACAACATCCAGTTGTGTACATTCAGAAAAGAAAACATTGACAGAGAGATTTGAAAAAAAAAAATGTCTGCAAGACTTTTAAGAAACCTGCGTCTTTTAAAATTGTTATTAAAAGCCACGCCTAAACAAAGACGCGTTATTTTAGAGGCGGCCGCAGACGAGCTCATTGTGACATTGTGTGAAGTAGCTCTTAACGTAGTCCATGGTAATATTCCGCTAACACCACAACAATATCAGAAACTGAAAAGAAGAAGAAGTGAGATCAAAATTGTTGCAGATAAAAAGGTTGGAGTTAGACGCAAAAGACGGTTAATCAACCAACAAGGAGTATTTCTAATACCTTGTTAAGTGTCGCAATCCCGTTTATAACCAGTTTGGTTACATCTAAATAAGTTTGGTGATGGAGTATGCTGAGAAGATGTTTTTAGTCCCGCAACACCAGTTGGATAAGCTGAAATCCTCTAACACCCGTGAGTCTATACAACGGGTTGTGGAGAATGACCTGGACATGACTATAAGAAATATTTTGCACAGGTCTGATCTGGATCACCATGAAAAAGCTAAGATGTACACTGGTGTTTTGCAGAGGTTTTTAACACTCACTAGACAAGGGGATAGGGAATCCGCCACATTAACATTCAGTCTACCACAGCCTAGTAATGTTGAAAAAGAAGACCCACCCACAACAGGCCATGTGAGTGCCCATGACGATTTGGGTGATTTTGCAGGCGAGATTTTAAAGAATATTCCGCAGAGGAGTGTGAAAAATGTTCGTTACATTTTAGATAAAATGTCTCAAACTAAAGATGTTACTTCATGGACTGAGTCGGGAGAGTTTGTGTTTAAAGGCAGAAAAATCCCTGGTTCACACATGCTTGACTTAGTTAAATGCGTCACGGCTCCACAAAAGATTGCTGACGAGCGGAGACCTGGCGGGTGGCGCGAGTTTCTGGAGGCTTTTGCTAGTTTAAATCTGCCATACTCTGTGGTACCAAACCGCAATGTCAGACATGCAATTAACTCTTTCAAAACCAAATCGACCACGACTATATCAGGATCATCTAAGAGGAGTAAGAAACAGAAAGCGCTTCCAGGCACCCCGATACATTCAAAATATCCAGAAGACCTCGTATCCAATTCGCCCAATCTCGAGCAGAGTCAGTGGTTAAGTTTTTAATCTCACAGTTTGGATGTGTTGTGTTCTCATTTTCTCTCTTCTTTTTTTTTTTGAGAACTTATGATGTGATGTATATGTAATAAAAGAGGTATTAAAGAAACAAATTTGTGTTCTTTAGTTGTTTTTTATTAAAAATATTAAGCATGAGACATGAACATTTCACCCATTTGTACACACTGAACACATTTGAAAACATTTTCACTACATGGAGCTTGTTTTAGTTTTCTCACAAATGCTGACACCTTTTTGTCATTTTTAATAAAATTGTTGGTATACAATTTCAGCACATAATCATAATCAAATCCCTTTGCCATGTGGTAGAGAAAGACAATGCTGTCCACAGGTGTCTGATGAAAAATATTGGACTTGCACAGTCGAATGTAGTACTTGACTAGAGTTGAGCTTTAAAAAGTTTTTGATAATCGGCGGAAAACCATGATAATCTGGCTTATTACCGAAGCTGTCGAAAAAACATCATACACCATCCTCGTTTATGTAGATAGCCAACCAGTGTTCCCCTGGGAGTCCTGAAGGATGTGTATTGATCAAAACCATTGCTGGTAGTTTTCTTAAAGGGGTTTTTGGTAGATAGTCACATGGTAGAACTCCAAGAAAATAAGTATCACATGAAACCTTATCCATGACAGCCGTAAGCTGTACAGTGTTCATTTGAGTGTCTTAGTAGTAATCAACCAGGACCTGTCGGCGATTTGACACCTCAATCAAACTATCAAACAACGCATAAACAATTAAGTTAACCGTGCGTGGTAGTGCCTGTCTAAAACGGGCTTCTAGTCTAATATTGCCACTTTTGATAAGCGATACGTGCTGGCTACACTCCTCATCTGGTGCGAAATTGAACGCGTAGAGTGTATAGCCGTGCAGAAAATCCTCTCTATCGATACATAGAGGCTGGTTTTTATGATGCCTTCCAGAAGCCAGCGCTAACTGGTAAAACTCCCGCACTGCAGAACCATTTTCATATTCAGGTTGCAGGGGCTTCGCTGGGTACTGTTGCCCATCCAGATAAATGGCCAAAAATTCTAAATCATAGTTTTTAAACGCAAATGGGTTTTTATTATAGGCACCCACAAATGCATCATTATCAACCATAGCTAGAACCAGAGATTTCGGGAGAGTTCCTAAGAATAAGTTTTCTTGATTGCAGACACGTGAGCCTGCAGGTATTGAGAAGTTTTTCAGACACACTCTGTCGATGGGGTATTTGGCTGTGGTTGAGAGTAGGGCTTGTGCATGACCCAGTCTCACAGCAGGTGACACAGACACTTTTTTCACAAATAGCGATGCAGACAGGATGTTTAGTTTATAGGCTGTAGCGTTGCTCCTCATCAGGCAGAATTCATCTTTACCTCTAGTCATTCTAATTTTAAGATCTAATCCATTAAGTAATAGTTTTTCCTGAAAGAAGATATCACTGTGAACAGGTGCGAGTAGTTCGTCCACATTACTGGCATTGGTGAAGGCTGTTCTCTTTGTCAGACCGTGATTTCCCCCAGCAGGGTCAGCCACATCCATCTGACCAGCCGTGTCCTTGTAAAAGAGCCCTGCTGAGAAAAGCGTTTCAAGGGCATCTTTACCATAATTGGTGAGACATTCTATCATACAGCGGTATGGATATGTGCTAGAACTCTGTGATATAAGCCGATCTCCAAGCGATACATCCACTTGTGAAAAAATCGTAGCTCCAGGATAGTTAACAAGACCTACGGGATCTCCGTCTGCAATATCCGTCCCGTCAGCATTAGTGATTTTGAGGCGCAAAAAAACTAATGTGTTGTTTAGATCTATGTAATCCTCTCCATTCCCCGCAATAAAAAATTCCAACGGAGATGTGTCAGAAATCGCTGATAATGGCGGAACTTCTATATAAGTGTTTTTTTCAATTGCTGTTTGAGTTAGTGGTACAGTAAACAGATCCAGTTCAGTCTTTAAACACTCTTCTGACATGTTGTGTAGTAATGCCATGATTTAAAATATTGTTTTAACAGAGCTCCTTGATCTTTTTGATGCAGTACGCTTAGTTGTCTCCTTGCGCTTGCGTTTTACAACTGATGTTTTCTTGGGAGGTGGTTTTGTTTTCTTCGGCCTCTGGCCACTCCTCCGTATCCCCGGTGGCCTAGATGCTCTTTTGCGAGCCATTACCATTAGTCCGGAACCGTCTTGAGCATCATAGGTATTGTTAAAAGATCTTGATAACGTATTACTAACAAGGTCACTTATTTTATTTCATTTAAGATGCGGCTTGGCTATGCTAAATCCTCGTTTTAGTAGGGGTATAGCCATTCTAAAGAGGCCTCTAAAAAGGCCCCCCAAACCGGCCCCATACATAACTCCGCCTCCTGCGTACCCGGGGAGTCCGCTGCCTGCCTGATTCTGGTAATAGGCAACGTAACGCATAGGGTCAACATTGTGATTGTTGAAATATGCCATTTTAAACAAAGTGTTTTACAGGCCTGAAGTGAAGTTTAATGCACACTTTCCCGTAAGAAAATGGGACGTGTTGATTTTGATCGTCCTTCACTTCTATTACAATATCTGTGATGACTGATTTGTTGATAGACGCGTAGTGGGGTTTGTCGTATCGAACACTGACTGTGCTATTGTTGTCCCCGATTATTTGTACACACTCCAGGAGCGGCACAAAAGCATCACCCACGGATTGGTAGCGGATAATGTCCATGTAGATATAAAGAGTATAGAAACCACCGTGTATGTCCGCCTGATGCATTGCATATGTTACAATATCCTTTTCAAAATTAGTTTTTTCAGGATTTGTTTTTTGCAGTATACAATCTCCTATAGGGACGCCTGGTTTCAATCCTAAATAATGGCTAGTTTTCCATGGAAGGTCATTGAAATGTTAGGTTTTGCTTTCAGAAATACTTTGTTTTTTACACGGTCATAACCGAATACCCCCTGAGGCGCTACTAAATCATTTATCACACTAACTAGAGATGGGACATTGTCGTAATACCCTGTTTTTATTGGTATGCGTAGTTTCGATAAGCTGATCTTCTTCACATCTACACCATGGCGTATGCTATTAGTGTACTTTCCACCATCGGTCGTGGTGGGTCCGATGTTTATCTCGAAAACGGCGTCGTTGCTGTTAAAGGTGTACCAGCTTCTAGGATATTCAATTTGAACAAGCCCCACCTCCCATTCTCCTTTTATATTTATAAGGGTAGCCAGTCTTGTTCTATAATTAGAGATTTTATTATCAGGGTATACAGACAGCGATGCGTTGCAGGGTAATGTGATATAAAATCCACCCTCAGCCATGTCTGGTTTTTATACAACTGTATGCCTCCTGTGTGCGTGCATTGTTTTTATGGCTTCTGTACATCAACTAATTCTTTCTGGTCGATCCATGACGCAAACTTCACTGGCCATCCGAGCCACTGTACCAGCACTAATGTTTTGCGACCCTTCGTCTTCTTATCTAAAATTTTTTCAACTTTAAATGTCTTGTTTTTACTGACAAATATTTTTGTAATCACTCAATCTGTAAACAGGGGGTTCTCATGGGATACACTGTGATATAGTAAAATACTCTTGTGTGTAGTTTTCCTCATACCCTTTTGCAAACGGTCCTCTGACTTTAGAAATTCGAACCATGTCACCAATCTTGTATTTAAATACGGGCTTAACACTATGTGGTCTGGTAACACCATATAGGTTATGTAGCACCACAGACTCATTTTCTTTCCCCACATCAATCGGCCTCATCTTGATGCTTCTGTGATGGCTCGCATTGTATCCTTGTGTAATGTCTTGAAGTATGTCGATGTAACGTTTGGAGTTTGTGGCCGTTAAATATCTCCACATTCTACCTTTTAAGGTTCTATTAAACCGCTCGAAAACAAATGCCTTTAATTCTGTGGCTGTTGCGAAATGGGCTATATTGTATTTTTTTGTTACGTTTTGAAAATGTTTGTTAAAAAACTCCTTTCCTTTATCTGTCTGTAATTTCTGTGGTACACGTCCCTCTTTCAGTATGGATTCAAAAGCTTTAGAGACCTCTACACCACTCTTGTTTTTTAAAGCCCTTGTCCAGGCATATTTACTAAACAGATCGATGCATGTCAGCAAAAAATGTTTGTTGTCATTTACCGAGGCATATGCAGACAAATCGACTAGATCGGCCTGGAACTGCATGTCGATACCGTAGACAAAAACCCGATTCCTTTTGTATTTTAGTGGGGCAGTTCTGTTTAGTGTATATGCATCCTCGCCTGCGAGCCATTCTGAAACCTCTTTATCGGTTAAACGAACACCCGTTTCTTTTAAAACAGCTTCTTTTAAGCGTTTTTCCCCCCTAAAGAACCAGGGTTAGAAGGCGTGTAATAAGTCTTTTTCATTTCTTCCGACATGTTTCCACTTCACGCTACACAAAAGAATAACACAGATGGTTTAAGTAATTTAGGTTTTTATTTCTTAAAACAGTAAAAGGAAACAAAAGGTATCATACAGCATCAATGTAGTGTAAAAATTTTATACACATCACAAGTATAAAAGCTAAGGAGGAGAAGTTAGGGATGAAGCAGCGATAATACCCCGCCAACCCCAAGAACGCTCGTACCTGGGTCTTTGTTTCGGGTCTTGGGGCTGAGTGGATTGCCTCTACCTTTTTCTCTTGCGGTCGGATGAGACCCCTACCGACCTGGAAACCAAGGTACTTTGCGTCGAAAAGCGTGAGGTGGCATTTTCTTGGGTTAGCGGTGAGCCCAGCCTTCCGGAGCTCTGACAGCACCCTCCGCAGACGGTCCAGGTGGTCTTCCCAGGTCTCGGAGTGCACCACGACGTCATCGATGTAGGCGGCGGCGTAGGCCTGGTGGGGTCGTAGTAAAATGTCCATCATTCTCTGGAACGTGGCCGGTGCCCCGTGAAGGCCAAAGGGTAGGGTCCGGTACTGCCAGTGGCCGCTAGGGGTGGAAAAAGCAGTTTTAGGCTTTGCGTTTTCAGAGAGCGGTACCTGCCAGTAGCCCTTGGTAAGATCCAGTGTTGAGATGTACCGGGCCCTTCCCAACCGGTCCAGTAGCTCATCGACCCTAGGCATGGGGTAACCATCAAATTCAGAAACCTCGTTGAGGCGACGGAAGTCATTGCAAAAGCGGAGGCTGCCGTCAGGCTTCGGGACCATCACGATCGGGCTGGACCATGGGCTGCGTGAAGGTTCTATCACCTCTAACTTCAGCATTTGTTGTACTTCCTCCTCAATAGCCTGCCGACGGGCCTCAGGGACATGGTAGGGCCGCTGCCTAACGATGACTCCCGGAGGTGTGCGGATGTCGTGCTGCAGGACGGTGGTCTGCCCCGGGAAGAGAGAAGAATACGTCAGAGAACTGATCAATTAGGTGTTGCAGCTCCCCCTTCTGGGCCGCCGAAAGATGGGGGTTGACGTCTACCACCAAGGGGTCAGAGGTGGCGAGGGCGGCGAGCTGGTCTCTAGTCCCAACCCATTTTTTTAGGAGGTTGACGTGGTACAGCTGCTCGGCTCGTCTCCTTCCCGGCTGCTGCACACGGTAGGTAACCGGTCCAATTCTTTCTACCACCGTGTAGGGGCCCTGCCATGTGGCCAGGAATTTGCAGGCAGCGTTGGGGACTAGGACCATTACCTGATCTTCGGGCTGGAACTCTCGTGGTTGGGCGGCCCGGTTGTAGTGGCGCTGTTGGGCCTGCTGCGCCTTCACCATATGCTCCCTTACCAGTGGCATGACTCGATCGATTTTCTCCCTCATCTGTTTCACATGGTCCACCACGGAGCGATGGGCTGCAGGCTGTTGCTCCCAGGCTTCTTTTTTTACGTCCAGGAGGCCGCGGGGTTGTCGACCGAAAAGGAGCTCAAACGGGGTAAAGCCCGTTGAGGCCTGGGGAACTTCGCGGATTCCGAAAAAGGACATAGGGTATCATGAGGTCCCAGTCGCGTTTGTCCTCCGCGACCACCCGTCTCAGCATCTGCTTTAGGGTCTGGTTAAACCGTTCCACCAAGCCATCAGTCTGGGGATGGTAGACGGTCGACCTCAACTGTTTCACCCACAGCAGGCTGCAAAGGCTAGCCATTAGCCGGGACATAAAGGGGGTACCCTGGTCAGTCAGGATCTCTGCTGGGATGCCGACTCGGCTGGAGAGCAAGTAGAGCCCCTGATTGATGGCTTTGGCAGTGGCCTTTCTGAGGGGGACTGCTTCTGGATACCAGGTGGCGTAGTCGACGATCACCAGGATGTGTTCATGTCCCCGGGCAGACTTAGGGAGTGCCCCCACAAGGTCCATCCCGATGCGCTCGAAGGGCACCTCGATTATGGGCAGAGGAATCAACGGAGTGGGAGGTGGAGTCCTGGGTGACGTCACCTGACAGGTCGGGCAAGCCTGGCAGAAGCGCTTTACTTCGGCCTCCAAGCCTGGCCAGTGGAAGCGGTCGCGGATCCGCTGAACGGTGTTAGCGGCCCCCAGATATCCCGCCATGGGGTGTGAATGTGCGAGTTCTAGCACGGTCTCCGTCCTTGTGCGTGGCACGACTAACAACGCTTTCTCTTCTCCCCTTCGTTGAGCGACACAATAGAGCAGGCCATTCTGGACAATGAAGTGTGGGAAAGGATGGGGGCCAGGCTGAGCTTCTTTGCCCTCTATGACAGGGACTTGGGTCCAACAGTGTTTCAGCCTGTCATCCCCACGTTGTTCCTTGGCGAATGAGCCCCCTCGCGTCACCTGTTGGAACACATCATAAAAAGGGTTAGGATTTTGAGAGGGGGACTCACCGTCTCTTCCGCTGTCCGAGGCCAGGAGGACGGGGCTCTGACGAGGTCCCCGAGTCAGCCTCGGTCTTTGGCGGCTTCTTCTACGGCTGGCAGGCAGCGTCGAGGCAGCCAACAGGCGGTCAAACCCGGGCCAGTCTCTCCCAAGCAGAACGGGAACCGGCAGATCCTTCATCACTCCTACCTCCACCGGCCAGGTCCTGGAGCCAGCTGAGATGGTCACTCTGCGAGCTGGTACTTGTCGGGTATCCCCGTGGACACAGGTTATAGGGAGGAAGGCGGAAGACTCCGATCGGGGGGACAGAATGTTCGAGTGGACCAAGCTTACCGCACTGCCGGAATCCAGGATGGCCCGAACCGGCTTCCCGTTGATCCTGACGTCGGCTTCCGGGGCTCCAATTGATAGATTGTTATGAACAATGCAGCCCGCGAGCCAAGTTCGGGCCGGAGGTGTAGAGGCCGCCATTGGCATGGGCTCGTCCCGCGGTGAGGGAACCGCTGGCCTGTCTACTTGTCCCTGAGTGCTCTTTAGCGTGCGTTGCTCGAGGGTCAGCCTTCGAGGAAAGGGCGGTGCTCGCTCCGCAGCCTCTCGCTGTAGGGCAGCATCTGCCAGTTCGATGGCTTCGACAAGTTCCAGGGTGGTGGTTGGGTTTTTCATCCCGACCGCCTGTCGGTGTGAACGGGGAAGAGCACGAAGCAGACGGTCGATGACAACGCGTTCCGCCACTTGACTGGCCGTTGGATCCGCCTCCAGCAGCCAGTGCTGCGCGAACCGCGTGAGTTTAGTGGCCTGGGGACGGGCCGGTCGACGGGGCTTATACTCCCAATCATAGAAGTATTGAGCAGCGCATACTGGAGACAAACCCAGGCAGGCCAGAATTTCCCACTTTACTTCGTCGTAGCACTGGGCGGTGGCGGCGGGGAGAGAAAAGTATGTGCGCTGCGCTTCACCAGTTAGGAGAGGGGCCAATACCTGTGCCCAATCCTCGCGCTGCCAACCTTCAGTGGTGGCTGTGACCTCAAACATCTGTAGGTACGCTTCTATGTCATCGTGGGGGGTCATCTTTGGTAACAACTTGGCGGCTTGAGTTCAGGGGTCCGGCAGTGGGACGCGCTGAGCGGCATGCATTGCTGCGAATTCCCTCTCGCTCTCATCCTGGCGGGTGGCGAGATGCTCAACTATTCGTTGCTGGCGGATGCTAACCTCGGTGGGTCGGTTGAGAAGTTCCTCCATGTTGGGGTTGGATCACTCGCCTATGGCAGAACAAGGAGGACAAAAAAAAAAAAAAAAAAAAAAAACCAATGAGACGTGCAGGAGCTCGTTTGTTTGTGATTTTTTCCTTTTTTTTTTTTTTCTTCACACTCCTGCTCGCATTCTCCACCAAATGTCACGGGCTGAAGAATCACAAGACAAGGGGAGCTCATGCAAAGTGCCCAAGAGTGGATTTATTTACAACATGAAGAAAAAAACAAAGAAAAACCCGGTGAAGTGTGTTGCCTCTTCCTCGTAGCGCAGCGAGTCTGAGCTGTGCTTCTTGGAGGCTGAGCTGTGCTTCTTGGAGGCTGAGCTGTGCTTCTTGGAGGCTGAGCGGTCAACTGCTGCTTTCTGGAGAAAGATAGAGTACAGGCATTAACGTTCTGTCTCATGCAGAGATCTCTCTCCCTTTGACAAAGTCCATGTGGCTTATATAGCTGTTTGCTTGATGGGGCACGGCTGGGGCCGATCAGCCTGTGACGAGGGCATACAGGTGTTCCTCGTCTGTTTCCAGGGCGACGCTGATGAACCCTCTGGGTGCTCGTCACAACAGGCACAATATATCAGCTATTCTAATACAGCTGCCGCATTCAGTCATCAGGTCTAAAATTTTTCTGATAGTCACACAAATTGGTTCACCAGCATTAAAGCATAAACGCATCATATCTGTCCATTCATTTGACACAGTTCTTACAACAGACATTTGTTTCTTGAGGTTTGTAAAACGATTGGTATCAACAGCACATCTGTTTACAGTAACAGATACATTGGCACATTCATTAATAATCTTGTACAACAAGCCGGTCATCTCGCATCTAATACGTTGTTTAAGTAGACAGTTTGCCAGACCAGTTGCAAAACACGTATTCCCCATGGCTGTGTGGCTGTCAGGCAACTTGGACAATACCTTTCCAGCTGTCCACAGCGTCATAGACAATTTGTTCGCTGCTGACGTCCACAACTTTCTCTCTGACTTCACAAAGCTTTTCCACAATGAATACTTCGTCACGCAGTTCATGTAAAATAGCCTCCACTGAACCTTGAATCCTCTGGGGGTGAACCCTCAACATAACGGTTCAATGCTTGAGCAACTATGTGCTTAAGGTCCGGTTTCACCAGATTACGTGTCAGTTCCTCAAAGTAGGCGTCAAAGAAATAGGGACCCGGTTCAAACAAGCAGGAGTGTCTAATCTGACTGGGGTGATCCACTTCACAACCCAAACATTTTTTTTCAGCTTTTTGTTGATGACATGTTCCAGAAGAACCACAACAGTCGCTTTTATGATTTTGAATCCGTCAGAGCGGATACAACTGTCTGTGTCATCGATTCCAGCAAAGGCCGCTGCTCCAGCTATTGCACCAGTGTTGCCGTATGGTGTTGTAAGGAAGGTCATGTTGTGATATCCAAGATCCATGCAGAATTTATCCAACCAACTGTTGTCGCAAGTTTGTGGGTGGGGCTCCAGCGGCGTAGCATTGTCATCAGGCATCGCCGGGGCTGCCTCAGGGTTGTTGGTGTAGCAGTAGACTGTTGTAGATTCTTGAGACATGGTGAATGAATGTAGCAGTTGTACCGACCTGCAGGCGTTTTTAATGGCTGTAATATGTGGGTGGGTTTAAGAGGCGGTCTTCAGCGCTGGTAACGCCCTGCTCAGGGTGAAACAATTTAATCTTTACAGAACTGTAACGGTCATACATGTCGCACCATCTAAACATCTTGTCAATGCATGTAAATACGTTGTCAAGCATACGAACATCTTTCCACTGAAACAAAAATTTCATGTCGTAGCACGAGTGATGCTCAGATTCACGAATAGGCCACGCACGTTCGCAGAGCTTTGTCTTGTCGTTGCAGCAAAAAATATAAACGCAATCGTCTGGTAACTTTTTACTATGGTCTCCGACCACATGAAATCTTGTGTCAGGAATTGAGCCATCCCACTCAGCAACGTACAACGGATCATCACCACAGTCGTTCAAATCTCTCCAAACGTATTTGAAAAACAGCAACCAGTCTTTGTTGTGGAAAATCGCACATGGGGTCTGCGATGTAAAATCGTCTCCAACATCTGCTGTGTAGAGTTTCACAGTACGCATCACCTTGTCAAACGCATATCTCACCACACGACCACCACACATTGAGAAATCCCGTTTCACAAGAGCAGTGTCCTCATGAAGAAACTTTGTCAAGCTAACATTTTGCTTTTTCCTTGGCGCAAAAGTTAGATCTTCTCTCATTTCAACAGGTCCTCTTGTTGGCGAAATACACATAACCTTTCTAGGGGTTTTAGGAGTTCTCGGAGCAGCCATTGTATCTGGAAAGTTGTAGAATGTCTTCTGTGTTCAACAGTGTATCCCCTAACCTTATTTATAACATCATATTCAAGATGTAGTGACGTAGGTGTGAAAAGGCATACCCTTAAGGAACACACCATAAAAAACTTCAATGGCAATTTGTGAGGTGTGAGTTCATTAAATCAGTCGTAAAAGCCAATCAAAAGTCTAATTTAAAATCTGTTTGATCTGTTTTTGTCTTTTACACCTCCGACCAGGATGTTACCGCTGGAGGATGTCACACGGCGTCGCTCAGCCTAGACATACCGGAGCCTGTCAGCCGCCCATCATAAATCAGAAGCGCAGCACAACTCAGAACCATAAATCATGTCATAAATCACCATTTTTGACACAACGTATATGTTAATACTACTGGGATAGAATAAGGCGTAAATAATGGGATTAATGGTGGAGTTCAGGAAGAAAAATATTTGTGACATCTCTGACATAAATTAAGTCAGCATGGTCATATGAAATCACTAAAGAACAGATATAATATGGCATTAAACACAGGAGAAACACAATAACCAGAATCCCGAGAGCTATTTTCTCTGAGTAAAAAAAAGGAGAATGTAAAGCCAGAAACCGATCAATTGCTATTAGAGCCACAGTGTGAACAGACACGCTTGTTGCTTGAAAAGTCACAAAATTGAAAACCGAGCACATCTCTTGTCCAGAAATCCAACATGACTCAATGAGTCATAACAAATGAAGCGGCATCACAAAAACTCCGACCAGCAGATCAGACGCAGCTAAAGAGAGGATGAGGATGTTAGCAGGAGTGTGGAGCTGCTTGAAGTGACTAACAGAGATGATGACCAGCAGGTTTCCACACACGGTCAGAAGAGCCACAGCTGCTGCGGACACATTCAGAATCACATAGACAGAAAGAAACAGATCTCTCTGGACAGGAATATATCAAATATATATCAGTTTGGTTCACTACTGTAAAATTCATTCTGAAGTACTTGGAAGAAACACTTAAACATAGTGCTGTTCCCTGTGACTTCTCTCATATGCAAGGATTCATGGATTCTGATTTCATCATCTGAAAATGCTGATACAGTTTACATTGACTTCTGGAGGATCCATAAATACGTTCTACAATCTATGCTGCCCTTAATACACTTGACATGTTGAATCTTTCCAAGACTGGCAGCATCAAGGGAGAAGAACATACAGATCAACTGATTTTGTTCATCTAGAGGAAAATAGATGAAGAGTGTCATATAGAACTCATTCAAAGACATACACTGTTAGACTTTTCTGTAATTTCTACAGTTATTTACCTTAAATCACCCAGTATTATACTGCTTCTCTTTACAGTAAATAACTGCATTATTATTATATTCCCATTGCATCATGGGAGTTTTCTGTGACGTCAAACACCACATACAGAGACTTACTGTATTTTTAAAATTTGCAGTATACTACTGTATTTAACGTAACGGTCTCTCTGACTGGCACCATTCCATCGTGCTTTTTATTTCCTAATTTTTGCCTTACACCGCGTGTCTACGTTATAACTGTCAGAGGCTTTCTATATTGGACACATTGAAGCGACTGGACCATTACTGCAAAATGCAAACCTGTTTGTCCCTTGTCAGAAATAGCGCGAGATCTTGAACTCGGAGTACCGTAGGCCTACGTCAGAAATATAACAGCGCATCACTATACACTGTCTGGGATTTGTCGTGTAGCGCCGGAGCATCCAGTGTAGCCTAATGTCACTGGGTTCTGACTGTCTTTTGTTGGACCGCGCCGTTCGTGTCTGGCCCGGGGAAGAGACGGAATTCACTTCACCGAGAGAGAGACCAATTCAATTCAATTCAATTCAAATTTATTTGTATAGCGCTTTTCACAATAAATATTGTTTCAAAGCAGCTTTACAGAAAGTGCATTTCAGAAATGTACGTAAAAAATACAGTTAGTTAATCAATACAGTTAGTTAATCATCATGTATTAATTTAGGGCATAACATATCGCCGGCGTTGAGTCGTCTCTTCACAGGCGTCGAGTCGTCTCATCGCAGGCAGTAGTTAATATACTATACCTTGTGTCAAGATGATTTATGACCTTATGATTGACAGGTGGGCGGTGCTAACCTTTGACCTTCCGGAGGATGTTCCGGAGGCTCCTTTGATGTAGGGATTAACCTTTGACCTATCGATCAATCAAGTTGACAGGTGGGGGGGGGGTAACCTTTGACCTTCCGTGGTCCTCCGGAGGTCCTTTGATGTAGGGATTAACCTTTGACCTATCGATCGATCAAGTTGACAGTTGTCTTTGCCCTATTGACCTTTGTATTATACGTCAAGTTGCCAGTTGTTAGGGTTGATCTGGGTTTGACAGTTGTCTTTGATCCGTATTATGATGGATGATTTTGCCATTTAGTTTTACCCCTATTGAGCCCCGGGGACTTTTTGCTTTGGGAAATTCCCTCCACGCCAGCTGTGTCGGGGTTAGTGAGAAAATAATTTTTCTAATGTTACATATAGATTAGAGTTATCTTTTCAAAACAAAAATAAAATCATCTTACCGTTTCAGAGTTGAGGATCTTTTGAAAAAGTTGAAAAGAGTTCCTCTTTTGGAAAGAGTGCCTTTTGCATCTGACAGTCTCTGCGCTAAGTGTGTGCATCTGTCTGTGAGTGTGTGAGACGTCACCCTATTCCTGCTGGGGAGTGAAAGTGAGAAAATATCTCACACTAAGTAGAGTTGAAAAACATTCATTCCTTTAAAATAAATAAAAATCATTTTACCTTTTCAGAGTACTGAAGAATTGGGTTAAAGTTGAAAAGTGTTCCTCTTTTGGAAAGAGTGCCTTTTGCATTTTGACAGTCTTTGAGCTAAATGTGTGTGACACCTGATATCCTGGCATTCCTGAGCACGCTATATAAATGGGGATAGTGAGAAAAAGAGATTTTTCCAATAATGGCACATATCTTACACTAACGTTGAAAAGCACTGATCTTTAAAATTATATAAATGAAATGGTTAATAAAATATCTTTTCAAAACAAAAAATAAATACATTTTCACCTGGGTTGAAGAAGTAAATCTACCGCCATGTGTCTGGCCTCGTGGGTATAAGGGTTTGATTTAATGGAAGTTGTGAAGGTTTTATGTTTGAACTTTGACACGGGGCTTCACAGGATCTCCCTCCATATTCCAGAGGAGAGGGGATTGCTGAGGACGGTGAAAGTGAGAAAATATCTCACACTAACTAAAGTTGAAACACATTCTGTTCTTTAAAAGTATATAAATGAAATATTTGTAAAATTTACATTTAGTCATTCACAAATATTTGACACTGACTCAAGTTGAAAAAACCATGCTGTTCAATTAAAAGTATATAAATTAAACAAAAATAAAATCATCTTACTGTTTCACCATGGCTGAAAAAAAACCCACAAGTGTTTCCCCTGAAGTCTTTTCTCTCTGTCACACCAGCGTGTGGCTGGCCTGGTATCTGTTTTTGTGACACGTTCCTGAGCCCATTGAGAAATATTTTACACAACAGTTGAAAAAGCATTGTGTTCCTTTAAAAGTGTATAAATTAAAATATATCATATATAAAATAAATAGTTTTACTAATTTAACTAAAGTTGAAAAGCATGTTGTTAATTTAAAATCTTACTAAATTACTGAAGTTGAAAAGCATTCTGTTCATTTAAAATAAATATTTTACAAATTTACTGTACCAATTACGTTAGATTTAGATAAAAATAAAATCATCTTACATTTTCACCAGGGTTGAAGTAGCTCCTATCACATAGCTGTCCATATAAGGTATGAATGTATTTACAAAGATGCAATAAGTTTTGATACAAAATATCCCGGAGTGTTTTTTTCCCACACCGGCGTTTTGACAGTCCGTGATTCAGAGTGGAGGAGGAATGTGTGTGTGTGTGTGTGTGTGTGTGTGTGTGTGTGTGTGTGTTACATGATACCCTCCGCATTGCTGGGGACAGTGAGAAAAATAAAAGAAGATTTCAATTAAGTCTTAATAAAAACGTTGTAATACAGTCGTATCTTCTATTTATCTTTTGAATGATTTTGTTTAACGGTGACCTAAAGTATAATTTTATTAATATAGTCATAGCCATAATGATTTTTGTACTGTATCCCGTACACCTAAACACGACCATCACAGAAAACAGCATTTTTACATTGTTTTTACATACTGTTTTCCATAAATTAACTAATCTCCATATTTAAATTAAATGATTATAAATATAGAATAATAACAAGTATGTTACTAAAATGAATTTAAACGATTTAAACATAGTTTTAGCTAAATGAATTTTATATAAAAAAGTATATAAATATAAAAATACCTTACATTTTCATAGTGCCGAAGATGTAGTTCTTTATGCAATGATAAAAACAGTCCAAAGTCATAAACAAAGCCCTCCTGGTTCCTTCAGTGATAAACTACAGGGTGAAATGAATGCTTGAGCCCCAAGATGCAGGACAGATGAGCCTCTGGGGTACACTGTCACAGTAAAGTTAGTGTGCTTTCCAGAGTTTTATTCATACTAAATTCATTTAAAAGCATAATATTAAAAGTTTCAATTAGATCTTTTAAAATTAAAAGACTGTTTAAATCAAAGCTTTAACGTTTTATTAAAATTGTATCTTCTATTTATCTTCTTAGAAGACTTATGTGTGATATAAATGATTTTACATAAATTTAACCTAAGGTATTATTTTTACTAAACAGTTTAAAGCAATTTTAAAATTGTAAAGCAAAAACTGTACTTTGGTATCTTAGATCTTATACAAAAATATTTCAAACAGTATCGCAGCAATTTTACTCGTCTTAATTCAAAGCATGATCTTACTTTTTCTACGGTAGCTATGATCTAGTGAAACCCTTTACTGAGAATATACTATCGGTTATCTTCTCAAAATATATATGTAGAACTTTAAAATGTTAGCATTTGTTGATGCGACAGTTTGTCTGTTGGAACAGCCTTTGGGAGAGCTGATGATACTATAGCAGGAAACATGACCTTTGACCTCCTCCATTTTGGAGGCTTTAGTCCTTAAAGGTACGCTGTGTATGAATTTACCCCATCTAGCGGTGAAATTGTATTTTGCATTCAAACGAATAGTGCTCTCTAGCGCATCGCTTTTTCAAAAGTGTGTTGCAACTACGGTAACCGTTATGTGTCACGAAGCTACAGTACGACATGTCTTCCAATAGCACATCATCGAGTTTAACTATACATGTTCTACTGTTACGCTACCTATATAATAAATTAAACAATCAAGCAATGAAAAAAGTGTGTCATTTAGACCATAACATTGACTTACCTGTCGAGAAGAAAGCAGGACTTTGGAGTCCCTTTCAAAGTCTTTCTCCTTCATTAGCTCTATCCACCGGGGAAAAGCTAATATTTACCCTCGTTTTGAATTTGCCGGTCACGTTTCCTTTTAGATAAAATGTTTATGCTTTTTGGTTGCGAGGATTGCATTATGAAGTACCGCACAGTGCAGCCTTTCAAATTTGCCGGGGGACAAGCGCCTCTCACTGACCTCCTTGAACGAAAACGCGTTGAGGTAGGCTAGTGCTTTTTGTCCCTCTCTGCTATTATAGTTTTTCAAGATGGCGGAACGACATAGAAGTCTCCATGGACTTACCCGTCCCATGCAAATAAAGATAAGAAATTCTTCGCTTTCGAGGATAAGTCAGATCATTGGCAGAGCTAATTTTACACTAATGAGATCATATTTATGAATAAAGACATTGATTTTAGCTAATAGAATACTTTTTAAAAAACTACTGTAGCTTTAATTTCAGATGTGTAAATTACAAAACAGCATTTTTCAACCGAGTGAATCTACACGTGAGAGATCTTCAGAAGTCATAACTTCAGGGGTCAAGGGGTCTCCTGAGAATACATAATTTCCCTTAAAAACCATCGATTAAGTTTAACGACACTAGCTTGCAACGCTACCCCAAAAATCAAATACTGTATTAACCTTTTCAAAGGATAATCTAACTTTAAAGTTAGAATAAAACGTTCAAAACAAAACATATCTTCATACCTGTAGTGTTTGGACGCAAGGCCATTAACTGGTTCTTTTTGTTTTATACATTTACTTTGCTTATTTCTACAAATATCAGCCTGATAAATATGGAGTTATTACATGATGAACAAGATAATCATGCTACCAAATTTTTTTATTTCAGTTTTTTAAGAAAAAGCAATGTTTTAAAATACAACTAAACCATGATAACAGATAATTTTTGACAGACCTAGAAATGCATGTTGATTACCAAGTTTCAGGCATAGTGCAATTGTGCAATGTTCGAGAAAGCTAATATTGGTGTAATCTTTTGTGCGGTCTCACCCACAACGCAAAACTTTGTGTTGGCTGATCCAGGCATAGCTTTACTAAAAGAAAATAATATGCAAGTCATTATCAAACTTTAATTAAACCATATTTTATTTATTCATATTATGGTTTCATGCTGATTTAAAGTTTTTGTTTGTTTGTTATTAACCTTTTTATTTTTTACATCCAGCACAAATTAAAGAGATGTATGAGCTAATGGTGTTCCCTGAACCCAAATAATCAGATAATGCAATGTTCACAAGCGACAGTTAGATATTCTCCCGCTTAGTATGGGTGTAAATAGTTGTGCTTAAATGTTTGGGTTATTTTTACACAACAACATATTTTGTCACACCGTAGCGATATTTATATAACATATTTTGTCACACGCTTGTAAAGACTATGGCCTACCTTTAAAACATAATCTTTATACAGGAATCACTCGTGTCCAAAACATCCATGTAAGATTCAAAAGACCAAATCACTAAGAAAAGAGGATTGAAAAGCATCGTTTATAACAAATACACAAAAGTTTGCAAATGATGGTTTTATTACTATTCAGATAGCAGACGACACTGTTTCACATTTTGAATGTCGGACTGTATGTGTTTTAGGTAAAGACTTTGCTTGAGAGCCCTCAACAGTGTTTATAGGAATAAATGACCATTAATAATTTAAGCGATAGTATTTCTGTTTGATAACTAAATTGATACTTTGTTTAGTGTAACTTTCCCTCTATCTACGATGTGAAATCACACAAAGTATTAATGCAAAAAGTAAGGGGGTGTTGTGTTACACTTAAACTATTACAGCAGAATCACAACTGACTATTGCGCTGAGATAGGCGTATTCATTAAAGCTCGAGGCTGTTAAACAAAGTCCCGCACTACGGCTGATAAAATTGCACAAAAGTAAATTCTAGAGGCCAACTTGCTAAAAAAGTAAATACGGCACGAACCATTTAAAACAAATACAGAAGAGCCACTTGTAATCAGTTTTGAATGTTTGTAATTGACATTTTATATACTAGTCGATTACGCAGTTTACATATTGTTTTTGTACAGTTTGCAAAACCTATAGTCTACGAGCGTGGTCAAACATTTAGGAGTTTATGAAAAACATATCAAAAATTGAATTAAATTCTTCTATGCGACTGTTTAAGACTAAACCAATCAAATTTCTTTTAGAACATCTTTCTGCTATGTCTACGAAACATCGTCATGAAAGATGAGTATTGCTGTTTTTCTGTTACCTATAAAACTATTACGCTTCAAACTCGTCTAATTATTGCACTTTTCACAGCACGGTAATAGATACACAGTTATGTTGTGTATGTCGCTAAACAACTGTTAAGCTAATGAATTACCGCTGATAAGCGGTATTTTTGCGTGTAAGGTGGGATGATTCATTTTTTATTCCGTTCACATCAATACTTTGACACCAGAGTTTTAGGTCTGATCCAGAAAACAGACGGTAAGCACTAAGTTATGAAAACATGTGGTAAGCAGTTTTTGGCCTCATCATCAAAATGTTTTAACATATCGTAAATTTCAATTGTTTGATAAATTATCTAACGATTATACCTAACTATCAACAGTTATATGTGAAACGAGCTCAGTCACATTAGAGTTGGATTCTTGTTTATACTGAACATTTGAACCGCATGTTGAGGAGCTCTAGTGTTCTTAAATTGTTTACCGCGGTTTCATTTTAACAACACTATCGTAACACTTATCGTATCGCCGGGTGTGATTGTAATGTTTTGGATGGTGTTTTTCTTTACACTTTCCCCTGGATATCCGTTTCCTACAGTTACCGGTAATGTTAGTGAACTCTAGGTCTTCTCTTTGCTCATATTCGACAGTATTCACATGAATTGACTTGATTTAAACCATCATCTTCACTTGAGACATTATACCATTCTAGTTTTTAAATAGCGCTTAAATGTATATTTACCCCTTTATGCGGCTATAGAATACCGCACAAGGATCTCTGAAATATTTTTTGTGTATAACATCTATGTAGGTCGTGTAAAACATCTATCTGTTTTTAAAAATACACCAAAACAAAGAATGAAGACATCTTTGAGTGACCCTCAACATCTGTGCATACAACAAAACACAGTGCATCCGTGTACGATGATTTATCAGAAAATTACTTTTGTCGCTTTTTCTGAATAATCTCACCAAGTGCGGGTGCTTGATAACTATTGAACAACCCTGAATTCGGCTACTCAATAAAAAACTCAATACATTTGAATGCGCTAAAGGTCTATAACTGAACTTTAACATCTTAGTAGTTGGTAAAACTTCACTTAAACTCTGCTCAAAATAAAATACATCTTAGCTACTTTCTAAACGCTTGTTACAGAGCTTATTGCGACCCATCCATATGTTTTGAAATTTTAATGGAAAACATATGATGGATTTACTCAACTTTTTATGTCAACAGGTTCTACAGGGTAATGTCGCATTTAATTAACATTGTTTATTTCAGTAAACTTAAGTTTATTACATAAGATTAATTCAATGCCATTTCGTTGAATCAGGTTAACATTCTTAATTTAGTCCAAAACTATTAAGTTCAAATAATCCAATTGTTTCATTTATTTAGGGATTGTGTTCAACAACCTTTACAAATATATCTAATAAGATAACCTTTTACAAAATCTTTACTCGGTAAAGACTCTTATTGGTTTTGTCGCATCCAATGCATCCCCAAAGTAGTTGTTTTTATAATGATTAAAACCGTTTTAATTATTTTAGTATGGTCTACACTTTATGGTAAAACACTAACATATCAGAAACTCTTTTAAATATAAACATGAACAAGTCAACGATTTTTTTCTTGCTGTTAAAACACATAAATAACGTTTTATTTCAAATTGTACTGTTCCTAGTTTTCTATATTGCTATTTTAATTAAACTCATTTGTGTAATCTCGACTCAAATGGATAAGTAAAATGTTTGAAAAGTATTGAGTTGATTTAACTTCATTTACTAATTATTTTGGTCTACTTAACTGAAAAATGTTCTTTCAACATGACTATATTGAGTTAAGTCAGTTTAACGCAATGCATTGTGTTTGAATGAGAAAGCTAATACAACGGTGTTAAATGAAAATTATTTTTTAAGTAAACTGAACAGTATCGTAAAATAATTTTAGGCTAAATTCTCTCGGACGACATGCAGGACATGGTTATTTATGGCGTCCTGATGACGACCCCCAACCGTACACACCAGGGGTGCGAGGGCGGGCCCACAATCGCAGGGCTGATAAACTCTACACAGAGACCAGCCTCAGTTACCGCACACAAGCCGTATTTCCTAACCGCTGTGTATGCCGGTAACGCTGCTAAACCCCGTTTCGACGCTACGGACGGATGCTTCAACGACGTCGGATTCGAAATCGTAAAAAACTGCGGGGGTACTACAACATCTCATTGCGAGATTCCGGAAACTTTCACCATCAAACAGTTTCCTATTCGAAAAATCTAGAAACTTCTGAAATGGCGACTCAAAAGCTGACGGAGAACGACATGGTCCTTTTTATACCCTAATCAGGCAACGTATCTCAAGAGACACAACTCATAAAATCCAAAATATATCAAATTTTTTTTAAATTCTTTTGGATTTGTTTTATTTAAGTCCAGATGATATAAAAAATTTAATGAAATTATTTTTTTGCTTCTTTTAAAAGAGAAGATCTTTTTAAGATAGCTAAGAGTAGAATGAAAAAACATTCAAATGTATTTAAAGATATCTAAGCTTAAAAACTTTAAGAAATACAAACTTTGCCACTGTTTATTATGTGCCCAGTTTGGATTCTTCTCACTTGTACAATATACTTGGTTCTCAATACAAAAATGAAAACTCCATCACCAATCAATTATTAAAAAATACATAATGCCAAACAATACAACAGTTGTTACTGCAGTTTCTTCATGAGATATTCTTCATGCTTGAACAAAGCGTTGACCAGGTCCTTGGCAATGCTTTCACAATTCACACAGTCCAGCAGTTCCCTCACCTTCATCACACAGTCCAGCAGTTCCTTCATCTTCATCACACAGTCCAGCAGTTCCTTCATCTTCATCACACAGTCCAGCAGTTCCTTCATCTTCATCACACAGTCCAGCAGTTCCTTCATCTTCATCACACAGTCCAGCAGTTCCTTCATCTTCATCACACAGTCCAGCAGTTCCCTCATCTTCATCCAGCGTGTTGGATTCGCTCGCACATTTGCAACTGATTCATTGTGCAAGTCAAGATCGTCAATGATTGGATCAATGTTCTTCATTTTTCAACCAACTGACTGGTGTTTGCTTTCAGAAACCCTTGATGATCTGAGAATATAAAATTTTTAAAATTAAAACAGGAAAAGGAAAATGAAGGCAAAATGGGAAAGAATATAAAGATTGAATCTAACCTTGTATTGACCTGTTTCTCTTCTTTCCCAGTCGCCCCTTTTGGACAGTATTTGGCTTTGATAAAATCTGTAGTAAAATAAATAAGTGCCGTAAAATAAAAGGATATATTTACAATTCTGAATAATCCAGGAGCATGACACCAGATAAGATAAATTCATCATGGCTTATTCTACAAATCCTGATTCAATAGTACCAAAAATATTTCAAATTTGTACATGACGCTGTTAGATCAGAATGTAACTTTCCTTAAAATTGGTCCCAAATAGTTAACTCCGACTGCTTAATTAAGATTAATTTAATACATTACAGAGGTAAAACTGTTTTATTACACTTACAATTTGCCGGTACATTTGATTCGGCAGAAGTCATGTTGATCTCAAGGGAGGAGCCATGAGTTAAACCAGTTATGATAGGTGAAAACACATGGCCACCATCAGATGAAGAGATTTTGCCTGTTTACATAAAATATCTGTCAGTTCATTATACAGCCAATAGAGTACTTGCGCCCCTTTTTCACAGTCGCTGGTGTTTTTACTTCCAGAAAACGCCTGTTGCACTCTATAATGTTTCTCATTAAAAATAAATATAAACCACACTAACATGTTACTTGGATGCCCGATTGTCCTGCAGTGTTTGCTGTCTCTAGAGAGAGAGAGAAAAGGAAAGACCATGTTATTTTAAATGGAAAAAATCATGCAATCATCCTATAGGCAGTAACGCAGTGCATTCGAGTACAATGATGAAGTTTACAGTTCTTTGTCATTCAGGGGAGCATAATATCATAAATATAGAACCATCTGAAAGAAGACGCTTGACGGTGCCCAGCGTCAGAATCTATAACTAAATTATGAGAATGTGTATTGTGAAAAACGCTAGGCTATATAAATAGCTTTGACTTAACTTTTATATATTTTGGTTATCACATTGTGCCATTTATAGCTTACATTTTAAACAATTTTATCATGCAAAGTGCTAAAAGTTAAAATCAAAGACAAAGTAAAAGAAGAATTAAAAAGTAGCCTACCAAAATTTAAAAAGTAATTGAAGAGGAATAAAATACAGATTAAATAATTAAATAGGCCTATGCGCATATAACCATGTCTGAATAAAATAATCTAAATAAGATTTAAAACTGAATAAAAACCAAAACATTTATTTTAAAGTCCTTTATGGAAATCCCGCAGCGGCCAACTACAGTAAACTGTGATTGGATTGGGGGGATTATATATATATATATATATACATATATATATATATATATATTTTTTTTTTCTGAATCATATATGACGTCAAAGACATTTGATATAGAACATATAACAATGTGTAAGAGCAACAATGCATGCTATAACAGCAATAGCATGTTTAAAACTCTAATGAATTATACCGTCTTTTCCTTATGTATAAACAATCTTTTAAATAAAACACCGTAGCAATGAATTATAAAGACAATACTTACTTTTAGACATATCTTTTGATGAGGTGGTAAGAGGAGTGTGGGTGCAAAAGTTTTTGGTCCAGAAATGATTTGTCTTGGCTATTCATAAAGAAGAGGCTGGGCAAAATACTCTTGGAAAACGTCAGAGCTGTGTGTCCACAATGTTCTTTATGAATGGAGTCCTCTCACAGCCGTAGCCATGAGGTCCACGGTAGGTCATCGTTAACATTTTTTATCACCTCTTGTTTTTTCAGGTTACACATGGCAATAAATTACTATAGCCGCTTAAGGACTAAGCTGTAAGCCTCCAAAATGGAGGAGGTCAAAGGCCATGTTTCCTGCTATAGTATCATCAGCTCTCCCAAAGGCTGTTCCAACAGACAAACTATCGCATCAACAAATGCTAACATTTTAAAGTTCTACATATATATTTTGAGAAGATAACCGATAGTATATTCTCAGTAAAGGGTTTCACTAGATCATAGCTACCGTAGAAAAAGTAAGATCATGCTTTGAATTAAGACGAGTAAAATTGCTGCGATACTGTTTGAAATATTTTTGTATAAGATCTAAGATACCAAAGTACAGTTTTTGCTTTACAATTTTAAAATTGCTTTAAACTGTTTAGTAAAAATAATACCTTAGGTTAAATTTATGTAAAATCATTTATATCACACATAAGTCTTCTAAGAAGATAAATAGAAGATACAATTTTAATAAAACGTTAAAGCTTTGATTTAAACAGTCTTTTAATTTTAAAAGATCTAATTTAAACTTTTAATATTATGCTTTTAAATGAATTTAGTATGAATAAAACTCTGGAAAGCACACTAACTTTACTGTGACAGTGTACCCCAGAGGCTCATCTGTCCTGCATCTTGGGGCTCAAGCATTCATTTAACCCTGTAGTTTATCACTGAAGGAACCAGGAGGGTTTTGTTTATGACTTTGGACTGTTTTTATCATTGCATAAAGAACTACATCTTCGGCACTATGAAAATGTAAGGTATTTTTATATTTATATACTTTTTTATATAAAATTCATTTAGCTAAAACTATGTTTAAATCGTTTAAATTCATTTTAGTAACATACTTGTTATTATTCTATATTTATAATCATTTAATTTAAATATGGAGATTAGTTAATTTATGGAAAACAGTATGTAAAAACAATGTAAAAATGCTGTTTTCTGTGATGGTCGTGTTTAGGTGTACGGGATACAGTACAAAAATCATTATGGCTATGACTATATTAATAAAATTATACTTTAGGTCACCGTTAAACAAAATCATTCAAAAGATAAATAGAAGATACGACTGTATTACAACGTTTTTATTAAGACTTAATTGAAATCTTCTTTTATTTTTCTCACTGTCCCCAGCAATGCGGAGGGTATCATGTAACACACACACACACACACACACACACACACACACACACACCCATTCCTCCTCCACTCTGAATCACAGAGTGTCAAAACGCCGGTGTGGGAGAAAAACACTCCGGGATATTTTGTATCAAAACTTATTGCATCTTTGTAAATACATTTATACCTTAGATGGACAATGATGTGTTGGGATTTACTTCTTCAATTCTCTGAAAATGTAAGATGATTTTCTTTATTTTGTGTTCATCTAAAACAAAACTAATTGGTGCACTGTGTTTCAGTAATTTAGAAAAGATGTTTATTTTTAAAATGAACGATATAAACATTTCATTTATATACTTTTGAAGAACAGAATGTTTTTCAACTTTTTCAACTGCTGTTAGTGTGTCATTATTAGAAAAACTCTGAAATATTATATTTGTAAATGTAAATTTTACAAATATTTCATTTATATACTTTTAAAGAACAGAATGTGTTTCAACTTTAGTTAGTGTGAGATATTTTCTCACTTTCACCGTCCTCAGCAATCCCCTCTCCTCTGGAATATGGAGGGAGATCCTGTGAAGCCCCGTGTCAAAGTTCAAACATAAAACCTTCACAACTTCCATTAAATCAAACCCTTATACCCACGAGGCCAGACACATGGCGGTAGATTTACTTCTTCAACCCAGGTGAA
Source organism: Gila orcuttii (assembly GCA_026230005.1). Lineage (NCBI taxonomy): Eukaryota > Metazoa > Chordata > Actinopteri > Cypriniformes > Leuciscidae > Gila > Gila orcuttii. The sequence goes on from JAPDVR010000012.1 coordinate 7,165,563, forward strand.
AATGTATTTATTTATTTTTGATTTGAAAAGATATTTTATTAACCATTTCATTTATATAATTTTAAAGATCAGTGCTTTTCAACGTTAGTGTAAGATATTTTCTCACTATCCCCATTTATATAGCGTACTCAGGAATGCCAGGATATCGGGTGTCACACACATTTAGCTCAAAGACTGTCAAAATGCAAAAGTTCCTCTTTCCAAAAGAGGAACTCTTTTCAACTTTAACCCAATTCTTCAGTACTCTGAAAAGGTAAGATGATTTTTATTTATTTTAAAGGAATGAATGTTTTTCAACTCTACTTAGTGTGAGATATTTTCTCACTTTCACTCCCCAGCAGGAATAGGGTGACGTCTCACACACTCACAGACAGACGCACACACTTAGCGCAGAGACTGTCAGATGCAAAAGGCACTCTTTCCAAAAGAGGAACTCTTTTCAACTTTTTCAAAAGATCCTCAACTCTGAAACGGTAAGATGATTTTATTTTTGTTTTGAAAAGATAACTCTAATCTATATGTAACATTAGAAAAATTATTTTCTCACTAACCCCGACACAGCTGGCGTGGAGGGAATTTCCCAAAGCAAAAAGTCCCCGGGGGTCAATAGGGGTAAAACTAAATGGCAAAATCATCCATCATAATACGGATCAAAGACAACTGTCAAACCCAGATCAACCCTAACAACTGGCAACTTGACGTATAATACAAAGGTCAATAGGGCAAAGACAACTGTCAACTTGATCGATCGATAGGTCAAAGGTTAATCCCTACATCAAAGGACCTCCGGAGGACCACGGAAGGTCAAAGGTTACCCCCTCCACCTGTCAACTTGATTGATCGATAGGTCAAAGGTTAATCCCTACATCAAAGGGGCCTCCGGAACATCCTCCGGAAGGTCAAAGGTTAGCCCCCCCCACCTGTCAACTTGATTGATCGATAGGTCAAAGGTTAATCCCTACATCAAAGGGGCCTCCGGAACATCCTCCGGAAGGTCAAAGGTTAGCACCGCCCACCTGTCAATCATAGGGTCATAAATCATCTTGACACAAGGTATAGTATATTAACTACTGCAGGCGTTTAGTCATCTCATCGCAGGTGTTGGGGACTCTGAAGTCTCCGTGAGAGGCTGGATACAGACTGTAGCTGAAGAACACTATTTACCTCGGGACTAGCGTCCCGAGATAACAGCAGAAAAGCAGATGGGAAATAATTAGCGTAGCTGCTGTTCATAAAATCTGATTCAACAGTAGTATAAGAGGCAAGCATTATGTGAATGCTTGGCTGAAGAGATGCGTCTTTAATCTAGTTTTGAACTGGGAGAGCGAGTCTGAGCATCGAATAATATCAGGAAGGCTATTCCAGAGTTTAGGAGCTAAATGCGAGAACGCCCTCCCTCCTTTAGTGGACTTAGATATCCTAGGAATGACCAGAAGCCTCGAATTTAGGGATCTTAAAGAACGCAATGGATTGTAGGGCAATAGAAGGTCCATTAAATATACAGGAGCTAGACCATTTAGGGCTTTATAGGTCAGTAATAGTACTTTGTAATTGATATGGAACTTAATAGGTAACCAGTGCAGAGATGATAAAATTGGTGTTATATGATCATATTTTCTTGACCTAGTAAGAACTCTAGCAGCTGCATTTTGCACTAACTGTAGCTTGTTTATTGAGGATGTAGGACAACCAGCTAATAAAGCGTTACAGTAATCTAGTCTTGAGGTCATGAATGCATGAACTAACTTTTCTGCATCAGAAACAGATAGCATGTTACGTAGCTTAGCAATATTTCTAAGGTGGAAAAAGGCTGTTCTTGTAACATATGATATATGGTTTTCGAAAGACAAGTTGCGGTCTAGTATAACACCCAGGTTCTTTACTGTAGTGGATAAAGTAACTGGACATCCTTCTAAATTAAAGTTGTATTGTACGAGGTTTTGTGGGTAGTTTTTTGGACCAATAAGTAATACCTCCGTTTTATCTGAATTTAATAGCAGGAAATTACACGTCATCCAGCATTCTATATCTTTAAGACACTCTGTCAATTTAGATAAGTTAGTGTTTTCATCTGGTCTTGATGAAATATATAATTGAGTGTCATCAGCATAACAGTGGAAATTAATTCCATGTTTTCTTATAATATTACCAAGTGGCAGCATATATATTGAGAATAGCAGAGGGCCTAACACCGATCCTTGCGGCACTCCATACTCTACTGACGTTATCTTCGATTTTTCACCATTTAAACAGACAAAATGGTAACGGTCTGATAAGTACGATTTAAACCAGCTTAATGCCTGTCCCTGAACACCAGTGTAGTTTTGTAGTCGATCCAAGAGTATTTTATGATCTATAGTGTCGAACGCAGATCGAGTAGAACTAACATTGAGATACAGCCTTGGTCAGAAGCTAAAAGTAAATCATTTGTAATTTTAACTAGCGCAGTTTCTGTGCTATGATGCGGTCTGAATCCTGACTGAAATTTTTCATAGATATCATTTTCTTGCAAGAAAGAGCACAATTGAGCGGACACAATTTTTTCTAGTATTTTAGATATAAATGGAAGATTTGAAATGGGTCTGTAATTTGCTAAGTTATTTTGATCTAATTGCGGTTTCTTAATAATAGGTTTTATTACTGCCAGCTTAAATATTTTTGGAACATGACCTAAAGATAAAGACGAGTTAATAATATTGAGAAGAGGCTCTTCCACTACAGGTAACAGTTCTTTCAGTAGTTTAGTGGGTATTGGATCTAATAAACATGTTGTTGGTTTCGCTGCAAAGATAAGTTTATTTAGCTCTTCCTGTCCTATAGTTGTAAAGCGGTGTAGTTGTTCTTGAGGGGCGATAATTGAGGCTGAATCATAAGACACCATAGAGGATTGTACATTTACAATTGTATTTCGGATGCTTTCTATTTTCTCATTGAAGTAATTCATAAAATCTTTACAACTATACTGTAACGGAATATTTTGCTCTGGTGATGTCTGTTTATTTGTTAGTCTAGCCACGGTGTTAAATAAAAACCTTGGATTATTTTAGTTATTTTCTATCAGTTTGCGGAGATGCTCAGCCCTGGCTGCTTTTAGAGCCTTTTTATAACGTGACATACTGTCTTTCCACGCGATTCTAAAGACCTCTAAATTAGTTTGTTTCCATTTACGCTCTAAGTTACGAGTTTCTCTCTTGATAACATGTGTAGTACTATTGTACCATGGTGCTTTAGTTTTCTCTCTAACCTTTTTTAATCTAATTGGTGCAACAATATCTAATGTACTATAGAAAATGGTGCTCAAACTACTAGTCATTTCCTCTAGTTCATCTGTTTGTTGGGGTTAACTGAGCAGCTGAGATAGATCAGGTAAGCTATTTGTGAATCTATCTATAGTGGTTGGAACGATTGTTCTGCCTGGTTGATAACGTGGCGCAACATGGCAAATTTCAGCAGTACGTAATATGCACGTTACCATACAATGATCAGTGAGGTTGTCACTTTGCGGTATAATATCTATATCGGTTGGATTGGTTCCATATGATATAATTAAATCTAGTGTATGATTTAGACGATGAGTGGGACCACTGACGTTTTGCTTGACCCCAAAGGAGTTTAATAAATCTGTAAACGCAGTCCCTAACGCATCATTTGTGTTATCTACGTGTATGTTAAAATCTCCAACAATTATTGCTTTATCGGCATTGACCAATAGATCTGAGAGAAAGTCTGCAAACTCTTTTAGGAAATCAGCATAGGGCCCTGGAGGTCTATATACGGTCGCCAAGGCTAGAGATAATAGGGATTTCTTTCTTACATCTAAGAGCGTAACATTTAGCACAAGTACTTCGAACGAATTAAACCTGTGACCTGTTTTCTGAGTAACATTAAGGATATCTCTATAGATTGTTGCAACACCGCCACCACGACCGATCGGACGGGGCTCATGCTTATAACAGTATCCTGGTGGAGTAGAATCATTTAGACCGAAATAATCATTTGGTTTAAGCCAGGTTTCAGTAAGGCACAGAACATCGAAATTATCTGTGACCATTTCATTTACAATAACCGCCTTAGGTGTGAGCGATCTAATGTTTAGAAGACCTAGTTTAAGAAATTATTTTTGTTCACTGATATTTAGATTTTCTGGTTTAATTACAATAAGATTTTTCCTAGATCCTACACTAGATTTATTGTTTGGCCTCACTAGACGAGGAATAGACACAGTTTCTATATCATGTTCTACACTACTTGTATCAATTAAGTTGGGACAGCATAGATTGTGATTTGGACTTTGACTTACTAGTCAGATGGTGTGTAACGTCTTGGAGATGTTGTCCGACAGAACAGGCGCTCCGATTCTGCTGGGGTGCAGGCCATCAGCACGGTAGAGCCTAGGTCGCTCCCAGAACAGATTCCAATTATTTACAGAGAGCAGTTTCTGTTCATTACACCATGACATTAACCATTCATTTAGAGCAAATAGTCTACTGAACCTTTCTTGTCCTAGTCGGTACGTGGGAAGCGGTCCAGACACGATGATCATTGCCTCAGGCGCTGTGCTGCGTACCGTCTCGATCAGGCTCCTGTAGTCCTTCTTCAGAACCTCCGTCTGCCGCAGCCGGATGTCGTTCGTTCCCGCGTGCAGCACCACAGCTCGTCACCGTTCAGGATCTCGGGAACATGTGCAGCGACATCTAGAACACGAGCACCACGGAAAGCAGTGAGTGCGCACATTACCCTTACCTGAGGTAGCGCGGACATGACGGACGATGGAACTGCCGATGATCACGGCGTCTTCACGTTCCGACTCGCGAAGAGGGGAGAAGCGGTTCCGGGTGGAGATCTCGAAGACCGGGAGGGGTGGAGAGGTTCTTGGTCTTGTCCTGGCTCGTGTCTTCCGCTGAGGGATCACCCAGGGTCCATGGCTTTGTGACCCGAAAGCAAGGTAAAAAAAACATTCTGTGTGTGTTGACAGGTTTGCACCCTAGTTTAACATTATACTTGGCAACATGGCAGTAACGAACTTTACCACGGTAAACTGCGCTAACGTTTCATTTTACAGACTTTGTTAGATTATTGAATTCAATTGTTAGATTATTGAATTGTTAAAATACGCCAAGGAGAAACGCTTAGTTTACATTAACATTAAATAAACTAAGGGACCGTTCGGTATTTATGGAAAGGGCCACCGGAGGAAAATAGGGGAGGGTCATGTCTTTTTATTCTTTGTTGAGTGGAGGGTCATTCAACTTTTTTTAGTCTAGGGGGAGGGTCACCCAACTTTGTATTCATGAATACAGCAACATTTCAAAGTGGCTTGTTTGGTGCATATTTTTTCCATGTAGCTTTATGTAGCTCTCTCGGTCTCGGTCCCCCATCGCTATCAGATGGGTCTGACCCAACAAAAATCCAGTTTGGCGCTGCCTAACAGTGCGCGCGCACTTCAGTACGCGCTCATAAAAAGTGCATAATGTACAGAACTCCAATTAAATGTTTACTCGGCATAGCTTTAAAGCACAAGCAAATAATGAACTTTTTGTGATTGCGAATAAGTGCAGTGTCCTCTAATTGTAACTCTACCGCGGCATTAACGTGATATGAATGTACGTTGAGTGTATTGACTATTGGGACTGAGGCGCCAGAACTGCAGCTGATAGAATGTGCGCTGTACGATATACCATATTTTAGTTTCCATTCTTATTGGGTTTCCACAACATAGTAGTAAATCTACTAAATTGCCACCATAACAGTGGAGTGTGATGTGTTAGACGTAGAGCTACCACATTTTTAAATTAGGCTACTATTAGAATTATTTGAAGTTAACATAGGCTAATACAATATGCAGACCTACACCAAAAAAATAGTTGAGTATAAATTCTTTAAAATTGGGCAATTCCAGCGTTATGGACGTGACATTTACAGTCAAACCTTGAAATATAAATTATCAGAAAATGCATTTAATACTGAAACGTCTGTTTATATATCCATACCCCCTTAATAAAGTAGTCAAGACATTAGAAAAATATCAGTCTACACATGCGTTTTATATTTAATATGAGCGAAATACACATGTGACGTGACACAACAAATCTTTAACTTTTAGGTGGCAAAATATTTTTTAATAATTCTATGAATTACACTGCGCAAAACAAAAGTAGGCTAATAACCGGATGAAGAAGGGTCGGCCTCCACAGAACATAAAATATTATTTTTTATTTTATTTTTCGTGTTCGCATTTATGAGGAAAAGAACAATGTTACGGACGTGACAGTTCTCCGTTACGGACATGACCGCTCTGAAAGCAACTTTAAAACTTTCACAGAGACTTCAGAAAGCACAAAGCCTTTCTTTAAAGTAAATTTAGTTTTTTATTAATTGTATCTTAATTTTAATTAATGTTTCATCAACCAATTGCCTGGATTTAATAAATAAGAAGTAGATATAGTAGAAAATAGATCATCATGACACGGAGTCGCCGCACGTGAACTGGACTCTCGTCTCATAAATTAACCGAAACTCAGCGTATAATGTACTTGCCTCACAGACTTGAGAAATAGAAAGCTTGATGTCTACTTTTAAACAGAACATTTAAAAACGAAAAACAGACTGATCTCTGCTTATGTAGGCCTAATCTGTATGAAATCTGCACTTCTCTCTGGCGCGCTACTGTGAAGATCGCGAGTCAGCATCGTCAATTTCATCTTGAAGCCGATACACTGACACAGAAAAACCTTGCTTATTAATAAACAATTAAAATCTCTCCTTGCTATATTTGACATATTCATAATCATTACTTTTGCCGGTTCTTTGTGGCAGCTTTTAGATACTTTATTGGGAGCGCCACGGTCACCCTTGTTACATGAACCCGTCACCACTGCATCAGCACCTAAAACGTACTCGGTTACTAACGTAACCTCGGTTCTCTCTAGAGAGGCAACGAGTACTGCGTAATATCTTACGCTACGGGGAAAACCTCTTTTCCACGAGATATTGAAGCCAAAAAATTATCCTTAATTTTGTATTAATGTAAAACGCTGTGCAGCAGCATGCAGACATAGGCAAGGTGGCTTGCGCGCCTATTGGCTGCCCTGCGGCAACAGCAGCAGCCTATCGAGAGAGGCGCTGCCGGACACCACATCCAATGGGGCAATTCGCGCCCATTTCGTCACGTCCCGCCAGAAAGGGCGTGGTCTCGCCCTATAAACATAGCTCGATTAGGCTGGTACAACTGGTTTTCATCGCCGAAGTGAACCAGAGCTGTGTATGCACGGCAAGATACGCAGTACTCGTTCCCTCTCTAGAGAGAACCGAGGTTACATTAGTAACCGAGTACGTTCTCTTACGAGAGTACTCTCGTACTGCGTAATATCTTACGCTATGGGGAACACTATGCAAAACGCCGTGCGTACTGGGATCCAACACCAAAGTCCCAAGGGCAGTAGCCCGGGGCTCATATAGTGCATAATCACCATGGACTCACAGAGAGTCGGAGAAGAGAGGCTGCAAGCATCATTACCCATGAAATAGCATCCCACAGGAGCTAGTTATGTAACAGTGTTTCAAGCAGACAGGGTGAACATGTTCAGCCTGAACTGGGCAATAGAAAGGGTTATTCAACACCCATGGGCTGTTCTATCGCTCAGTGAGCGATGCACAGGGAAAACTCAGCATCTGGGCCGGCACAGCAGGGCAGATAGCACTGAATTCTATACCGACAGAAGCTTGGCTTTTAAGGCGGGAACCTCTAGGTTATAAAACCTTATAAATGTAGACGGCGAGGCCCAGCCCGCGGCCGTACAGATATCTTGCAAGGTAACCCCACTATACCACGCCCACAATGAGGCCACGCCTCTCGTGGAGTGTGCTCTGACACCTAAAGGACACTGCAGGTCCTTAGAAGTGTAAGCCAGTGCTATGGCGTCGACTATCCATCTGGATAAGCTCTGTTTTGATGCGGCCAGTCCCTTGGAGCGCCCGCCAAACAAAACGAAGAGCTGCTCGGTCTGTCTGAAGACAGACGAGCGGGACACATAAGCTCTCAGTGCCCTGACAGGGCAAAGGAGACTCGCATCCACCTCCTCAGCATGAACCAGGAGGGCGCACAGGGAAATGACCTGGGCCCTGAACGGTGTGTTGAGGGATTTGGGCACGTACCCGTGCATTGGTTTGAGTATGACTTTTGAGTCATTGGGCCCAAACTCCATACATTACGCGCTTACTGAAAGCGCTTGTAAGTCCCCTATGCGCTTCACTGAAGTGAGAGCCAAAAGAAACACCGTTTTGAAAGACAGATGCTTCATGTCTGACAAATGGATTGGCTCGAACGGGGCACCTTTCATGGCTTCCAAAACCGTAGAAAGGTCCCACACCGGGACTGAAGGAGGTCTGGGAGGGTTCAGCCTCCGAGCTCCCTTGAGGAATCGCACGACCAGGTCGTTTTTCCCCAGTGACTGGCCAGACACAGGTTTAGCAAACGCTGCTATGGCCGCCACGTACACTTTGAGCGTGGATGGGGTCCTGCCCTTATCCAGCAGCTCTTGAAGGAAGGAGAGTACTTCCGTGACCCAGCAGTCTACGGGTGAAAAGCCCTGAGCTTGACACCAGGTAGAGAACACAGACCATTTCGAGGAGTAAAGCCGTCTAGTAGACAGGGCTCTCGCCTGCGTGATCGTGTTTAACACTCCCTCCTGGAGGTTAGCGGGTACCCGTTGATGGGCCATGCATGTAGGGACCATAGTTGCGGGCGAGGATGCCAAATCGAGCCCTTGGCCTGAGAGAGGAGGTCTTTCCTCAACGGTATTGGCCACGGGGCAGTGCTGGTCAGCCGCATCAGGACTGGGAACCAACTCTGGTTCGGCCAGAGCGTTGCCACAAGCAGCACTGGGCATCTGTTTTCCCTGATTCGTTCCAGCATTTGAGGCAGGAGCGAGACGGGGGAAAAGCATAGAGGGGACAGCGGGGCCAGCGGGGAGACGGCTCCTCGCTCTTGGAGAAATATTTCGGACAGTGAGCGTTCTCGTGGGATGCGAACAGGTCCACCTGCGCTTTGCCGAATGTCTCCCACAGCAGTTGGATCGTCTGCGGTGCAGCGACCATTCCCCTGCTGGGACATTGTTTCTGGACAGTCTGTCTGGTCCCAGATTCAGGTGACCAGGCACATGCGCTGCTCTCAGTGAAAGCAGGTTGTGCTGAGCCCAGACAAGGAGGCGTTCCGTTAGCCTGTAAAGGTTTCGGGACCTGATGCCGCCCTGGCGAATTATGTATGCCACCACTGACATGTTGTCCGAACGGACCAAGACATGGTGACTTTTTATCTGGGGACAGAAGCGCCGTAGCGCGTTGTCGACTGCCATCATTTCCAGACAGTTTATATGTAGGAGCTTTTCCCGTTCTGACCACTGGCCAAAGAACAGTCTGCCCTCGAGCAGCGCTCCCCATGCCGAGGTGGAGGCGTCCGTGGACACCACCTTCACACTCGAGGGAGTCCCCCAGACTCACACCTGACTGATACCAGTCGGTTACTTTCCATGGTTCCAGAGCTGAAACGCATTCTAGATCGACCCGGAGGCGAAACCGGCCAGCGGTCCATGCCCGGGGCGGAACTCGCGCTTTCAGCCACAGCTGCAGTGGGCGCATGCGAAGCAGACCCAGCTGGAGTACTGAAGCTGCTGAGGCCATGAGGCCCAGCATTTTCTGAAACCTTTTGAGCTGGACTATCGAGCCGCGGCGGAAGGATTTCACGGCGCACTGAATGTCCAGCTCGCGCTCTGGCGACAGACGCGCTGTCATGGATAGCGAGTCCAGCACTGTTCCCAGAAAAGAAATTTTCTGGCTGGGAGACAGCAAACTTTTCGCCCAATTGACTGTGAGACCCAGGTTCTCGAGATGCTCGAGTAATGTGGTCCTGTGTTCTATGAGCTCTGATCGTGATCGAGCTAGAATCAGTCAATCGTCCAAGTAGTTCAAAATTCGCATGCCCTGGAGTCTCAGGGGTGCGAGAGCCGTGTCCATGCACTTCGTAAATGTACGGGGTGCCAGGGACAGGCCGAACGGCAGGACTTTGTATTGGTATGCCTGGCCCTCAAAGGCGAATCTCAAGAATCGCCTGTGACGCGACGCTATTTGTATTTGAAAATAGGCGTCTTTCAGATCTATTGACATAAACCAGTCCTCCTGGCGAACTTGCGCAAGGATTTTCCTGGTTGTAATCATTCTGAACTGGCGCTTTGTGAGCGCTCTGTTCAGCTTTCGCAGATCTAGAATGGGTCTAAGACCCCCGTCTTTTTTCGGTACCAGAAAATACCTGCTGTAAAGACCCCCTTCGCTCTGAGCCTGAGATAAAGGTTCTATAGCCCCTTTGCTCAGTAGTTTCGCTATCTCGGCTCGAAGTAGATGAAATACTTTGTTTTTTACCGTCGTTTTGACTCGCGCCGCGCAACGGCGGGGGCGTCGAGCGAACTGCAGCGAATAGCCTCTTTTTATAGTCTTCAGCACCCATTCTGATACCCCGGGAAGCTTCGCCCACGCATCTGCATGAATAGCTAGAGGTAGAATGAAAATCTGGGCTCCGGTGTGCTGGGAAATAAACACTGTGTTTGCAGTGTGCGAGGTGGGGGTGCGCTGATCACAGCGGGCAGCCCGGCCGCGCTCAGCTTCTCTCTGACAGGTTGTGGAGAGAATGCGAGCGGGACGAGCCCCGTAGGGTTCGGCATGTCTGTGAGGGAATGTGGGCGCGGGATAGCGGGCACACTCACTGCATTGGGAACACTGTCGGCTCGCGCCGACCGAAAATGTGTTGGTTTCGTTTTTACAGAAACCGTGGGACATGCTTCCGTGGCCGGAATTCCAGAAAATAAACTCTTTTTGGGATTTATCTGGGTCGCCGTAAAACTGGCGTTTGTGTGCAGGCAAGCGGGCTGTGGTACCAGCTTGTTTACTGCAAAATACACTGGAACAGTCACATTGTTTGGAACTGAACGAGCGAGAAGTTTCGGTAGAGTCTGGCCGCGGCGAGACTTAAACACCGTGGGCCTTAGCTGACTGTATGTGTGTTGGTTTCTTTTACAGAAAACGTGGCACATGCAGTGTGTAGTGTTTGTGGGCACATTCACTATAATTAATGCACAATTGACATGAGTCGAACTCATTTGTGCGAGCCCTGCACTTTGGCGGGCTGTGTTTGTGTGTAGAAATGAACACTGGGCTGTGGCATTTTTAATACACTCATAACACCATCGGCTGTGGCCGGAATACCAGAAAATACACTGCTTACATGATTTTTATGGGTCGCCGTCGAAACGGCATTTGTGTGCAGGCAAGCGGGCCATGGTACCGGCTTGTTTACTGCAAAATACACATACACTCATAACACCATCGGCTGTGGCCGGAATACCAGAAAATACACTGCTTTCATGATTTTTCTGGGTCGCCGTGGAAACGGCATTTGTGTGCAGGCAAGCGGGCCATGGTACCGGCTTGTTCACTGCAAAATACACTGGAACAGTCGCATTTTCTCGGAACTGAACGAGTGAAAAGTTTTTTTTTTTTTTATATCCGCTGCGAGAGCTGGGCTCGAACACGTGTCTCCCGTGCGAAGGCTTTGGGTTTCGCCACTGAGCCACAGGGGGAAACGACAAAAGCTTAAAATAGCCCGGACGGATAAAGAGCGTCATCACAGTTTTGTGTATGTCGGCGTTTGTTTGCAGGAGTGCGTGTTATACAACAGGCTCATTGCTGCAATATTGACATTTTCAGCCGCTCAAACTAAGAGGAGCTGAGAAATGTTTGATAAATGGAGATTGGTCCAACCTCGGCGGGACTAAAAACACACTCCTTCCTTATTTCGCCGGTGACGCACGCCCACGGGGGGCGTCGAGCAGATAGGAGAGTGTCATCACAGTTCTTTGTGTGTCGGCGTTTGTTTGCAGGCGTGCGTGTTATACAACAGGCTCACCGCTGCAATATTGACATTTTCAGCCGCTCAAACTAAGAGGAGCTGAGAAATGTTTGAGAAATGGAGATTGGTCCGGCCTCGGCGGGACTAAAAACACACTCTATCCTCATTTCGCCGGTGACGCGCGCCCACGGGGAACGAGGCAGCTTTCTTATAACGTAAAGAAAGCTAGCCAGGGGGTCTTCTCTACAGATGCAGCTATCTCTGCAGGATATTGACGCCGGAAAGCGTAGCAGGTACGGCGACTGAAGGCTGCGAGGTGAAGGCCAGCGGCTTCAGGTTCAAGGGCTCGTCCCGCAGAAGGCTTATGTCGACGGCGCGGCTTCTCACTCTGGATCCAGCGATGCGTGCGCTTCGCTGAAGAGATGAAAATCAGTTGTACCAGCCTAATCGAGCTATGTTTATAGGGCGAGACCACGCCCTTTCTGGCGGGACGTGACGAAATGGGCGCGAATTGCCCCCATTGGATGTGGTGTCACGCAGCGCCTCTCTCGATAGGCTGCTGCTGTTGCCGCAGGGCAGCCAATAGGCGCGCAAGCCGCCTTGCCTATGTCTGCATGCTGCTGCACAGCGTTTTACATTAATACAAAATTAAGGATAATTTTTTGGCTTCAATATCTCGTGGAAAAGAGGTTTTCCCCGTAGCGTAAGATATTACGCAGTACGAGAGTACTCTCGTAAGAGAACATGATTTTTTTTTTTTTTAAATCTAAAATAAAAAATCATGATACGAACCGAATTGTAGGTTTGGTCTATCGTTACAGCCTTAGTAAGATGAGAAAGCAGGAGTTTAGTCGTTTGTCATGGTTGTAAAAAAAACAATGGCTATCTAAACATGTTTGCCAAGCGCAAACCATACCCTACGTAATCAATAAATTATCGGGGAGGGTCATGTCTTTTTTCACAATCATTTTGGAGGGTCATAGAAAAATTTATTACTGGCGAAGGGAGGGTCAAGTCTTTTTTGACTAAAGATCTCAAAACTCCTCCGGTGGCCCCTTAAATAAATAACGAACAGTACCCAATGTGAAATTCTGTCTTGGTTGTAGTAGCCAGTGTTGGCCTACTGTTGAGAAAATAACCTTGTTGGCTAACAAGTTTTATGGCCAGCGGACACCTTTCTAGTTTTAGTATTGCAAACTATAACATATTATATATATATATATATTTTTTTTTTTTTATGGAATTTGATATTTAAGTAGGCCTACTGCAATTTTGTATGTGTTTAAAAAGGCAACTGCAACAAAGCGCCAATTCGCGCCAGTGATGTCTGGCAAGATTCCTGAGGTAAGCCTAAACTGTAATTGAAATCATTTTTTTTTTTATTTATTATATTTTGACATAAGTTTGCAAAAATGTTTGCTAAAATGATTAGCATTATTTGATAAGTGCTTTGGAGCCACTTGTGCAGGTAGCACACAATATCTTATAAAATCTCTATAAAATTGGCTAACTTTATATCAAATAGTCTAAGTGACCTTTGCATCATGTCTAACATTATATTTATTACACAGCAAATTAACTACACAGAAGATGGACCATTTTCTATGTTCAGTCTCACCAGATTAAATGTATCCAGGTAAGCATTGCAGTAAAACTCTCACTAATTCATTCATACCAAATCTAGCATTTTAACAACTCAAGTTTATATATTTACATTACTTTGATATTTTATTAGGCAGAAGACTCTACCATTGCAGTCCCAACTGACCAGGAGGGTTCTAGTATCAGCGCACAGGTGGGTTAACTACTGGAAGGAGAACGATCATCACTCAGTGATTTCTTGCATGTGTCTTACTGTGTATTTGTCTCAAACAGGAACCCCCTCACTGCAGACAAACTGAAATGGGCTTAAACTTCGATTTCAGTCTTTCTCTCTATGGATCTCAGCATTTTTGGACAGAATTTAGGATATGTAAGTATTAAAATTTAATCTGGCATAATTTAATTTAGTTAATCTGAAATGTTTGAAAATGCAATTGACAAAAAGCTGTTTACAAATATATATTCTTAAGTTTTAGTAAATAATAATAAAAATGTTTAAAAAAACCTAATATGGAATTTTCTCCTCTCTCTCTCTCTGTTTTATATAGTGTTGGAACCGGGATCTCCTCTGAAGGACTGAGTACCAGGGAACATTCTGATGTTGTCAGTCAAGTTCTGAACAGGAACCAATCTTTGGAGAAGTTCATTTATTCACAAAGGTGGACAAAAACATTGTGTTGGCTTTTTAAAGAATAGTTTGATGATGACTTTTACTCCTATGCTGTGGAAAAGATGGAGGAGTAGACAGTCAGACATTGATAATAATAAGAAATCTTTCTTGAGCATCAAAGAGACTTCTTTCAAAAACATTAGGACACTTAAATACTTCTTTTGGCCACCAGAGTACATGAATCCAACAAATCTTTGGAAATAATTATTTTGAAGGTGGGGTTATGTGTCATGTATTGTGAAAAGGACTGTGTTTTGCCCTGTGTTGGACATTTCCTTTTTGACTGCTTAATGTATTTATATTCTGCAGTTTTATGAATGTAATGGGTGCTATTTCATTATAATAATTGTATAAGCTAAACAACCAATGCCTCTACAATCATTTTGTCAAATGCTAACGTTTTGTTTAGGATTTTATGTACTTTTTATTAACAATGTGTGCAGTGATGGACAGCACATAATGTGTTAATTTAACATGTTTACACATCTTTGTGCTAACCTTTCTGACATATTTACTTTGTTAAAATTAACACAAAACCCTAAACTCACCCATTAATGTGTAAAAATGTAACACATAATTTCCAGCATTGGCAGACTGTTTATTTTGTGATGTATATGAAATGTTTTAAATAAAAAAAGGTATTTTGTAATAATTTTGTCTAATTGATTTGAATGTCAGTAGTACTTATGTAGGATAAAAATAAAAATTAATTCTATATCAAAATTATGAAATCTAATTTATATTTAGTACAAATAAAAATAATTACAGCAGTGTACTGATTAGCTTGATTTTTACAGTAATGCACTGTATTACACAATTACAGTACCATGTAGTTACTGTAAAACTGAAATACATTACGGTACTGTAAATCTTAATTACAGTAACTTACTGGCAACAGTGTTGCCAGTAAGTTACTGTAAAAAACCCTTGAAAAGTCTAACAGTGTATGTGGGCTTAAATGAAGCATATGCCAAAAAAAACACCCCCAAAACTACCTAATATTGGCAATGTACAACAAATGTTGCTTGCAAATTTTTTTTGATTCAACTACTTTTAAAGGGATACTTCACCCAAATTTCCCCCAAAAACTTTAAGTGGCCTTTAAATAAGACACTCATTCACTACCCATATAGCAATATTGTGTTGGCCCAGATCTGACCCACACCTGACACGGCATTATAATTCAGCCCACATACGTGGAATAATGGAGCAGACTGCTTGTGACCTGGGCCACAAGCATCAATAGTTACCATCAGCAGTTAGCCAACATCACCTGATCACATTTTGTCTTGGCTTTCTTTGCTATTGCAAAGTGTTTTACAAAGACATTGTTACAGCTGGAAGAGAAAAACAAAATATACAGGTCCTTCTAAAAAAATTAGCATATTGTGATAAAGTTAATTATTTTCCATAATGTAATGATAAAAAGTAAACTTTCATATATTTTAGATTCATTGCACACCAACTGAAATATTTCAGGTCTTTTATTGTTTTAATACTGATGATTTTAGCATACAGCTCATGAAAACCCAAAATTCCTATCTAAAATCCTATCTAAGATTCCTATCTTAGCATATTTCATCCGACCAATAAAAGAAGTGTTTTTAATACAAAAAACCTTCAAATAATTATGTTCAGTTATGCACTCAATACTTGGTCGGGAATCCTTTTGCAGAAATGACTGCTTCAATGCGGCGTGGCATGGAGGCAATCAGCCTGTGGCACTGCTGAGGTGTTATGGAGGCCCAGGATGCTTCGATAGCGGCCTTAAGCTCATCCAGAGTGTTGGGTCTTGCGTCTCTCAACTTTCTCTTCACAATATCCCACAGATTCCCTATGGGGTTCAGGTCAGGAGAGTTGGCAGGCCAATTGAGCACAGTAATACCATGGTCAGTAAACTATTTACCAGTGGTTTTGGCACTGTGAGCAGGTGCCAGGTCGTGCTGAAAAATGAAATCAGATGGAAGCATGAAGTGCTCCAAAATCTCCTGATAGCTAGCTGCATTGACCCTGCCCTTGATAAAACACAGTGGACCAACACCAGCAGCTGACATGGCACCCCAGACCATCACTGACTGTGGGTACTTGACACTGGACTTCAGGCATTTTGGCCTTTCCTTCTCCCCAGTCTTCCTCCAGACTCTGGCACCTTGATTTCCGAATGACATGCAAAATTTGCTTTCATCCGAAAAAAGTACTTTGGACCACTGAGCAACAGTCCAGTGCTGTTTCTCTGTAGCCCAGGTCAGGCGCTTCTGCCGCTGTTTCTGGTTCAAAAGTGGCTTGACCTGGGGAATGCGGCACCTGTAGCCCATTTCCTGCACACGCCTGTGCACGGTGGCTCTGGATGTTTCTACTCCAGACTCAGTCCACTGCTTTCGCAGGTCCCCCAAGGTCTGGAATCGGTCCTTCTCCACAATCTTCCTCAGGGTCCCGTCACCTCTTCTCGTTGTGCAGCGTTTTTTTGCCACACTTTTTCCTTCCCACAGACTTCCCACTGAGGTGCCTTGATACAGCACTCTGGGAACAGCCTATTTGTTCAGAAATTTCTTTCTGTGTCTTACCCTCTTGCTTGAGGGTGTCAATGAGGGTCTTCTGGACAGCAGTCAGGTCGGCAGTCTTACCCATGATTGCGGTTTTGAGTAATGAAACAGGCTGGGAGTTTTTAAAAGCCTCAGGAATCTTTTGCAGGTGTTTAGAGTTAATTAGTTGATTCAGATGATTAGGTTAATAGCTCGTTTAGAGAACCTTTTCATGATATGCTAATTTTGGGTTTTCATGAGCTGTATGCCAAAATCATCAGTATTAAAACAATAAAAGACCTGAAATATTTCAGTTGGTGTGCAATGAATCTAAAATATATGAAAGTTTAATTTTTATCATTACATTATGGAAAATAATTAACTTTATCACAATATGCTAATTTTTTGAGAAGGACCTGTAAAGTCCAAGAACCCAACTAAAGGAAACACGAATCACCATAATGGTGACTTCAAATGAAACTAGATGAATGAATCTAAATTTAGATCCAAATCCAAATAAATTGATAACTAAGCATTTCTTAGCACCCATTTCTCAGTTACAAATAAATCAAACAAAAATGAAATGAAGACAAATGCAGTCTTATGGACACATACAGCCAACAAATTACCTTTCGTGTGGGCTTTGAAAATGGCCCACTTTGGTTTACTCAAAGATCTTGCTGTGCATGCTCTCAGAGAAGTGGTTATGAAAAACCCTTACATGGAGATGGTTTGGATGTATTTTATGTAAATTACAAACATGCAGTATCATATTTAAAAATAAACCGAATTTACACTATAGTGAAAAAATTTTTATACACACCTGAATATGCAGTGAATTTTTCTGTGAAAAGGGTACCTGTGTGTGTGAATAAGAGTGAATAATGCCAATATTACCAACCCACTCTTCGCATCTGGATGGTGTAGTTACGGCATCTACCAGCAGGGGATAACTAGACCATGCTAACTAGCTATACCATGACCTTGATGTTCCTAAAATCTAGGCCTAAAGGGTTAAAAATCTAGGCCCAGAGTTTAATTCCAACCCTAATCAAACACATCCGAAACCAATTAAGGTATTCAGAGTTACAGGGAAATTGCAGGTATACGAGTTTGATCAGAGTTTAAGCTAAGAATGTACATTTTACATACATTCGTCAAACTCCATTGTAGAAGTTTTTATTCACTCTAGGCTAAACACACTATAAATACTCTTTGTAAACTAGAACAACTTATCAACAATGGAGATGTTTGACTGTTTTAGCCTTGAGGTGAAAGACAGAATTATGCATTTCCGTATGTGAATATACACTATATTGCCAAAAGTTTTGGGACGTCTGCCTTTACACGTACATGAACTTTAATGACATTCCATTATTCTTAATCCGTAGGCTTTAATATGGAGTTGGCCCATGCCCCCTTTGCAGCAATAACAGCTTCAACTCTTCTGGGAAGGCTTTCCACAAGGTTTAGGAGTGCGTTTATGGGAATTTTTGACCATTCTTCTAGAAGCGCATTTGTGAGGTCAGGCACTGATGTTGGACAAGAAGGCCTGGCTTGCAGTCTCTGCTCTAAACCCAGACTTGTTCATCAGATTGCAAACAGAGAAGCGTGATTCGTCACTCCAGAGAACACGTCTCCACTGCGCTAGAGTCCAGTGGCGACGTGCTTTACACCACTGCATCCCATGCTTTGCATTGCACTTGGTAATGTAAGGGTTGTATGCAGCTGCTCGTCCATGGAAACTCATTCCATGAAGCTCTCTATGCAATGTTCTTGAGCTAATCTGAAGGCCACACAAAGGTCTGTAGCTATTGACTCTGCAGAAAGTTGCCGACTTCTGCGCACTGTGCACCTCAGCATGCGCTGACTGTGATTTTACCCGCTCTGTGATTTTACGTGGCCTACCACTTCGTGGGTGAGTTGCTGTTGTTCCCAATTGCTTCCACTTTGTGATACCACTAACAGTTGACCGTGGAATATTTAGTAGTGAGGAAATTTCACGAATGGGCTTATTGCACAGGTGGCAACCTATCACGGTACCACGATTGAATTCAGTGAGCTCCTGAGAGCGACCCATTCTTTCACAATGTTTGTAGAAGCAGTCTGAATGCCTACAGTATGTGCTTGATTTTATACAACCTTGGCATGTGGCCATGGAAGTGATTGGAACACCTGAATTTAATGATTTGGAGGGATGTCCTGATACGTTTGGCAATATAGTGTAACTGTATTTGTACTGTTTGTATGCTTTTTGTAAAGCCAAACAGTATGATGTCTCATCTGACCTGCTCCACCATGAGGAGGACAGTAACACTCATCCATCCCCACAATAAATGGACATTCATTAGATACTCATTATAATAATTAGACTACTAAACACGCTAAATGTTAAAAAGAGAGCGGATGGCCTAAGTAGGTTAGAATTATAAATCTAAAATTAAGCATCTGTATTATATGATAAAAAATGTTCTCAAACAACATAGCAACCAACAAACATTTTACTTTTCATAAACAATGCAGATAATAAGCTCATGCTTCTTGAAAAACGTGCCTGGTTTTGTTCATCACAATATAAGATAAGACTATTTTAACAATAATGATGAAAAAGAACATCAGGAAAAACTAAATAAACATCTAAAAAGCAAAGGAAAGACATTTGTTTGACATTATTCCTTTTTAAGAGCTTATAGAGAGCACATTCATTAGAGAGGAGTCTGTGTTAAATACTTTAAGAGTTAGAATTATTTTTAAACTTTTCTTAAACCAAGGGTATAACATAGCGTAAATAAGCGGATTAATAGAGGAATTGAGGTAAAAGAGAATCAAAACACTGTTGATAACATTAGAAAATGAATCATCTCTTAAGAAATTTGTTAAAGAAAAAATATAATAAGGAAGTAAACACAGGAGAAACACAAAAACCAGAATCCCGAGAGCTAATGCAGCTTTTCGCTCTGATTTGTCACTGACTCTGTTTTTAGAGGATTCTTTGCTGTTGTGAACCTGAATGGCTCTTATAGCAGTCACATGTTTCCTAACAATGACAAAAACATGAGTGTATAATATTATGATGAGTGTACATGGCATAAGAAACACAACCAGGAGATCAATAAGGGATGAAACCCCATCTACAATATAAAGACATTCTCCTGGACACATTACAGTGAAGTTTCCATTAATGAAAAGAACAGTAAAGTTATAAAGGAGTGAAAACAGCCAGTTAAATAAAGTTGCTATGCAGATCACAGTGGGAGAGATTTTCTCTGAGTAAAAAAAAGGAGAATGTAAAGCCAGAAACCGATCAACTGCTATTAGAGCCACAGTGTGAACAGACACGCTTGTTGCTTGAAAAGTCACAAAATTGAAAACCGAGCACATCTCTTGTCCAGAAATCCAACATGACTCGATGATCCAAGACAAATGAAGTGGCATCACAAAAACTCCGACCAGCAGATCAGACGCAGCTAAAGAGAGGATGAGGATGTTAGCAGGAGTGTGGAGCTGCTTGAAGTGACTAACAGAGATGATGACCAGCAGGTTTCCACACACGGTCAGAAGAGCCACAGCTGCTGCGGACACATACAGAATCACATAGACAGAGAAAGAAACAGATCTCTCTGGACAGGAATATTCCTGACAGCCATCAGTTTGGTTCACTGCTGTAAGATTCATTCTGAAGTACTTGGAAGAATCATCTAAACATAGTGTGGTTCCCCTCTGACTTCCTTCATATAACCACATGCGTAACCAGTTAAAGATCTCTGAAGATGCTATTTGTCTCTCCAGCAGAACTGCTTCTGAACTGCTCCTCACTGAAACGTAGTCACTCCTGGAGGCTCCACAATAAAGACGTTCTACAATCTTTTATACACTTGACATTTTGACTCTTTCCAAGACCAACAGCATCAAGGGAGAAGAACACAGCAGGGAGATCAACTGATTAGATATCTACCGATCTCTCTGGACAGGAATATCCCTGACAGCCATCAGTGTGGTTCACTGCTTTGAGATTCATATGAAGTACTTGAACATCAAGTAGAGAGAGACATCAAGTCTTGGTATTTCCAACAGAATCAGTCTCAGTCGATCCTCAGTGTAAAGGGTTTGCATTGTTCCCAGTGAGGTGGATGACACAAACTTTGGCAAGCACGTTCTGCTAATTTTTATACATAATCACTATCACTTTTTTTCATTATTTAAAACTCAATGCACAAGTGTTTCCCACTTAAAAAAACAAACCAAAAAAACTTTTCACTATGTAGTTTCCACAGTTTGGAGGACACTTTTTACAGTTTTAATCGGATCTTTGTCGAACTTAAGTCACCAAACTTATATTTACGTAATGTGTCACTTTCATCCAAAGCCATTTGGGAAGATTTGAGAAGGGAGAGACCAGAGTGATGTAAAAGACATGAAGCTGGTGTGTGGTGGGTGTTCTGGCACAATATGGCTGCCGTCGCATCATCCAGGTGGATGCTGCACATTGGTGGTGGTTGAGGAGATTCCCCCTTCTACGTAAAGCGCTTTGAGTGCCGAGAAAAGCGCTATATAAATGTATTGAATTTTTATTATTATTATGAAAGTGACACAAATATATAGTTATTCCAGAGAGCTGTGTAATACATTTGTGTTAATGTTATGGACATGAATTGTCTCTTTTTGAATATTAATCTTTGCAATAGCCTACTTAACTCAGACAACATTTACTCACACCCCAAATTAAGTTTTATTAATTTCAGAATTAAAAGAAATACACGTCTGCATTAACCAGATTTAAACTTGTATTTGCCATCATTTATCTCCACATAAACAGTTCAGCTTTTGGGTAAATGTATATATATATATATTTGAGATATATCTAATGACAAAATTAATTAGGCAGCTCTTTAGCAAGCATTTTGCATTTGTTACTCATTTTAATAAGTTATGGAAAGCAACTCTGTGTGTGAGCAGGTTAAAGGTGAACCGTCTGCCATAAGAGCTGAGCTAAATATGCAACTCTACATTTGATAATATCTCCATCTAGTGGCTATTTCCCTTCACAATGAGTCAACTGGGTAGACCTGATTTAACTCACTACCTGTTCAACACTTTGTTCTCTTTTTAGGTTATGTAACATTTGTGTAAAACAACATCATAGAGACAGTCAAAAATGTAGTAACATTGTAAATTGTAAATCATTGCGGCATCAATTTCAGTAATTTTACAAAGAAGTTTTGGCACAGTGAGACAGGATACATGATTCATGATGATTAATACGATGAAAAGGAATTGGGAAACACGACGTGCATTAAGAATTCATCTACATATCACGCAGTAAGCTTTACATTCTCCTGGATATGAGAGAATTTTCAGGGTAATATACTGAACATTTCTGTAATCCATAAAATTGTACTGGCTTTGTGCTTGAGATTCACATATATCTATAATTATTACTCATTTTTAAAACAACAAAGTTGGATTTAAAAATACAAAAATTTAAAAATAGTGTGCAACCTTTTCATTTGCATATATATATGTACTTACACAGTGGACCTGAATGAATCTGACACTACCAGTCAAATTTTTATTCACATCTACTCATTCTTTATGAATATTTTATGTATTTTAGACGAATAGTAAAGTAATATATAATTAAAGTAATTATAGTCTACAAAACTAATTTTGAACATTTAAGCAAAAGTCTTCAGATCAAAAAGTTAAGATGATGAGAAATGGTATCAAGTTTCAAGTATCTAATGTTTTGACTGGCAGTGTATTCACATTGTCTTTCTTCAAATAAAGTGTTTGAGAACAGTTTAAAGGTCAAGTGCCCTTAAACATCTTTATAGCAGCAGTTTTATACTGACTGACAGAGATAAAAAAAAACTAAATTTGTGCCATTTTCAATCATTGAAAACTTTACAAAAAGGAATGGTTGCTCTTAGAACAATTAAGATGGGTGGAAGATGCACAGAGCTGGCAATGGCATCATTATTGGTTAACAGTGGCAATGTTAAAATCATTTTCTAGGTTAAACAAGTTAAATGGATAGTTCGCCCAAAAATGAACATTTTGTCATCTATTCACCCTCAAGTTGTTCCAAATCTGTACACAGATATTGAACACAGAAGAAGATATTTTGAAGAATATTAGTGTCACAAGATGAAGAAGATGAAGATGAAGGAGAGTCCAAAAAGGGTTCAATAAACAAAAAGGGTCCTTTAATGACAACAAACTCAGGTAATCCACAAAGATAGAGGCAAAGTGACAGACTAAAAATCCATGAAAATAAATACAAAAATCAAAGATAACTGAGTGTTCATGACAGTTGGTAACCAGACAGTTGATGGGCCCCATTGACTTCCATAGAATGGAAAAAAAAAATACTATGGAAGTTAATGGGTGCCGTCGACTGTTTGGTTACTAACATTCTTCAAAATATCTTCTTTTGTGTTCAACAGAAGAAAGAAACTCATACAGGTTTGGATCAACTTGAGGGTGAGTAGGCTAAATGATGACAGAATTTTCATTTTTGGGTGAACTATCCCGTTAAGCTTTATGTACAGTCTCTGTGGAATGTTGTAACTCAATGCATTGTTTTTTGCTTTGAAAACTAAAAAAATTATTCTCTGTGTTAATGGATAGCACGCCAAAGATGCCCTTCATAGAGTTAAATTGTTATTAAATATTCCATTAATGACGATATCTTAACTGCAGCTAAAAGTCAAGTCAAGGCAGCTTCTCTTGGTGACAAACCTCTGCAAGTCATTAACAACATGCCAGTGTAAATGCTGTAGGGCATCAGATGGAGTTGACACACTCATTTTTTCTGAGAGGCCCAGATGATCAAACCAATAATGACAGCCACCACAACCAGAACAGCGATGAAGATGAAAATCTTCTTGCGGAATGACGTCTACAGGGAGCAGAAGAAATGAGTCACTAGTATAATAATCATAATAATGGTTGTCAATTTAGCATTTAAATTAAATAGTAATTTAATTAAAAGATATTAATGCAATATACTTCAGCTGCAATATACAATATAACAGTAAAAAAGTAGCATACGAGTATTATAAGCGTAGGTGGTACAAGTACAAGAACTCAAACACATTGAGTGCAAGGGAAGCTTTCAAGCAAATTACAACTTAAATTTGCATCTGTTTCTCAAACAAAGCTTTTGTATGATTTGGAAGCTATTGTAAAGAATTGGAATATAGTGCAGAAGTCATATAGGCTATTTTCATGGTGCATTTTTGTGCTTTTTGGAGCTCGACAGTGTCCATCTACTTTCATTTGGATAAATTTCTCCTTTTGTGCTCCACAGAAGAAATAAAGCCATACGGCTTCGAAATAACGTGAGGGTGAGTAAATGATGTACCTGGTAACTTGCTGCTCTATTCAGATTTTGTGTTGCTGACTGCACATGGATCTCTGTGCTCGATACATTGGCCTCTATACTGTCTGCAAGACGAGAGGGAGATAAAACATCTCAGGGTTAAACAGAATTAATTTCTTTTCTACAGTGAGAACTGATAAAATAATCTGACTCCGTTATTTGCATCAAAAAAGTATTATTCTCCATTTAAAACAAAAATGTTGTTTAAGGATAATGCACAGTCCCTCAGAACTTCATTCAAAATCCCTTAGTGAGCAATATTTCATCATTCATTCAGTTATGGATCTCAAAGTTTTAGTGGGTAACACAAACAATGATGCAAACTGTTGTAAATTGGATGAAATATCACATATGTAAACAACACCATATCACATATCACATATGTAAACAAAGGTGCTTGCTAATAGCTCATGTCATTAAAAGTTTAGTGTTTGAACAAACAGTCCCCAGTGAGCTTGTGTGTGTGAAGCCTCGCAGGTCTTCATTATCAACATCTGCTTTTCCCTTTAACACCTTTAATTGCACTTTCCTGTCTAAGAGTTTCATCATTAAACACACTCCCTCAGAGCCAAGTCTTAACAAAACCCCACAGATTTAAAAAAAAAAAAAAAAAAAATCTTTAATATAATTATTAAACAAGATTTATACTTGTATATGTTGTTCTGTGTTCGATGCAATTATACAGGAAAAAAAGCTAAAATATTGTTATAAAAAAATAATTTCCTAAAATCGTATGCAGCATCCAGTTAATAGACAGATGCTGTAGAGATCTAGAAAATAACACTAACCCTGACAGAAGGAGAGATTTATTTACTGTCCACAAGATTGTGGCTCGTGAGTCACAGGACAGCCTACATGTGTTTACTTTTCAACAATTAAAGTACACATCAGCACATTAAAGCATTTGGAGAGACCCAAGTTGGCTAGACATCAGTGTTCAGTTTGTTTAGTGAATGCTGTCTTCCCAGAGCCGGTCCTAGACTTCTGGAGGCCCTAAGCAAAACTGTGAGAGGGGGCCTCTGTCAGTGCGTTAAAAAAACAAACAAAATGACCCCCATCTGTTTAATCTGTTCTTTCAGAGCAGTTTCACTGTCAACCAATAACAGTGAGTTGTAAGCCGCCTGGGGAGTAGTGTCTCATTTGCAACTTTTTTAGCATCATGCATGTCCGGCAGGAGACTGTATATCATGGCAGTGACGTTACATGATTTAACTGATTTGGATGTTAGGAAGGACATAGGAAAGGCAACAGCACACCACTGCACAACGTGTTTTTATAATCGTCAGAAGCCAAAATCAAAAACGAAACTGATTCAATGTCTATTAATCTCACAGCCCTAGTCTTAAAATTAGATTTAAACTATTAAAACTTTTTTTAAAGCAAGGAGGCCCCTTGGTGGTTTGGGGGCCCTACGCAACTTGCGTACTTTGACTTCCAAACTCAAGTGTCCACCAGCAAAGTTTTGAAACAGTTTATTTGGACTCACTATTTTGAAGAACGCCATATAGGCCTAATATATATTCGGGAGTCAACTATTTTGACTTGGGTCAGCAACCATTTAGCATTGCCCTGGCAACCTTCCTGTATATCCAAGCATCATGTGGGAAGAGTTTTGCGTGGTTGCCACTCAGTTTTGAAAGAGTAAAAAACTAGTTATATCTCTCTTGAGATCTTACCAATCATGTCTCCCTGTTCATGCACCATCATGCCCAGATCTCTGAAGATGTCATTAATATTTGTAATGTCCGACTGAAAAACAAGAGAGTGTGTTTTACACGTTCTAAACTATTTAAATTGCATTACATTAGCACAATGCTTGTCACTTGTAAGATTAGTTGTTCTTTGAGTTGGGGTTTGAATGAGTCTCACCTCCAGCTGTCTGATTGCTGATTCTCTCTCCTGAATGAGCTGCAGATCTTCTTCTGTGAAGTTCTCCTCATAGCTCTGAGTTTGAGCCTGAATCTCACTAAAAACACAGTTGAAGACATACATTTAAGTTTTTTTATGCATAAATGTGACAGGACAGCAGAGATGCATTTAAAGTTCCCCTATTATGCCATTTTAAAGGTTCTTCATTTTGTTTTTGAGTTCAACTACAATAGGTTGAAAACTGCTCAAAAATCAATTTTCTCATAATATACATTGCAACATCTCTTCTTTTCTCACAGTGTCTGAAACGGTTCGATAAAGGATTCAGTCTCTCTAAACCCCTCCTTTCCGACAACCTGCTCTACTCTGATTGGTCAGATGGCTCAGTCTGATGTGACTGGTTGATCGTTTACAGTGCGTGTTGAAAACGAAACGGCCATTACCATATCTGAATTTCAGTTCCAGAGGCTTCCTCAGCACTTTTAAACACAATGATAAAGGGTTAGTTAACCCAAAAATTAAAATTACCCCATGATTTACTCACCCTCAAATCATCCTAGGTGTATATGACTTTCTTCTTTCAGACGAATACAATCGGGGTTTTGAATTTTCTTACACTAACACATCTATTCACTTCAGAAGGCCTTTATTAACCCCAGCAGAGGCGTGTGGAGCACTTTTATGATGGATGGAAGCACTTTGATGGACTTCAAAACGTAAACTGCCATTCACTGCCATTATAAAGCTTGGAAGAGCCAGGGCATTTTTTAATATTACTCCGATTGTATTCATCTGAAAGAATAATGTCATATACACATAGGATGATTTGATGGCGAGTAAATCATGGGGTAATTTTCATTTTTGGGTGAACTAACCATTTAAGGACAGTAATGATTGGGTTTTACCGTATGAATTTGAGCGTGGGTCCTCATCCTTTGAAAGTGCATGCAAAGTGAAATTAGCTTTCACAGCGCAGAAAATAGCGTCTTCTCGAGATGTCGACAACAAGAATCAAATTCTTCTAGGCCTCAGCTACAACTACAGCATTTGAGGGCAAGTCAAAGTAAACGTTAGCGGACAGCCAACGAAGACCATAGGCTGGCATTATGCAAATTTATTACAAACCTACGTAGGTTCGTGCAGGAAGACTGGAATTACTCAATTCTTTTGATTCTTTCTTTTGAGCTGAATTTAGCAGGAAGGTAGATCTCCAGGAACAGGATTGGGCACCCATGCATTACATTAAAAGGTAATATCTGAAAAGCATAATAGGGGCATCTTAAAGTCAGTGTCTAACCTTTTAAAGGGTGACGCAATTCCTCCAAAGTCATCATTTAGATCACCAGCCTGTAGGCAGAAAGAGAATTCTTAGAGAAATCTGCAAAATGCCAATATGCCACCTTTTATCACTCAGAAAAAACATTATACTTCAAGCCAATTATCATCTGCAGTATAGAATGATACTGCAACTAAATTGTGATTCTCAATCATACTGTATTAGATGCATCCTAGTCTCAGCTTCAGACATCACGCCCATGGACCATTGGCTAAAGCACACAAAATGGGAAACATTTCGGAAGTTTCAAAGTCATCATCTGATTGGTTGAATTAGACGTGCGGCGCATTCTTTAACGGTCCGCTTGGAAAGCAGTCATGATGCCAAACCTCCTCATGGTAGAAGAAAGCCGCCAAGTTTACAACTGTGACAATAAGCGCTTAACAGTGTCAACTAAACTCTGGATTTTCTGGAAATTCTGGATCTAAATATGTAAAGTTCGTGGCTCCATTGTTGCAGTAAACTTGCACAATATTCTTGAATGAATAATTTAATAGATGCACTACGGTCTGTATCGTAAGGACATTTACTTTACATTTTCACGTCCCTAAACATGATGCGGAACATGTTTTATTGTTCCTTGGCCAATAAAAGCTGCGATGCAGTCCAGACCTTCTGCTGTCAGTCTGAAGGTCTGGCTACGCAAGACTAGATGCACCCCAACTGGGGAAACATGTGGATTTAAGTAGTGTGTATAACTATCAAAGAAATGGACTAAAGAAACTGACCCTTACACGTTAGATATTTGTGTCTGTATAAATCAACAAGGCATTTTGCCCTCAGTTGGGTGGATAATATCAATTTATTAATGTAATTCCTTCATTACAATTGAAAGATGAAACTTACTGAAACTCTTGAGCTCGCACGAACACGTTCCACAAACTCCTTCTCTTTCTTTGCTACCTCGCGCTGAACTTTCTGGAAAACACCCAGAGCGTTGGAGAATTCAGTAATGAGACGCTCTCGCTGGATTTTTCTTTGCCGCTGTGTAAGAAGAGAGGAACGTCACATTTGAACTGTACTGGTATAGGTAATACCCAAAATTTTTAATTTGGTAAAGTCAATGGTAACCAAAGCCATTTAGTTATCAACATTCTTAAAAATATATTCTTTTGTGTTCCACTGAAAAATAAAGTCATACAGGTTTGGAACAACATGAGGGTGAATAAATGATGACAGAATTTTCAATTTTGGGGTGCACTGTCCCTTTAAGTTAATACTGTCATATGTCAATGTGTAAGTTCTATCCCAACACTGAATATTTTTATTTCTTTACTTATAAATTAAATAACTTGGTTGACGACTTGGAATTTACCTCGGAAGTCAACTCTTTCAGAGTACACTTCCTAGATATGTGGGAACAGAAGAATGAAGGCAAT
The DNA here is from genome assembly GCA_026230005.1 of Gila orcuttii. Classification (NCBI taxonomy): domain Eukaryota; kingdom Metazoa; phylum Chordata; class Actinopteri; order Cypriniformes; family Leuciscidae; genus Gila; species Gila orcuttii. The sequence continues at coordinate 7,194,221 of JAPDVR010000012.1, forward strand.
TTGATTACAACTTTGTTTACGAAAGAGACTGATCGCAACACACTTTTGCTCACTGCCAGTTTTCATCCGACTGTTTTAAAAAAAAGGACTGCCTAAGAGTCAATTCTATAGATTGAGGAGAATTTGTTATTCTGATTCAGATTTTATTGAAAAATCGAATATTATGAAAAATACATTTTTACATAGGGATTACCCTTCAGAAGTGTCGATGAAGCATTTAATACATCATTTCAAAAGACACGTTCTGTTTTGCTAAAAAAGAAGACAAAAGTAAAAAAGCATTTTTTTACTTTTATTATGACTCATTAACCTAAGTCCTATGCGATAAAATCAAATTTTTAAAAAGTACTGGCATTTGTTGTCTCCCGATCTGGAGTTGAGCAAAATTTTTCAGCATCCTCTTTTGATTGTGTATAAACGGGCTAGGAATTTAAAAGATTGCCTAGTAAATGCTTGTTTTCAGAGTGTCAGTCCGCGTCCGTCTCAGAGTTTACTCAGTCCTATACAGAATGGTAATTATCGGTGTGAATTGTGCTCAGTGCAATAATACATGTAAAACATAATTTTTTTGTCATCCAAGAACTGGTGAAAAATATATAATAAATTGTGTGATTACTTGTGTTTCCACTCATGTTGTTTATTTGATCCGTTGTCCTTATGGTTTAAGTTATGTGGGAAAAACGTCATGTCAATTAAAACAAAGAATTAATGAACATAAGAGTTCTATCAGAAGAAAGATGTCAATTATCCAGTTGCGGCTCATTTTCTATCTTCGAATGTTTCCTCCTTACGTTTTTGTGGGATTGAAAAAGTGGGTGTGCCACCTAGAGGGGGTGATATTGAATTGCTCTTACAGAGACGTGAACTGTTTTGGATTTTTACCCTTCAGACTTTATCACCTAGGGGTATGAATGATTAAATTATTTAATATGATGTTATAAAAGTTTTTTTAACTTTTTTTTTTTTTACTTTGATATTATTAACAATTATGTTTGTAACTGTTTATGATGATGTGGTGTTATGTATTCAGTCATAGAGCTTTACTGGTTACAAATGGATCTTTACATTGATTGGTCATGTGATTATTTTAAATGGGATTGAGTTTGGATAGTTGTATATGGCTGATGGAGGTTGTGAGACCGAAACATTGCTAATAAAATTTTGATACTCATTTGCAAGTTCTGATAGTGTGCGGGAGTTCCTTGTTTTTTGTAGATTTTTTGACCTACTTATTTGGTCTTTTTTTCCCACGCACCTATCACCTCCAGGTGTGTGATGATGTTTGCTAATTGATTTAATTATAAATCAGAAAGTTATGGACGCTGAATCAGGGCTCAACATAAAAAAAAATCCCCACTGGCCCCCAGGGCCAGTAGATCAGAGTTTTACTGGCCCCTTCTATATTTTTACTGGCCCTGAAAGAAATAGAAGGAAAAGCACTTTTCCATTAAACTGCATTTATTGTATACATTAGGATTATTTTTTCTTGTCCCCTCACAATGACAGTAAACGAATTATTACATTACATGAGTGATGAGTAATGTTACATAGGCTATATTTTCACTTCAAAATGGTGAAATTAGACAAAAGTATATTAGTTTGCCTGATTATTTTTGTCATTCGTTTAACATTTATGACCTAAAAAACTGTCAATGAAGAAAAAATGAAGAACGCGCTGAATCTGATTATAACAAGACTGAAGCGAACACGAATTTGTGCAGCTTACACTTAACCACACATTTTTAGGGGGACTAGGCAGAAGTTTAGGGGGGAATTTCATTACACTATTTTTAGATAACCGGCCTGCCGACGGGCTATGCATTTTGCATTTTGGTCGGCTTTTGTTGTAAATTTCCGGCAAACGAAACAGTACATGCCCTCATCGCCTTTCTCCACCCAGGTGTACTGTGTTTTCCATGACACTAGAAATTAGGACTGGGCGATATGGCCAAAAAATCATATCTCTGTATTTTTTGGTTAAATGGAGATATACGATATATATCTCGGTACTTTCTATGTTTTTCTATTTGGATAAAGAAAATCTGTATTTATTTAAAAAAATGTTATTTCACATCCTGCTCAATGATATCCAAACAATGTTGATATTGAAGGATATGGAAACAAATATAGGGAATGTAATGTAGGCTATGCAATATATTATGTGCAAAAAGGTGGTTAAAATCACATTACATTCTAACATTGTAACATTACAATCTAAAAACAAAAATAATGCTTTTGTTTTTAAAATGACTAAAGGCTAAACTAAAAATGAAAATAAAAACAAAAGCACAAACTAATTATATTAGCCTGCATTTGATTACCCCATTATAATGCTCACTTTCATAAAAACATACTTTTAGGTTTAAAATTCCACATATGGCACATTTATTGTCTCCAACAATAAATATTTAGCAATATGTATATTTTAGTCAGAATTATTGCGCTACTATTCTATTGTGCTCGTCTGTTTGGCGCGCATGCGCGGCGGCGCTCGTTCACGGAAGCTTGAATATTAGCGGAGATTCACCTGCAGAGGGCTCGTCCTCTCCTGACAGTGAAATTGACATCTGTTTGACTTTCTAACATTTACAGATGGAGAATATACCTGTGAAATGTAAGTTAAGCACTGAGGAAAGCACCACGTCTAAAACGCATTAAACAGCGCAAGTATTTATCTGTCAGTCAGCAACAGTATCTGTCAGAACATCTGACAGGGCAAGCTGCTTTAGGTCCTGTTCACATATAGCGCCTAAAAACGCGTAGAAAACGCTAGGCGCGCCGCGTTCTCCTTTTTCCAAAGCGCTAGGGCGGTTGCGCTCCGGAGGCGTCGAACGTTGCTAAGCGCAACCATCAGCTGCGCTCTCCGTTACAGCAAGGAAAACGCTTGCAGCTTTCTGAAAGTTGAGATGTTTTTATCTCGATGCGGCGCGGACGCGCTTGGAAAAAACGAGCGTCAAATTAATGAATCAATATAAAAGTAGCCTATTGCCTCATTCCATATCGTTTAAAAAAAATCGATATACTGTATACAAACTCGATTTACCGCCCAGCCCTACTAGGAATGTCCTCTTTCTCGTATCAGCCTCGTAGTTCTTTGACATTTTAACACGTTATAAATAACCTGAAGTAACATTGACAGTTGACACTCTTCGCGCCACTGTATATGACGTTTGCTGTTTGTTTAGTTGATGGCCAGTGACTGGCCAATCAACTAGCCCGACATACTCTTTTACTGGCCCCGGGCCATCGGGCCATTGCTTATGTCGAGCCCTGGCTGAATGTTCGACCATATACAAATTCTACAATACAAAAGTCTATTTAAGTGCTTTCATAGGAATTATTGTATGTATATGTGGTGAATATGAGGTAATACAGTTAATAAAACAGTGGATTATGGACAGTCTGATTTCTGTACCTGTTCTGGGGTCACAGGTAAAGAGCTGAAATCTTTCATGTATTTGTCTGTCACTTTAGCAAGATGATTGACATTCTGCTGTTTCTCCTGTCTGTGTGTTTTGACAAATAAAAACAAATATATTAGCAAAATATATTTGCATTTACATACATAACTGATTTATTTATTTTATGCGTGATAAATGAAAGGGAAGGGAACTGGCTGCTTGTTTTCGGCTCACAATGTTTGTCGCAGGATAGTTGTGTCTTGTGCTGTTCCAAAATGTCTCATCATCTGCTGGATTTCATTAGCTGAAAAAAAAAAAAAAAGGCAAGACCTAAACAAACTGATAACCACTTTTAAGCACACCTCCCATGCTATTGGGTTATGTAAAAGTGTGTATTATGGTTTTTCATAACCATCCAATATTGATTCCTCTTATACTTGATTTTACATGTTGTGGTTAGTACATGTAGATTTTCTCATTAAACTGCATAACATACATGGCGAACATTTATGTGCAATGCACGCTAACTTCACAAGTAACTGAAGATGTGGCAACAGAAACCAGACAATTAACTTTTCCAGCAGGGTTAAACACCCATGTGAAGACTAGTCTAGACATAATGTAGTAGTTTAAAATGGTCTTGTTCCTTGCAAGGACTGAATCAGCAGTTTTCTAGTTAGTTTTAGGCCAAAATGGATGGTTATTTAAAATGTATTTGGCAAAACCAGTGATTCAAATTCACACTTTTTATGTAACATTTATGCAAACAGTCCAATCATCGCATAAATAAAGAGGTATTGAGTAAAATTGACTCACTCAGCAGTGTTATTCTCTGGATATTTGAACTTATATTCTGTGCCAGCAAATTTGCATCAACTCCGCTTAACCCAGACATGATGGAGATCACAGAATGAGTCACCAAACCTAGAAAGATTATTGATGTTAAATCACATTTACTCCCAGGGATACTATCTCTTTTTCTGTATGAATATATAGTAGCTATATATTGATATATAAAACATTATAATAAATTAAACAACATAATATTTTTTTTCACATATATTGTTTTAAAATTATTATTTAAGATGTTTTGCTTTGTGAATTGTGTCCTCTAATAACATTCAAATGTATCTGTGTGCTATAGTTCATACATTCATACAAGAGTATAATGAAGATTTGAATTGAAATGTAGAATTTTTCATAAATGTCATGCCAGGACAAGCGGATACAAATTGTGTGCTATTTTATCATAATGATTTTACAGTTGAAAAGCCATGTGTTACTTCATGGTTCCCATTGTGACAACTTACCCCATATAGTGTGTGACTACGTGCCTTGCTTTACTGACATACCAGTTATTAGTTTGATAATGATTCTAAAAAAGCTAGAATAGTGTTGTTCATACGTTAGCAGGCTAACTAGTAATGTTTACCGACCTCCGCACCTGCAAAACGAAAGAATGCGGAAATCACAGCGCCCAAACTCACAAACACATTCATTTATTATAAAATTAAACAGTTTCTATATTTACTGACTCACACTAAACATACACCAAGAATGGTCAGGAATTTTTAATTGTCGTTTTGTTAAATAAATGTTCAGATCACGAGCTGTCAAAGACTTTCACATTGAATGAACTTCAGAACCAGCGACGCTTGTTAATCTCTTCACTGACTTTCCCCCGTAAAATTACTCTTAATTAAGTCAACACACTTGCACTGTGTATAATGACATGCCTTTTACTTTGATATGTACTTTCGATGTTCAGTTTACCTGGATTTCCTGAGTGAAACTCTGAGTCCTCAGCTGATTTCTTGACGCCCGAGTCACGTGATTTCTGTTCAATCTTCCGCATGCGTTCAGGAACATGTAGGCTACTACATATTTTAAGTCGCAAATATTTGATAGCTGTCTCTAAATATAACACTTACTTTATTTAAAAAATAAATAATTTGTTATTGTAATTTGTGGGCAAACTAATTAGCAAATAAGAAGCAGACTTTAATATGATGTTAGATATTAAGAGTGTGAAGAGTGCTGTAACTGTCTTTGTGATTTTTAATGATGAATAGCCAAATGAACACATATGGAAATGTGTTCATTTGGCTATTCATCATTAAAAATCACAAAGACAGTTACAGCACTCTTCACACTCTTAATATCTCCTAATTATAATGTCTTTTATTTTTGCGAATTTTCATTCTAAACAATAAGAATGAAGGATGTATAAAGATTGAAGATTTTTTTTTTTAATCAAAAGGCCAAGAAGATAACCAATGCAAACACTTTTTTTAACAAATAGATGCATTTTCATATTAACTGTCTTCAGGAAACAAGTTCAACTGGTTAGTTGCTGTCTGCAGTACTTTTAGGCTAACAATAAGCTTCACCGACCTTTTGAACCAGGGATAAGATATTGCATATATAAATGGATTAATGCATGCATTAGCATAAAATAAACACAGTAACGCAGAGAGTTTCACAGATGACTTTTGAAATTGTTTGATATTAAGTATACCTATATACCAGGGAACCCAGGATATGAAATACACAAAGACAATTGTACTCAATGTTTTTGTTGCCTTCACCTCTGATTTCCTGGAGGATTTTAGATTTTTCGGAGAGACTCTTTTCTTTGCAAATTTGGAGATGGATTTTGCTTGTCTCAAGGCCGCTGCGAAAATTCTTACATACAGGATAAACATCACTAAACACGGAGCAATGAAGCTCACTATCAAGTCGGCTGAACCCCAGGCGTTGCTGACAGCCACTGCACATTCTCTAAAACAGATCACAGTTGTCCCTGTCAGGGTTAAGTTTCCAAAATTCACTGGTACAAGATTATAAAAGATGGTTAAAGTCCATCCTAAACTTATGCAGATCAGTGTTTTTCTCACTGTCATTTTGGACATATACAGGAGTGGATCACACACAGCAAAATAACGATCAATAGCCACAAGAATCATGTTGATGAGGGACGCAAACAACAAAATGGACATAATTATATGAAAGATACGACAGTGCGACTTTCCCATATAAAAACATGAGTTAATGTTCCTGACGCTTTCAACCGGCATTACACAAAGTCCCACCAAGAAGTCAGATACGGCCAGCGAGAGGATGAGGAGGTTGGTCGGTGTGTGAAGCTACTTGAAAACTGTTATAGAGATGATGACAAGTAGGTTTCCACACACCGTCAGTACAGAGATTGTAGATATGTACAAGAAAAACAATACATTAACATAATTCAAATGAAAGTCCAGAGAGCAGCTTGTATTCCAGAAGGGAAAACAGTGATGCTCAATATATTCCATGGAGAAAGTCTTCACTGCTTTAAACTTCAATGCCCATGTGATATGACTGCAGATCCAAACTCTTAAAGATGGTTTCACTGCCAGTTTGCTTATATAAGACAAATGACAGGTGTCGTTTATGGGGGTGAACGTGATTTCACCAAGTACCACATGTTCCTGGATCAACATCATTGTTGATCCTGGATCAACTTTCCAATTAACCAATCAGATTTGAGGGACAAGTTTACAGTTTATGTCAAGTTTAGGCTTAGAACCAAGGTGAAGTACTTAAACATCAGTGTCATTCACCTATCATTACCCTCTGATTTTAGGGAAAAGTTATGGGTAGGGTTCGGTTTAGGGGTAGGGATTGGGTAAGGACTACATTTTGGGACAGGAATGTTGATCCAGGATCAACAAAATATGTTGATCCAGGACCATGTCTTACTTGGCAAAATCACGGTGACCGTTTATGGGAGTGACCAAAAATTGTAAGCATTCATACAGTCATGAGAGTTTACAATTATCATACAACTCTATTTTCTATTTTATTTTTATGTATCAATCTTATATTATGTCATGCTGATTAAAAAAAAAGTAATATTGCAATTAAAATTACAAAATCCCCTGTTTCACAGACAATGCTTTAAAGGGACAGTTCACCTAAAAATTAAACTTCTGTCATCATTTATTCACCCTCAAGTTGTCCAAAACCTGAATGAATTTCTTTCTTCTGAAGAACACAAAAGAAGATATTTTGAAGAATGTTGGTAACCAAACAGTTGATGGTCCCCATTGACTTCCATAGTATTTTTTTTTCTCCATACTATGGAAGTTCATGAGGCATATAAGGCCTAATCCACACACACACACACACACACACACACACACACACACACACACACACACACACACACACACACACACACACACACACACACACACACACACACACACACACACACACACACACACACACACACACACACACACACACACACACACAGGTTAGTAAAACCTAGTAATAAAAGGTTAGTAATTATTTATTTTTGTGAATATCTGTTCACTTTCATCAGTGCATGATATTTGACATTATATAAACTTCTATTAAGCCTATTTTGTTAAGCTTATGTTTTCACTTCATGTGGCCATACTGTATATCCACTTGTGACATTCATCTAACCTGAACTAATTTGAACTGCTTTTTGTTTGTTGATGTTGAACACTGGAACCCTGACTTGTGATACAGGCCACTAGTTGGACTGACTGATTTATCTTTGCCAGTTTATTTGTTCATGATTTTAGATCACCCTTTATTCGTAAATTCTAAACAGGAATCACAACATACCACTCGTGTCTGTACTGTTCTGGCGTCAGCGCTGTCTCAAGTCGGACACAATTTTTTTAACCGGCATGCGCTGATTTAAGTCAGCCGCTGATCTGTCTTCGCAGCGCTGTATGAAATCAAACAAGCCTACTAGCTATGTCCCAATGTGAACGCTGCATCCTCCAAAGGCCGTATTTGAAGGCCGATTGCGTCACAGCGGCGCAACAAAGGCTGTCCCAATTCAAAGGTTGCACTCTTCGAAGGCCGCATTTGAAGGACGATTGCATCACCGCAGAGCTATGAAGGCTGTCCCAATTCAATTCTCCACCCTTCAAAGGCCGTATTCAAAGGCTGGTTGCGTCATCGCAGTGCGATATAAAATGGATAAATGGATCCTTTGAGGTATAAAACTGTGAAAATACGTAATTACAAAGACTACAAACCCAAAAGGCGCGCATGTGACGTTATACCTTTTCTCTCAATGAATGAAGCTAACTTTACTGAAGTTAATGTCTGACATTTTTTCTATAGTCTAACGTTATAATTGTAACGTTACGCCGTCATGCCTGTGTGTTTTGTACCAGACTGCACACATACGAGCTTGGTGACGTACATAGTGCGAGATGAGAGATGTAGTTCATTGAGCGATTTTCACATACAACTAAATGTTACTGTTCTGTTTTATGACAAACTTTGACTTTCTTGACTTTCATAATTATCTTTTAAATTGACAAACATCATATGTATAAATCAGGGCACAGTTCAGACGGAATAAAAAGATAAGTTGTCTCTCGCCATTGACTACCATACATCTTTTTTCCGAAATAAGGTCCCATGGGCCGGAAGTGGAAGGGAGGGACTTAGTCTCTCTATTGGGTATTTATCTGCATGTTACAGCGATCTCTGGAAGCTTTGTTTATGTCAGGAAGTTCCTGGAATGTCACATGATATGGCTCTTCTTCATGTGTTCCATATATGGACTAAATGTGCATAGGGCGCCCGGCTGCCAGTATGGATTGAAAACACAGTATTTCACAAGTTCACACTTACAAATAAATCGGATAGATTACATTAGTAAACGTATTTGGTGAGCTGTCCGGGGAGAGGGCTCTGATCTTGGTAATTGGCCCGAATGCAGGGGTGGTGGAGGGATTCTGAAGACTGTAGAGAATCCTTAGGTGGGTTTGACTGATAATGTATGGTTTGCCTTCATACTGATTGGGTAGATATGTTGATTAACGTTACTGACACATAACTCCTGACACAAATTAAGACATAACGGTCACTATAAGTTTCTCAGAATAAAATAGTGGTCAAATACTGAAACTTGATTCTTATATCTTTTTAATGATGTATAGTTTGTCAAGGTAATAACATTAAATCTAATCATAACTTCGCACTATTAAAAACAAAGAACGATTCAGTGCTCTCTGAATCGTCCTCTCACATTCTTTTCTTTCACTCCGACAAATGAAAACCTGGACTCTAAGTAGGGCCAGCAAGGGGTCTCCTTCCTCACCGCCACGATCACTCGAAGTTGAAGGTTGTGTTTCCGGTTCTTCCATCTCAAAACAAACTAACATATCTCAAGTGTTCTCACTGGAGGCAGGCAGCAGAGCGAAAGGCAGAACTGTACGGGAGCACGCGCGGTCTTCTTGATCGCTTGATTCACTCAATGATGAGCCAGCTTCATCAAACCTGGTGACAGAGCCATATACCACTCTGGCAGTTATGTGAGTTTGGAATGATTCATAAAAATTTTTTAATTGTAACAAGTAACGATGCAGCGCATAAAAAATGTATCGGAGTAAAAGTATTAAACTCATCGAAAATATGTAGGCCTACTGAAGTAAAAGTAGGAGAAAAAAATAATACTCTAATAGAGTACAGATACAGATCATAAGTACAGTAGTGAAGTAGTTCTACTTCATTACTATACATCTCTGTGAATTTGTAGATACAGATTGCAAAAACGGAAGGCACGGTTTAAAAATCTGAGAGCGCGGATTAGGAACTCATGAGTACGGTTTATTAATCCGTGGGCACGAATTGTTAAAACGAGGGAACAGTTTAAAAATTTGTGAGTACAGTTTATAAACTGAGGGGACAGATAGCACAACCGTCGCCATGGATTGTTATTTTTGACTGAGTTTGTTTTGAGGTGACTTCCCGGGCTCCGTAATACGGGGGGTTGAAAACCTGTGTAAATATATTCACCATTTATGTACATAATAAAAAGAATAGGCCTACACTAGCCTACAAAATCGCATCAAGGTAAGATAGAAGTGAACATTTGAACCTTATATATATATATATATATATATATATATATATATATATATATATATGCCTATGTATGTTTTCTTTTCTTTTCATATTTCATTACATTATTTACGTAAGTTAACACCCAATACTTGAACAGTTTAAAGTATAATCCGGAAATTCAGGAGTCAGGATGCAGCCTCTGAATTGGAACGCAGCAAACCAGGGGCCTACATGAAGCCGGTTTAGGTGGCTAGCCCGATATGTTTAAGTTTAGTTTGCGCCAACCCTGGGTTTTAGGCACCATGAAAGTAGTTTGGCTTTTAGCAGTGTTCATCACCATAGTAACTTACTCTCCACGGCTAACCTGATCCGGGGCAGGTTATGTTCCAGGTAAGAGGTTCTAAACCGAACTTGGACCAATCAGCTATGAGCAAAGTGACATGTCTGATGCATAAAGTCACTCCACCTGTTTCCATTTTAAATTAAAGGTCATTACACAGCAAATGATTTTTAAAGACAAAATTGTCCGGCTTTTAGTAATGCTTATTTAGAATAATAATTTTGTATGATTTAGATATTATTTATGTAATAATATTACGCATAGGCTGCATATGCGTAATATTACGCATAGGCTGCATCCTTCGAAGTCCGCGGCCTTCGAAGGATGCAACCTTCACTTTGGGACACAGCTTATTGACTTTACATTGTCACGCTTCTAAACATGATGCAGAACAAAACAAACTGTGATTGGTTGCTTTCCATGTCGGTCAGACGGCCTATTGGGCTGTCCATGTCCAATGAAAGCTGCGATGCAGTCCAGACCTTCTGCTGTCAGTCTGAAGGTCTGGCTACGCAAGACTAACTCTCAAAATATTACCTTAGTAAAAAAAAAAAATAATAAAATCATTACTGTTCTTGTGTTTATTTTGTTAGCAAATATGAAGCAGACTTTATGTTATTTCCACTTCTGTTTATAATGAATAGCCTAATTAAAATTCACAAAAACAGTTACAGCATCTTCACACTCTAATCTCTGTAAAGCTGCTTTGAAACAATATGTACTGTAAAAAGCGCTATATAAATAAAGGTGACTTGACTTGACTTGATTGGTTGCTTTACATGTCAGACGGCATGGGCGGTCCTTGGCCAATGAAAGCTGCGATGCAGTCCAGACGTTCTGCTGTCAGCAGTGACGTGCGGTCTGGGTAGGCAAACTAGGCACTGCCTACCCTGCCAAAATTCAAAAATAAAAATGTTTATTAAATAATAAACTTGTATTTTTACTGTTTATTCTTGTGATTTATATATGCAATATGGGTGTTATTCCAATTGTCTAGACCTTACGATGACAAATGTAGCAGTTACGCATAATCAAATAACAAACAAATGGTAGAATAAGCAGTGCTTTTACTGTCCATTCATTGCAGACGACAAGCGAAAAACCCATGTTGCGCATGCGCACTTCGATCCTGTATTCTTTAACGTACTGCAAAAAGCACAACTCTGCTGTGCCTTTGGACGTAAATATGCTATGCCCGTACCCATCTACGTTACATATCAGACATGGACCAATTAAAATCGAGATATTACTGGACACATTTGCGTAGCTAACGTCATTACACCACAGCTAGCCTATGCCTAATCAAATTCAAAGTCAAAATGACAGCACCGGCCGTGATCACAAAGTTAAGAAATTTTTTCAAGCTCGATTTTAATTCAAAATCTGAGTTAATAGCAAGAGGGAGGTCTACGCCAGCCTTAGATAGACTAGTGCAGCAAGCCAGCAACTGAAGGCCGTAAAGACAAAGTTGTGATCGACGTCTTTACGAGGAAAGAGCGGGGGATGGATTTTATGTAGGCTACAAATAATCTACCGATTGGTGAGTCAAAAACTATTTTGGGCTTAATATTGAATTGATAAATGTGGTTGAATTAATGCAAGCCATTTGCCTTCATATTCAATTGAGCAGTGTGTGATTTTACTTTTGCTGACAGACATAATTGGCCGCTGTGCAAAAATTAAGGATTAAGAATGGTTGTATTGATGCTGGAGTGGACATTAACTACCCGTGTGTGCCTGTGCCGCGCTTGCGTGTGTGTGTGTGTGCGAGAGAGAGAGAGAGAGAGAGTACACGGTATACATTTTGATTTGTACATTTCTTGTTATGCTGCGTTTGTGCGTAACGTTTACTGTTATTACGTATTATTAGCCTAAACAATAAATCAGGTAATCTGGCTTTCATAACTCAGTGCCTAGCCTCTTTAAGACATCACCGCACGTCACTGGCTGTCAGTCTGAAGGTCTGGCTACGCAAGACTAGATGCATACTAACTTTCAAAATATAACACTTGCCTTAGTTAAAAAAAAAATCATAACGTGTTCTTGTGTTTATTTTGTTAGCAAATATGAAGCAGACTTTATTATGATGTTATTTCCACTTGTGTTAATTAGGCTATTCATCATTAAAATTCACAAAAACAGTTACAGCACTCTTCACACTCTATTCTCCTAATTATAATGTCTTTTAGGTTACACTTTATTTTAAGGTGTCATTGTTACAGTGCAATTATATATTTAAGTACTGAGTAATATTAAGCAACTACATGTAGGCTACTTGCTAAAGGGTTAGGATTAGGACTCGGTTGAGGGTTAGTTGCATATAATTATGCATAATTTACTGTTATTACATGTAACATGTAACAACGACACTGTAAAATATAGTGTTACTGTCTTTTATTTTTGTGAATTGTCATTCTAAGCAAAGAGAATGAAGGGTGTATAAAGATTGAAGATAATATTTTAAACAAAAGGCCAAGAAGATCTCCAGAACAAACATATTTTTGTAACAAATACATGCATTTTCATATTAACAGTCTTCAGGAAATAAGTTAAACTGGTTAGTTGCTGTCTGCAGTATTTTTAGGCTAACAATAAGCTTCACTGACCTTTTGAACCAGGGGTAAGATATTGCATATATAAATGGATTAATGCATGAATTAGTGTAAAATAAACACAGTACAACAGAGATGCTCACAGATGACTTTTGAAATCATTTGATATTAAGCATACCTATATACCAGGGAACCCAGCAAATGAAATACACAAATACAATTGTGCTCAATGTTTTTGTTGCCTTCACCTCTGATTTCCTGGAGGATTTTAGATTTTTCTTTTTAAAGTTGGAGATGGATTTTGCTTGTCTCAAGGCCACTGCGAGAATTCTTACATACAGGACAAACATCACTATACACGGAGCAATGAAGCTCACTATCAAGTCGGCTGAACCCCAGGCATTGCTGACAGCCACTGCACATTCTCTAAAACAGATCACGGTTGTCCCTGTGAGGGTTAAGTTTCCAAAATTCACTGATACAAGATTATAAAAGATGGATCCAGTCCATCCTAAACTAATGCCGATCAGTGTTTTTCTCATTGTCATTTTGGACATATACAGGAGTGGATCACACACAGCAAAATAACGATCAATAGCCACAAGAATGATGTTGATGAGGGACACAGACACAAGAGTGGACATAATTATATGAAAGATACGACAGTGAAACTTTCCCATATAAAAACATGAGTTAATGCTCCTGATGCTGTCCACCGACATCATACAAAGTCCCACCAAGAAGTCAGATACGGCCAGTGAGAAGATGAGGAGGTTGGTTGGTGTGTGAAGCTGCTTGAAAACTGTTATAGAGATGATGACAAGTAGGTTTCCACACACTGTCAGCACAGAGATTGTAGATATGTACAAGAAAAACAATACATTGACATAATTCAAATGAAAGTCCAGAGAGCAGCTTGTATTCCAGAAGGGAAAACAGTGATGCTCAATATATTCCATGGAGAAAATCTTCACTGCTTTAAACTTCAATGCCCATGTGATATGACTGCAGATCCAAACTCCTAAAGATGGTTTCACTGCCAGTTTGCTTATATAAGACAAATGACAGGTGTCGTTTATGGGAGTGACCAAGAATTGTAAGCATTCTACAGTTATGAGAGTTTACAATTATCATACAACTACTACAATCTATTTTTATGTATCAATCTTATATTCCGTCATGTTGATTAAAAAAAGTATTATTGCAATTAAAATTAAATAAAGGGATAGTTCACCCAAAAATGAAACTTGTCATACATTATTCTGTATGAATTTCTTTCTTCTGATGAACACAAAAGATGATATTTTGAAGAATGTTGGTAACCAAACAGTTGATGGGCCTCATTGACTTCCATAGTATTTTTTTTCCATACTATGGAAGTTAATGAGGCCTATAAGGCCTAACCCTGGCCTAATCTAAACCCTGTCTGTGAAACCAGGCCTACACAATTTGTTTTGGATTTACTTATTGCGTCTTGGATACATAATTGCAATTTAATTCTTGAATATTCCTTCCTAATAGAAAGGACTCAGTCAGAAACACACACACACATTTGGTTTGTGTTTTTAGTTGGTTTGGTGTGTTTGAGTGATCATTGTTACAATTACATAGCAAAAATTCAGTGACTTATTTGTGCATGGTAGAAAGCAAATACTGATACTGACATAATGACATACAAAAAAACGCTACGCTTGAGCAATCAGTTTGTGAATAGGCTACAAATGATGGCTGTGAAAGACACTGTGAACGCATTGAATGGGATATGTTTAGTTGGTGAATATACTACACAGTAGCGACAACGTTAAGCGCACCAGAATAAAATATAATATTCAGAATGTGGGCGGAGGCCAATGAGACCTAAGATGTAGAATATGTTTTATAAATGCTCCCAACTACAGGGTTTCCAAACAAATGGAATGAACAAACAGAGATTTGTACAATCTTGATTTGGCACTCAAAGAGATGTAAAAGTGTAATTATACAAATCAAACATTTTAAGAAAAAATACAAATACGATTTAACAAAGTTACGGTATCTTGTACAGTCAATTCAATATCCCATGGGATAAGTCAGCATTTGGGAAGGAGAAAGAAAAAAAATGGAAAAAAAATAATATCCAAATAAATCAAATTTAAACAACCTCAATTCACACCTTCATACAAATGTATAACCAAAATAACAATCCACCAAATAAACAAACAAAAATATAAATAAAGTGAATTCTCCCAATCCCAGCAGCTAGCCCTTGTTGGTTATAAATTAATTGACATAAGAGCGGTGGCCACCCACAGTAGGCCTACTCAAGAACACAATTAACAAGCAACAAAAAATACCAAATTAAAGAAAATACAGTTAAATCACTTACACAAACACCATCACAAACACGTTCACACCGAGCTCACTCAAACACGCGCTCGCATAAGGACTCGTTGACCTAAAACCGTGCTCACACCACCATGCGCTCACATCAACACACACTCGCATCAACACACGATCGCATCAAAACACTCAGATAAAACGTCTCCGGTTACTATCGTAACCTCGGTTCCCTGAGAGGCGGGAATGAGACATTACGTCAGCTGTGACGTATATGGGAACTCCTCTCTTCTCCACTTTCGCTGAAATCTTATGGGCTAACGCCAGCTGGGGACAGCTGGCCAATTGACACGAAGCATGCAAATTCTGACAGGTTCGCGGGCAGTATAAATTGCATGGGCACGACAATTACGTCAGAATCACGACTGAACACTAGCACAGCTGATCAAATAGCGACCACGGCGGCTAACGTAATGTCTCGTTCCCGCCTCTCAGGGAACCGAGGTTACGATAGTAACCGGAGACGTTCCCTTTCAAGGCGGGAACTCAACATTACGTCAGCTGTGACGTATATGGGAAGTGTATAAAATCCCGCTGTGAGAGCAGTGAAGATAATGGTGCGTTCTATTATTTATCCGTGTCGGAGTTCCGACTAGGAAGGCAGACGTTGCCTAGCAACACGCACCAACACGGCCCCTTTCCTCGGATTTCCCAGCTCGAAAGTCAGACAACCGTAAGGACATCAAGCAAGAATTCCGATACGGAATCCAAGATGGCTGCGCTCTGTGTGACTAGTATGAATTGTTTTCATTGTTTTAGGTTGTTTAAATGACGATTTTATTCACTCGTATTACTGCAATACCTTACTGCGTCCGTATCACTGCCTGTGGGTATGGGAATCGGTCTTGTTGTGAGTGCAATATTGAATGAAGCCTTGTTTCAAACGGGTGTTACTAACGTGGCTAGCGTTGCTAACAGAAAATAAACTAAAACAGGAAAAAAGTGAACATTTTAGAAGTTCAAATGGCTGGGTTTTGATAAGCGCCTGGTACTCGGCCAGTGCTAACATAGCAACAGCCTTCTGGGTGGCGTCCATGTTTTTTCTCCGACTCGGACGCGCAAAACATACCGGAACGCTTGAAGTGTGGAAGTGACGTCATATCCGAGGGCCGGGTCATTTCGTTGACAATAATAAAATGCAGGGTAAGCCCTGAACTGGGGTCAAACCACACCCACACGTAAGCAAAACAGTTCTAACCAATAGCCGCATTGCTAAGTGTACTCATATCTTATAGGCGGAACTAGACCAATGAGACATCTGCTCTGACCCTATCAAAATTTGCATATCTCAAAACAATGTAAGAGAAGGCTGCACTGAATAGGGCAGACACAACATAATATGCACTCAAGCATGAGAGTTAAACACAGCGTGGACGGCGCTTGCGGTGACAGCTGCATCAATATCATTAACCATAACACAGAGTTAACAGCTATGGTAACTACTGCATAGCTGGTTATAACAGTTCACAATCACATTTGTTTACTCAGTAAGCTCAACTCCCCGAAAGAACTTGTGATACTATGGAGGGTACATCCAGCTTGTAAAACCTGGCGAATGTGTTCTGAGAAGACCAGCCAGCAGCAAGACATAAATCCTGGATAGACATACCTCTAGACCAGGCCCATGAGGAAGCAATCAACCTCGTAGAATGAGGTCTGATGTTAAGGGGACAATCTTTCCCCTGGCATTCGTAAGCCAATGCAATAGCGTCCACAATTCAGTGAGAAAGTCTCTGTTTTGAAACAACACGTCCCTTATTACAGCGCTCTGAGCATCAGTGTTGCGCGAGGCTGACGGCTCAACAGATAAGGCGGGCAGTGAAACAACCTGTGCTCTAAACGGTGTGTTGAGTGACTTCGGAACGTAGCCTGGTCTCGGCCGGAGAGTGATATTGCAGTCGCCAGGTCCGAAACAGGTGCTGTCGTCAATCACCGAGAACGCGTGTAAGTCTCCAATGTGTTTCGCCGAGGCGAGAACAAGAAGCAAAGCCACTTTCAGGGAAAGCTCCTTAACCGCAATCGAAGCTAGGGGCTTGAACGGTGGTAGAGATAGAGCCCTCAAAACTAGAGCTAGATCCCACGGTGGCACGGAGGGTGGCCGAGAAGGACATAATCTCCTCGCTCCCCTGAGAAATCTGATTACTAGAGCGTGCTTACCGATCGATTGCCCGTCAACCGGGGAACGGAAAGCAGCAATCGCGGCCATATACACCTTCAGCGTGGATGGCAAACTCCCGCTATCCATTCTGTGCTGTAGAAAGCGCAAAACATCCGACACGGAACAGGTCTCCGGGTCAATATCGATGTCCTTGCACCATTTTGTAAACACTCTCCACTTCAGAGCGTAGAGGCGCCCTGGTAGTAGGCGCGCGCGCGCCTCCGTGAGTGTGCTCAGCACTGGTGAATGCAGAGTGTCCCGCTCATTCAAGGTCCCCGCAGTGGCCACACATGAAGGTTCCACAGCTTGGGGCTGGGGTGCCATAACGTGCCTTTCGCCTGAGACAGCAGGTCCTTCCTGAGGGGGATTTGCCATGGGGGAGCCACCATTAACTCTCTCAGGTCCGCGAACCAGGGCTGATTCGGCCAGTTCGGGGCCACGAGGATCACTGACGCTCTCTCCTCACTGATTTCGCACAACAGTATAGGCAAAATCTTCACCGGAGGGAACGCACAAAACCTGGCTTCCGGCCAACGCAACGTCAGAGCATCTCCCGTCAGCTGGGAGTGAGATAGCGAGAAGAACATCTGACAATGAGTGTTCTCGCTTGTGGCAAAAAGATCCACGTCCGCCTTCCCGAATCAATCCCAAATCATTTGAACCAATTCGGGGTGAAGCCTCCACTCTCCTTGAGGAATCCTGTTCCTCGAAAGCATGTCCGCTCCACGGTTCAGGATACCGGGGATGTGCGCCGCTCTTAGGGAGAGAAAGTGTCGGTCCGCCCACAACAGGAGACTCACTGCCTGTTTGAAAAGAGCTCTGGAACGCATGCCGCCCTGAAGATTTATGTTCGAGATCACAGACGTGTTGTGGGTTCGAATCAGTACATGTTGCCACTCCAATTAAGACCTAAAAGCCTTCAAGGCTAAGGACACTGCTTCCAATTCCAGACGGTTTATGTGCCACTCTCTCTGTGACTCCGACCACAGGCCTGAGGCTGGTACGGCCAGGCACACTGCTCCCGAGCCTGAGGTTGACGCGTCCATCGAGACCACGGTGCGCTGCATCACTATTCCCAAGGGAACTCCTGGGGTGAACATATCCGGGTTGCTTCACGATCTCAGAGTGCAGCCACAACTGTGAGTGAACGTAATACGCTTGTGGCCTGAAGACCACGCCCTTGGCGGAACTCGAGTTTTCAGCCAAAACTGCAGCGGCCGCATATGCAGCAGGCCCAGATGGCACACTGAAGAAGCCACCGCCCTCAGTCCCAGAAGCCTCTGAAATTCCCTCAGTGAAATAGACCTGCCCAGTCTGAAATGGCGCAGAGTCGATGAAATTGTCTCTATGCTCTCTTGAGAGAGGTGGGCTCGCATCGCCATCGAGTCCAAACATACTCCCAGATATGTTATAGTCTGACTCGGTAAAAACACGCTCTTCTGCATATTCACACGCAGTCCCAGCATATCCAGATGGCGAAGCAGCGTTTCCACGTGACTGATTAGCACATCTCTTGAGTGGGCTAAAATCAGCCAATTGTCCAGATAATTCAGGATGCGCATTCCGCTCGATCTGAAGGGAGAAAGCTCTGCGTCCACACACTTTGAAAAGGTGCGGGGGGCCAAGGCTAGGCCGAACGGAAGCACTGAATACTGGTATGCAGTGCCCTCGAAATCAAATCTCAGGAAGCGCTTGTGGCGCGTCGCTATTTGAATATGAAAGCACACGTCCTTCAGGTCCACTGAGGCGAACCAGTCTCCGGGACGTATCTGTGCCAGGATCTGTTTCAGTGTTGTCATTCTGAACGCGCGCTTGTGAAGTGTTCGGTTGATGGGTCTCAGGCCACGGCCACCGGAGCCAATGATGGCGCGTTTTGACTGGAGCCCCGCCCCCGCAAGACTTGAAGCACTGGCGGAAGGGCGGCTTGCGGCGGGCATTGTGTGGTGTTGGCACCCTCGCGCCCTCGAGAGGCCATTATAGTCATGGGTTGTGGCTCTGCGTTGCTCTGAGGCAGGGCAAGTGACACAGTGTTGTGTGCAAGAGGAAGAAAAAGCTATTTTTGTGAATTGATACATGTTTGTATTGTGGAACTCACGCAAAAAGAAACAGCATTGAAACATACACTGCAATTGTCGCCCGTATGAACATGGAGGACATGATGCTTCAGAACATGGCACTTGGGGGCGGGGCCTTCAGCACGCTCTCTTTTCCTCTTGACCGCTCCGTCAGGAAGATGGCTTGGTAGCCGAGGATGGCGCTGACTCTCTCGCGGTGCAGGCTCCTTCTCTGACCCTGACGTTTCCTCCCAGGCCCTGTCCACTGCTTGTTTCGTCCGAAACGAGCATACGGTTCGGTGCGGGGCGCCACAGTGGGCTGTCTAGCCTGTCCTTGAGGTCTAGCCTGCATAGGCTGGTGAACCCAATCAACCAATCAGATTTGAGGGACAAGTTTACAGTTTATGTCAAGTTTAGGCTTAGAACCAGGATGAGGTGCTTCAGCATCAGTGTTATTCACCTATCATTTCCCTCTGATTTTAGGGAAATGTTATGGGTAGGGTTAGGTTTATGGGTTGGGATAGGGATAGGGTAAGAACTAAATTTTGGGACAGGAATGTTATTCCAGGATCAACAAAATATGTTGATCCAGGAACATGTCTAACTTGGCAAAAAATCACGGTGACCTGCATGGGCTACCATGCCAGAGGGAAAACGGAAGTAAGAGGAAATCTTCTTGTTTTTAAAGGGGCCATGAGCTTAACTTCTGCCCAGCTCCATCCACCCACACAGAATGGAAAATCCACCTAAGAGTGAATAAGCGCGACGATTCAGGGAGCAGGCTACACAGTGAACTCCGAAAAAACGCTACAGTTTGTGAATAGGCTACTACAAAACAAATGATGGCCGTGAATAAAATATAATATTCAGAAGTAAACACTGTAGCTGACTTAATGTTTATGTCAGAATGATTATTTTTAAACCACAACCTTTAAATGCTTCTTTTACCGATATATTTAACAATATCATTTGCATTTCTAATCCAAACAACGTCAAACTTGGCACTGCGCTTACTCGTGCCCGTAGCAAGACCCGTGTCAGGTTTGAAATCCATTGGACTAACGGTTTGAGAGATATGCGAATAACAATAACTCAATACTCAAGTATTGAGTGCTGTACATGCTCATACTTTTCATGTTCATACTTTTCAGTAGGCCAACATTTTATAAAAATCCTTTTTTTGTATTGGTCGTGTAAAGACTCAGAGGCGGATCTAATCCGTGGGGGAATTTGCATATCATAATTAATAATTGGTAATTAATAATTATTCATACATGTTTGGATTAGATCAGTCTTACATGTTAATAAATCTCCCGCTAAGGGATGATGTGTCATTTTACCTGCATGCATGCATGTGTATCCCTGCAATTAACCACAAGTTGATTGTAATTAATTACACGGACCACGTCTTACAAAACAGGCAAAATTAATTAGCTCAATTGTCAGAATAATATTTGTGGGGATCCACAATATCATCCTACTTTATAGGATTTCAGGAAACGCAATTCTGTGGCCACTAGAATTGGGTTTTCTGCCCTATAAACCAAATACTCTTTAAAGTATCTTTAATTTGTAAAGCTTGTGGCTTAAGTTAGATCTTTGGCACTTAAGGGACTTGGAAAATGAGCAGAGGCAGTACATCAATCAAATGAATATAATGAATTTAATAAGGCAGAACTACTTATGTATTTACTACGGATATATGTATTTACAAACATAATAAACAACAAAACACGATAAGGCATCGATGAACGAGAAATGCATAGAGACAGAGAGAGAGAGGAAATGTAGAGAGTTGCAGTTATGCAAGAGGGAGTTTAGAAAGACCCGAGGATCTTTCTAAATAGCAAATTCACATAGACAACAGAATTTTGAGACACAACGAGACTTCAACAAATCTTAAAAGCGTGATCAAACACGGATACTTGCACAGGTAATTCTTTGCATGGCTTGTGAAGAAGCGTGTGTGTCTCTCGGTCCGGCGCGTCACGTGGTCACATGCACGTGTTTTTCCTTCAAAGCGAGCGCGCGCTCGTTTAAAGGTCCCTTGTAGATGGATTTGCTGAAGAGATATGTCACGCGGTGTTCGTTTCACTCGTCGATTGGAATTAAACACGGAGACTTATCTAAGACTGAAATACACAAACTAAACTAGAAACAAATAAAAGAAAGGCGAAGAGCTCGCCCGGAGGCGAGACGTTACATTATGACACGAGGACCAGAGAAGTAAGAGGGGGATAAACTGGTATTCAGTCCTTTTGAAGACCTGACGTTTCCGCCTTCTTTTGGAAGAGGGTCCAATCAGGAGCTGTCCCTTTGGAGGGAATTTTTATGATCCTTTGTGTTCTAACCAGGCAATTAAATCTCTAGTTTCATTGGGTGTTTAAGAGAAGAATCTTCACAATTCTTATAATACTAATGTGTCACAAAGTTTAGCAAAATGTAATGTCAATTAACAAATGGGGAATGAAAATTGGAGTTTCTCGAGACCAAACTTGCCACAAATGGATTTGGTTAAACATTAGTTGGCAAAGTTTAAAACATTATCCCATTAGAGTTGTCGAGAAACATGGACCAAACCACAAAAAGGCAACTCATGAAATAGGGAACTTAGATACATTGTTCATACAATTCTCAAATGGATATATAATAGTATATATATATATATATATATATATATATATATATATATATATATATATATATATATATATATATATATATATATATATATATATATATATGAATGCAGGATTCATTTCTCCTCCTTGGTTAGAATTCAGAGAGAGCCACAGTTCTGTGAACATTCCTTTGGGTCGTAAACGCTGTTATCTAAGAACTCCAGTGATGTTAGTTTTGGTCTCTTTTCACTCCAAAGATGGAAAACATAGTAAACTATATTTTACTGGATATTACTGTACGTATTCTGATTGATCACACCGAAAGCATTCTGGAGGTGTCCAGAACTATGTGTACAAGTTATGAGAATAGACAGTTATATTTAAAAATGCCTAATGAAGGTATCTATAATTCACTTTAAGCTACGATAAAATCATAGTCATTCCAATGTGGCATGGGCAAATGGACACACATAAAAACACATTGAATATATCTGGTTAAATGTCTTTTAAAAAGAGAAGTTTCTTTTGGATCCTTCTTTGGGACATTCCAGTCAGTCATAAAAATGTCTCGTAACTGGACACCACGCTCTGTCCTGAGCGGGCTTCACTTGTGGGGGATGCGTGTGTGGTTGTGAGTGTGTGTGTGTGTGTGTGTGTGTGTGTGTATATGTTAATTTACATCCAGGCTTTTTGGGCCTGAAGGCTTTGGGATTTTCGCTAGGATGTATTTAGTTATTCAGATTCACCTCGCCCAGTCCCTACAGTCGTAAGTAATATTCAAAATTTCGGAGATACTGAATTTGGGATTTTCATTAGTTGTCATCACAATTAAATGAAATAAACATTTGAAATATATCTTTCATGAGTCTGGTATCCTTCTAGCTCCCTCTTCTGGTTACACACACACATTACCTCACGCACCTTAAGTCACCCTCAGCTGTTTCTAGTTATACCTTCTTCACACTCATTCTCTCACACCTGTTCTCTCTTTTCCCTAATTGTCTGTGCTATTTCCTGCTCTCCCTTTTCCCTGTTTCTTTGCCAGATTATTCCTTTCTCTGCTCATGCAAGAGGCGTCTTTTGACCTGCTGTATCTGTCCTGTCCGAGTCCTGTCCTATCTGAGTTTGATCCGTCATCCAGCCTGCTCAGGTCTATATCTATTTGTTCCATACTAACCCCTGCTCTACACTCTGTCCAGCCCGCCTGCTGCAGACGAACGTCCTGAACTTTCTTCTCTGCGGACCAGTAGAACGCTCATTCTCGAGGGGTCAGAGAAGAGCGCCCGCTGGACCCTGTTCTCAGACTGTGTGCCGTTGTCTACTTTAAGGAGAGACTTTCTCATTTTGTTATTGGAGCGTCAGCATCTACGGCTGCCTTTCTGTTGTTTATCTCAAAGTATATTTCTGTTGGACTGAATTCACTCTCACAATTAAAGAGACTGTTATCGGCAATTCGCTTTTGGGTCTTACCTTTCCTCTTAACAGAATAATCTGGCCAGCCATGGACCCAGCGAACACGAACCCGATTCACACAGCCGTTGAACTGCAAGGTGCTATGCTCGGCAAGCATGATGAGGAGATAACCGCTGCACGACACGCGGTTCAGACGCTGTCTGCCCAACTCACTGATCTGTCTCTACAGGTCCACCAGCTCAGGAGGGATCCTCCTGTTCCTTCAAGATCATTGGAAGCCCCAGAACCCAGAATAAACAACCCCCCGTGCTATGCCGGTGAGCCCACTCAGTGTCGCTCGTTTCTCACGCAGTGTGAGGTTGTTTTCTCCCTTCAGCCGACTACTTATTCGAGAGAGCGAGCCGGGGTAGCTTACGTCATCTCTCTCTTGACCGGGCGCGCTTGTGAGTGGGGCACCGCCGCCTGGGAGGCTGAGGTAGAGTTCACCACCTGTTTTGATTTATTCAAGGAAGAGATGATACGTGTGTTCGACCGTTCTGCTCATGGAGAGGAGGCGTCTCGCGTTCTTTCATCCCTTCGCCAGGGCAGACGGACTGTTGTGGATTATTCCATTGAGTTCCGCACCCTGTCAACCACCTGTTGATGGAATGAGCCAGCTCTTGTCGCACGTTTCCTAGAGGGGCTGAGTGCAAACGTCAAGGATGAGGTAATCGCCCGCGAACTACCCACACGTCTTAATCCTCTCATCGAGTTAGCCATTCGGGTCGAGAAGCGGTTTGACCTCCGCCGTCGCACAAGAGGATTGGATTCCTTCACTCAACCGGCTGTTTCAACTATCTCCGCTCCTCTTTCTACCAACCCAGATCCAGAGCCTATGCAACTTGGTGGTCTCCGCATTTCTGCCAAGGAGAGGGAACGCCGCGTCATCAATCGTCTTTGCATGTATTGCGGGGCGGCCAACCATTATGTTTCTGCATGTCCAGTAAAAGCCGGCGCTTGCCAGTAGAGGAGGGATTACTGGCGAGCGCTACCTCTCTGATCTCTCCATCGAAGTCATGCACCATCATTCCTGTAGTCCTGCACTGGTCTGACTTTTCCGTTTCTTGTAATGCTTTGATAGACTCTGGTGCTGAGGGGAACTTCCTTGACGAGACTTGGGCACTTAAACAATGTATTCCCCTGAAGAGACGCGATGAGACCACTCCCCTTTTTGCCCTAGATGGTAGTTCTCTTCCTGAGGTTCATCTGCGGTCCATCCCCTTATCTCTCACTGTGTCAGGCAACCACCATGAGACTCTTTCCTTTTTAATTTTTCACTCCCCTTATTCCCCAGTAGTACTAGGACACCCTTGGCTAGTTAAACACAACCCTCACATTAACTGGTCAAATAATAGTATCCTCTCATGGAACCTGTCTTGTCATGTCGAATGTTTATTGTCTGCTAATCCTCCTGTTTCCCCCGTCTCTGTGTTTCAGGAGGAGCCGGGTGATTTGACTGGGGTCCCGGAGGAGTATCACGATTTGCGGGCGGTTTTCAGTCGTTCCAGGGCCACTTCTCTCCCTCCTCACCATCCCTATGATTGCAGTATTGATCTTCTTCCCGATACCACGCCACCCCGCGGCAGGCTTTTTTCCTTGTCTGCTCCCGAGCGCGACGCGTTAGAGAAATATCTTTCCGAGTCCCTCCGCGCTGGTACCATAGTTGCTTCCTCCTCTCCAGCCGGCGCAGGGTTTTTCTTTGTTAAAAAGAAAGACGGCTCTTTGCGCCCCTGTATTGACTATAGGGGTCTCAATGACATTACTGTTAAGAATCGCTATCCCTTGCCGCTGATGTCATCCGCCTTTAAGTTGTTACAGGGGGCAAAGGTCTTCACTAAATTGGATCTGCGCAAAGCGTACCACCTTATTCGCATCAAACAGGGAGATGAATGGAAGACTGCGTTTAATACCCCATTAGGTCACTTCGAATATCGGGTTCTTCCGTTCGGGCTGGTAAACGCTCCCGCTGTCTTTCAAGCCTTAATTAATGACGTCCTAAGAGATATGCTTAATGTCTTCGTCTTTGTGTATCTTGATGACATTTTGATCTTCTCCCCCTCTCTCCAGGTTCACGTACAGCACGTACGCCGAGTCCTTCAGCGCCTTTTAGAGAATCGTCTCTTTGTTAAGGCGGAGAAATGTACCTTTCACGAACGATCAGTCACCTTTCTCGGTTCCGTAATTTCAGCAGAGGGCATTGGTATGGATCCCACTAAGGTACAGGCGGTCACCGATTGGCCAGTCCCTGATTCTCGTGTTGCGCTTCAGCGCTTTCTTGGCTTTGCTAATTTCTATCGCCGTTTCATACGTAACTTTAGTCAAGTAGCTGCATCCCTTACAGCCCTCACTTCTGTCAAGTCGCGCTTTAGATGGTCAGAGTCTGCTCAAGAGGCTTTCAATCATTTAAAGTCCCTATTTACTTCCGCCCCCATTCTTGTGACACCAGACGTTACTAGACAATTCATAGTCGAGGTTGACGCTTCTGAGGTGGGCGTCGGAGCCATCCTTTCCCAGCGCGTTCCTGCGGACGACAGGGTTCACCCCTGCGTGTTCTTTTCACACCGTCTCTCGCCCGCGGAACGCAACTACGATGTTGGTAATCGGGAACTACTCGCCATCCGTTTGGCCTTGGGAGAGTGGCGACAGTGGTTAGAGGGGTCCACCGTTCCATTTGTTGTCTGGACTGACCATAGAAACCTAGAGTACATCCGCTCCGCTAAGCGTCTAAACGCTCGTCAGGCTCGCTGGGCTTTGTTTTTTGGTCGTTTTGATTTCACTATTTCTTACCACCCAGGTTCTAAGAACATAAAACCTGACTCTCTCTCTCGTCTCTTCGATCCCACAGATATACCCTCGACTCCCGAGGTGATCGTTTCGCCAGGTCGAGTTATTGGTGCTGCTATCTGGGGAATCGAGAGACTAGTGAAGCGCGCTCTGTCCCGCTCCGTCGCTCCGCGTAACGTTCCTAGGAATCTTCTTTTTGTACCTGTTACTGCGCGTATGGCGGTACTTCAGTGGGCTCACTCATCTAAATTGACTGTTCATCCCGGCGTTAGGGGCACACTCTCAACCGTTCGTCAACGATTTTGGTGGCCCACTCTCGAACGAGATGCACGACGCTTTATTGCCTCGTGCACCGTTTGCGCACAGACTAAGTCTAGTAATTCCTCACCAGCTGGTCTCCTTAGACCTCTCCCTATTCCGTCTTGTCCTTGATCTCATGTCGCTCTGGACTTTATTACTGGTCTTCCCTCGTCGGCTGATAATACCGTCATCCTGACTGTCGTAGATCGTTTTTCCAAAGCCGCTCACTTTATTCCTCTCGCTAAACTTCCCTCTGCCAAAGAAACGGCCCAGATTATGGTCACTCACGTTTTCAAGATTCACGGTCTCCCTTCAGACGTCGTTTCGGATAGGGGACCTCAATTCACATCACAGTTCTGGAGGGAGTTTTGTCGTTTAATTGGTGCGTCCGTCAGCCTCTCATCTGGTTTTCACCCCCAGACTAACGGTCAGGCTGAACGCACCAACCAGATCGTCGGTCGTCTTCTGCGTAGCTTAGCCTTTCGCAACCCCTCAACTTGGGCTGAGCAACTGCCCTGGGCCGAGTATGTCCATAATTCTCTGCCGACGTCCGCTACTGGCCTTTCCCCGTTCCATTGCTGCTTAGGGTATCAGCCTCCTCTGTTCTCCTCTCAGGACGCTGATTCCAATTTGCCGTCAGTAAAGGCTTTCATCCAGCGTTGTAAGCGCACCTGGAGAAGGGTTAGGTCAGTCCTCTGTCGTTCGAGGGCTCATACTCAAAGAGCCGCAAACAAACGTCGTGTCAGGAGCCCCAGATATATTTGTGGCCAGAGAGTGTGGCTTTCCACCCTCAATTTGCCTCTCCAATCCACTTCCCGCAAGCTGGCTCCTCGTTTCATCGGACCTTATCAAATTTCTAAGGTCATCAGTTCTGTCGCCGTCAGATTGAAACTCCCTCCTAATCTTCGTCGTGTTCACCCTGTTTTTCATGTCTCGTGCATCAAACCAGTCGTGCGCGCCCACCCTCGCACCCCCCCTCCTCTCCCGCTTCGTGTCGAGGGAGCCCCTATTTACACCGTTCGCAAGCTCCTTGATGTGCGTCGTTGGGGTCGTGGCCACCAATTCCTAGTGGACTGGGAGGGGTATGGTCCTGAGGAGAGGAGCTGGATTCCTTCCCGGGACGTCCTGGACCGCTCGCTCATTGATGATTTCCTCCGTGCCCGCCAGGCCCCTCCCTTGGGAGCGCCAAGGGGCGCTCATTGAGGGGGGGGGGGGGTACTGTCATGAGTCTGGTATCCTTCTAGCTCCCTCTTCTGGTTACACACACACATTACCTCACGCACCTTAAGTCACCCTCAGCTGTTTCTAGTTATACCCTCGTCACACTCATTCTCTCACACCTGTTCTCTCTTTTCCCTAATTGTCTGTGCTATTTCCTGCTCTCCCTTTTCCCTGTTTCTTTGCCAGATTATTCCTTTCTCTACTCATGCAAGAGGCGTCTTTTGACCTGCTGTATCTGTCCTGTCCGAGTCCTGTCCTATCTGAGTTTGATCCGTCATCCAGCCTGCTCAGGTCTATATCTATTTGTTCCATACTAACCCCTGCTCCACACTCTGTCCAGCCCGCCTGCTGCAGACGAACGTCCTGAGCTTTCTTCTCTGCGGACCAGTAGAACGCTCATTCTCGAGGGGTCAGAGAAGAGCGCCCGCTGGACCCTGTTCTCAGACTGTGTGCCGTTGTCTACTTTAAGGAGAGACTTTCTCATTTTGTTATTGGAGCGTCAGCATCTACGGCTGCCTTTCTGTTGTTTATCTCAAAGTATATTTCTGTTGGACTGAATTCACTCTCACAATTAAAGAGACTGTTATCGGCAATTCGCTTTTGGGTCTTACCTTTCCTCTTAACAATATCAGTCTGTGTGTGATGAATGAATATAATATCCAAGTTTCACTTTTTGAACGGAATTACTGAAATAAATCAACTTTTTGATGATATTCTAATTATATGACCAGAACCTGTATATTAGAATTGTTCGGCTACTTGATTTCATTCTCAAAAACAATAACAGGTTAGTACATTTTTGTTGTTGTTGTGAATATCTGTTCAGTTTCATCAGTGCATGATATTTGACATTATACAAAGCTTTTAATTAAGCCCATTTTGTTAAGCTTATATGTTTTCACTTCATGTGGCCATGAAGTGGCCTCAGCCGACTTGATAGTGAGCTTCTTGCTCCGTGTATAGTGATGTTTATCCTGTATGTAAGAATTCTTGCAGCAGTCTTGAGACAAGCAAAATCCATCTCCAAATTTGCAAAGAAAAGAGTCTCTCAGAAAAATCTAAAATCCTCCAGGAAATCAGATGTGAAGGCAACAAAAACATTGAGCACAATTGTATTTGTGTATTTCATTTGCTGGGTTCCCTGGTATATAGGTATGCTTAATATTAAACAATTTCAAAAGTCATTGATGAGCGTCTCTGCTTTACTGTGTTTATTTTACGCTAATTCATGCATTAATCCATTTATAGGCTATATGCAATATCTTACCCCTGGTTCAAAAGGTCAGTGAAGCTTATTGTTAGCCTAAAAATACTACAGACAGCAACTAACCAGTTGAACTTGTTTCCTGAAGACTGTTAATATGAAAATGCATGTATTTGTTACAAAAAATGTTTGTATTGGAGATCTTTTTGGCCTTTTGTTAAAAATATTATCTTCAATATTTATACATCAATTATTCTCTTAATTTGCTTAGAATGACAATTCACAAAAATAAAAGACAGTAACACTATATTTTACAGTGTCCTTGTTACATATGTTACATGTACTTACCATAGTAATAACAGTAAATTATGCATAATGCAACTACCCTCAACCAAATCCTAATCCTAACCCTTTAGCAAGTACATGTAGTTGCTTAATATTACTCAGTACTTGAATATATAATTACACTGTAACAATGAAATCTTAAAATAAAGGGTTACACTTTATTTTAAGGTGTCATTGTTACAGTGTAATTAAATATTTAAGTACAGTGTAATATTAATTAACTACATGTACTTACTATAGGGTTAGGGTAGGATTAGGTTTTGGTTGAGGGTTAGTTGCATGTAATTAGGCATAATTTACTGTTATTACTATGGTAGTTACATGTAACATATGTCAAGTCAAGTCAAGTCAAATATATTTATATAGCGCTTTTCACAATACAGATTGTATCAAAGCTGCTTCACAGTATCAATCAAAACAACTTAACAATGTTTGTTTATTACTGGAAAAAAGACATCCAAGTTTGGTAGAGCTGATCAATGGTATGATTGGTTAATTAATTTGAATATCCCCAACTGAGCAAGCCAAAGGCAACAGTGGCAAGGAACCGAAAAACTCCATCCAGTGACCTAATGGTGTCCTAACACCCCATCAGATGACCCAATGGAGAAAAAAAAAACCTTGGGAGAACCCAGGCTCAGTCGGAGGCCAGTTCTCCTCTGGCGTTTATGAACTAGAGGCCGAATTTACAGTAACTGTAAGATAAAAAATGTATATGAATGCCTGGCTAAATAGATGCGTCTTCAGTCCAGTTTTAAACTGGGAGAGCGAGTCTGAGCTACGAACAATATCAGGAAGGCTATTCCAGAGCTTCGGAGCTAAATGTGAAAATGCTCTGCCTCCTTTGGTGGATCTGGATATCCTAGGAATGACCAGAAGCCTCGAATCTAGTGATCTTAAAGAGCGCGATGGATTGTAAGGCGATAGAAGATCCGTTAAATAGACTGGAGCTAAACCATTTAGAGCTTTATAAGTCAAAAGCAATACCTAGTATTTAATACGGAACTTTATAGGTAACCAATGAAGTGATGATAAAATCGGTGTTATATGATCATATTTTCTTGATCTAGTAAGAACTCTAGCGGCTGCATTTTGGACTAACTGTAGCTTGTTTATTGAAGATGCAGGACAACCAGCTAATAAAGCATTACAGTAATCTAGTCTCAAGGTCATGAATGCATGAACTAACTTTTCTGCATCAGAGACTGATAGCATATTACGTAGCTTAGCAATGTTTCTAAGGTGGAAAAAGGTAGTTTTTGTAACATGAAATATGCTTTTCAAAAGACAGGTTGCAGTCTAATGTAACAACCAGGTCTTTTACTGTAGCGGATAAAGTAACAGGGCATCCTACTATGTTAAAGTCGTGCTGTGAAAGGTTTTGTGGACGGTTTTTAGAACCGATAAGTATTACCTCTGTCTTGTCTGGATTTAATAAAAGAAAATTACGCGTCATCCAATCTTTTATATCTTTAACACAATCTGTCAATTTGGATAATTTAGCGTATTCATCTGGCCGTGATGAAATATATATTTGAGTGTCATCAGCATAACAATGGAAACTAATTCCATGTTTCCTTAGAATATTACCAAGTGGCAGCATATATATTGAGAATAATAAAGGGCCTAACACAGATCCCTGCGGCACTCCATAGTTTGCCGAAGTTATTATCGATTTTTCTCCATTTAAGTAGACGAAATGGTAGCGGTCAGATAAGTATGACCTGAACCAGCTTAATGCTTGTCCTTGAACACCAGTGTAATTTTGTAGTCGATCTAAGAGTATTGTGTGATCTATAGTATCGAACGCAGCACTAAGATCAAGTAAAACTAGTACTGAGATACAGCCTTGGTCCGAAGCTAAAAGTAAATCATTTGTGATTCTAACAAGCGCAGTTTCAGTGCTATGATGTGGCCTGAATCCAGACTGAAACTTTTCATAGATGTCGTTTTCTTGCAAGAAAGAGCCGAGTTGAGCGGACACAACTTTTTCTAATATTTTTGACATAAATGGAAGATTCGAAATGGGTCTGTAATTTGCTAGGTTATTTGGATCTAATTGTGGTTTCTTAATAAGAGGTTCTATAACTGCCAGCTTGAACGTTCGTGGAACATGACCTAAAGATAAAGATGAGTTAATAATATTGAGAAGAGGCTCTTCCACTATAGGTAACACTTCTTTCAGTAGTTCAGTTGGTATAGGATCTAATAAACATGTTGTTGTTTTAGATGAAGTGATAAGTTTATTTAACTCTTTTTGTTCTTGGTAAGAGCTTGGTAAGAGCGTAACAATTAGCACAAACACTTCAAACGAATTAAACCTATGACGAGTTTTCTGAGTAACATTAAGGATATCTCTGTAGATTGTTGCAACACCGCCGCCACGACCGATCAGACAGGGCTCATGCTTATAACAGTATCCTGGCGGAGTAGACTCATTTAGACCGAAATAATCATTTGGTTTAAGCCAGGTTTCAGTAAGGCATAGAACATCGAAATTATTATCTGTGACCATTTCATTTACAATAACCGCCTTCGGTGTGAGCGATCTAATGTTTAGAAGACCTAGCTTTAGAAGTTGTTTTTGTTCACTAATAGTGATATTTTTTGTTTTAATAACAATTAGATTTTTTCTAGATCCCGCAGTAGATTTATTATTTGATCTTAGTAAACGAGGAATAGACAGTTTCTATGCAATGTTCTACACTAGTATTAATATCAATTAAATTGGTGCAGTAGAGACTGTGATTTGGATTTTTGGTTATATGTAACAAGGACACTGTAAAATAAAGTGTTAACAAATAAAGTGTAACCTAAAATCCAAGATGGCGCCGCAGATGGCTGCCTCGGTGTGGAGCTCTCCAGCTATTGTGTTGTTTTTGTTCGTTTGTTCTGCGTTTAGTCATTCTTTTCCAATCAGTTTCACCAAAGACAAACTACTGGACATTAGGAAACACACACCAGAAGCCTTTTCTACAGTTTTTGATTATTCGGACGTCTTGCAGGACATTCTCGTCGGAGGGGCAGCGTTGTTGTTCAAACGCGCGTTCAGACGCAAACGCGGGAAGCGAGCCGGCGCGCTGGTTAAACTCCGCGAGCGCGGCCTGCGCACTGCACTCCCCTGTATTCATCTCGCGAATCTCCGATCCCTTCCTAACAAAACGGATGAACTTCTTCTCCTCACCCACACTAACAAGGATTTTTTAAACTCTGCTGCTTAGTGCTTCACTGAAACCTGGCTGAGTGAAGCCATACCGGACAACGCAATACATCTGCCGGGCTTCCAGCTGTTCCGAGCGGATCGCATCGTGGAGCTAACGGGGAAAAAGAGAGGTGGTGGATTATGTTTCTACATTAACAAAAGTTGGTGTTCAGATGTAACAACACTGAAGAAGATGTGCTCTCCTAATTTAGAGGCACATTTCTTAAACTGTAAACCCTTCTACTCGCCTCGGGAATTTTCCTCTTTCATTCTCGTGAATGTTTACATCCCTCCAGATGCGTGCGTGAGCGCGGCGCTACAACAGCTGGCTGAACAAATAGCTGAAACGGAACAAAGGTACCCAGACTCTCTTTTAATCATTCTTGGGGATTTTAACAAAGCAAATCTTTCCCGTGAACTACCAAAATACAGACAGCACGTTACATGTCCCACCAGAGACAGTAATATACTGGACCACTGTTACACCACAATAAGAAATGTGTATCACTCGGTCCCACGGGCAGCTTTGGGGCTCTCTGATCACTGTTTGGTTCATCTCATACCGACCTACAGGCAGAAACTGAAATCAGCTAAACCTGTAATAAGGACTGTAAAAAGATGGACTAATGAAGCAGAGCAGAATCTACAGGCCTGCTTTGATTGCACTGATTGGACTGTTTTTGAAGCTGCTACCAACGATCTGGATGAGCTCACAGATACTGTAACATCATATATAAGTTTCTGTGAGGATACATGCATTCCTACCAGGACATTCTTATCATTCACTAATGATAAACCATGGTTTACTGGGAAACTCAAACACCTTCGTCATGCCAAAGAGGATGCTTACAGAAGTGGGGATAAAATCTTGTATAACCAGGCCAGAAACAGATTGACAAAGGAGATCAGAGTTGCTAAAAGGAACTACTCTGATAAACTGAAAAAACAGTTTTCATCCAACGACCCATCATCAGTCTGGAATGGCCTGAGGAACATCACCAACCACAAGTCACCATCCCCTCGATCTGTGGACAATCAACACCTGGCTGACGATTTAAATTCATTTTACTGCTGGTTTGAAAAGCCCTCATTCACACCACACACCCGGTCTGATCTGCACTTCACACATTCACCATCACCTCCTGCACTCCCACTCCCCCCCCCCCCCTCCTGCCATCCAACCTGAGCTTAAGTTCTGTAGGGAGGACGTGAGCAGAGTCTTCAAAAAACAGAAGACTAGGAAAGCCTCAGGCCCAGACGGCATCTCATCTGCTTGTTTAAAAGCCTGCGCTGACCAATTGGCCCCGGTCTTCACGCAGATCTTCAATAGATCATTGGAGCAGTGTGAAGTTCCCTGCTGCTTCAAACGCTCCACTATCATTCCTGTCCCCAAAAAACCCAAAATCACTGGACTTAATGACTACAGACCTGTCGCTCTCACGTCTGTGGTCATGAAGTCGTTTGAAAGACTGGTGCTGGCCCACCTGAAGGACATCACCGGAACCCTGCTGGATCCCTTTCAGTTTGCTTACAGAGCAAACAGGTCTGTGGATGATGCAGTCAACATGGGACTGCATTATATCCTGCAACATCTCGACAGACCAGGGACTTATGCAAGGATCCTCTTTGTGGACTTCAGTTCGGCCTTCAATACCATCATGCCTGGTCAACTCACAGCCAAACTGACCCAGCTCTCCATGCCATCCTCGATCTGTCAGTGGATCACCAGCTTCCTGACGGACCGGCAGCAGCGAGTGAGACTGGGGAAACACACATCCAAGACACTCACAATCAGCACTGGCGCCCCCCAAGGGTGCGTTCTCTCCCCACTGCTCTTCTCCCTGTACACAAATGACTGCACTTCTAAAGACCCCACTGTCAAGCTCCTGAAATTTGCAGACGACACCACTGTCATCGGTCTCATCCAAAACGGTGACGAGTCTGCTTACAGACTGGAGGTTGAACAGCTGGCTGTCTGGTGCAGTTATAACAACCTTGAGCTGAACACGCTCAAAACAGTGGAGATGATCGTGGACTTCAGGAGGAACAGCCCAGCACTCCCCCCACTCACCATCATGAACAGCACTGTGGAAGCAGTGGAGTTATTCAGGTTCCTGGGCACTATCATCTCTCAGGACCTGAAGTGGGACAATCACATTGACTCCACTGTGAAAAAGGCCCAGCAGAGACTGTACTTCCTTCGCCAGCTGAGGAAGTTCAACTTGCCACAAGAGCTGCTGATTCAGTTCTACTCAGCCGTTATTGAGTCTGTTTTATGCACTTCCATCACTGTCTGGTTTGGTTCAGCTACCAAATCAGACATCAGGAGACTACAACGGACAGTCCGGACTGCGGAGAGGATCATTGGTGCCCCCCTGCCAACCCTCCAGAACCTGTACTCTTCCAGAGTGAGGAAGAGAGCAGGTAAAATCATCACAGACTTCACTCACCCTGGACACCTCCTGTTTGATCTGTTACCGTCAAGACGGCGACTCAGATCACTGGCCACAAGAACATCTCGGCACAGGAACAGTTTCTTCCCACAGGCCATCTCCCTTCTGAACAGTTAACATATCTCCCAAGGCATATGCCTGAAGTGCAATACTCCCACTGTTTAGTGCAATATCTTTAAAATTCAGGTGATATTTATATTTATATTTATTCATACTATACAAAATACTGTAAATATGTTCATTATCTGTAAATGTTTATTCTGACAAAACCCAACTGTGACCATATATTTTTATAGTACTTTCATATTTTTTTTATAATTTTATTCATAGAATTTGTATTACTATTTGTATTACTATTACTTGTTGTATCTGTATTTGTATATGTGCACTGGAAGCCTCAGTACCAAAACAAATTCCTTGTGTGTGCAAGCACACTTGGCAATAAAGCTCTTTCTGATTCTGATTCTAAACGACATTAGTAGATATTAGAGTGTGAAGAGTGCTGTTACTGTTTTTGTGAATTTTAATGATGAATAGCCTAATTAACACAAGTGGAAATAACATCATAATAAAGTCAGCTTCATATTTGCTAACAAAATAAACACAAGAACACGTTATGATTATTATTTTTTTTAACTAAGGTAAGTGTTATATTTTTGGAACCCTGACTTGTGATACAGGCCATTAGTTGGACTGACTGACTTATCTTTGCCAGTTTATTTAATTATATTATTTATTTAGATCATCCTTTAATCTTAAATTCTAAACAGGGATCACAACATACCACTCGTGTCTGTATTGTACTGGCGTTGGCGCTGTCTCAAGTCGGACACAATCCTTTAACCGACATGCACGGCTTCAAGTCAGCCACGGTCTGCGCAGTGCTGTATGAAGTCGAACAAGCCTATTGACTTCACATTTTCATGCCTCTAAACTTGATGCAGAACAAAACAAACGGTGATTTGGGCCTGTCTGCCTGCTGCTGCTGCTGAGTTGGTTTGTGTCTGTAAGCTTTGTATATCTTTCTGTTTTGAATCATTATTTACTATCATTCCCTGTTGTTTATACTGCTAAACATAACTTACTCAACATCACATATTAACCTTACATCGCTAGCTTCAATCTAAATCGTTGCTAGCACAACACGCTAGTAATTCGCTAGCCTGTTAGCGTGCCATCTGTGCGCTCTTTAGTTATTCATTTATTTTGCTCACGCCTTTTACAAATCCATCAAACAACTGTGGTGAGTATCAGTCAGTCAAACAAACACGGTGAGTCATATCATCTTCTCCTCTTATTGTCACTTGCACTTCATGTAACATGTATAGCATAGCCTTCTCTTCTCTTCTCATGCCTTTATTTGCTCAAGATTGGACTATGGCAATGCAGTATTATGGTGTTCAACACAAAAGCTTAAACATATTACAGCTGGTCCAAAATGTGGCCGCAATACTCCTGACATGTACTCGGAAAAATGAGCATATTACTCCTGTATTAAGAGAACTACATCGGCTGCCTGTTTTCTACAGGATTCATTTTAAGATACTTTTATTCGTTTTTAAAGTACTACATAGCATTGCTCCAACATATATTACTGATCTGATCCAGGTGAAGAAACCGAAGAGAGTATTGCACTCTGAGTCATTAAATCTCTTTGTGGTCCCGCGGACGTTCCGGAAAATGAGAGGAGACCGCTCTTTTGCGGCTGCTGCTCCTCCCAGGCTATGGAATAGTTTACCTCATTATATCCGGCAATGCTCCTCTCTTAGAGAGTTTAAACGACATTTAAAAGCATATTTTTTCATATTGGCCTTTGATCATTCATGAGCTCTATGTTAATGGTTTAACAGGTTATTATTAATGCCACACTTGATGTTTTATTATGATGATGAAATATGATGAAATGTTATAGAATTTGAATGTGGTTTTATGATTATCTTACTTGGGCCCATGTACAGCACTGTGGTCAACTTTCATTGTATTAATATGTGCTTTACAAATAAATTGAATATTGAACATTCTCTGTCAGCACAGGATTTACATGTGATAAATGCAGGGAGATAAACAAAACACTGCTCTTCTGTTCCGATTACAATATCAAATAGTGACACCCCACTTAGTGAAACACCCACTGAGAATCATGTTGAATGTGCCCTAGTTATTGGCGATTCTATTACACGGAACGTGAATATAGAGACACCAGCCACCATAGTCACGTTTGCCGGGAGCCAGAGCGCCTGACATCAAAGCAAATTTAAAAGTGCTGGCTAATGCTAATCGTAAATTATCAGGCACTGTATTTTGCTCTGGCCCCCTTCCTGTTCGAAGGAGTGATGAGATAGTTAGTAGACTGTCCTCACTCAATGGCTGGCTGTCTAAGTGGTGTCAGCAAAATAATATAGAATTCATAGACAAATGAAAAAGTTTTTAGGGCAGACCTGACCTGTTGAAAAGAGATGGTTTTCATGCCTCCTGGGATGGTGCTGCTCTTCTCTCTAGTAATATGGAACATAGTCTTTGAGCTCAAACATGACAATCTGGGGCTCAGGTCAGGAAGCAGACAAACTGGCTAAACCGACCATCTGCTAGCGGTCTCATGTCACTGAGGTCAGATAAATCCCATCACATAGAGACTCTTTCACCTAGATATCATCATATAGAGATTTTGTCTGTTCCTTGAATTAAAAAATACAAAAAACTTCCAAACCCATCGAAGGGTAAAAATGTAATTGATGTTCAACAAATAAAAAAAAGATATAATACAAATGAACAAATTATAAAGCTTGGGTTGCTGAATATTCGATCCCTTACTTCAAAAGCACTTATTCTTAATGATATGATTACAGACTATAACCAAGATGTGCTGTGTTTGACAGAAACCTGGCTAAAACCAAACAATTACATTGCTTTAAATGAGTCCACCCCCCAAGATTACGGTTATAAACCTCATATGAAAGGTAAAGGGGGAGGTGCTGTTGTAATTTATAGTAATATTTTTTAGTAAGAATTACTCATAAGTCTAGTTTCAAATATAATTCTTTTGAAGTGTTGGTGTTTAATGTAACAATATCTAGTGCAAATGATAAATCACATTTGAGATTTGTGTTGGCTACTGTATGCAGGCCACCAGGGGACCATACAGACTTTATCAAAGAATTTGCTGATTTAGTACTGCCAGTTAGTACTGGCTGCAGATAAAGTCCTAATTGTTGGTGATTTTAATATACATGTAGACAATAAAAAAGATGGGATTGGCATTTATAGACATTCTTAACTCTATTGGTGTCAGGATAATAAGTCGGAGGATTCAATTGTAAGTAAAAAGTAAGTTTATTAATGCTTGGTAGAAGATGAGTAGTGGATATCCAGCAGGAAGGCACTTGGCAGCACAGGGACACTGAGGTAACCCGATCACAGTGGAGACGGTGAAGATGGAGATGAAGATGATAGCAGTTCAGGAAAACCCGGGAAATGGAGCGGAGACTGGAGAACCAGAAGCAGAAGGAGTGACGAGCAGGAATGCAGGAACAAACAATACACGAGAACTGGAGACAGGCAGGATACATTGAACATCCACAACGCTCTGACAAAGACAAGGTGAAAGCAGAGGGACTAAATAGGGTTTGCTGATCAGCTGCAGCTGGCGTGCTGATCAAATGCGGCTGGTGACAGATCAGCGGCAGTGATTCGCGACCCCGCCCACACGCAAATACACACGAGACGAGAAAAGAAGCCGGGGAATTCATAAACCGTGACAATTGGAGTTAGACAACACGTGTCAGGACCTACTCATTGTAGTAATCATACTCTAGATCTAATATTATCACATGGAATTAATGTTGATGCCGTTGAAATTCTGCAGCAGAGCGATGACATCTCAGATCATTGTCTAGTCTTGTGTAAACTTTATTTAGCCAAGGCTGCAAAGCTGACTCCAATGTTACAAAGATGTTAGACCCATCACTTCTGCCACTAAAGATTGCTTTATAAACTGATCAGTTTCATCATCTCAGCATCCCAGATAGCTTAGAAGAACTCGAAAATGTGACAGAAACTTTTAGCTTTCTCTTTTCCAGCACTTTAGACACAGTTGCTCCTTTGTGCTTAAAGAAGATTAAAGACTAAACACTGCATTGGCTCCCAATTTCTCTCAATGACTCCCAGGGGCAGTCATGGCCTAATGGTAACAGAGTTGGACTGGTGACCCAAAGGTTGCTGGTTCGATTCCAGTACCGGCAGGAATATGACTGAGGTGTCCTTGAGCAAGGCACCTAACCACCAATCGCTCCCCGGGCGCCACTCAAGGCTGCCCGCTGCTCCGGGTGTGTGTATCCACGTTTGCAGTGTGTGTGTGTTCACTACTCACTACTCTGCTCCTAATGTGTGTGCACTTACTTGGATGGGTTAAATGCAGAGGTCAAATTCCAAGTATGGGTTACCATACTTGGCCATCACCTTTCACTTTCAATTTACCCTATTTGGCTCCTGATTACTTACAAAGCACTAAATGGTTTAGCTCCGCAGAACTTGAGGGAGCTCTTAAAGCATTATATCTATTGCAATCTTAAAATTCTGGCCAGTTGATGATACCTAGATTATCAAAATCGATCTTTTCCTATTTAGCACCAAAACAATCTTCCTAACATTGTCCGGGAAGCAGACACAGTCTGTCAGTTCAAATCTAGACAAAAAACACATCTCTTTGGCTTAGCATACACATAACACATTATAGACTTATATAATTCAATGTTAGGCTACATAGTTTAGATCAGCCAGAACCAGGAACACTTCCCATAAATCCTGATGCACTTGGTACATCATAAGAAGGAAAGCGTCTACGCTAATATTAGTCTCTCTGTTTATCCCGAGGTTTACCACAGTCCGCCGGATCCAGGCCGTATCCACATCTGATGAAGGACCATCGCATGGACACGATGACAACGCATCCCTGCTTTCACTTCACTTCAGCGGCATCATTACGACACGGCATTGATTACGGCTTTTGTTCACACAGCGCGCGTTCCGGGACTGATCCCGGCAATGTTACTAGGTCCCCAACCCGGCATCGATCCCGGCATCAATCCTGGGTCGTGTTTACGTTCACACAGACATTCTGGCAATTTCCCGGGATCAGCGCGCTGTGTGAAAGGGGCTATGGACACCTTGTAACAATCAACCTTTTAAACGAAAGGCTGTGTTACTAAAACGCACAAGGGGTTCTTTCTGAAAGATAGAACAGATTAATGCCAACAACTTATGACCAATGACAAACAGTATTTTTCGGTCTACCAGCATCCAAATAAACATGCATCAAACAACAAACCATATATGCTCACAGTATGTTGCTTTATATTTTCACACATCAATACCCCACACAAATCCACAAGAGTTCAATGTCCTTTTTCGTCTTACCCCCAGTTCCAAAGTTCACCTAAAAGTCCAAACTAACCGGCAGATATTTTGTCCTTTACCACGACGAGTTGTCACGGTGTGGGTTTTGTGTTTTGTTCCTTGTTCTTGTCTGTCATGTGTTTCCCTGTCTTTTCATGTTCAGTCTCCCCATGTGTTTCTGATTAGCCACGCCCCCTTGTTATCTTGTTTGCCTGTGTATTTATACCCATGTTCTTCAGTTGGTGTTTGTCGGTCGTTGTTTGATGTTGTGATGTTCCTAGTTCCTTGTTCTGTGTACCTTGTTCTGAGTTTACCCTGGATTACTTGTTTGGTGGATTATTAAAGTGCTTGCGATTGGATTCACTCTCTGCTTCATCCTTGCCGCATCGTAACAATAATGCTGCCTCAATCATCACTTTCGCCTTTCTTCGCCTTTGTCACCATTGGCTTTTGGCTTGCTGAGTTGGGGACATTTAATTTTATATTTAAAAATATTATTACAACATTATGTTCCTGTTATCTCTGTAAAGCTGCTTTGAAACAATCTGTATTGTAAGAAGCGCCATATAAATAAAGGTGACTTGACTTGATTGGTTGCTTTACATGTCAGACGGCCTCTTGGGCGGTCCTTGGCCAATGAAAGCTTTGCAGCTTTCATTGGCCAAGGACCGCCCAAGAGGCCGTGCAGTCCAGACCTTCTGCTGTCAGTCTGAAGGTCTGGCTACGCAAGACTAGATGCATACTAACTCTCAAAATATAACACTTACCTTAGTTAAAAAAGTCATAATGTGTTCTTGTGTGTATTTTGTTAGCAAATATGAAGAAGACTTTATTATGATGTTATATCCACTTGTGTTAATTAGGCTATTCATCATTAAAATTCACAAAAAACAGTTACAGCACTCTTCACACTCTATTCTCCTAATTATAATGTCTTTTAGGTTACACTTTATTTTAAGGTGTCATTGTTACAGTGTAATTATATATTTAAGTACTGAGTAATATTAAGCAACTACATGTACTTGCTAAAGGGTTAGGATTAGGATTTGGTTGAGGGTTAGTTGCATGTAATTATGCATAATTTACTGTTATGG
The DNA here is from genome assembly GCA_026230005.1 of Gila orcuttii. NCBI lineage: Eukaryota > Metazoa > Chordata > Actinopteri > Cypriniformes > Leuciscidae > Gila > Gila orcuttii. The sequence goes on from JAPDVR010000012.1 coordinate 7,236,054, forward strand.
AAGTACATGTAACATGTAGCAAGGACACTGTAAAATATAGTGTTACTATCTTTTATTTTTGTGAATTGTCATTCTAAGCAAAGAGAACGGAGGGTGTATAAAGATTGTAGATATTATTTTTAACAAAAGGCCAAGAAGATCTCCAAAAAAAAACCCCAACATATTTCTGTAACAAATACGTGCATTTTCATATTAACTGTCTTCAGGAAACAAGTTAAACTGGTTAGTTGCCGTCTGCAGTATGTTTAGTAGGGATGGGACGAAATATCGTTTGACAAAATATCGCGATACAAAACGTGACGAAACGCATCGAGGTCGAAAAAAATGGATCGCGAAATAAAGATAGATGGCACTGCTGCATGATTTGCGTAGTATATAAATAATTTAGTGTATTATATGTGTGTGTGTGTATGTATATGGGGCAGACATACAGTCTATGGTGGCAGGCTGGCAGCACCATCTGCTGATTAGCAGGGTAAAAAAAAAAAATTATATCCGGGGAACGGTGCGGTACGTCATCACGTCAAGACAGCGCATGTTGCAACAACAACACTGCAGTCTACAGCGAGCTAACAAATATTAGCATTAGCACCAACTGCCTTGCCCCCAAACAGCCGACCATGGAGTCAAATGAGGTCGAAATTGAGGACGCTCAGCCTGGATACAAGTCATATGTCTGGCAGTATTTTGGCTTTCTCATTAAAAAAGACAAAGATGGCAATAGAGAAACTGACAAGACTAAGACTGTGTGTAAGCTATGCCATGCTGTCATTCCGTACACCACATCCAACACATCAAACATGAACCACCACCTTCAACGTCACCATAAAAATGTGAAGACGGCCCCGGAGAAAACGAGCCTACCGAAGGGACAGCTGAACAAGCGCTGACACCAACTCTACCTCCATCAAGTCCGCGTGCAAAACAGATAACCAGGCTCATTGGCGAATTCATAGCGGACTATATGGCTCCATTTAACATGGTAGAGAACAGAAAATTCATCCAAATGTTCAATGTGCTGGAGCCTAAGTTTAAGATGCCATGTCGAGGACATTTTTCAGAGAAGGTAATCCCGGAAATTTACAATGAAACCAAACAAAGCGTGAAAGAGTATCTAAAAAATGCCGACTGTGTCGCCCTGACCACCGACAGCTGGACCTCGATTGCAACACAGAGTTATGTAACCATCACGGCAGAAGTCATCAACGAGAAATGGGAGTGAAAAAGCTTTGTGTTGCAAACTCGTGAGCTGAGTGAAAGTCATACTGGTGTTAACATAGCTCACGTGTTGAGAAATGCATGCACTGAGTGAGTGGGAGCTAACGAGAACACAAACAACCATTTCTTGTGTCACAGACAACGCAAGCAACATGGACATTGCTGTGAGAGAGAGCGGTCTCCACCCTCACATCAAGTGCTTAGCGCATGTGAATCTGGCCAGTAAGCGAGGCTTGGCTGTATCTCGCGTCGCGCGCCTTCTTGGTCATGTGCGAAGAATAACTACATTCTTTCACAAGAGCACCACGGCCACCGCCGTCCTGACCAACAAGCAAACCCAGTTAGAGCTGCCTCGGCATAAACTCATCACCGATGTCCAGACCAGGTGGAATAGCACATACGACATGCTTGCGCGCTACCTGGAGCAACAAGCAGCTGTCTCAGCAGCGCTGAGCTGCCCAGGAATCCGAAGGAATGCAAGAGAAATTGACACTCTGGATAACACTGATATATCAGATGTCGAGGACATAGTCAAACTGCTTAAGCCACTGAAGACAGCCACAACAGTTGTCTGTGATGAAAAAGAGCCCACTGTTTCACTGATAATGCCACTGAAGTTCATGATCGAGCAAAGCATGTGTTACGAAGCAGCAAGGATGAAACGGAGAGTGAATCCAATCGCAACCACATTTAAATAAACAAATACAAACAGGAAATCCAGGGAACTCAGAACAAGACAGAAGTAACATTAAACAACAACCGACAGCCAACAACTGAAACACAGGGGTTTAAATACACAGACAAACAAGCTAAACAAGATAACAAGGGGGTGTGATTAATAAGAAACACCTGGGGAGACTAATAAACATGGACGAGGAACACCTGTGGACACTGAGCAACAACAAACAAAATGGCACAAGACACATGGCAGGGTCACATGACAAACAAGGAATCACGTGATATACAAGACACAACAAAACCCACACATAACATAGCCCCCCCCCCTATGGCTCCCGACGCCCCTTGAAACAAAAACACTTAAGTTCAGGAGGGTGGCGAAGTGGAGGCGGTCTTGGGGGAGGGACGGAGGGCCGGGTTCGTACAGGGGACCAGGGCAGAGACGACCCCTCGGGCAGCCATGGCGGAGAAGACAGTCCATCGGGCGGCCATGGCGGAGAAGACAGTCCATCGGGCGGCCAGGGCGGAGACGACCCCTCGGGCGGCCAGGGCGGAGACGACCCCTCGGGCGGCCAGAGCGGAGACGACCCCTCGGGCGGCCAGAGCGGAGCAGACACCGGCTCGGGAACAGCAGACACCGGCTCGGGAACAGCACACAACACACACACTGGCTCGGGAGCAGACATCACACACACTGGCTCGGGAGCAGACAACACACACACTGGCTCGGGAACAGACATCACTGGCTCGGGCTCGGGGACAGACATCACACACACTGGCTCGGGGACAGACATCACACACTGGCTCGGGAACAGACATCACACACACTGGCTCGGGAACAGACATCACACACACTGGCTCGGGAACAGACATCACACACACTGGCTCGGGAACAGACATCGAACAGACTCTGCCTCGGGAACAGGAACAGACTCTGCCTCGGGAACAGGAACAGACTCTGCCTCGGGAACAGGAACAGACTCTGGCTCGGGAACAGGAACAGACTCTGGCTCGGGAACAGGAACAGACTCTGGCTCGGGAACAGGAACAGACTCTGGCTCGGGAACAGGAACAGACTCTGGCTCGGGAACAGGAACAGACTCTGGCTCGGGAACAGGAACAGACTCTGGCTCGGGAACAGGAACAGACTCTGGCTCGGGAACAGGAACAGACTCTGGCTCGGGAACAGGAACAGACTCTGGCTCGGGAACAGGAACAGACTCTGGCTCGGGAACAGGAACAGACTCTGGCTCGGGAACAGGAACAGACTCTGGCTCGGGAACAGGAACAGACTCTGGCTCGGGAACAGGAACAGACTCTGGCTCGGGAACAGGAACAGACTCTGGCTCGGGAACAGGAACAGACTCTGGCTCGGGAACAGGAACAGACTCTGGCTCGGGAACAGGAACAGACTCTGGCTCGGGAACAGGAACAGACTCTGGCTCGGGAACAGGAACAGACTCTGGCTCGGGAACAGGAACAGACTCTGGCTCGGGAACAGGAACAGACTCTGGCTCGGGAACAGGAACAGACTCTGGCTCGGGAACAGGAACAGACTCTGGCTCGGGAACAGGAACAGACTCTGGCTCGGGAACAGGAACAGACTCTGGCTCGGGAACAGGAACAGACTCTGGCTCGGGAACAGGAACAGACTCTGGCTCGGGAACAGGAACAGACTCTGGCTCGGGAACAGGAACAGACTCTGGCTCGGGAACAGGAACAGACTCTGGCTCGGGAACAGGAACAGACTCTGGCTCGGGAACAGGAACAGACTCTGGCTCGGGAACAGGAACAGACTCTGGCTCGGGAACAGGAACAGACTCTGGCTCGGGAACAGGAACAGACTCTGGCTCGGGAACAGGAACAGACTCTGGCTCGGGAACAGGAACAGACTCTGGCTCGGGAACAGGAACAGACTCTGGCTCGGGAACAGGAACAGACTCTGGCTCGGGAACAGGAACAGACTCTGGCTCGGGAACAGGAACAGACTCTGGCTCGGGAACAGGAACAGACTCTGGCTCGGGAACAGGAACAGACTCTGGCTCGGGAACAGGAACAGACTCTGGCTCGGGAACAGGAACAGACTCTGGCTCGGGAACAGGAACAGACTCTGGCTCGGGAACAGGAACAGACTCTGGCTCGGGAACAGGAACAGACTCTGGCTCGGGAACAGGAACAGACTCTGGCTCGGGAACAGGAACAGACTCTGGCTCGGGAACAGGAACAGACTCTGGCTCGGGAACAGGAACAGACTCTGGCTCGGGAACAGGAACAGACTCTGGCTCGGGAACAGGAACAGACTCTGGCTCGGGAACAGGAACAGACTCTGGCTCGGGAACAGGAACAGACTCTGGCTCGGGAACAGGAACAGACTCTGGCTCGGGAACAGGAACAGACTCTGGCTCGGGAACAGGAACAGACTCTGGCTCGGGAACAGGAACAGACTCTGGCTCGGGAACAGGAACAGACTCTGGCTCGGGAACAGGAACAGACTCTGGCTCGGGAACAGGAACAGACTCTGGCTCGGGAACAGGAACAGACTCTGGCTCGGGAACAGGAACAGACTCTGGCTCGGGAACAGGAACAGACTCTGGCTCGGGAACAGGAACAGACTCTGGCTCGGGAACAGGAACAGACTCTGGCTCGGGAACAGGAACAGACTCTGGCTCGGGAACAGGAACAGACTCTGGCTCGGGAACAGGAACAGACTCTGGCTCGGGAACAGGAACAGACTCTGGCTCGGGAACAGGAACAGACTCTGGCTCGGGAACAGGAACAGACTCTGGCTCGGGAACAGGAACAGACTCTGGCTCGGGAACAGGAACAGACTCTGGCTCGGGAACAGGAACAGACTCTGGCTCGGGAACAGGAACAGACTCTGGCTCGGGAACAGGAACAGACTCTGGCTCGGGAACAGGAACAGACTCTGGCTCGGGAACAGGAACAGACTCTGGCTCGGGAACAGGAACAGACTCTGGCTCGGGAACAGGAACAGACTCTGGCTCGGGAACAGGAACAGACTCTGGCTCGGGAACAGGAACAGACTCTGGCTCGGGAACAGGAACAGACTCTGGCTCGGGAACAGGAACAGACTCTGGGCCGGCCATCTTGTCCGTAGACACTGGCTCGGAGGCGGCCATCTTGTCCGTAGACACTGGCTCGGAGGCGGCCATCTTGTCCGTAGACACTGGCTCGGAGGCGGCCATCTTGTCCGTAGACACTGGCTCGGAGGCGGCCATCTTGTCCGTAGACACTGGCTCAGAGGAAGTGACGTGAACAGTCTCTGGATCAGCAGAAGTGACGTGAACAGTCTCTGGTTCGGCCATCTTGTCCGTAGACGCTGGCTCAGAGGAAGTGACGTGAACAGTCTCTGGATCAGCAGAAGTGACGTGAACAGTCTCTGGTTTGGCCATCTTGTCCGTAGACACTGGCTTGGAGAAGGTGACGTGAACAGTCTCTGGATCGGCCATCTTGTCCGTAGACACTGGCTCGAAGGCGGCCATCTTGTCCGTAGACACTGGCTCGAAGGTGGCCATCTTGTCCGTAGACACTGGCTCGGAGGAAGTGACGTGAACCGACTCTGGATCGGCCATCTTGTCTGTAGACACTGGCTCTGTAGAAGTGATGTGAAGTGTCTCTGGCTTGGCAGAAGTGACGTGAACAGTCTCTGACTCGGCCATCTTGTCCGTAGACACTGGCTCGGAGGAAGTGACGTGAACAGGCTCTGACTGGGCAGACGTGACGTGAACAGTCTCTCGCTGGGCAGACGTGACGTGAACAGTCTCTCGCTGGGCAGACGTGACGTGAACAGTCTCTCGCTGGGCAGACGTGACGTGAACAGTCTCTCGCTGGGCAGACGTGACGTGAACAGTCTCTCGCTGGGCAGACGTGACGTGAACAGTCTCTCGCTGGGCAGACGTGACGTGAACAGTCTCTCGCTGGGCAGACGTGACGTGAACAGTCTCTCGCTGGGCAGACGTGACGTGAACAGTCTCTCGCTGGGCAGACGTGACGTGAACAGTCTCTCGCTGGGCAGACGTGACGTGAACAGTCTCTCGCTGGGCAGACGTCTCTGGACTGGACGGGACCAGCGGCGAGGGCTCTGGGCTGACAGGAAGTACAGGAAGGACTTCCAGGCATTGCGGGACTCCTCCGTCTCCGAGAGCGAGAGGGCGCTGGGCTGGACGGGACCAGCGGTGAGGGCCCTGGGCTGGACGGGACCAGCGGTGAGGGCGCTGGACTGGACGGGACCAGCGGTGAGGGCTCTGGACTGGACGGGACCAGCGGTGAAGGATCTGGGCTGGACGGGACCAGCGGTGAAGGATCTGGGCTGGACGGGACCAGCGGTGAAGGCTCTGGGCTGGACGGGACCAGCGGTGAAGGCTCTGGGCTGGACGGGAACAGCGGTGAGGGCGCTGGGCTGGACGGGACCAGCGGTGAAGGCTCTGTGCTGGACGGGACCAGCGGTGAAGGCTCTGTGCTGGACGTGAAAATCCAGCTGGGCGTGGAGGTCAGATAATGACCTGGCGTACTGTGGGAGGAAGCTCTCCAGACATCGGGAGAGTGCCTCTCTCCAGTCCAGACCGGAGATATTGGGAAGCTCCCTTGGGTTGACCTCCTTAGCCCCCAGCCGGTAACACAATTTAATTGCCTCGTCTCCGAGGGAGCAGGAAGTAGCGAGAGGAATAAATCCCCACGTGAACTGTAATAAATCAGGTCTATCCAGAGCCAAGGCTGCGATCTGACCCGCGAATTCCCGGCTCATACTGGGGAGATCAGACGAGGTCCGTGCTGCTGGCTTCATTTGTGGGTCGGTTGTTCTGTTACGAAGCAGCAAGGATGAAACGGAGAGTGAATCCAATCGCAAGCACATTTAATTAAACAAATACAATCAGGAAATCCAGGGAACTCAGAACAAGACAGAAGTAACATTAAACAACAACCGAAAGCCAACAACTGAAACACAGGTTTAAATACACAGACAAACAAGCTAAACAAGATAACAAGGGGGCGTGGTTAATAAGAAACACCTGGGGAGACTAATAAACATGGACGAGGAACACCTGTGGACACTGAGCAACAACAAACAAAAGACAAGACACATGGCAGGGTCACATGACAAACAAGGAATCACGTGATATACAAGACACAACAAAACCCACACATAACAGCATGTCACCAGACGAAAATGACACACAGACCATCGCCAACATGAAAAGCGCTATTCTACTCGACATCTCGGGCCGGTACTCTGGGGACTGTAATGACATGCTGCAGGAGTGCACTGCGCTTGACCCACGATTCCGAAGCCTGTCTCATCTGAATGATGAACAACGCGAGTCCGTCTATCCCCGAATATGTGAAAAAGCTTCAGCACTTCATGAGCAGCGCAACCAAGTAGGCTAACTTTTATTGAAAAAAAAATGAGGTGCCCTCCGCGTGTGTGTAACTCTGTACGTGTAGGCCAGAGCCAGAAAACTTATTTCTCATATTGTTTTTTTATTAGAGATTTTTTATTTCTCATTTTGTTTTTTTTTAGAGAGAGAGAGAGAGAGAGACTCTGTGTGCGTGGTCTGTGAGAGAGGGAGGGAGTGAAGGATTGAAAGACAGAAATGTTTGAGCTAGTTTTATTTAATTTTTTTTCAGACCAGTGATATAGATGAAAGAACCACTAGGGCCAGTGCTTCAACATCAGGGGCAGCAGCAGAGCAGGTCAGGGTCATGGTTGAGGTAGCACAGGGAGCAGAGCAGAGCCAGGAAGAGCCAGTGGAAGGAGAAAGGCAGATGACACAGCCTCCCCCCACCATCTCCTTGGGAGCTCCTACACTACTGTTGTTGAGACAGTGAGGTCCAGCAGAGGGATTGAAATGGAGATACTCTCTTACAGAAATGGGATTCCTATCCCACTCAACAGTAGTCCACTTGAGTGGTGGAAAGTTAATGCATATGCTTACCCCATACTTGCCCCCCTTGCCAAAGCCTACCTTTGCATTCCTGCTACATCAGTGCCCAGTGAGCGTGTCTTTTCCACAGCAGGAGACATTGTGTCTGCTCAAAGATCACTGATTACACCAGAACATGTTGATATGTTAGTTTTTTTGAAGAAGAACCAGTCCTGAGATAACTTAACCAAGGATTACAGCAGCACTAAGGGAGTGTTCTTGTTTGTGTTTGGCCAGTTAGGCCTTGTGTTTCCCTGTGTGCAGCTGAAACAAAAATAAATAAGTTGTTATACAGTAATATTTTTTTATTTTTTTCCTTTTTTGATATCGTATCGTGACGTGTCGTATCGTGACCCTGGCATATCGAGGTGCATCGTATCGTGAGTTTAAGTGTATCGTCCCATCCCTAATTTTTAGGCTAACAATAAGCTTCACTGACCTTTTGAACCAGGGGTAAGATATTGCATATATAAAGGGATTGATGCATGAATCAGTGTAAAATAAACACAGTAACACAGTGAGTTTCACAGATGACTTTTGAAATTGTTTGATATTAAGCATACCTATATACCAGGGAACCCAGCAAATAAAATACACAAAGACAATTGTACTCAATGTTTTTGTTGCCTTCACCTCTGATTTCCTGGAGGATTTTAGATTTTTCTGAGAAACTCTTTTCTTTGCAAATTTGGAGATGGATTTTGCTTGTCTCAAGGCCGCTGCGAGAATTCTTACATACAGGATAAACATCAATATACATGGAGCGATGAAGCTCACTATCAAGTCTGCTGAACCCCAGGCGTTGCTAACAGCCACTGCACATTCTCTAAAACAGATCACGGTTGTCCCTGTCAGGTTTAAGTTTCCAAAATTCACTGGTACAAGATTATAACAGATTAATACAGTCCATCCTAAACTTATGCAGATCAGTATTTTTCTCATTGTCATTTTGAACATATACAGGAGTGGATCACACACAGCAAAATAACGATCAAAAGCAACAAGAATGATGTTGATTAGGGACGCAAACAACAAAATGTACATAATTATATGAAAGATACGACAGTGCGACTTTCCCACGCTTTCAACCGGCATTACACAAAGTCCCACCAAGAAGTCAGATACAGCCAGTGAGAGGATGAGGAGTGTGAAGCTGCTTGAAAACTGTTATAGAGATGATGACAAGTAGGTTTCCACACACCGTCAGCACAGAGATTGTAGATATGTACAAGAAAAACAATACATTAACATAATTCAAATGAAAGTCCAGAGAGCAGCTTGTATTCCAGAAGGGAAAACAGTGATGCTCAATATATTCCATGGAGAAAGTCTTCACTGCTTTAAACTTCAATGCCCATGTGATATGACTGCAGATCCAAACTCCTAAAGATGGTTTCACTGCCAGTTTGCTTATATAATACAAATGACAGGTGTCGTTTATGGGAGTGACCAAAAATTGTAAGCATTCATACAGTCATGAGAGTTTACAATTATCATACAACTCTATTTTCTATTTTATTTTTATGTATCAATCTTATATTATGTCATGCTGATTAAAAAAAAGTAATATTGCAATTAAAATGATATCCCTTGGTTTCACAGGGAATGCTTTAAAGGGATAGTTCACCCAAAAATGAAAATTCTGTCATCATTTATTCACCCTCAAGTTGTTCAAAACCTGTATGAATTTCATTATTCTGATGAACACAAAAGAAGATATTTTTTTAGAATGACAACTGTTTGGTTACTGTCATTCTTTAAAATATCTTCTTTTGTGTTCAGAAACAGAACGAAACTCATACAGGTTTGGAACAACTTGAGGGTGAACTAAATGACAAAATTTTAATTTTTGGGTTAACTATCCCTTTAAGCTAGCCTGAGACAAAATGCATGTTTGAGCTGTTTTAACTGAAAGCAACTTACACTGATTTAAAAAAAGGCTTTGTTGGTGCCATTGTTTTGTCTCAAGATGCATATCAATAATATTTTTTTTTCTAAGGCATGTTTATAAAAGCTACTTAAAAGCTACTGGCGTTTTAATAAGAAAGCAGAGGGTTAGTCTTCCTAATTTTTAGATATCATCATTGTTCGGCTACTTGATTTCATTTCTTAAAAACAAAAAAGTTAGGTTAGTAAAAAAATGTTTTTTTGTGTGTAAATATCTGTTCACGTTCATCAGTGCATGTGTCACATTGGTTTTGGGGTTTGGTTCACGTTCATGTCTTTTATTTTGTAGTCATTGTTGTTTCATGGTTTTGTAATGTGATTCCCTTGTCCTCATGTGATCATGCCATGATTTTCCTTGTTTCATGTGTTGGTTCATTGTTTGACTGTTGACCTGTGTTCCTTGTTGTCATTAGTCTTTGTGTATTTAAGCACTCATGTTTGCCTTGTTGCTTTGTCGTGTATTGAAATTTGAATGCTGTTCCATGTTTATGGTTTCTAGTTTGTTTATTTTGTGTTTCATGCTTTGGATTACCTGATGGTTTAGGTTTCATGTTTTTGATACCATTATAATAAACTTCTCTTGGGTCCTCTCACTGTTTTCATCTACATTATATAAGGCTTTTAATTAAGCCTATTTTGTTAAGCTTATGTTTACACTTCATGTACCCATGTGGGCCTATATCCACTTGTGACATTCATCTAACCTGAACTAATTTGAACTGCTTTCGTTTGTTGATGTTGAAAACTTGGAACCCTGACTTGTGATACAGGCAACTAGTTGGATTGACTGACTTATCTTTCCCTATTTATTTATGTTTTTAGATCACCCTTAAATCTTAAATTCTAAATAGGGATCACAACATATCACATGTGTCAGTGCTGTTACTGAGTGCATAATATTTAAAATGCTTGTTTAAGTCTAAATGGCAGTTTTTTTTCCTGAATGCAGTGTTTTATAGTTTATAAATGGAGAAAAATGTGTAACCATGTTCAAACTTTTTTACACTGTTCATTATTTGTGCACAATGCAAAAATCATTTCATTAAGAAAGCATGTGCAAGTGCAAAACCATGTACAAGAGCAAAACAAATCAAAATTACATGAAAAAGAAGTCAAACAGTGAATACATTGATATCTGATGAGTTTGGTTCACATATTCTCATTGTTAGAATGAGAGAAAGGGTTTTTCTAAACCATGGATAAAAAAGGCCATATATGATGGGGTTTATGGTTGAGTTAATGTAACATAACCAGACAAACACTTCAAAAAGAGCAACTGGGGTGGAAAAGTTGATGTAGGGATCAATCATAGAGTTAATAAAAAATGGCAGCCAACAAATAATAAAGGCACCCACGACCACACCGAGAGTTTTTGCTGCTTTGCACTCGGATCGTCGAGAGCTCTTAAACGTGCTTTCATTTTCATGCTGGTTTGCATCAGCGATAGTTCTAATGTGCTTTCTTGCAATAACGAAAATTCTTGCATACAGTCCTACCATGACAGAACAAGGCAAGAAAAAAGTTAGTAACGTGTCCAAAATAGACCAGAATGCATTGAAAAGCAGAGTGCAACTTCCCATACAGTATATGGATTCAATAAATTCCTCCAGTCCTTCCACATTAGCTTTTGAGTACACCAAACCATATGAATATAATGCAGCAATGCTCCAACTTATCAGCACCATGACCCATGCAACAGGTATGGTTATTCTCTTAGGGTATTGAAGTGGATAACACACAGCCTGATGCCGATCAATAGCAATAAAAATTAGATGAAAAATAGACACAGATGTGAGAAATATGTCGAAACTGGAGTGGAGCAAACAGAAAGTATCTCCATAGTACCAGCAGCCATTGACAGTACGGATCATACTGAAAGGCATGACCACCAGCCCAAGCAGCAGGTCCGCGAGAGCCAGAGACATCACCAGGATATTAGTGGGAGTCTGGAGCTGTTTGAAGTGCGCTATGGAGATGATAACCACAGAATTTCCTAGAATAGTCACAGTCATCGCCAACACCAATATGAGATACAACACAGTCTGAGTGGACACAAGGTGTGTGCCTTTAAGACAAGAGTTGTTCACTGCAGGAAAACAAAACTCAGTGGGATCGTATTCTTGTGAAGATAAATCCATCCTGCCTGTCTCAGAAAACAGAACCTATAAAATGCTGTTTTATTTAGTCTAGTTAGGCCTTTAAATACTCTTTATGCTCTTGTCTGGCCCTCCCACACCATCACAAGGCAACAAATGACAATCAAGCACTAATTCAAAATTAAAAGTTAAAAATATACCAAATGAAATAGCATTATTTAAAATTTCTGTTTTGTCTATTACTCAATAATCATTCATCTTCATATATAAAAATGTATATTTCAAATAAAATTTTGTAAATGACAGGAGAAATTAAAGCTATACCACTTATCTTATGACAAAGAGAGGAATAAAGGCCTCGTTAACTTTCCTCGCGTCTCAGCTCCACCCCCTGTACGATGCGAGGGAAGGCTGCAAGGAAATAAAAGAAGGACGGAGGAATCGAAGGAAAGTTTATTCATACATAGGAATACTTGATCACTCGAGCGTCAATTCCCAGTGTCATCGAGACTCGGAGCCTGCAGCTACAGTCCCCCACCCAGAGTCCCGCATTCTCAGACCCCTCGTTTTGAGACAGCGCCTCCTATCAAATTGGATCGGATAAACGTGAAGAACTTAAGCCAAAACGTGATTATCGTCAATTTTAATTAGCGATCATACTCATTCAATTTCTTTTTTAATCAAACTACTTTATAGCTCATCGATACACCAACATATGAATAGTCCATTTAATATTTGTAAAGATAGTTTGTAACAAAATTTGAGCTGTTAATGTATGTTTTTTCACCTTTTTCCCCCAAAAATATTTTGATAGCTAACGTTAGCCTTTAACATTGGACTTTTTGTAGACAAGCCATTGTAAAAATTTGATTAAAATTAGTTGAGAGTAAAGTAGACCACTTAAATACATTAAGTGTGTTAATATCAAAGAATGTCATCATTAATTATTTAATCAGATTTACCGTTTGACCTTTTTTTAATTACCGGACCTTTTCTCCTAAAACTATAAATTGAATTAATTAATGCCGGAGTAATTTTTTTACTTTATATAATTTATGTAGACTACTTAAATTAGTTCTTATAAAACGTAAGTATTAAAATGAATCAATATTAATTTAACTGTGATATGAAGTTGTTGCCAGCCAATTATAACTCATACAATTGCCTATAATCAAATTTACTATGCCTTCACTATGTATTAACCAGTCTATGGTATTAAAATGTGAGCTAGAATGTGTCATTTGGTCTTTTGTTGGGGTTCCTTGTTTTAATTTGTATTGACTGAAATTTGTCTGTGTGATGTGAATGAGCAGTTTTTTTTTAATGCAATTGAAGATGAAAAGTAAAGTCACTAACACAATTCTTTCTTCCTTTTTTCTTTGCTTTGTCCTGTTTATAGCAAGATGATGTTTAGGTGATCATTAAATAAAGTACAGAATTGTTTATTAGGCCTACTGGTGTTTTGTCTATTCTTATTTGAGTTTTGCTTCGCATTCAAAATATAAAAAAACAGGTTCTGTAATGTGCATGGTATAATGTTAATTAGACCATTATAGGTTGAACTGAAAGAAAAATTGGAATTTGAATTAAAAAAAAAACATTGTAGCAATATACTATAATAATAATAATAATAATAAACTTTATTTTGTAGAGCGCCTTGAAAAGCAGCTTCTCAAAGCGCTGTACATAAAATCACAATCCACCGGAAAAGACAACAAATAAAATTTAATAAAAACAAAAGCAGCAACATTAATAATAAAAATAGCTGTAAAGCGATCACGAAGAGACATCAGCAGTCAAATGCAAGTTTAAAAAAATGTGTCTTGAGAAGAGCTTTAAAAATGCCAAGAGTCTGTGCTTCCCTGAGTTCAGGAGGGAGAGAGTTCCAAAGTCTAGGAGCATAAACAGAAAAAGCCCTGTCACCCATAGATTTTAGATGGGTTTGTGGAACAGTTAATAAATTACACTGTGAAGAACGCAGTCTGCGATTTGGAGTATAAGTGGTTAATAAGCCAGATAAGTATAGCTAAGCCGTGTAAAACCTTAAATGTCAGCATCATGATCTTAAAATCCAGTGTAAGGACTTAAAAGCCAGTGTAAGGACTTCAAAACTGGATTAATATGGTCAAATTTGCTGGTTCCCATCAGGACCTGGGCGGCAGAGTTCTGAACATATTGCAATTTGTTAATTGTTGTTTTAGAAACTCCAGCTAAAACAGCATTACAATAATCGAGCCGTGAGAAACAAATGAATTAATCAACTTTTCAGCGACAGATAAGTTTAGCATTGGGCGTAATCTGGCTATATTTCTGAGATGGAAAAAGGATGCCTTAACAGTGCTCTGAAAAAAAAAAATCAAAAGTGAGGCTCGTGTCAAAAATTACACCAAGGTTCCTGATCGTACTTTGGGTCTCTAAAACAGAGCCATCAACAGACAGGGACAGTGGAGCCGCTTTGCGAATTTGATTACGGGAACCTATAAGCATAACCTCAGTTTTCCCGCTGTTCAGGCAAAGAAAGTTATTATTCAACCATGTTTTCATCTCAGAGAAACAGCCAGAAAGATAACAAGCATCGATGTCTTCACCAGATTTAGAATGGATGTAGATTCGGTATCGTCAGCATAAAAGTGATAGTGGAGACCAAGCGATCGCAGCAGATGCCCAAGTGGAGATAGATAAATGTTGAAGAGTAGAGGGCCCAGAACTGATCCCTGAGGAACACCAGTGAGCACTGAGCAAGTGTCAGACCTAAAGCCACACATAGAAATAAAATGGGAACGGTCAGTAAAATAGGATTTAAACCAGTTTAAAACTGTCCCGGACACACCAAAGACACTTTCAAGACGGGTAAGTAATAGACCATAATCCACAGTATCGAAAGCAGCTCGAAGATCAAGAAGAATGAGAAGTGAGGTAGCTCCAGAATCAGAGGCCATCAACAAGTCATGGGTAACTTTAACCAACGCCGTTTCAATGCGGTGTAATTTACGACAACCTGACTGAAGGGGTTCAAAAAGGTTATTGGTTGTAAGATGATTACAGAGTTGAGAGGCAACAACACGCTCAAATATTTTTGCCAAACAGGGAAGATTAGAGATGGGACGAAAATTGTTAAAATCATCCACAGAAACATTGTCTTTCTTTGGTACAGGCGTAACAGCAGCAGTCTTTAGTACTGCTGGAATGACCCCAGTTTCCAATGATTAATTTATATGATTTCATGCTAGATACCTCCCTTGTGAGAGCCTCAGAATCAAGCAGTGAGAAATGAGTAAAAGAAACCAGTGAACCCAGATGAACAAAAGGAGTGAAGTGGCACAGTCAGGGTTTACAGAAATTTCTTTGCGAACACTGACAATCTTCGAATTAAAAAACTGTAGAAAAGAATCACAGAGCTGCTGAGAAACAGGCAAAGTGGTAACAGGATTAACTTGAAGCAATCTGTTTATGGTTTGGAACAAGTGTCTGGGATTATTTTGATTATTTACAATAATCTGCGAGAAATAAAGAGGATCTTTCAGTCTCCATAAGAGCACGATGACCCCCCAGAAGATCCTTCCACTCTTGATAGTAGACACTCTGACCAGTAAGGCGCCATTTGCGGACAAGCAGCCTTTCTAGAACGCAGATTGTCATTATACCAGGGAGCAGAGCGGGCGAATGTGACCTTACGTAACCTTAGAGGAGCAAAAGTGTAAAGATTAGCAGCAAGAGTGGAATTTAGCTGCATAAATTTCTCCTCCAGTGATAAGGGATGAAGATCGCTTAGGATGGAAACCACAGAATTGGAGAAAGCTGTCTGGTCGATAGACTTCCAGTTCCGGAAGGTTACTGTTCGGATGGTAGGCTCATTTGAATGATACAGTTCGAGGTTAAAAAAGACAGATGAGTGATCAGACAGTCCAATGTCAATAGATGAAATCGCCGATACAAATGAGCTGTTAGCGATCACAAGATCCAGCGTATGACCCTTATTATGGGTTGGGTCAGTTACAAACTGTGTGAAACTAAAACAGTCAATTAACGACAGAAATTCCTTAGCCCACCTGAATCACTCCGGTCAACATGAATATTGAAGTCTCCCACGATTAGAATTCTGTCAAACTTCACAGTCAGCATCGACAAGAAGTCCGCAAACTCTGACAAAAAAGCTGCATGTGTCTTAGCCTTAGGTGGTTTATAGACTGTAGCGATGATGGTGGAAACAGGAGCGGAAATACTTAAAACCAGACATTCAAAAGAAGAAAACTGGGGAACAGTCACAGAGCTTGTGCGCAACTTCAGGTTGTAAACCACAATAATACCTCCACCTCTGCCAGATAGCCTCAGGAGATCTAATATACCAAAGCCCGCTGGAGTGATTTGGTTAAACAGGAGCCCATCATTTTCTTTGTGCCAGGTTTCAGTTAAGAACAACAAGTCCAGTTTTTTATCTATAAGAAAATCCGATAAAAGTAGCGCTTTGTTGTTCACAGACCGCACATTAAATAGAGCGGCGTAAGCCTGGCTCTGAGACGGAGATGACAGAGGTTTAATCTCCATGCGGGGAACCGATATTAAATTACTGTGAACAACACCAGTATGTAGCAGTTTGTTGGCCTTACGTCGACAGCTAGGGACATAGATGTTAGGAGAGGATGAGACAGCAAGGCTGCGCTTCGAACCCCGATGGATATATAGCTTAGGACGTAGCAGTCCAGCATCTCGACAGAGATTGTAGGAGTCTTTAGCTAGGCAATAACAGTTCTGTTTTAAATTCAAAAGCATGCGTGTAGTGAACCTTAGTGCCATGGTCAGTGAGCGCACACTCGCAAGGCCAGAGTGAATGAAACTCCGCAGCACACTGCAAGCACAACGTTGTACAATCCACACACACAGCCGAGCAGAGGCGATGATCCGGAGTTACACGCTGCAGGTTTTTCCAAGAAGATCTCCGTAGCGCAAAATGCGAGCACAAAGTCATACAATCCACACAGACAGCTGAACTGAAGCGATCCGGAGACACGCTGCAGATTATTCCAGGTGGAGCACAGAGCTTAAAACTACGATCCAAAGTATATAAGATGGCACCGCCACATCGCAATCGTTACAGCACTAAAAACAAGACTAAAAACTTAAAAATAAATTAATATAGTTTAAAATAACAAACCAAAACAAATCAAACAGTAACAGGAGCGGCAGCAAAACACGCCAGCGTACCCACTTTGTACATCAATCAATGGTCATCCAAGAAGAACAGATGCAACAAGACCTGTTTATATCACATAATATTTTTTAGAAGATGGTTCAATCTGTAATTGTATCCCTTCCATCAGTAATTTTCTTTCAATTACACCCACGCTCCAAAAATAACACAATGAGTTTTTTGGCACATTCATTAAGCAGGGAAGCAAATATTTATTTGGATAACTTTAAATAAAATGAGACCGTAATATTGCATCCTATTGTTTTCAATGACAATTGGATAAGGGTGTTATATGATCTTCCGAACAGCAGGAGGCGTGGTCTCGAAAAACGAGGGGTCTGAGAACACGGGACTCTGTGTGCGGGTGTTATATGATCTTCCGAACAGCAGGAGGCGCGGTCTCGAAAAACGAGGGGTCTGAGAATGCGGGACTCTGGGTGGGGGACTGTAGCTGCAGGCTCCGCTCAAAGGATCTGCCCTTATGTTAAGTTTGGTTATTTAAGAAATTCATAATAAATAATAATAAAAGCAAGATACCCTGCACTGTAAACCCAGATTTTGTTTCTAATTAAACTTACGAGTGATCATTACTTATTCTTTTATGTTTTAACCCGAATTAGTTGACTTTGAATTAGGTCGTCGTTGGGTCGTCTTAAGCCTTGTTTATAGTCGCCGCTGACTGCGCGCGCACCTCTCCAAACGGTCGAGGCGTTTATACTTGACGCGCTCGCCGTTGTGCTATTCTGTGAAACGACAGGGGGCGATCGGAGTAATTCTCCTCTAAACCACCAGGAATCAGCAGTGAAGAAGTAGTTTGCCGTTTATTAGTAGTTTATTAATAGCTGATTCATATTAAAAGAGTAATAAATGCAGTAGGTTTATTGTACTTTTTTGTACAAACTAGTTCAACAACTGAAGCCTTATTGAAGAGTGTTTAAACCTTAATTTCATCAGCAGGGCTTACTTCTGCTATTGTAGGCTTATTTTGTAAATGTAAGCAGTTACTTTAGACAAGTGCAAACTGGGTGCTTAATGCAAATGTGTTCCTATTCACAAAATGAGAGGCTTTTATGGTCGCCCATCAATGCAAATGTCTCTGTGTATAGAAGGATCATAAACATGCTGGTACAGACGTACCAGTTCGGCCAGATTCGGCTCGAAGTCGTTCATCTTCGGATGCGGCGCCGCGTGCGATGTTACAAAAAGTGGCGTGCACACCGCCAGGCGAAATGGGGTCTTGCGCACCCAACCCCACGACCGCCCACACCGCAATGACGTAATTTTGCCGCGCGCACCTTCGCGCTCTTGCGGACACGTCCAGTATAAACCAGGCTTTACATGCGCACACACGCAAGGTCTTTCGCTCTCTCTGTCTTGCGCGCGCTACACGGTTTGGAGCTCGCGAGCTCTAGATTCCGGGATATTTTAACTAATTTGCGGCCATCAGGGAGCCGGTATCAATATACGGGGAACTTGGGATGTCTGCAAACGTTCACCGGGCGCTGCGTCCATTGGCCAAAGAAGATCGCCTGTTTGGGCCTCATGTTTTTTTAGACTAAATATATATTTTTCAATTATTATTTAATACCCATAATTTTTAACAACATGAAAGACTATTCAAACATGACATTAAAATATAAATATAAAAAATTACAGACATTTCTTGGCAGTGCTGGGTGGGTGCTATGGCTATTATAGGGGGAGCTACAGCACCACCTAGCTCCGCCCTGGCGCCGCCACTGTGAACATCGCAAATTCGCGTCGCGGCTGATGTGAATGGTTTTTAAGCAAACTATTCGCTTTTCCCTTTCGCTTTTTCGTTACGCGTCCGGTGTGAAAGGGCCTTTATGGTCGCCACGGCAGAGTCTCGTTTCGTTATGTCATGGCCGCCACACCATAGTCTCATCTTGTCACTTCATGGTTGCAACGCCAGGAGTCTTGTCTCGTCATCACGTCATGGCCGCCACGCCAGAGTTTCGTCTCTTGTAATCACGTCATGGCTATGGCGCTCGTTTTGTGTCCTTTCTTTCCTAACCGAGCTTAAAGACGTGTTACCGTGCATGTGACATGCGTGTGGAGAACGTCTGCCCGTCTTAACGCCATACTTGACGTGCCTTGGCTAATTTCAAAATAGCGCACATACTGTTATGCAGCTACTTGTATTATGGACTGTGGGCTAGAAGATTTGATAATTTAAGCTATTATTAAATTAGATGATGGATTTCATCAGCAGAGAAAAATCACAGTAATAGCTATTTAACATAGGCTTAGCCTATATCTTTAACATCCTCGAAGAATAGTAAGAAAATACTATTTAGGTTTGAAAAAAAAAAAATGAAAAAAAGAAAAATAATCTAATCTCACAACAGTAAAAAACTTTGAATGTATTTTACAATATCAATTATGCACGAGCATGCATGGGAATAGGAAATAGGCTATAGGCTACAATAATAATAATAATAATAATAATAATACTCTTTAGTACAGTGGATGCATTACTTAATTATATTCTGAATTTCTATGTTATAAAAAATCGTTCTATGAACTTCTAGCAAGCTCATTTAAACCGAGTTGTAACTGCCGAAATGAAAGGATGCCAAACAAATATAAAACTACTAAATATAAATATAAAACCGCCAGTAGGTGGCGGCAAGGCACTGTTCTATTGAGATTACTGGTTAATGTTCAACTTATTCTTTATTTATCTAACCTATTTAATACCCACACAACTACTCCTTTTAGACAATTGCAATTGTTCTGCTGTGGTGCTGTTTGGAACTATATTTTCATTGACTATTGTGTGAAATTTACAGGCATTCTGGTTTTCTAATGATTCTTTTTTTTAAAAGCTTAAAACTGCTACTTACAGAAACATTGAAACAAATATTTACAAATTTGTGTTTTACTTGGTATTTTCCCTAAACTTTTTGTCTCAATTGGCAGTTAATTTTCATTATATTTACAAAAAATATATTTTCCAAATTCTGTTACCCAGAAGTGAAATGAAAGTGAATTTAAAGTGGCTGCGTTATAAATAGAAATATAGGTAGCCTAAATGTATGTGCCATTGTTGGTTCCCATGACATGCTACATTTGAATGTTTTAACCCTCTGGGGACTAAGCTCTTTTTGGTCTGTTTTCTCTATTTTTACATTTGGGCTTATAAACTATATATAATGGAGATGGAACACTATGTGTTTGGTATCTATGGATTCAGAAGACCCTAAGCTAACATAAGCACGCATGTAATATGTTTATAAAGGAAGTATGAGTGAAAATGTACAATAAACTAGAGAATTTCAAAAATGGAAATTCGATTTCTGGCATTTATTTCTGAAAATCACACATCACACAACAATAGTGAACAGTTTTTGAACAAAAAATATATTTGTCAAAGCCTTTGCTTGACAGACATGTGTAATTGTTAAATAAAATGTGTAAAGAACAATGAAAAATTTAACTTTATTTACAAATAGTCCCAGGCGTTTTTCTTAGGAATGCTTAGAATTTTCTAAGCAATGCTTTCTCCTCGTCACTCTCCAGTAATTGTTCTGGAGTTTGTTCCACCGTAAATCGTTTACTGCTTGCCATCATAAAAGTGCTAAAACAATAAATAATGCTATAATTGTATGTGTATATATATATTAGGGCTGAACGATTAATTGCATTTGCGATAATATCGCGATATGATGAAATGCGATTTTGTAATCGCAAAAGCTGCGATTACACTAGTCACGTGACACGAGAGAGAAAAGCAGTCTGCAGATCAAGCATCAACTTGGCACGCTACGCATAGGTCTGGCATACAGGAAAGAACCGTTTATTTTTTATGTATGTGATATTTATTCTCTCTCCAACAATTCTGGATTGTGAGATCGCTTTGTGAAGAGTGCTCGTGCATGCGGCTGTGAGCGACTCATTGGTTAAATGTACTTGCATCTCAAAATGCTTTTGACGCGAAATTAATGTAAACATGGTCTGTTATATCTTAAACCAACAGGACAAACCACATTTACAATTTCAAAAGAGATATGTGCATTAGTGTGAATGCAGCTTCTCGTATAGGGGGGAAATCATTCCAGCTCTTGAATGGAAAACGTTCAGACAGCCTACTTTTAAATACTGAAAGCACTCTTTGTTTATTGCTTGTAATTTTTTTTTTTGTTCCTCTTTATTTACTAGCTTTTATATTTTGAAGCTATATTAGTTTATAGCCCATTTAAAATTCTTAACATGTAATTGTATATATTTAAAGTATGTATATTTACTAGGGCTGGGCAAGTTAACGCATTTATTAATTAATGCCGACAATTTTTTTATCGCACGTTAACGCAGTTTTTTTTATTATTATTATTTTGAAAGTCCGTTGCTCACTGGCTCTGAATACACATAGGCCTACAGTCAAACCATGATCACAGGAGGGGTGGGATGTTGGTCAGCCAGCAAATAACCCACCCAAACAAGCAGTGGAGAGAGGCAGGTTCTCTCTGGTGAACAGTTAAAGGGTTGCGCTCCGCGAGGGAATGACAGGCGCTCTATGGATATTACCTATAAAACCTATAGATAATAACCATTTAGATTCTGGAAACTCACTAACAGCGAGCCGAGGATCAGTCTCTCTTCTAATGATTTGTGCTGCGCCTCCTTTATAAAAAGTTATAGACAATTCAACTTCGGCAACGCGCGGGCGCGTGCTTGAGGCGAGCATGACCGCAAAGGTTTCACAGGAACGCACCCGCTTGTCGCTGCACCTTGTGCTCGACCACTTCACCTCACTCTTGGCTGATTTATACTAATGCGTCGGACTTACGCCGAAGACAATACGCTATAGACTACGCGTTGGTTTTCATTTATATCTCTGCGTTGTTGTCCGCGTTGACGCGCAATTACACATGCAGAGGGAGCATGTGAAACCCGGGGAGCGGTTGTAGCAATCACAGCGCTTGCGGTACACGTAGAATTGACGTTACATTTTTGGAGAGGTGCACGTCAGGGTACGCCGAAGTGTACGCGCGCTACACAGCAACAGCGTAAGTATAAAGTATAAATTGTTTTTTTTTACTCTGTTTAATGTAATCTTACGTGGGAAACCATGGCATGACCAAACCTAAGCTACTATAAGTAACGTTGGTCGACTTATATAGTAGTGATCATGACCTCTGACTACTACATAGACTGTTTCTGCTGCTCCCTGATAAAAGATACCTGTTGATACCTGTTCAGAAAAAAAAACAAGAAAACTGGACTCGTTTTAACAAACTAGATAAAAGGTAATGCCCCGGCAGTGGCAAATAGCTTTGTTTAAATATTTGATTTGATTACATTAATGTTTAAGTTGAGATTTGAGATTACTGTGTAAAGGGAATACTGCTGGTATAAAAGCACCTTATTTGTTTAAAGTTATTGCACTTTTGTGTATATAGCAGTACATTTAAATCAAAAGTGCGCAATACACTACTTTAGAAGTCATTATTAAATTTTGCGCATAACAATGCGATTAATCGCGATTAATCGCAAGAAAACCATGCGATTAATCGCGATTAAAAATTTTAATCGTTGCCCAGCACTAATATTTACACATGTAATTAAATACATATTTTAAGTGTTATTAAGATTAAGTAATAAGAAAAAAATTAGATCGGATCATGAGCTGCCTAAAGATTCCCATCTCTACTGTACAATGATTTATTGCTTGTCTTTGTCGACTAATACAGAAGGTAAAGAACTTAAAGTAATCGCATATTAAATCGCAATCGCAATATTGGTTAAAAAAAAAAAATCGCAATTAGATTATTTTCCATAATCGTTCAGCCCTAATATATATATATATATATATATATATATATTATAATTGTTCTGTCTCTCTCTCATATCTCTGTGCGCTCTCGCTCCGTAAAGCCTTGTTTATACTCGACGCGTCCGTTCGCTTTCTGACGTCTCTGCCACTCAACGCTGTTTGCATAATAGTATATAGTACCACCCCTTGCAAGGCTACAGAGTCCTCCGATTTGCTAGAATACGTCATGGTCACCTTCCTCTGATTGGATAAGAAAAATATTCCTCCATCGGCAATTTTTCCATTGGTTGTTGCTCGTGAATCTGCCAAACAACATCGATTTCTTTGGCCTTAGACGTAGTGGTATTGCGCAACAAGGAAGTGTGTATACAAGCCGGGTAAGTTTGTTATCACTGTTTTCAGTGGAATCTGAGGAAGACGGCAAAAAAGACTGCACCTCTCTATCATTAATAGTTTTTAAGATAATTACACATTTGTAAAAGTATGCCATTTTGGGCGGTACCGCCCAATCAGTCCCCAGAGGGTTAAACCTCTGAGGTCTAAGGTGTTTTCTGGGTCCTGGAGGTGTTCTGACATGCTCTGACATTTGTGCTTTTTTCAGTTATTTATAAACATGTTAATGGCAAAGGTGTAAATTCACTCTATATAGCACAAACGGGGCTACCGTAATATGTGAGCAACATGTATGTACATGTTTGTATTTTTAAGATAATAATGTTTATGTGTGGTTTGCGAAAAAACAAAAAACAAATGTCACTGAAATAAGGTCATAAAACCCATAGTGATTATTTCTTCACAAGACTTTTGAAAATTGTATCACGTAGCCTAGAATATTTGCTCCAAAACTATGTGAAAATCATCCTGCATACTCATTTAGAGAAGACAATATATTGATTTAAAATTTGTATGACGTGTTTTGTGTGAGAAAGCTTTATGCGAAGGGGCGTGGATCTCTCATTAATATGAATGCATTTTACACCTGAGAAAGACAAAGACCCTCCCCTAATGGCCCTATTAGGGGCTATCAGGCCCTATCATCATGAGATGCCTTGCACAAAGAATGAGGAGAAATTAAAAAAAGACTGGCTTTTAGATTGTCTGGATTTATTTACAACACAACATAATCCAAAGATACACAACAAAGGACAAAAAGCACATTAGTAAACACACTGATGTAAAGACAAAGACTTAAACAGTCACACACCTTTGTGCCATTCCTGAAACATAGTAGCCTACATACCTGTCATGTCCAAGGTGTTTGACTATTCATTTTACCATGTTCATGTACAGAGACTCATGTGAATGTTGAAGTCAGCAGGACTCATCCAGTGGCATCTGGTCCCTTTCTAAAAAATACATAAATAAACACCTGTAAACATGTTGATATCAAGACAAACTATAGGGCTGCACGATTCTGGGAATACATTTTAGATTTTTCACTCACACACACACATATACACATATATATACACACACAATATATATATATATATATATACACACACTATATATATATATACAAACTATATATATATATACAAATATATATATATATATATACAAACTATATATATATATACAAACTATATATATATATACAAACTATATATATATATATATATATATATATATATATATATATATATATATATATATATACAAACTATATATATATATATATATATATATATATATATATATATATATATATATATATATATATATATATATATATATATATATATATATATATATATACATATACATCTACATATATACATATATATACATATATATACACATACACACATATATATACATACATACATACATACAGGTCCTTCTCAAAAAAGAAGACCTGTGCAGGAAATGGGCTACAGGTGCCGCATTCCCCAGGTCAAGCCACTTTTGAACCAGAAAAAGCGGCAGAAGCACCTGACCTGGGCTACAGATAAGCAGCACTGGAGTATCCACAGTCAGTGATGGTCTGGGGTGCCATGTCAGCTGCTGGTATTGGTCCACTGTGTTTTATCAAGGGCAGGGTCAATGCAGCTAGCTATCAGGAGATTTTGGAGCACTTCATGCTTCCATCTGCTGAAAAGCTTTATGGAGATGAAGATTTCATTTTTCAGCACGACCTGGCACCTGCTCACAGTGTCAAAACCACTGGTAAATGGTTTACTGACCATGGTATTACTGTGCTCAATTGGCCTGCCAACTCTCCTGACCTGAACCCCATAGAGAATCTGTGTGATATTGTGAAGAGAAAGTTGAGAGACGCAAGACCCAACACTCTGGATGAGCTTAAGGCCGCTATCGAAGCATCCTGGGCCTCCATAACATCTCAGCAGTGCCACAGGCTGATTGCCTCCATGCCACGCCGCAATTTCTTTCTGTGTCTTACCCTCTTGCTTGAGGATGTCAATGATGGCCTTCTGGACAGCAGTCAGGTCGGCAGTCTTACCCATGATTGCGGTTTTGAGTAATGAAACAGGCTGGGAGTTTTTAAAAGCCTCAGGAATCTTTTGCAGGTGTTTAGAGTTAATTAGTTGATTCAGAGGATTAGGTTAATAGCTTGTTTAGAGAACCTTTTCATGATATGCAAATTTTTTGAGATAGGAATTTTGGGTTTTCATGAGCTGTATGCCAAAATCATCAGTGTTAAAACAATAAAAGACCTGAAATATTTCAGTTGGTGTGCAATGAATCTAAAATATATGAAAGTTTAATTTTTATCATTACATTATGGAAAATAATGAACTTTATCACAATATGCTAATTTTTTGATAAGGACTTGTATATATATACACACACACACACACACAGCCGTTCAAAAGTTTGGGGTGGGTATGATTTTTAATGTTTTTAAAGGTGCCTTATGTAAAAAAATCAATTCATACTCCACATATTCCATACCAGATGGGGGCAGTATACCTCCAGAAAGTTGGCCTACTCTATTCTGTTTTTTAGTTTCAGGTTGTTAATCTTCTAAAACCGTCAAATAGTCCGCTTTGTCCCGCCAAAGCCTATTTTGATCGGTGAGGGATGTAGAATAGAATGACTGCTGCCGCTGCGCTTGACAGGGCGCATTACGAGCAGAGAGAGAGAGAGAGCTCGGCCGCACGCGCGCACTCTCACGTCTACAAACAACACGAGCGCGGTCCTGCTCTCTCTCCCTCGCGCATATTAATCAAATCAATTGACACTATAGTAAGACCGCAGTTTCACGTGGAGCATTTGGAGATTTTTAGGGATTAAAGAGATACAAGCCGTGCGAGTTATTCGTGTGTTGCAGTTTGGCTGGTGGTTATGTATGTTGCCCGCATACCGCCTCCCATGGCCGAAACTGGTATTAGACCCCGGCCGGGCCGGGGCTAGTAATTTAGCATGCTAATTCAGGTTTATATCTCGGCAGCACTATAACTTGTCATTTTTTTAATGACATCATTGCACTTTCTTCTCATTCTTTTGATACGTGTAGCTCATTTTTTGGATATTTTTACCTCAATTTTTACATATGGCACCTTTAAAAGAAGTCACGTATGCTCACAAAGGCTGCATTTATTTGAGTAAAAATACAAAACAAACCCAGTAATATTGTGAAATAATATTTCAATGTTAATCAGCTGTTTTCTATGTAAATATATAGTAAAGTGTAATTTATTCCTGTGATCATTACTCCAGTCTTCAGTGTCACATGATCCTTCAGAAATCAGTATAATATGATGATTTGATGCTCAAGAAACATTTTTCATTATCATCAATGTTGAAAACAGTTATTTACATTTTTATTTCAGGATGAATAGAATAGAATAGAAATTGAGAATTCTTTGATGAATAGAAAGTTCAAAAGAACAGCATTTATCTGAAAAATAATCTAATCATAAGTGACTTCTTTTAAAAACTAAAAATCTTACCGACCCCAAACTTTTGAACGGCAGTGTATATATGTATATGTATTTTGTAAATATATATAGGAACATCTAGTTTTTTGTGCCTTGTATATAGGCATGTGTAGGGCTGCATAAAATAATAACAATAGCCTAGATAGAAGGCAGCCTATAAATCGTTAAAAATGAACACTTTTCAGTAACACTACACAAACATATAAACATAAACATGTATAAACATATACAGACCCAAACCCTGACGACTCAGACCCAAACTCAGCGCGTGCAGCGATCGAGCCGCTCCAAACTATGAAACATTGTTGTTACATTATAGAGCAGATATCCACAAACACAGTATTTAACAGTAAACACAGGTCTAAACATTAAAATATTCACCATATTAGAATAAACATTCATACTAGCATAGGCCTACTTGTATCTCATTTCATAACATTTTAGGCTGCACCAGTTTGAGTTTAGTAGCTACAATGTAAAGTTTATGCAACAATAAAACACTTACTAATATGTCTCTTACCTTAAAAATTGTTCTCATAACAAAAATGTGTCCTTCTTAGGTAAATCCAAGGTAAATCCACAGCACAAACAGTCTTCCAAACTGATGAAAAGTAGAGAAATACTGGAGTCGCTGTCGCTGATTCTTTGTTTAGAGCTGATGAGGGGTTAACAGCTCTGCGTTCCTTCACGTGCATCATTTGAATGAGAACAACTGCGCGCGTGGGGGTGTGGTCAAATTAAAGTTAATGAGCTCGGGCTGGAGAAACTGTATGGCAAGCCAAGAGGGTCAGAAATACGCCATAGATTAATCGCGTTTAAAGCCAAACTCCGTCAAATACGGCGTTTTAAACCGTATTGGACGCCGTAAAATACGGCGTTGCAATTACAAACGCCGTAAAAGACGCGCGAAATACGTCAATGACGCTGTATTTGACGGCGTTTTGGTGTACATGGACAGCGCCGCTTTTTACGCCGCTCATCTCGCCATATGACGCCGTAAAAAACGCCATCTTGGTTGCACAGAGCGCGCGTTATTTTACGGCGTTTTGTATTATAATGAGCCACGCCCACTGATTTCCACAGCCACTAAGTTTGAACTGGTCTCTCCCAATCAATGATGAACTGAGTCAGACCAGACCAATTCAGCACGGATCATTAGTGGTAATCCAATGCTCCTAAGGAGTTATCGACATTAAAACAAGGAAAATAATCCAGTTCGCTAAAGATGGACAGAAGAAGCTTCATTTTGCGCTGCAAGCGAACATTAAATGACTGCTCTCGTCAGCTAACACAGGATGCTGGACCCAATGTTCAGTCAATTTTAGTGAGGTAAGGTTTGCCTTCAAACATAAAGCAAATATAGCGTAAAATATTTTACGCTGCTTGTATCAATGCATTGCCCAATACTACGAGATTGTTGTAATTTTTTGGTGTACATGTCATCATCTAAAACAAACTGTAGAACACTTTGGCTGGGTGTAATGAAGATATTATAATTATTTTATTGTGTAGGACCAGGCCGAATAAACGAATACATAAAACAGTGCCATTCATTAGGCCACAAACAACAGAACATTTTTAAAATATAAAATATTGGTTTCAGGCTGGAAACAATGCAGAGAAGTTTTGAATGGGCCAAGAGGGAGGCTGATCATTGTGCCGGCAGCGGATCGGTTACTCCGTTACATAGCGGAATATATTGCCGAAGTAAATGCACGTAGGCAACATGAACAACAAGGTACATTACAAATCTTTGAATTATTAGTTAACAGAATGTCTTTGAATATAGCCTACAATAAATTATTACAAATCTACAGGTACTGATATAATATTTGTTTATGTAAGCTAAGTATTTATGGGTATTAATGTTAACTAGCATTCATTATTTATTTTTGTAGTAAAACTTGTAGTAAAGATCACTTAGTCTACATAGTGGACGGACATGGTTATTAAATTAACTGTTCTGACAATGATATTAGTAGTTCTAACCCGCCACCTTGTGTCAAGATGATTTATGACCCTATGATTGACAGGTGGGCGGTGCTAACCTTTGATTGATTGTTAACCGTTTTTGATGTTAACATAATGAAGATAAGCTTTGATGATAATGGTTTGTCAGAAGTGACAGAAGGTTTGAGATTTATTGTCTTTGATGTTATTGGCTTTGAAAAGTCGTAATTCCCCACCACCCCCGGTATTTCCGAGCACATTGCCAGGGACAGTGAGGAAGTTTATGAGTTGAAACACATTGATCTTTAAAATGGTTATGTACATTTACAAAATATCGTACACATTGATCTTTAAAAGTGTATAAAGTATATTTTCAAAAAATCATCTTACCATTTCAGAGTACTGAAGAATTGGGTTAAAGTTGAAAAGAGTTCCTCTTTTGGAAAGAGTGCCTTTTGCATTTTGACAGTCTTTGAGCTAAATGTGTGTGACATCCGATATCCTGGCATTCCTGAAGCATACTATATACATTTGCTGTGTGTGTGTGTGTGTGTGTGTGTGTGTGTGTGTCTCTCTCTCTCTCTCTCTCTCTCTCTCTCAAACACCAGCGCATGACAGGCATGGTCTCTTCGCTAAGTGTGTGCGTCTGTCTGTGAGTGTGTGAGACGTCACCCTATTCCTGCATCCCCCTGCTGGGGAGTGAAAGTGAGAAAATATCTCACACTAACTAGAGTTGAAAAACATTAATTCCTTTAAAATAAATAAAAATCAAAATCAAAAATAAAATCATCTTACCTTTTCACTATGGTGAAGAATTGGTTTAAAGTTGAAAAGAGTTTCTCCGAGTGATTCTCTCACCGGCCTTTTGCATTTTGACAGTCTTTGAGCTAAATGTGTGTGACACCCGATATCCTGGCATTCCTGAGCACGCTATATAAAATGGGGATAGTGAGAAAAAGAGATTTTTCCAATAATGGCACATATCTTACACTAACGTTGAAACACATTCTGTTCTTTAAAATTATATAAATGAAATGGTTAATAAAATATCTTTTCAAAACAAAAAATAAATACATTTTCACCTGGGTTGAAGAAGTAAATCTACCGCCATGTGTCTGGCCTCGTGGGTATAAGGGTTTGATTTAATGGAAGTTGTGAAGGTTTTATGTTTGAACTTTGACACGGGGCTTCACAGGATCTCCCTCCATATTCCAGAGGAGAGGGGATTGCTGAGGACGGTGAAAGTGAGAAAATATCTCACACTAAATAAAGTTGAAACACATTCTGTTCTTTAAAAGTATATAAATGAAATATTTGTAAAATTTACATTTAGTCATTTACAAATATAATATTTTCACATTAACTAAAGTTGAAACACATTCTGTTCTTTAAAAGTATATAAATGAAATATTTGTAAAATTTACATTTACAAATATAATATTTCAGAGTTTTTCTAATAATGACACATATTTTCACACTAACAGCAGTTGAAAAAGTTGAAAAACATTCTGTTCTTTAAAAGTATATAAATTATATGATTATATCGTTCATTTTAAAAATAAACATCTTTTCTAAATTACTGAAACACAGTACACCAATTAGTTTTGTTTTAGATGAACACAAAATAAAGAAAATCATCTTACATTTTCAGAGAATTGAAGAAGTAAATCCCAACACATCATTGTCCATATAAGGTATGAATGTATTTACAAAGATGCAATAAGTTTTGATACAAAATATCCCGGAGTGTTTTTTTCCCACACCGGCGTTTTGACAGTCTGTGATTCAGAGTGGAGGAGGAATGTGTGTGTGTGTGTGTGTGTGTGTGTGTGTGTGAGTGACAGTGAGCAGTATGAGATGTTGGGAATGTTTTTTAGTGTTAATCTTAAAAGTTAATATTAAAAGTTTAAATTATATCTTTTAAAAATAAAAGAAGATTTCAATTAAGTCTTAATAAAAACGTTGTAATACAGTCGTATCTTCTATTTATCTTTTGAATGATTTTGTTTAACGGTGACCTAAAGTATAATTTTATTAATATAGTCATAGCCATAATGATTTTTGTACTGTATCCCGTACACCTAAACACGACCATCACAGAAAACAGCATTTTTACATTGGTTTTACATACTGTTTTCCATAAATTAACTAATCTCCATATTTAAATTAAATGATTATAAATATAGAATAATAACAAGTATGTTACTAAAATGAATTCAAACGATTTAAACATAGTTTTAGCTAAATGAATTTTATATAAAAAAGTATATAAATATAAAAATACCTTACATTTTCATAGTGCCGAAGATGTAGTTCTTTATGCAATGATAAAAACAGTCCAAAGTCATAAACAAAGCCCTCCTGGTTCCTTCAGTGATAAACTACAGGGTGAAATGAATGCTTGAGCCCCAAGATGCAGGACAGATGAGCCTCTGGGGTACACTGTCACAGTAAAGTTAGTGTGCTTTCCAGAGTTTTATTCATACTAAATTCATTTAAAAGCATAATATTAAAAGTTTAAATTAGATCTTTTAAAATGAAAAGACTGTTTAAATCAAATTTTTAACGTTTTATTAAAATCGTATCTTCTTTTTATCTTCTTAGAAGACTTATGTGTGATATAAATGATTTTACATAAATTTAACCTAAGGTATTATTTTTACTAAACAGTTTAAAGCAATTTTAAAATTGTAAAGCAAAAACTGTACTTTGGTATCTTAGATCTTATACAAAAATATTTCAAACAGTATCGCAGCAATTTTACTCGTCTTAATTCAAAGCATGATCTTACTTTTTCTACGGTAGCTATGATCTAGTGAAACCCTTTACTGAGAATATACTATCGGTTATCTTCTCAAAATATATATGTAGAACTTTAAAATGTTAGCATTTGTTGATGCAACAGTTTGTCTGTTGGAACAGCCTTTGGGAGAGCTCATGATACTATAGCAGGAAACATGCCCTTTGACCTCCTCCATTTTGGAGGATTTAGTCCTTAAAGGTACGCTGTGTATGAATTTACCCCATCTAGCGGTGAAATTGTATTTTGCATTCAAACGAATAGTGCTCTCTAGCGCATCGCTTTTTCAAAAGCGTGTTGCAACTACGGTAACCGTTATGTGTCACGAAGCTACAGTACGACATGTCTTCCAATAGCACATCATCGAGTTTAACTATACATGTTCTACTGTTACGCTACCTATATAATAAATTAAACAATCAAGCAATAAAAAAAAAAAAAAAAAAAAAAAAAAAACCTTGTCATTTAGACCATAACATTGACTTACCTGTCGAGAAGAAAGCAGGACTTCAGCGTCCCTTTCAACTTCTTTCTCCTTCATTAGCTCTATCCACCGGGGAAAAGCTAATATTTACCCTCGTTTTGAATTTGCCGGTCACGTTTCCTTTTAAATAAAATGTTTATGCTTTTTGGTTACGAGGATTGCATTATGAAGTACCGCACAGTGCAGCCTTTCAAATTTGCCGGGGGAGTGACAAGCGCCTCTCACTGACCTCCTTGAACGAAAACGCGTTGAGGTAGGCTAGTGCTTTTTGTCCCTCTCTGCTATTATAGTTTTTCAAGATGGCGGAACGACATAGAAGTCTCCATGGACTTACCCGTCCCATGCAAATAAAGATAAGAAATTCTTCGCTTACGAGGACAAGTCAGATCATTGGCAGAGCTAATTTTACACTAATGAGATCATATTTATGAATAAAGACATTGATTTTAGCTAATAGAATACTTTTTAAAAAAACTACTGTACCTTTAATTTCAGATGTGTAAATTACAAAACAGCATTTTTCAACCGAGTGAATCTACACGTGAGAGATCTTCAGAAGTCATAACTTCAGGGGTCAAGGGGTCTCCCAAGAATACTTAATTTCCCTTAAAAACCATCGATTAAGTTTAACGACACTAGCTTGCAACGCTACCCCAAAAATCAAATACTGTATTAACCTTTTCAAAGGATAATCTAACTTTAAAGTTAGAATAAAACGTTCAAAACAAAACATATCTTCATACCTGTAGTGTTCGGACGCAAGGCCATTAACTGGTTCTTTTGTTTTATACATTTACTTTGCTTATTTCTACAAATATCAGCCTGATAAATATGGAGTTATTACATGATGAACAAGATAATCATGCTACCAAATTTTTTTATTTCAGTTTTTTAAGAAAAAGCAATGTTTTAAAATACAACTAAACCATGATAACAGATAATTTTTGACAGACCTAGAAATGCATGTTGATTACCAAGTTTCAGGCATAGTGCAATTGTGCAATGTTCGAGAAAGCTAATATTGGTGTAATCTTTTGTGCGGTCTCACCCACAACGCAAAACTTTGTGTTGGCTGATCCAGGCATAGCTTTACTAAAAGAAAATAATATGCAAGTCATTATCAAACTTTAATTAAACCATATTTTATTAATATTATGGTTTCATGTTGATTTAAAGTTTTTGTTTGTTTGTTATTAACCTTTTTATTTTTTACATCCAGCACAAATTAAAGAGATGTATGAGCTAATGGTGTTCCCTGACCCCAAATAATCAGATAATGGAATGTTCACAAGCGACAGTTAGATATTCTCCCGCTTAGTATGGGTGTAAATAGTTGTGCTTAAATGTTTGGGTTATTTTTACACAACAACATATTTTGTCACACCGTAGCGATATTTATATAACAAATTTTGTCACACGCTTGTAAAGACTATGGCCTACCTTTAAAACATAATCTTTATACAGGAATCACTCGTGTCCAAAACATCCATGTAAGATTCAAAAGACCAAATCACTAAGAAAAGAGGATTGAAAAGCATCGTTTATAACAAATACACAAAAGTTTGCAAATGATGGTTTTATTACTATTCAGATAGCAGACGACACTGTTTCACATTTTGAATGTCGGACTGTATGTGTTTTAGGTAAAGACTTTGCTTTGAGAGCCGTCAATAGTGTTTATAGGAATAAATGACCATTAATAATTTAAGCGATAGTATTTCTGTTTGATAACTAAATTGATACTTTGTTTAGTGTAACTTTCCCTCTATCTACGATGTGAAATCACACAAAGTATTAATGCAAAAAGTAAGGGGGTGTTGTGTTACACTTAAACTATTACAGCAGAATCACAACTGACTATTGCGCTGAGATAGGCGTATTCATTAAAGCTCGAGGCTGTTAAAGTCCCGCACTACGGCTGATAAAATTGCACAAAAGTAAATTCTAGAGGCCAACTTGCTAAAAAGTAAATATGGCACGAACCATTTAAAACAAATACAGAAGAGCCACTTGCTACTAGTCGATTACGCCGTTTACATATTGTTTCTTTTTGTTTTTGTACAGTTTGCAAAAACTATAGTCTACGAGCGTGGTCAAACATATAGGAGTTTATGAAAAACATATCAAAAATTGAATTAAATTCTTCTATGCGACTGTTTAAGACTAAACCAATCAAATTTCTTTTAGAACATCTTTCTGCTATGTCTACGAAACATCGTCATGAAAGATGAGTATTGCTGTTTTTCTGTTACCTATAAAACTATTACGCTTCAAACTCATCTAACTATTGCACATTTCACAGCACGGTCATAGATACACAGTTATGTTGTGCATGTAGCCGAACAGCAGTTAAGCTAATGAATTGCCTTTGATAAGCAGTATTTTTACGTGTAAGGTGGGATGATTCATTTTTATTCCCTCCACACCAATACTTTGACACCAGAGTTTTAGGTCTGATCCAGAAAACAGACGGTGAGCAGTAAGTTATGAAAACATGTGGTAAGCAGTTTTTGCCCCATCATCAAAATGTTTTAACATATCGTAAATTTCAATTGTTTGATAAATTATCTAACGATTATACCTAACTATCAACAGTTATATGTGAAACGAGCTCAGTCGCATTAGAGTTGGATTCTTGTTTATACTGAACATTTGAACCGCATGTTGAGGAGCTCTAGTGTTTCTTAAATTGTTTACCGCGGTTTCATTTTAACAACACTATCGTAACACGTATCGTATTGCCGGGTGTGATTGTAATGTTTTGTATGGTGTTTTTCTTTACGCTCTCCCCCTGGATATCCGTTTCCTACAGTTACCGGTAATGTTAGTGAACTCTAGGTCTTCTCTTTGCTCATATTCGACAGTATTCACATGAATTGACTTGATTTGAACCATCATCTTCACTTGAGACATTATACCATTCTAGTTTTTAAATAGCGCTTAAATGTATATTTTACCCCTTATGCGGCTATAGAATACCGCACAAGGATCTCTGAAATATTTTTTGTGTAAAACATATATTTAGGTCGTGTAAAACATCTATCTATGTTTTAAAAAATACACCAAAACAAAGAATGAAGACATCTTTGAGTGACCCTCAAAATCTCTGCATACAACAAAACACAGTGCATCCGTGTACGATGATTTATCAGAAAATTACTTTTGTCGCTTTTTCTGAATAATCTCACCAAGTGCGGGTGCTTGATAACTATTGAACAACCCTGAATTCGGCTACTCAATAAAAAACTCAATACATTTGAATGCGCTAAAGGTCTATAACTGAACTTTAACATCTTAGTAGTTGGTAAAACTTCACTTAAACTCTGCTCAAAATAAAATACATCCTAGCTACTTTCTAAACGCTTGTTACAGAGCTTATTGCGATCCATTTACCCATCCATATGTTTTGAAATTTTAATGTTTAATCAACATTTTGTTGGAAAACATATGGTGGATTTACTCAACTTTTTATGTCAACAGGTTCTACAGGGTAATGTCGCATTTAATTAACATTGTTTATTTCAGTAAACTTAAGTTTATTACATAAGATTAATTCAATGCCATTTAGTTGAATCAGGTTAGCATTCTTAATTTAGTCCAAAACTATTAAGTTCAAATAATCCAATTGTTTCATTTATTTAGGGATTGTGTTCAACAACCTTTACAAATATATCTAATAAGATAACCTTTTACAAAATCTTTACTCGGTAAAGACTCTTATTGGTTTTGTCGCATCCAATGCCCCCCAAAGTAGTTGTTTTTATAATGATTAAAACCGTTTTAATTATTTTTAGTATGGTCTACACTTTATGGTAAAACACTAACATATCAGAAACTCTTTTAAATATAAACATTAACAAGTCAACGATTTTTTATCTTGCTGTTAAAACACATAAATAACGTTTTATTTCAAATTGTACTGTTCCTAGTTTTCTATATTGCTATTTTAATTAAACTCATTTTTGTAATCTCGACTCAAATGGATAAGTAAAATGTTTGAAAAGTATTGAGTTGATTTAACTTCATTTACTAATTATTTTGGTCTACTTAACTGAAAAATGTTCTTTCAACATGACTATATTGAGTTAAGTCAGTTTAACGCGATGCATTGTGTTTGAATGAGAAAGCTAATACAACGGTGTTAAATGAAAATTATTTTTTAAATAAACTGAACAGTATCGTAAAATAATTTTAGGCTGAATTCTCTCGGACGACATGCAGGACATGGTTATTTATGGCGTCCTGATGACGACCCCCCAACCGTACACACCAGGGGTGCGAGGGCGGGCCCACAATCCTAGGAGTGATAAACTCTACACAGAGACCAGCCTCAGTTACCGCACACAAGCCGTATTTCCTAACCGCTGTGTATGCCGGTAATGCTGCTAAACCCCGTTTCGACGCTACGGACGGATGCTTCAACGACGTCGGATTCGAAATCGTAAAAAACTGCGGGGGTACTACAACATCTCATTGATCAAAAGTGGAAGTAATTGATCAGAAGTTCCTGTTTGTCTGAGCTTCTTCGACTCACGCTTCAGACCCAAAAACACAAGCTTCCGAGCGTTAAAGCACAAGGCCTGGACAATTGTGCTGCAAGGACTCGCTCACGAGATTC
This sequence comes from Gila orcuttii, assembly GCA_026230005.1. Lineage (NCBI taxonomy): Eukaryota > Metazoa > Chordata > Actinopteri > Cypriniformes > Leuciscidae > Gila > Gila orcuttii. The sequence continues at coordinate 7,272,677 of JAPDVR010000012.1, forward strand.
CGGAAACTATTCGAATCTTTCACCATCAAGATTCTGGAAACTATTCGAATCTTTCACCATCAAACAGTTTCCTATTTGAAAATCTAGAAACCTCTGAAATGGCGACGCAAAAGCTGACGGAGAACGACTGCCCGTCGAGTTCCAGTGATGCGGGACACAAGTATCATCCGGCGTGTGAGTGCGCCACGGGGAATGGCTGTCGTTTAAGAGATACGCTAGACTCTATGTTTAAAGACCATTTTAGAGACCAGATGGTTGACTTGATGCGCAGGATCATCGATGCTGCGTGTGATAAGAAAAGCGATTGTGAGCGGGATACCAAACGTGTCACAAACCTCAAAAAAGAAATGGATGTCATAAGAGGGTTGGTGGGGACATGGACCGATGTGACACCCATGTTTTTTAACACCATAGAGCCGACCGGTGTAATCCTCAGAAAAGTTCTGGATGTGATGTGTGCATCTAGTGAAGAATTCGAAGTCGACGAACTGCTCGTTATGTGTACGTTTGTTACAGATCTCTGTGTGTCACTGGCGTCAAAAAATGCCAAAACAGATCTTGGTGAAATAGTTCAAGGTCTGGTCAGCTATACCCTAGATCAAAACATGATTGCCTGCCGCGACTTTTTGTTCTGGTTGGATCACAAATAAATGGAGTTAAATCAACTCAATACTTTTCAAACATTTTACTTATCCATTTGAGTCGAGATTACAAAAATGAGTTTAATTAAAATAGCAATATAGAAAACTAGGAACAGTACAATTTGAAATAAAACGTTATTTATGTGTTTTAACAGCAAGATAAAAAATCGTTGACTTGTTAATGTTTATATTTAAAAGAGTTTCTGATATGTTAGTGTTTTACCATAAAGTGTAGACCATACTAAAAATAATTAAAACGGTTTTAATCATTATAAAAACAACTACTTTGGGGGGCATTGGATGCGACAAAACCAATAAGAGTCTTTACCGAGTAAAGATTTTGTAAAAGGTTATCTTATTAGATATATTTGTAAAGGTTGTTGAACACAATCCCTAAATAAATGAAACAATTGGATTATTTGAACTTAATAGTTTTGGACTAAATTAAGAATGCTAACCTGATTCAACTAAATGGCATTGAATTAATCTTATGTAATAAACTTAAGTTTACTGAAATAAACAATGTTAATTAAATGCGACATTACCCTGTAGAACCTGTTGACATAAAAAGTTGAGTAAATCCACCATGTTTTCCAACAAAATGTTGATTAAACATTAAAATTTCAAAACATATGGATGGGTAAATGGATCGCAATAAGCTCTGTAACAAGCGTTTAGAAAGTAGCTAGGATGTATTTTATTTTGAGCAGAGTTTAAGTGAAGTTTTACCAACTACTAAGATGTTAAAGTTCAGTTATAGACCTTTAGCGCATTCAAATGTATTGAGTTTTTTATTGAGTAGCCGAATTCAGGGTTGTTCAATAGTTATCAAGCACCCGCACTTGGTGAGATTATTCAGAAAAAGCGACAAAAGTAATTTTCTGATAAATCATCGTACACGGATGCACTGTGTTTTGTTGTATGCAGAGATTTTGAGGGTCACTCAAAGATGTCTTCATTCTTTGTTTTGGTGTATTTTTTAAAACATAGATAGATGTTTTACACGACCTAAATATATGTTTTACACAAAAAATATTTCAGAGATCCTTGTGCGGTATTCTATAGCCGCATAAGGGGTAAAATATACATTTAAGCGCTATTTAAAAACTAGAATGGTATAATGTCTCAAGTGAAGATGATGGTTCAAATCAAGTCAATTCATGTGAATACTGTCAAATATGAGCAAAGAGAAGACCTAGAGTTCACTAACATTACCGGTAACTGTAGGAAACGGATATCCAGGGGGAGAGCGTAAAGAAAAACACCATACAAAACATTACAATCACACCCGGCAATACGATACGTGTTACGATAGTGTTGTTAAAATGAAACCGCGGTAAACAATTTAAGAACACTAGAGCTCCTCAACATGCGGTTCAAATGTTCAGTATAAACAAGAATCCAACTCTAATGCGACTGAGCTCGTTTCACATATAACTGTTGATAGTTAGGTATAATCGTTAGATAATTTATCAAACAATTGAAATTTACGATATGTTAAAACATTTTGATGATGGGGCAAAAACTGCTTACCACATGTTTTCATAACTTACTGCTCACCGTCTGTTTTCTGGATCAGACCTAAAACTCTGGTGTCAAAGTATTGGTGTGGAGGGAATAAAAATGAATCATCCCACCTTACACGTAAAAATACTGCTTATCAAAGGCAATTCATTAGCTTAACTGCTGTTCGGCTACATGCACAACATAACTGTGTATCTATGACCGTGCTGTGAAATGTGCAATAGTTAGACGAGTTTGAAGCGTAATAGTTTTATAGGTAACAGAAAAACAGCAATACTCATCTTTCATGACGATGTTTCGTAGACATAGCAGAAAGATGTTCTAAAAGAAATTTGATTGGTTTAGTCTTAAACAGTCGCATAGAAGAATTTAATTCAATTTTTGATATGTTTTTCATAAACTCCTATATGTTTGACCACGCTCGTAGACTATAGTTTTTGCAAACTGTACAAAAACAAAAAGAAACCATATGTAAACGGCGTAATCGACTAGTAGCAAGTGGCTCTTCTGTATTTGTTTTAAATGGTTCGTGCCGTATTTACTTTTTAGCAAGTTGGCCTCTAGAATTTACTTTTGTGCAATTTTATCAGCCGTAGTGCGGGACTTTGTTTAACAGCCTCGAGCTTTAATGAATACGCCTATCTCAGCGCAATAGTCAGTTGTGATTCTGCTGTAATAGTTTAAGTGTAACACAACACCCCCTTACTTTTTGCATTAATACTTTGTGTGATTTCACATCGTAGATAGAGGGAAAGTTACACTAAACAAAGTATCAATTTAGTTATCAAACAGAAATACTATTGCTTAAATTATTAATGGTCATTTATTCCTATAAACACTATTGACGGCTCTCAAAGCAAAGTCTTTACCTAAAACACATACAGTCCGACATTCAAAATGTGAAACAGTGTCGTCTGCTATCTGAATAGTAATAAAACCATCATTTGCAAACTTTTGTGTATTTGTTATAAACGATGCTTTTCAATCCTCTTTTCTTAGTGATTTGGTCTTTTGAATCTTACATGGATGTTTTGGACACGAGTGATTCCTGTATAAAGATTATGTTTTAAAGGTAGGCCATAGTCTTTACAAGCGTGTGACAAAATATGTTATATAAATATCGCTACGGTGTGACAAAATATGTTGTTGTGTAAAAATAACCCAAACATTTAAGCACAACTATTTACACCCATACTAAGCGGGAGAATATCTAACTGTCGCTTGTGAACATTCCATTATCTGATTATTTGGGGTCAGGGAACACCATTAGCTCATACATCTCTTTAATTTGTGCTGGATGTAAAAAATAAAAAGGTTAATAACAAACAAACAAAAACTTTAAATCAACATGAAACCATAATATTAATAAAATATGGTTTAATTAAAGTTTGATAATGACTTGCATATTATTTTCTTTTAGTAAAGCTATGCCTGGATCAGCCAACACAAAGTTTTGCGTTGTGGGTGAGACCGCACAAAAGATTACACCAATATTAGCTTTCTCGAACATTGCACAATTGCACTATGCCTGAAACTTGGTAATCAACATGCATTTCTAGGTCTGTCAAAAATTATCTGTTATCATGGTTTAGTTGTATTTTAAAACATTGCTTTTTCTTAAAAAACTGAAATAAAAAAATTTGGTAGCATGATTATCTTGTTCATCATGTAATAACTGCTTATTTCTACAAATATCAGCCTGATAAATATGGAAAGTAAATGTATAAAACAAAAGAACCAGTTAATGGCCTTGCGTCCGAACACTACAGGTATGAAGATATGTTTTGTTTTGAACGTTTTATTCTAACTTTAAAGTTAGATTATCCTTTGAAAAGGTTAATACAGTATTTGATTTTTGGGGTAGCGTTGCAAGCTAGTGTCGTTAAACTTAATCGATGGTTTTTAAGGGAAATTAAGTATTCTTGGGAGACCCCTTGACCCCTGAAGTTATGACTTCTGAAGATCTCTCACGTGTAGATTCACTCGGTTGAAAAATGCTGTTTTGTAATTTACACATCTGAAATTAAAGGTACAGTAGTTTTTTTAAAAAGTATTCTATTAGCTAAAATCAATGTCTTTATTCATAAATATGATCTCATTAGTGTAAAATTAGCTCTGCCAATGATCTGACTTGTCCTCGTAAGCGAAGAATTTCTTATCTTTATTTGCATGGGACGGGTAAGTCCATGGAGACTTCTATGTCGTTCCGCCATCTTGAAAAACTATAATAGCAGAGAGGGACAAAAAGCACTAGCCTACCTCAACGCGTTTTCGTTCAAGGAGGTCAGTGAGAGGCGCTTGTCACTCCCCCGGCAAATTTGAAAGGCTGCACTGTGCGGTACTTCATAATGCAATCCTCGTAACCAAAAAGCATAAACATTTTATTTAAAAGGAAACGTGACCGGCAAATTCAAAACGAGGGTAAATATTAGCTTTTCCCCGGTGGATAGAGCTAATGAAGGAGAAAGAAGTTGAAAGGGACGCTGAAGTCCTGCTTTCTTCTCGACAGGTAAGTCAATGTTATGGTCTAAATGACAAGGTTTTTTTTTTTTTTTTTTTTTTTTTCATTGCTTGATTGTTTAATTTATTATATAGGTAGCGTAACAGTAGAACATGTATAGTTAAACTCGATGATGTGCTATTGGAAGACATGTCGTACTGTAGCTTCGTGACACATAACGGTTACCGTAGTTGCAACACGCTTTTGAAAAAGCGATGCGCTAGAGAGCACTATTCGTTTGAATGCAAAATACAATTTCACCGCTAGATGGGGTAAATTCATACACAGCGTACCTTTAAGGACTAAATCCTCCAAAATGGAGGAGGTCAAAGGGCATGTTTCCTGCTATAGTATCATCAGCTCTCCCAAAGGCTGTTCCAACAGACAAACTGTCGCATCAACAAATGCTAACATTTTAAAGTTCTACATATATATTTTGAGAAGATAACCGATAGTATATTCTCAGTAAAGGGTTTCACTAGATCATAGCTACCGTAGAAAAAGTAAGATCATGCTTTGAATTAAGACGAGTAAAATTGCTGCGATACTGTTTGAAATATTTTTGTATAAGATCTAAGATACCAAAGTACAGTTTTTGCTTTACAATTTTATGTAAAGCATTACATAACGTTTTTATTAAGACTTAATTGAAATCTTCTTTTATTTTTAAAAGATATAATTTAAACTTTTAATATTAACTTTTAAGATTAACACTAAAAAACATTCCCAACATCTCATACTGCTCACTGTCACTCACACACACACACACACACACACACACATTCCTCCTCCACTCTGAATCACAGACTGTCAAAACGCCGGTGTGGGAAAAAAACACTCCGGGATATTTTGTATCAAAACTTATTGCATCTTTGTAAATACATTCATACCTTATATGGACAATGATGTGTTGGGATTTACTTCTTCAATTCTCTGAAAATGTAAGATGATTTTCTTTATTTTGTGTTCATCTAAAACAAAACTAATTGGTGTACTGTGTTTCAGTAATTTAGAAAAGATGTCTATTTTTAAAATGAACGATATAATCATATAATTTATATACTTTTAAAGAACAGAATGTTTTTCAACTTTTTCAACTGCTGTTAGTGTGAAAATATGTGTCATTATTAGAAAAACTCTGAAATATTATATTTGTAAATGTAAATTTTACAAATATTTCATTTATATACTTTTAAAGAACAGAATGTGTTTCAACTTTAGTTAATGTGAAAATATTATATTTGTAAATGACTAAATGTAAATTTTACAAATATTTCATTTATATACTTTTAAAGAACAGAATGTGTTTCAACTTTATTTAGTGTGAGATATTTTCTCACTTTCACCGTCCTCAGCAATCCCCTCTCCTCTGGAATATGGAGGGAGATCCTGTGAAGCCCCGTGTCAAAGTTCAAACATAAAACCTTCACAACTTCCATTAAATCAAACCCTTATACCCACGAGGCCAGACACATGGCGGTAGATTTACTTCTTCAACCCAGGTGAAAATGTATTTATTTTTTGTTTTGAAAAGATATTTTATTAACCATTTCATTTATATAATTTTAAAGAACAGAATGTGTTTCAACGTTAGTGTAAGATATGTGCCATTATTGGAAAAATCTCTTTTTCTCACTATCCCCATTTATATAGCGTGCTCAGGAATGCCAGGATATCGGGTGTCACACACATTTAGCTCAAAGACTGTCAAAATGCAAAAGGCCGGTGAGAGAATCACTCGGAGAAACTCTTTTCAACTTTAAACCAATTCTTCACCATAGTGAAAAGGTAAGATGATTTTATTTTTGATTTTGATTTTTATTTATTTTAAAGGAATTAATGTTTTTCAACTCTAGTTAGTGTGAGATATTTTCTCACTTTCACTCCCCAGCAGGGGGATGCAGGAATAGGGTGACGTCTCACACACTCACAGACAGACGCACACACTTAGCGAAGAGACCATGCCTGTCATGCGCTGGTGTTTGAGAGAGAGAGAGAGAGAGAGAGAGAGAGAGAGAGAGAGAGAGAGAGACACACACACACACACACACACACACACAGCAAATGTATATAGTATGCTTCAGGAATGCCAGGATATCGGATGTCACACACATTTAGCTCAAAGACTGTCAAAATGCAAAAGGCACTCTTTCCAAAAGAGGAACTCTTTTCAACTTTAACCCAATTCTTCAGTACTCTGAAATGGTAAGATGATTTTTTGAAAATATACTTTATACACTTTTAAAGATCAATGTGTACGATATTTTGTAAATGTACATAACCATTTTAAAGATCAATGTGTTTCAACTCATAAACTTCCTCACTGTCCCTGGCAATGTGCTCGGAAATACCGGGGGTGGTGGGGAATTACGACTTTTCAAAGCCAATAACATCAAAGACAATAAATCTCAAACCTTCTGTCACTTCTGACAAACCATTATCATCAAAGCTTATCTTCATTATGTTAACATCAAAAACGCCTGTCAAAATAACTTATTATACCTGGGTCAAAAGTTCAAAACTAGCCGTCAACTTGATATATCATACCCGGATCAAAAACAACTGGCAAAATGACGGATCATTTCCAGGTCAACAGGGCAAAGACAACTGTCAAAATAAATTATTATACCCCACAGCTGCCATACCACGGATCAAAGACAACTGTCAACTTGATCGATCGATAGGTCAAAGGTTAATCCCTACATCAAAGGGGCCTCCGGAACATCCTCCGGAAGGTCAAAGGTTAGCACCGCCCACCTGTCAATCATAGGGTCATAAATCATCTTGACACAAGGTGGCGGGTTAGAACTACTGATATTCGTACCACAGATGACATTCTTACCATTTTAAATACATTACATTTTAAATTTAACGTAAAACACTGTATTCCCTTAATATTGTGTTTCTAGATACACCTCTCTTTGTGACTTGTAAAACTTGATTGGATTACAATTATTTATCCTTGTTATTGTTGCAGCCAGTTCCAGTTATCAGGCTCCACTTACTTGTAGTGGAGGTAGAGGAGCGCCCCATTACAGCATCACTAGAGAGCAACTTTCTTTTCTGACCTCATGTGGTTTTTGTCTTCGTTCGATAGCTGAGATTCTGCAAGTGTCTTTGGCTACAGTCAAACGACGCATAAAGTAAGTTGCATCAAGATGTAGGCAAATTTCATTTTAAACTATTTGATGCGCATGAAATGAGCATTGTATTTACATTTGCATTTAACTTGTGCATTCCCTTTCAATTCATGCATTCCCTGGGTATCAAACTTGCATTTCTATAGTGCCATGCTCTACTATTAGAGCTACAAGAACATGTTTAGCATTATCTTGATAATAAACAATAGTTATGTTTGAATTGTTTGTTTCAGGAAGTTCAATTTGAATCAGTCTGTGACATATTCTGATGTAACTGATGATGCCCTCGATGACATGATCAAAGATATTGTGGCTGGGAATGACCAGCTTGGGTCTGAGGCTGTCAGGGCACAGTTAGGGGCAGGTGGAGTACGGGTGCAAAGAGACAGAGTGAGAAGGAGTTTAGTGCGAATCAACCCCAGTGCTGCAGCTCTAAGAGCAATGTCACAAACACCACAGAGGCGATTGTACAGTGTAGCTGGACCAAACTCCCTTTGGCACCTTGATGGCAACCACAAATTGATAAGGTACAGGGCTATGTTTTTTTTTTGTATTATAGGTTACATTTAATAAAGTGTATAAATTATAAAAAAGTATTCATAAACTTCCGATTATGAAAATATTTGGAAGATGTACTGTAATGTATATTCTTTTTTTATTCTTAACGTCTTGTATTATAACAGTGTTTCTCTATGTTTTAGATGGAGAATTGTCATTCATGGAGGTATAGATGGCTACAGTCGCCTCATAGTCTTTCTCCGTGCCTCAAACAACAACCGCAGCAGCACTGTAATGGATTGCTTTTTGAATGCTGTGGCCAGATATGGAGTGCCTTCCAGGGTCAGAACAGATCATGGAGGTGAAAATAATGATGTCTGTGTGATGAACATTTTCAGGGGCTCAGACAGAGGCAGTGCTATCAGAGGCAGGAGCACTCATAACCAGCGTATTGAGAGGCTCTGGGGTGACATGTGGCGGGGATTGACTAATGTTTATTATAACCTCTTCCACTTCCTTGAGAGTGAAGGTATAGTGGACATAGACAATGAAATGCATCTCTGGGCCCTTCATTATGTCTACTTACCACGGATTAACAGGGACTTGACTGCATTCATCCAACAATGGAACAACCATGCGTTGAGAACTGAAAGACGTCAGACCCCAATACAGATTTTTGTCCGAGGCTGCCTGGGACAACAAGGACAAAGAACCACAGCGATGCAAGAAATCTTTGGCAGAACAGCTGGGCCAGCAGATGAAATTGTTGTTCAAGGACCATCTGAACAAGAAGAAACGACATCAATGCAGGGGGCACCAAATGTTGACTGGCCAGACAGAGTAGCAGTCCCACAGAATCACTACTCACTGAGTAACGCAACCTTGGAGCAACTTGCTGCACGATTTAATCCACTTGGTGGGGCACAAGCAGAACTTGGATTAGACATCATTCGCAATGTTTTGTCTTTTTTGACATCTTTAAATCAAGCGTAAGAAAAGGACGAGTTCATCCCAATATAGAAATTATGACTGCATGTTATGGTTGACTTTCATTAAATGGACAAAACATAGAGCTAACCTTTGAAGTTTGATCAGAGTATGGTCCATTATACATTATTGCTTTCATCTTCTCTTTTATTTAATGACACCAAAAACACTGTGTCCAAAACATCCACAACCTTTTTTTGTGTGTGAAATTTGGTCACCGTTTTACATTTCTATGGACCCAAATAATTGCTGCTTGCAGCTATGACTTTAATAGTCGTTATTTAAGGTCATGTGCCTCAATGTTAAAGTCTTCTGAAATAAAATTGTCCATTTCCCACACCAAGTGTTTTGTGCTTTACTTATTCTTTGACTATCAAATACATTTAGATCTTGCACCCAAATGTTTACCAGAACTGTTATAAAAAAAAGTAAAGATTCAGATGTTTGCAAAACATTAGTCAAGTTTTTATTGAATGAACATAAACATTGATTTGTTCTGTATTGTAATACAATAACACCAGTATTAAATATTTTACAAAATGTATATATGTTTCTCTAAATCTTAATGTTTCACAATAATTAATGGATTAGTTCACTTTCAAAAAAATATTTGCTGATAATTTACTCACCCCGATGACATCCAAGGTATCCATGCATTTCTTTTCTTCAGTCGAAAAGAAATTAAGGTTTATGAGGAAAAAATTCCAGGCTTTTTCTACACAGAATGGACTTTAATGGAAACCAACAGTGTAGAAAAAGCCTGGAATGTTTTCCTCAAAAACCTTTAAATTTCTTTTCGACTGAAGAAAGAAATACATGGATATCTTGGATGACATTGGGGTGAGTAAATTATCAGCAAACATTTATTTTTTTAAAGTGAACTAATCCTTTAAGAAGGTGACGCTTATACCTTCCCAAAGCCAAGAGATCCTTTTATTGCAAGGAACATTAATTCCTTGAAATCCTCTTCTTCTGACACACCTCTTGGCAGGTAGAGAGTCAGGGCACAGGTTGAAGCATACGGAATTCTTCTGGTTGGCTCCTCTTGGTCATAAAACTCCACTTTGCACTTTTGCTGAAACCCCAGTGGAGGGACAGAATCTGCTGCAGTTACAAACACTAGGACATCCTCAAAGGATATGCCCACATCTTCTGTTTACATTTAGTCATTTAGCAAACGCACTCTGACTGTTTAAGTTTGCAAAACAGAAAATGTAAAAGACAAAAAGCTAAATCTAATTGCATAACAAAACAGTGTGCAGTTAAAGAAACACTTACCTTGAATCGACATTAGCCAGCATTCCCACAGGAAGATAGTCTCCTCCTCAAGGTCTCGCCTGTTGCTCCCTGGTGAACTCCAGACAATGTCGAAGAGGTCTCTGACTTCATTTCTTGTTAGGGCACCTCTTGTGTTGGTAAACAAGGGGAGGAACGCTTTCCAATTATTAAGCACTACCTCCCACAACCGGCCACAGGAGTTCAGCCCAGAAGTGAACTGCTGGATAATACTTGCCACTCTGAACAGAAAAAAAAGTAATAATAAGACTTAAAAATCGCTGTCGTCAAGCCACCTAATATTTATACAATACAAAGAGTCAAAGCAGCATCTCAGTAAAAAACCTGATACCTTTAAATATTGAAAAATGTGATGACCCTGATCTTAATAGGAGACCAGAGAAAACCATATATTTTATGTGTTAAACATTGACTGGTGAACACCTAAATTCATTAGTCATGAACCGAAATCGAATCAACTTTTCTTACGGATAGTGATGAAGCAGACAGGTGAGTAAAATAATACTGAAGTTTATTTTCAACAGAAGAAAGGAAATCAGCAGATGTAAATGGTGAGTTGAACACAGTGAAGATAGATGAATGGAACTTAGCTGATGAATAACAGTATTGTCCTTTACATATGGTTATCTCCCCCCAACCCCCGAACAATCTACGCCCCTGGATGGATGGATTTAATGACTTGACATACAGTATGTATGTATGGAACAACATGTCCACTCTAAATCTGGACATTTCTTTACAATGGCAGAGACCAAACATAGTACACCTTATTAGGATATTTTTAGGAGACATTTTTGAGACAGCTGAAAGTTAAACTAAATGTTATATATTTATTTACCGGTGGTAGATGAAGTGGGTCACTAACTGCCCATAAATTGTGGGCAGATCACTCATGGAGGCTGTGAAAATATTGGGTACCCCACAGTCGCAAATCCAGTCCCCCAGGGAGTTTTTAAGCTCCGTCAGCTCCTCTGTAGTGCTGCACCTAACAACCTAAAATCATAGAAAAACATGTGGACTTGAAAAATATTAGTTACTGAATACATTGTTCTCCTTAAAGGTGCTATAAGTGATCTCACACGTTTTTTAGGCCAAACTTTTTTTTTTCACCTACCGCAAACATCTCCTCACTATCCGCTAGCTGCCTGTCCCCAGAACACACTGTAAAAAAAACGCACTCTGCAGACAGACCAAGCTCCACAAACTGCAGCAAAAACAAACCGAGCAATAAACACAGCGACCTGCACTACGAAACATAACAACCTGTTCCAGCCAATAACCAACAAGAATGATGTGGGGTGGGGTTATTGCGCGGATGAGGAGGAGGGAGGGTCTAGCTAGCCTCCGTTTTGTTTGATAATAATTTAAAACATCAACATGAGGTTACGCCAACTGGGATCACTTAGAGCACCTTTAAATGAGCACATAACTACATTATGTGGGATGTAAAATTACTTTAGTTACCTTTGCCAGCTTTTTTGCGAGGTCATTTTCCAGAAAGTTATTAAGATCAAATGTGGTGAGATCTGGTTTCTGGCCACACATGATCATAAAAAGCTCCTTGTTAATGGACTTCATGCCTGGTCCATTGTGAAGTATGGACCAGGCCATTAGTCTTCCTGCTGTATAGAATTTATTTTCAGCTAGAGCTTTTTGATCATAGCTGAATAGACGCTGTCCAGGTCTGCCCTCAAAAATTCCAAGATTGCTTTGGAGCTCAATCATGAGGAGTCTAAGAAAAAAAAAAGAAAAAAAGTAAGATACTGTAGCCTAAAAACAATGTCACAAAAGTCTGTAAATTTTGAAACAATCATAAATCCTTAACATTTCGTGATAAGTTTGCGTTGTTAGGAGAAATGTTAATTCATTATCTAATAAATTTATAGAATTTAGGGTGTAACAATATATCGTGCCACAATATATCGCAGTACAAAAATGCAACAATACGTATCGTGGATAGTGACAATATGTATCGTGGATTTCACCCAAAATAAAAATGACTGTGTGAGAAAAAAGAATTCAGAGTTTTAGTGTCAGTAGTACTACATTAAACTACTATATAATGTTGATTATAATGTATAATAATGTAATGTTAAGCATATTTGTCTAAAATAATTCAGTATTTTCAGCTTCAGAATCATGAATATTTTATACATTATTCTGGTGTCACCATTGTCCTTGGGTTACAAGCACCAAGTCCAAGCCTATTCATTTAAGCCCACAATGTAATATCAAAATTATCATTTTAAATCAACAGTACATTTTTTGTTTACCTTATGTCTTTAGAGAATCGCAATAATATTGTATCGTGAGTTCAGTATCGTGATATGTATCGAATCATGAAATGAGGGTTTCATTAACACCCCTAATAGAATTGTATTAAATTAAAAAAATTATTAAATCATGTACCTATTAAATATCACTGTATTCAAGAAATAGGAAAAACTATATTTCTAGAGCATCTGAGCTGAAAGTGGTCCTGTAGCTCAATTGGTATTGCATTGCATTATCAGCACAACGGTTCAATTGGGTTAAATTCCCAGGTAACACACAAACTGATACAAATGTATAAATTGAAAGTAACTACAAATCAAGTTTAATCCAATAATCAAACGTCACAGCTGCCAAAGGGGCATGTCTAACTGTCACATATACTGACATAATTATGTCATTATAAATTTATATTAATTTATTGCTGCCTATTTCATGTTGTTTAATGCATTTACGGGAATACCAAGTAAGGACTTAAACTGATATTGTCCAGAAACACTTTGAAACCTAGACATTTTCAAACTTTTGAAGGTCACTTTAGACATTACTGTATATACGTGTAATACCTAATGTACCTGAAAAATTCTCTCCTTGGACCTCCATAGTCCTCAGCCATTTCTCCCACAAACTCAATATTGGGAGTTTTGTGCCATTCAAAGTACCCTCTTGACAGGGCCACACATGCACTCTTTAAAATGTTTTTGCGTCTTGCTATAACAGTTATGTGGGAATAGAAGTCCAGGTTGTCCTCACGAAGCTCCTGTAAAATTGCTGGTAGCTCTCTGTCAAGCTGAAAATACAAATAAATAAAAATTCACCAACATTAAATTGGATAAAAATACATTTTCACTTGAAAATAAATAAATAATAATAATTGATAATACATCTATAAATAAACTAGTGCAAAATGCCTGTGCAAAATCAGTTTTCATGTGTGTTTTTAGTAATTGTTAGTTTGATGTGTTTGAGTGCTCATTGTTACAATTACACAATTATCCATCGGACTAATGGTTCGAGAGATATACGCTTAACAGACAGACATACAGATAAACACAGACAGACAGAGACAGACATACAGACAGACATACATACAGACAGACATACATACAGACAGACATACATACAGACAGACAGACAGACACAGACAGACAGCCCGCCTACTTAAAGGAACAGTTTGACTCATTATTAGAATCATTGTTTTAGTAGTAATTATTATTTTTATATATGATAAACATATTCAAAGGCTATTTTGGTGTTTCAAAGAAAAAATGCATAAGTATTTTTTTTGTTAAAACCTTACAAATCAACTTTACAGCAAAATGCTGTCAAGACTTTCAATATAAAATATTTGTTTGTTTTTCAGTGTGACTTGAGAAAGGAGATATGCAGCAATATCTCATGCATCACATACAGAAGCCACTGTGTCAGGTGACCACCACTTTTTACCAGCCTTTTTTTTTTTTGCCTCATAAAGGTGAAAAACAGTGCCATGCCAGTGCACGCAAGCGCGCACGCACACACACACACACACAGCTCATATGTAAACAAATGTTGTTGGCTGATTAAGTCATGACTAGTTAGTAACTAGCTAATAATTGTACATTTCGAAAAAGCAATTTGAAAAATGCGTTTTAAAAGCTATTATTATTTTTTATTTTTATTTTGCATAAATCAGGGTTTATACTTGTAGGCCTATACAAGGACTGAAATTTTTAAAATTTGGGTTTACTAAAATATTCTTTGTTGCATGTGCCATATTACACAACATTGCATCCGAGAAAAAAATGCTACTTTTATTAAATATAGTAGGCTAATATAAATAATAAAAAACTAGACAAAAATGCTTAGTTCCTATTATGCAAGGTCTAGTAGTGCATTGTTGCCTCATGCAACAAATAAAAAGGAAAAGTTGGCTATACACTGCCCACATGTCTCCTCTGTCTGTGCAGACTCTTGTAGGCCTTTAGATGTGGAATCCTGCAACTCATATTGCGGTCAGAAAGCACAGGTATAATTTAAGTAAAGTTATTTATGCACTTGCAGGTAGGCTAGTTCCTCCAAAGGACAGTCATCTGAGAGGGTTTATTCACTGTCCAGTGCAATGGAAATAAATGGGTATTACAAAGTCTTATACTTTCTTTCTTTTTGAAAGTTAGAACATGTCCACTTACTGCACATATTTTTATCCCTATTTTTTCGTTGTTTTGAATTAAAAAGTGGGATGCATTTTGAAGAGTAGACCTTTACATTGAAATGTATGCTGTTGTTTCTTGGATTTGTCTGAACCACAGGATATGAAAGTTAAATACTGCGGTTCATTTTGCTAATTTTTACATGAACAGTCCTTTTGCATTTAATTTAACCCTTTCCTCTCTGGTGTACTGATTGCAAAAACAAGTTTAAAACATGATTATTGAGTGTTTTAGCTTTCAAATTATGCATAGTTTATGATAGTCAGTTGAATATTTGTTATAAAACAAAGCTTAAAGTAATAAAAGTATAGCCACGCCTCGGCCTCGACGGCCCAATTGATGTATTTTGTGAATTTATGTTGTGTTTTAGTGTATTATGGTCCTATAGGAGTAATTTAGTGTAGGGTTCAATAGTTTTTTGGCTCTATTACGCCTTTTGTGTACAGTAAATAAACTAAATATTACAAAAATTGTTAAACACCATGTCTTCGAAACGAGTTTGCAGCAGAAGGCACGAACAGAGCGAAATGTTATTATTTATGAGTATTATATAAGACAAGACAATTGAATGCAAGAATCAAAACATTAATGCCACGATTTAAATATGCATAGGAATACGTACAAATGTGTTGGTCGGTAGAGTTGTACGTAGGCTAAATAAATTACGTTTTTGTGCTGTCAATACGTAAATGTTTTACATTTTAGTGCTGTAAATACGTCAGTATTATATGTTTCTGTGGGTATAAAACGTAAGTAAATTTTGGCTAGCCTACGTGTGGTAGAACTACACTTTACGTAACAATACACAAGTATTTTCATAAAATCACGCCAAGAAGGCGACAAGGGTAAGCAAATGCAGAAGACAAGGGGTAGGTAAAATAAAAAGTCCCAAAATAGAAACGCCCAAAAGTCCCATAGATTTCCCTTAAAGTCCCTTAAATTTAAAAACTTTAAATGAAAAACGTTATAGGCTAAAATCACTGTTTAACCTAATAAAAATTACTGAAATACTGTTATATTATCTGTGAGTATAGATAATATAGATTTTAATAGCTTGATGCATTGTTGCATTGTAAAAAGTTTCGGTGCATAGAACGGACCGATCCATGATCGCTCTCCATGGTTCTGACCAAAGAATAGCGCTTTGGAATCTCCCTACGCATCATACGCATCTTACCTGGCGTTGTCTCTAGTGCGCTACGAAGACACAAGGTATAAAGGTATGCTACCACTAAAGGTATACCATTGCTAGGCGTCTTCAGGGCTATCATCCACTCGCGAGGCAGAGGCGCTGGCGCCCTCCTAGCAACGGCGCTGTTCGCCAAGAAAGATATGACATGGAGTGGTAGACATGATTTTGACCACTTCATTGAGTTTTTATTTTTTTTTTTTTTTTTTAGAAATACTCTTTTTAAAAGATTTTCATTTTGTATAAATTGTATCTTAATTTTGATCAATGTTTTTATCGACCAATTACCTGTATTTAATGAATAAGAAGCAAATATAGGCCTATAGCAGACAATGTAAGGCGGCGGCAGAATCACTTGCATTGCGGTGAACTGAAGGGCGCCGAAACTCAGCTTGTGCCTCACAGATTTGAGAAATATAGGCTATCTATTATAGAAAGCTTGAAATGTCTACTTTTAAACGAAAATATTCAAAACCAAAAGAAATAGGCTCTCCGATTATGAAATCCATATAAATGTGCATTTATATCTGGCGTTCATGGCGAGTCCGCATCGTCAACTTCATCTTTGCAGCGGGCGACACAGAAAATGAAATGTCTCCTTGCTATTTTAGACACATTCATAATCATTAATTTTACCGATTCTTTGTGGCAAGCTTTATGCGTGCGGTCGTGCGCTTGAGTGAGTGCAGCTATATTAGCCTTCTTAAACGCTCATTATCCTGTGTAGGCTATAAAGACTATTTAAGTAATTAAAATAATATAGCCTACTATTTGTCCACGAATGGCTTTATATGAAAAACTACTAGTCGACTAGAAAAAAAAATTAGTCCGAGGCAGCCCTTATTCCACATATTTTCGAACCAGCAGGCCATTCTGTGCTGAGCGAGCGACCCTGCGTAATGAACCAGGGGAGCGGAATATTCAGAAATGGGCTCTCCACTCACGAGCTCTGATCGGAACAAACCCCAATTCACTGTCTGCTGAACTTGTGCAGAAACATCAAAATAGACATAATCAGCTTTTTAAAATTGTTTTTAAAATAAACATTTAGACTATTTTAGCACAAATGATGAGCTTATTGCCGATTTTTTATAATTCTTGACAAAATAAGAATAGGCTAGCCTATATTAAAAGTTGTTTTCTTTTTGAAGAAAAGTTTTGGGTGGGCCTAGGCCCGCCATAACGCCGTGCCTGGGATATCTAAAGGTTAACATTTTTACCCCATTCACGTAAGAAAAATAATGTTTGGCTATAGCCTGTTTGGGTCTTTTTCGGAACTTTCCCCCAATGGGATTCTTCGGGGCTTTTTTTTCCTTACTCAGAACATATTGAGGATACAAAATCAGTTGAGTTTGATTCTGTTGCAATTTGTTCATGATTGACCCCTATTTTGGCTTAAAACGCCTGGACTATAGGTTATTAAAGCTAGTTGACAAAAAAGCAAACAAAAACAAAAACCGGCGAAACATTGTTCCATTTAAGAACAAACCAGTTAGAAGACATTTCACTCCACAACTTATGAATTAACTGTAGTAAAACAAACTTTTTTTTGCCTGTATGTTCATAAAAACGCTGTTATATTAATAGGCTATAGCTAGTCATGTATAGATGTATTAAATGTAATGCAGTAATGTTTTTTATTAGAAGTTATTTCAGTTTATTTATTTAGCATTTATATTTAGCCATACTATATTTTTGGGCTATGTTTTTGATAACACATAGGCCTACAATAGGTTTATAGAGAAGAGAACACAAACATAGCTAATTAAATAGCCTATATATTTTCATATTTTTTCAGGAGTTTTCGCATATGATGGTGAAAAAAAAGTTAAAAGTAAAAAATCACCACCATGTTATAGCCTATGTATAATAAATATTTTTGAGTATTAAAAAAGTGGCCCTTCTAGATTATTTTATCCCTTGAGGTAGCCCTCGCACACAATACTTGGTGACCCCTGCTCTGGACATATTGAGGATACAAAATCAGTTGAGTTTTCTTCTGTTAATTGCAATTTGTTTAACCTTTTTTCATAAAATGACTGGACTAGAATTTAGTGTTCCGAATTTTTTTTGTGTTAAATCTATGTTTTATTATTTGGCTTCGTTATTTCCAATATATTTTGTAATATGAAGATTCAAATATTTTGCCCTTTTCGATCGTCAGTTCATAGCCTATAAATAAACTTGTGGGAAAAAATCCCACCGAGGTTAGAGAGGTTTGGTTCAGTAGCCATGTGTCTTTGTATTCGAATTTTGAAAGAATTACCGTCATTTTAGAAGGATAAAACATAAGGGAGCAAATAAATAAATAAAAATAACATTATTTGCCTACTTTCCCAACATTTGAGTCATTATTCTTAAAATGTACATTTTGTTTGCAACAAAAGCTGTAAGTTTATTGGGCTGGATGAGACTCCCGGCCTGAGATTGTTTCCTAGACCGGCATTAAGTAGGCTAATTCGTGTATATTTCTAAATATTTGTGTCTTAAGAGAGCAAAATGTAGGCTACAGTTCTGTGGATGTTTTGGCCAGCAGGGTTAACTAAACCTGAAATAAAGGTTGTTTACTTTTATTTAAAAATTTGGGTTTTTTTCAACCGACAAGATTAGGCTGTGCTGTGTTAAATTAAAATCGTCAATGACCCATTAAAAACACACAACATTTTCCCCCCCAGGGGTTTAGTTTAAGCCTGCATGCACAAATAGATGCATAAAGAACAGAATCATCATCGTGTAGGCTAGATGCACCTGTAGTACTTCTGTGGAAAAAAGGCTACACGAAATTTCTTTTCAGTTCATAGTCAAAATGATCGCTTTTGAGAAGCAAGTTCACGGAAAGGAAAGCTGTTTGTTTTCTTCATTATAGGCTACCATTTTTTATTTTTATTGTGAGTGTAGGTATAGGCTACACACACACACACAACAAAAAAAAAAATTCACAGATTCGAATGATCCTTTGCTATAATGATCCATGCTGAATTGGTCTGGTCTGACTCAGTTCATCGATTGGGAGAGACCAGTTCAAACTTAGTGGCTGTGGAAATCAGTGGGCGTGGCTCATTATAATACAAGCAAAACGCCGTAAAATAACGCACGCTCTGTGCAACCAAAACGGCGTTTTTACAGCGTCATATGGCGAGATGAGTGGCGTAAAAAGCGGCGCTTTCCATGTACACCAAAATGCCGTCAAATACAGCGTCATTGACGTATTTCGCGCGTCTTTTACGGCGTTTGTAATTGCAACGCCGTATTTTACGGCGTCCAATACGGTTTAAAACGCCATATTTGACGGAGTTTGGCTTTAAACGCGATTAATCTATGGCGTATTTCTGACCCTCTTGGCTTGCCATAACCTTACATTGAGAGAGAAGACAGAACGTGCATCATGTTTTTTTTCTTTATTTTACGAAAAACACAACTTTTCATTTTTATTATTAGTGTACACAAAAGAAAGAAGACATTTAACAGTTTTTAAAAATGTAAAACACTTGTCTGTATGACAAAAATCGACGGAGTTATGAGTTTCTTTTGCACTGATAAGAAAAAAAGCGAGACTATCG
Source organism: Gila orcuttii (assembly GCA_026230005.1). NCBI lineage: Eukaryota > Metazoa > Chordata > Actinopteri > Cypriniformes > Leuciscidae > Gila > Gila orcuttii. Next base: position 7,292,475 of record JAPDVR010000012.1, read on the forward strand.
CGCCGGCGCGATAGCCGACCTCAGAGGGTTAAAGACAGCAAGAATTTCTTGGCTATAAATTTTGCATTTCACTAATGAAGGGGAATGTAAAGCATTAAATAAACCAATGATCAACCAGTTCTCTGAAATAGCTCAGCGGTGCATCTCATGAAGCTTCATTTGGCAAGCATATATAGACAGAGCAAAACTCAGTGTTTCAAATTTAGATAATGGAAGAACAACAAGGAAACAAACAGGGTCAACAGCCGGGAGGAAGAAGAGGAGTAAGGATTTGTGGTGGAAGGGTAAGGAGGCAAAAAAGTGGAAGAGGTCAAGATTGTGGATATGTTGCTAATGAAATAAGGGCCACTATTGCGGACCATGTTCTCAATCATGACCTTACAACGACTGAGGTAGGTCAAAAGGTACAGCCGAATGTTGGGAGAATGTCTCGGTTACGTATGTAACCCTCGTTCCCTGAAGAGGGAACGGAGATGTTACGTCAGTGACTGATGAATGGGGTTTCGCTTAGAAAGCCTATCACCTTTGAGTATTACAAAACGATAGCCTAGAAATCTAGACTCTGACTCTGTCGCTCTGACTTCGTCATCTTCTTTGTTGCTCTGGTTGGTTGTAGCGCTTATTGTGTGCAGAGGGAATTTGAAAGACAACCGTTTATCCCGCCCCTCGGATTGAGGCATGCCAATGGAGAGTTCCCAGACCTAACATCTTGATGTGGGTCTGGTATGCCAGCCTAAAAAAATGAGCCAATGGCAAGGAAATGCCATGGGTCTGCGGAATTTGCATAGCGTAACTCCGCCCCACCTCGTGGGTATATAAGGAAGTGCGGTGGCAATATGCATTCATGTTACCTGCTGAGGAGACTAGACTGAACTCCGGTACGGCGGAAGTGGCAGGGAGACGTAACGTGTCCGTTCCCTCCTCAGGGAACGAGGGTTACATACGTAATCGAGACGTTCCCTTTCGTTCAGTCACTCCAAGTTACGTCAGTGACTGACGACTGGGGTTCCCAGTCTATTCACCTCACCTCGGCTGTCTTCCAGTGCCCTGCGTAAGTCTGAGCTCCCTGTCGTGAGTCTAGCACGGACGAAGGACTCCTGCTTAACACAGGAATACCAAGGTACACTGGGAAGCATATCTCAGTGGAAATATGCAACACAATGCCTGCCCGAAGGGAGGACTTACAGAATACACAGTGTTAATTTTGACAGCAAATTTTGATTTAGTTTATAGTCTTTTGACTAAAATGCCATTTAGTTTTAGTCATATTTTAGTCATCTGAATTGTTTTAGTTTTAGTCAACGAAATACAGTAAGATTTTAGTCAACTAAAATCTAGAATTTCTCTAAAATTTTCAAACCAATTATATACTCCTGGAGAAAACATCTATTAACCTGTTAATATGAATGATTTTAAAGTTTAAACATGCAATACAGACACATGTTTTACTGCTGTGATATAAAAAATATCTAAAAACAAACAAACAAACAAAAATACACTTCTCCTAAAGTAGAACCATGGCCGTAGCCAGCTATGAGGTCACCGAGGTCCGGACCTCGGTCATTTTTTTACATTCAAAAATAAAATGTCAAGCTCTCTGAATGATTAATTAGCCGTGTTTAAACCACCTCATATGAGTGTTTGCAATTCATGTTGCTGCGAGAAGCTAGCGCAGTGAACGGGGCTTGAGAGCGCGTTGTGAGTGAGGGCGCGGGGGCAGCCTCCGTGTTGCCAGATCCATCTAAGGGAAAGGTGGCAGTAGTCTCCTGGACCTGTTTTTCTAATTTAATGTGACACTTTAGGAAGTTATTAAAGTGGAAAGTTGCATTATAGGTTTAGTGATATATTAATCTTATTTCCAAAACACAAGCTTTGAACTTATTTCGGATTATTATTATTATTTTGTTTTGCTTGTTTTTCATAGCAATATGTGGCAACATTTTACTGTCGGCATTAATAATAAAAAAAAAGCTTATAGACAAACTGTAATTGCATAAAGCTACCACATTCGGTGAGACAAACGCAATGATCATCGTGATTATCTGTAAGAAATGTATAACACTATCAAAAACAATAGCATAGCATAATACAGATCTGTTTGTTACTGAATTAAATTTGACAAATAACTTACTGGCCAGCAGGAAGACGGCTCATGCTGTTTTAACCTTTCACAAAGTCATCATGAAAACATTAATTAAAGCAGTGTTTCTCAACTAGCAATCTATTCAGTCAGCATATTTGTGTTTGATCTGTGTGAATTACAGAAATATAAGACTTGCAAGAGCTACTTTTTTTCTATATTTCTTTGCACAAAACTCTCCAGAAAGTGCCATATAATGGTTTATTTTTCAAAAAAAAAATAGTGGACCCCCATAGTGAGAGACTACTCCACACATAATTATAGAAATATATATGTCAAAAAAAAAATCCTTTTTAAAAAAAAAAAGGGTCGCAGCTTAATGTCCATGGGGGAATGTGGGTCCAATGGCCTAACCATTATAGCACAATTCTTTACACAACGCCCCGGACCTCACTAATTTTCAAACCCTGGTTACGGCCTTGAGTAGAACATGAACTTCTTTTCAATGAATGATATATGCATTCTTTATAACTGACTGTATCATTCTTTAATCTTTCAATCAGACATATTTATTTGAATAAATTAAATATAATTCATCCTTATTAAAGCTATTAAAGAACCTTGAATGCTTTTCTCATGTTCTTTTATTGGTTGATTATTATTAAGAGCACAGACGGCATTAGTTTTTTACACACTGTCACTTTAAGATCAAATGTGCGAATTCAATTGCACTGATGCTTATCCGATTCATATCTGTTCTCACAACTGTTAATCTTCTGTAAATACATACCTCAACTGTGTTTACGTAAACACTCTCCAAAACGGACATTTAGGCATTATGTTGTGTATTTGTCCATTCAGATGCGAAAGAGACTTGCGCATTCAGTTCAGTACTCGCGCATTATATAGCCGCTTTCCGACCGGAGGGATTTTTGCAGTTCCTAGAACCTAACGTTCCTATAACCCTTTTTTTCTCGTGTTCCGACCGGACTAAGTTGGGGATTTTTTAGTTCCTCAGACCGAAGTTCCTATAACTCTTTCAGTACCTAGTCTAGAGCGAGGACTTTTTTAGTTCCCTTTCCCTAGGTCTACGTTGACTGGTTCAACTTATAAGTCACGCTCACTGTCAACACTGAACTTGCAGCGTGCTGTCTTAAGAACTTAAGACAAACATAATGCATTCAACCAGCTAATTGCTAATGCTAGCTAAACTTACCCGTCATTTTGTATGCCTCCTGCGCTCTGCTCTTCCATCATATTACTTAAGATCATATTACGCTGGGGCTTTCGTTTTCTGTGTTTCTCTGTACAGAACTCAAGCATAGTCTTTAAACGCCACCGTTCGTACTTCGTTATTAAGGTCCCGGCAAGGCAGAACAGGAACATTCCGATAGCCTTTCATGCTGGTTTGTTGTTGTTGTATGTGGCCGCGCTACGGTGCTTACCCCTCCTACCAGTTCCTATGGCCACTTGGCCAGTGCGAACGCAAACAGGAAAACCGAGTTTGGGGGAGAGTAGTTCTTAGAACTGTTTAGAAGTGGACAGTTCCTATAACTAAGTACCTGTAACTACTTGGTCGGAAAGCGGCTTATGTATAGCCTACGGCTGCACGTGTCGGGAGTGTGCGCACAGAAAACCGTACTACCGCGTCGTCACTCTTATTCAGATCTATCCATATGTCTGCTCTTCTCCTTCTCCCAGACGTTTACATTTTTGAACGTTTTTGAGACAAGCATCAACCCAGCAAACACAGAAAGTTGTCACAACGTACCCAACCTTCTAACAACATGACCAAAAGGTTGCTATAACTACGTTGTGTGGTGAAGGTTGTTACAGCGTTGTCACAATGTTGACATTGAACCACCGTTCAGGGCCGTTGCTTAAGGTTGTGCCTATGGTGTCTCGACAACCACTGGACAACATATACTCGTCACTCGTGAAATTTCAACCAACCGCTGGGCTGTCTTATTCATCATCAAGCAAGGATACGTGAGAATTGGGTTTAATTTACCTCAGCTAAATAAGATACGGAAGTTATACAAACACAACCTACAACTTCCTTGTCTATTGTGACATTTATTTGAACATCTTCTGGTCAGGTATGACAAATATTTAACTTTATGCCTATTGTTATTAGCCATAATGAAGCCAAATGACTTTAATGATGAGTAATTGATTTCAGCACACTCCTTGAACAGGAAGCGATGTTTTTTCCTTTTTTTGGAAACGCACAGGGAGAAAACATTTTTTGTAGCCTAACCATTCACACACCTGTTTATTTTTCCTTTGATTTGTCGTCTCATTCGTTTCTTTGCTAGATGTTCATGTGTCTGCTCATGCTAGTTAACGTTAGTCATTCCCTGTATATAATATGTTTTCTTTTCTCACAAATGTATGACTTTTGGAAGTGCAATTTGATTACCATATGCTTAATAAAGTTGAATTAGCTAACCTTCTATGTCATTTTTACTCTTCAAAGTGTACACTTGCAGGTGTTGATTATAATTAATTTACTGTTAGGCCCATAAAAAAATAATAAGGATAAACAATATTTTAAAAGTATATAATTATCTTACATATGACTAATTAAAAATTAACCACAAAACATAACATGCTAAATGGGGGATATCTATATCTAGCATATTAAAAAATGTAATTGTCAGAACGTCGTCTCTCAGTTGCTGAATGTCGCGCAACAACGTTGCTACAGCCCTGTTGCGTCTTACAATTCTACGTTGTTACAATGTTGCGAGCACGTAGACAGCGACGTTGCCATAGCAGAAATGCAACGTGCCATAGCAGAAATGCAACGTGCCACAGACGTTGCCACAGCGTAAATGTGTTTGCTGGGAAGCGCATGCCAACTCGTGTCACGCCGGGTAGAGCGCATCTACCACGAACGCAGCCAGACATCAGGGGCCGGTTTCACAAAGCTGTTTTAGACCGGTCTATAGTGTTAGACAAGTCTAAAATTTGCTCATAGACTAGTCTAATGCAAGTTAGACTGTTTCACAAAAATAAAGACTGACTTAATTTAGACCAAAAAAATTAGACACCTTACCCCCAGGCTAACTCAGGTCTAAGACTCCGTTACCTTGGCAACCAGCAGTAACAATCAGTTACATTACAAACAGCCAAAAGAAAAGGGAAAATGGCTAATAATTTGTGGTTTGCTGACGATGTTATGGAGAGAGCTATGAGAATATTCCTCTTAAATATTTATTTTTTGTCATCTTGTACCATGTTTTTGTATCTTTTCTGTACGTCTTTAACGCTCCGCTCAACGGTCGGATTAACGCTGTTAAATGTCGTAGCAATCTTTTTCCAAATTAAATATTTCTTCTTGTTACTACATTCTCCGCTAAATTTTCCAAGTAAAATGTCCTTGTAACAGTTATACTCCTCCAACAAACACATATTTTCCACTGGGGTAAACTGCACTGAGCAGTTGAATGCGCTTACTCGATCCGCCATGTTTTTTGTTTTGAAAAGTGTCTTATTTCACCCAGAAAGATAGCCAGAGTCTTAAGTGCTTTGTGCAACGGTCTGATTTAGATGTCTATCTGAAGTCTGACTATCTACTATATCTAAGCCATAGCCAAAGTCTATCTTTGTGAATCCGGCCCCAGTTCTGACTGAATGTCTTCCCAAATCGTCCCTACCTAAGATTTTCGTCTAGTTTTATTCGTTGACGAAAATGTCAAAAGATTTGTCATAGTTTGTGTCATTCAAAACTGTTTTTTTATTTAGTTATTGACTCGTTTTCGTTTGTGAAAAATATTTGTTGACGAAAATAAAGGTCCCATGACATGCTTCTTTTTGTAGGCTTTGATATTAGGCCTTAGTGGTCCATAGTACTGTATCTGAAATCTTTTTCCCAAAATTCATCCTTGGTACAGAATTATAGCTACTACAAGCCAGTCCCACAATGAGCTTTTCATTTCGGCTGGAGGGACAATCTCGACCGCACCTTTTGCCAGTAAGGTAGCGACGTCCGCACGCATGACAGGGGCATTGCCACCTACCATAGTGTAGCGGACTCCCCGGAATCGTGCGAACTGAATCGCATAGCCGAGCCTGATGGTTCTCGCGAGCCAGCTGGACAGGTTGGGAAGCTCTAGCTAGACTCCCAAGAACTGAACCAGCGGGGTCATGCGAACCACAGACGTACCCACGGTGGGGCAGCGAGGCGGAATGACCGGCATGGACGTGGGAGGCGGAGCGTCCCGGTGTGGAGGCACGGTCATAAGCCACGTCCAGACAGAGGAGACCAGGGAAGGGTGTGTGTTCCACTAGGGCCTGCTCTGACCGGGTTCAGGCGAAAGAGGGGGACGAGCGTGTCGAGGCTCGTAAGCAGCGCAAACTGCCGTCCCTGCCCTCTGGGGACTCAGAGATGGGGAAGTCAGTTCTGTCTTTAACCACATTAGGGTGCCGGCCGGCCAGTGGCGGAAGAACAAAAGATTCTCCCCCAGCCCTCCACCGGGGGAAGGAGTGGCCCTGCTACCACCCTCTACAGAACTGAAGCCCATCTCTGAGCTGTCCGCGTCAGGAGCGCCTCTTTGCCTGGCGTTTAGCAGGCTATAGCGGACTGGGAACCCGAAACGGGTTCGCTTGGACTCTCGCATATCAGCCAGGTTGAGCCATAGGTGTCTCTCCTGGACCACTGCTGTGGACATCACCTGACCCAGGGAGCGTGTGGTCACCTTCGTCTTCCGTAGAGCGAGGTCGGTGGCGGCACGCAGCTCATCCAGGAGCCGTTGGTCAGCTCCACCCTTGTGCATGTCCCTGAGCATCCTGGGCTTGTAGACCTGAAGGATGGCCATGGCATGCAGTGAGGCGGTGGCCTGCCCCTCATCTCTGTACGATTTCGCCATCAGGGTAGATGAAAACCTACAGGCCTTGGAGGGGTGCTTCACGGGAAGACAACGGGGACTTCCAGGATCTCATGACCTCCTCATGCACCTCCGGGAAGAAAGGAACTGGGGGGGGGGGGGGGGGGTGCGCTGACGGGCGTCAGCGCGCGCAGCCCCCAAGAACCAATCATCCAACCGCGAGCGCTCAGGACAGGGCGGAGGGTTCCACTGTAGTCCGATGCTCACGGCGGCCCGGGAAAGCATGGCTGTCAACAACTCGAACAATGCTGGCACACCCGAAGTGCGCAAGAGGGGGGTATGTGCCCGAGGAAGCAAGAGGGGGGTATGTGCCCGAGGAAGCATCGTCGGGGCTTTGTTCCACACCGTAACCCTCAGGTCACCCTGGCCACCAGCCAAAGTATCACCTCTTGTGGAGGGAATAGATTGGGTCGTGGCAGAGGGGACTCTACCTCTAGTGAGGTCAAGGTGCTTGAAATAAGGTCTGTGGTGAACACAAGCTCATTTTTTTCATGTTTTATTCTATGATGAAAAATACATATAGTAATACTCTCTAAGGATTAAAAAAAAAAGCTGTTACTTGTCTTGTAAAAGGTGTTTTTTAACAAGAGTCTAAACAAGAGGTTGTCGGGGACATTAAACGTCATCAGGCTGAACAGGAAAACTAATCTACTCACAACTCCGCTTTCACAGCCACCTTGAGTGTATAATCAAGGCATGCGCGTGCGGTGATTGTTTGTGTTTGGAGCTCCTTCGAATTGATTCATTAATCCTTGATTTCTTCTTTACCACTCATTTATAAACAAGTACTTTCTATTTTTATATCGTGTGAACTTATCCTCGATACTATTCCCTATAAAAAAACAATCGGATTGCTTTGATATCGCTACTTAGATCCAACTTTGCGAATCCCAGCTACTAGCCTTTTAGCCCGCTAGCATTTCACGCGTGGCCTCGCGCCAATCGCCCGTCGGATTTTACACCCGTTTCACTGAAAGGATACGGGTTATATCCAGGATTTCAGTCCTAAATTAGCCAGTGGTTAGTAACTTTTTGACTCCGACTTCGTCTACTCCGTGCGTTTCTCTGCCCAGGAGGACGCGATCATCTCTGGCTTCATTCACTCCGGCACCGACACAAAGCCATGGACCCTGGGTGATCCCTCAGCAGAAAACACGAGCCAGGACCAGACCAAGAACCTCTCCACCGCTCCCGGTCTTCGAGATCTCCACCCGGAACCGTTTCTCCCCTCTTCGCGAGTCGGAACGTGACGACGCCGTGATCATCGGCAGTTCCATCGTCCGTCATGTCCGCGCTACCTCAGGTAAGGGTAATGTGCGCACTCACTGCTTTCCTGGTGCTCGTGTTCTAGATGTCGCTGCACATGTTCCCGAGATCCTGAACGGTGACGAGCGCGTCGGAGCTGTGGTGCTGCACGCGGGAACGAACGACATCCGGCTGCGGCAGACGGAGGTTCTGAAGAAGGACTACAGGAGCCTGATCGAGACGGTACGCAGCACAGCGCCTGAGGCAACGATCATCGTGTCTGGACCGCTTCCCACGTACCGACTAGGACAAGAAAGGTTCAGTAGACTATTTGCTCTAAATGAATGGTTAATATCATGGTGTAATGAACAGAAACTGCTCTTTGTAAATAATTGGAATCTGTTCTGGGAGCGACCTAGGCTCTACCGTGCTGATGGCCTGCACCCCAGCAGAATCGGAGCGGCTGTGCTGTCGGACAACATCTCCAAGACGTTACACACCATCTGACTAGTAAGTCAAAGTCCAAATCACAATCTCTGCTGTCCCAACTTAATTGATACAAGTAGTGTAGAACATTATATAGAAACTGTGTCTATTCCTCGTCTAATGAGGCCAAACAATAAATCTAGTTTAGGATCTAGGAAAAATCTTATTGTAATTAAACCAGAAAATCTAAATCTCAGTGAACAAAAAGAATTTCTAAAACTAGGTCTTCTAAACATTAGATCGCTCACACCTAAGGCGGTTATTGTAAATGAAATGGTCACAGATAATAATTTCGATGTTCTGTGCCTTACTGAAACCTGGCTTAAACCAAATGATTATTTCGGTCTAAATGAGTCTACTCCACCAGGATACTGTTATAAGCATGAGCCCCGTCCGATCGGTCGTGGCGGCGGTGTTGCAACAATCTATATAGATATCCTAAATGTTACTCAGAAAACAGGTCACAGGTTTAATTCGTTCGAAGTACTTGTGCTAAATGTTACGCTCTTAGATGTAAGAAAGAAATCCCTATTATCTCTAGCCTTAGCGACCGTATATAGACCTCCAGGGCCCTATGCTGATTTCCTAAAAGAGTTTTCAGACTTTCTCTCAGATCTATTGGTCAATGCCGATAAAGCAATAATTGTTGGAGATTTTAACATACACGTAGATAACACAAATGATGCGTTAGGGGCTGCGTTTACAGATTTATTAAACTCATTTGGGGTCAAGCAAAACGTCTGTGGTCCCACTCATCGTCTAAATCATACACTAGATTTAATTATATCATATGGAACCAATCCAACCGATATAGATATTATAGCGCAAAGTGACGATCTCACTGATCATTGTATGGTAACGTGCATATTACGTACTGCTGAAATTTGCCATGTTGCGCCACGTTATCGACCTGGCAGAACAATCGTTCCAACCACTATAGATAGATTCACAAATAGCTTACCTGATCTATCTCAGCTGCTCAGTGAACCCCAACAAACAGATGAACTAGAGGAAATGACTAGCAGTTTGAGCACCATTTTCTCTAGTACATTAGATATTGTTGCACCAATTAGATTAAAAAAGGTTAGAGAGAAAACTAAAGCACCATGGTACAATAGTACTACACATGTTATCAAGAGACAAACTCGTAACTTAGAGCGTAAATGGAAACAAACTAATTTAGAGGTCTTTAGAATCGTGTGGAAAGACAGTATGTCACGTTATAAAAAGGCTCTAAAAGCAGCCAGGGCTGAGCATCTCCGCAAACTAATAGAAAATAACCAAAATAATCCAAGGTTTTTATTTAACACCGTGGCTAGACTAACAAATAAACAGACATCACCAGAGCAAAATATTCCGTTACAGTATAGTTGTAATGATTTTATGAATTACTTCAATGAGAAAATAGAAAGCATCCGAAATACAATTGTAAATGTACAATCCTCTATGGTGTCTTATGATTCAGCCACAATTATCGCCCCTCAAGAACAACTACACCGCTTTACAACTATAGGACAGGAAGAGCTAAATAAACTTATCTTTGCAGCGAAACCAACAACATGTTTATTAGACCCAATACCCACTAAACTACTGAAAGAAGTGTTACCTGTAGTGGAAGAGCCTCTTCTCAATATTATTAACTCGTCTTTATCTTTAGGTCATGTTCCAAAAATATTTAAGCTGGCAGTAATAAAACCTATTATTAAGAAACCGCAATTAGATCAAAATAACTTAGCAAATTACAGACCCATTTCAAATCTTCCATTTATATCTAAAATACTAGAAAAAATTGTGTCCGCTCAATTGTGCTCTTTCTTGCAAGAAAATGATATCTATGAAAAATTTCAGTCAGGATTCAGACCGCATCATAGCACAGAAACTGCGCTAGTTAAAATTACAAATGATTTACTTTTAGCTTCTGACCAAGGCTGTATCTCAATACTAGTTCTACTCGATCTTAGCGCTGCGTTCGACACTATAGATCATAAAATACTCTTGGATCGACTACAAAACTACACTGGTGTTCAGGGACAGGCATTAAGCTGGTTTAGATCGTACTTATCAGACCGTTACCATTTTGTCTGTTTAAATGGTGAAAAATCGAAGATAACGTCAGTAGACTATGGAGTGGCGCAAGGATCGGTGTTAGGCCCTCTGCTATTCTCAATATATATGCTGCCACTGGGTAATATTATAAGAAAACATGGAATTAATTTCCACTGTTATGCTGATGACACTCAATTATATATTTCATCAAGACCAGATGAAAACACTAACTTATCTAAATTGACAGAGTGTCTTAAAGATATAAAATGCTGGATGACGTGTAATTTCCTGCTATTAAATTCAGATAAAACGGAGGTATTACTTATTGGTCCAAAAAACTACCCACAAAACCTCGTACAATACAACTTTAAGTTAGAAGGATGTCCAGTTACTTTATCCACTACAGTAAAAGACCTGGGTGTTATACTAGACCGCAACTTGTCTTTCGAAAATCATATTTCATATGTTACAAGAACAGCCTTTTTCCACCTTAGAAATATTGCTAAGCTACGTAACATGCTATCTGTTTCTGATGCAGAAAAGTTAGTTCATGCATTCATGACCTCAAGACTAGATTACTGTAACGCTTTATTAGCTGGTTGTCCTACATCCTCAATAAACAAGCTACAGTTAGTGCAAAATGCAGCTGCTAGAGTTCTCACTAGGTCAAGAAAATATGATCATATAACACCAATTTTATCATCTCTGCACTGGTTACCTATTAAGTTCCGTATCAATTACAAAGTACTATTACTGACCTATAAAGCCCTAAATGGTCTAGCTCCTGTATATTTAATGGACCTTCTATCGCCCTACAATCCATCGCGTTCTTTAAGATCCCTAAATTCGAGGCTTCTGGTCATTCCTAGGATATCCAGATCCACTAAAGGAGGGAGGGCGTTCTCGCATTTCGCTCCTAAACTCTGGAATAGCCTTCCTGATACTGTTCGTTGCTCAGACTCGCTCTCCCAGTTCAAAACTAGATTAAAGACGCATCTCTTCAGCCAAGCATTCACATAATGCTGGCCTCTTATACTACTGTTGAATCAGATCGAATGCATTAATATTATGAACAGCAGCTACGCTAATTATTTCCCATCTGCTTTTCTGCTGTTATCTCGGGACGCTAGTCCCGAGGTAAATAGCGTTCTTCAGCTACAGTCTGTATCCAGCCTCTCACGGAGACTTCAGAGTCCCCAACACCTGCGATGAGACGACTCGACGCCTGTGAAGAGACGACTCAACGCCGGCGATATGTTATGCCCTAAATTAATACATGATGATTAACTAACTGTATTTTTTACGTACATTTCTGAAATGCACTTTCTGTAAAGCTGCTTTGAAACAATATGTATTGTGAAAAGCGCTATACAAATAAATTTGAATTGAATTGAATAATCGTGCTCTTGCAAACTATTATATCACTATGCAACCTATATTACTCTAACTTTCAAGGAAAACGTTTTTAAACAAAGATTAAAAGAGTTGTTGCAAGTGTAGTGATGGTGATGTTGGAATCATGCACCCGTGATGTAGTCTCATTTAGCCTACGTTTAGGTTTTGACTTCTGCTGACTATATTCACGCTTCAAAATACATAAAAGTTGTTCATTTGTGAAGATTATTGAAATGAACAAAACATTTAAGAATCATAAACTTTTGTTAGCCACAAATCTTATTTTCTGCAATAATTCAAAAGCCAAGGTAAAAAACCCTATTGGGTTTTAGTTGAGGGAACCAGGGTATAACAATCCCAGCTTCTTTGCACTGGTCAAGCTAAATTTCAAAAGGGGGTAACTTTGTGTGCAATGCTCAATTGGTCTCAGATGAAAAAGATCTAAAATAAACTCTTCCACAAACAAGTGCAGTGTTTCTTTCTTCATATAGTCAAAGCTTTACTCATTCATTATCCCACAAACCCAAAATGTCACAAAACATACACCCGTATACAGAGATCAATTCATTATTTTCAGTCATGCACAAGTATATGCACATGGGTGTATCGAAATGTCCAACACAGTCCTCTGAGGTTCACAAAGTCCAATAGCTCAGAAAATGAAAGATGTCAGTGTTATCTGTAGTTTGAACATAGGTGCAAAGGTGGATAGTGACGACGTAGGAGGTTGTCCAATGCTTAGTTGTTTGGTGAGTCGTTAGTCTTCTCATCAAACGAATCAGAAAAGTGCTTCAGTAGTATAAGCATGCTGTTTGGTCAGAACCACTTAGCAGTATCCACAGCTGACAAGCAATAGCTACATCCCAAACCAATCCTCTACAAGAAAAACATCAAACACATCAATTACACTAAATAGATTCCCCATCAGTTCACCCAAACATTTTGCACAAACAATTAAACTTACGTTTGAGCAGGAAACAAACAGTTTCTCAAACAGGATTGGAAAATAGTTAGCAAACAACCATGAGGCAGCATCAAACAGACCTTAGCACTTACTCTACTGCTTCCTGTTTTATCCCATACAATGTGCCCTCTTTCATCCCCCTAGTGGCTAGGAAGAAAATAGCACCCACAATTGGAATGAAAGAAACCCTGTGACAGGCGGTGACTGTTACAAGGGTGATGTGAACTTCTGGGTTGGCCTACAAAAAAAACATCATTACAACAGTACTCTATACACATACTGTTTATAAATGTGTAAGGATTTCCTCATTTTTGCTTGTACAGGCCTACTAAACGAGTGGGCCATTTTTGGACCTGGTATTTATGTACAGTATGTTTATGTTTAAAATAGTCACGTCTGCTTCACAATGTACTAAATTAAGATGGATGGATTTTTTTAAAGGTTGAATTTTAATATAGGCTACTGTTTTGATCTTTTTAACAGATAAAACACATTGTATTTTACACTGGTCAGATCGCAATGAAATAAAGTCAAACAGTGAAAACATTGATATCAGACAAGTTTGGTTCAAATAGTCTTATTGTTATAATGAGAAAAAGGGTTCCCTTTCGAGAACGGTCACTTCGTATTGGGAACCGAGGTTACGTTTTTCTAAACCATGGGTAGAAAAAAAACCCATACATGATGGGGTTTATGTTTGAGTTAATGTAACCTAACCAGACAAACACTTCAAAAAGAGCAACTGGGGTGGAAAAGTTGATTTAGGGATCAATCATAGAGTTAATAAAAAACAGCAGCCAGCAAATAATAAAGGCACCCACGACCACACCGAGAGTTTTTGCTGCTTTACGCTCAGATCGTTGAGAGCTTTTAAACACATTCTCATTTTCATGATGGTTTGCCTGACCGATTGTTCTTACATGTTTTACATTTGCAGCTATAAAAATCCTTACAGTCCAACCATGACAGAACAAGGTAAGAAAAAAGTTTGTAATGTGTCTAAAACTGACCACGGTTTACTGAAAAGTAGACTGCAACTTAATATAGAGTATCTTGATTTAATGCAATGTGTATTTAATGTCATGCATAATGCACAGTACTACACTGTAAGTGTGCCAGAGATCTGATTTTAGATCACCCTTTAATTTATCACAGATTAAACATCTGATTTAACACTGTCTTTTAAGTGATCTTCAAAAGGAAGCATCAGTGTGCTGCACAGTGAGATCAGAAATGGAATCAAACAGTGAACGCATTGATATCAGAGGAGTTTGGTGCAAATATTCTCATTGTTATAATGAGAGAAAGGGTTTTTCTAAACCATGGATAGAATAGGCCATATATGATGGGGTTTATGGTTGAGTTAATGTAACATAACCAGCCAAACACTTCAAAAAGAGCAACTGCGGTGGAAAAGTTGATGTAGGGATCAATCATAGAGTTAATAAAAAACGGCAGCCAGCAAATAATAAAGGCACCCACGACCACACCGAGAGTTTTTGCTGCTTTGCGCTCAGATCGTCGAGAGCTCTTAAATGTGCTTTCATTTTCATGCTGGTTTGCATCACCGATAGTTCTTATGTGCTTTCTTGCAATTACGAAAATTCTTGCATACAGTCCAACCATGACAGAACAAGGCAAGAAAAAAGTTAGTAACGTGTCCAAAATGGACCAGAATGCATTGAAAAGCAGAGTGCAACTTCCCATACAGTATATGGATTCAATAAATTATTCCAGTCCTTCCACATTAGCTTTTGAGTACACTAAACTGTATGAATATAATGCAGCCATGCTCCAACTTATCAGCACCATGACCCATGCAACAGGTATGGTTATTCTCTTAGGGTATTGAAGTGGATAACACACAGCCTGATGTCGATCAATAGCAATAAAAATGAGATGAAAAATAGACACAGCTGTGAGAAATATGTCGAAACTGGAGTGGAGCAAACAGAAAGTATCTCCATAGTACCAGCAGCCATTGACAGTACGGATCATACTTAAAGGCATGACCACCAGTCCAAGCAGCAGGTCCTCGAGAGCCAGAGACATCACCAGGATATTAGTGGGAGTCTGGAGCTGTTTGAAGTGCGCTATGGAGATGATGACCACCGAATTTCCTAGAATAGTCATAGTTATCACTGACACGAATATGAGATACAACACAGTCTGAGTGGACACAAGGTGTGTGCCTTTAAGACAAGAGTTGTTCACTGCAGGAAAACAAAACTCAGTGGGATTGTATTCTTGTGAAGATAAATCCATCCTGCCTGTCTCAGAAAACAAGAACCTATAAAACTGTATTTTATTTAGTCTAGTTAGGGCTTTAAATAGTCTTCATGCTCTTCTCTGACCCTCCCACACCATCACAGGGCAACAAATGACAATCCAGTACATTAAAAAAAAAAAAAAAAAAATATATACAGACTGTAATGACATTATTTAAAATTTCTGTTTTGTCCATTACTCAATAATCTTGGTACACAAAAAAATTATATTTCAAGTAAAATTGTGTAAATGGCAAGAGAAATGAAAGCTATACAGCCAGAGTCTCGTCTCTTCACGTCATGGTCGACATGTCAAAATCTCGTCACGTCATCGTCACCATGTCAAAATCTCGTCACGTCATGGACGCCATGCCAGAGTCTCATCTCTTAACGTCACGGCCGCCACACCAGAGTCTCGTCTCGTCACGTCATGGTCGCCACATCAGAGTCTCGTCACGTCATGGCCCATGGCAAGCCCTTTTAACATTTAAAAGCTTAGTTTGACTATCCAGAATTAACACTGTAGATATCAACAACATCTTTTTGACTAGTCGTAATTACATTTTGGATAGTTGGAATTGTCATTCAAGATATCTGTAACGTAATTGTGACTAGTCGAAACGACAGATAGAGATATCGTCTCAGGTTACGACTGTAACCATAGTTCCCTGAGAAATGGAACGAGCAAGCCGATCACAGGGATGCAGGAAGTATGGCAGGGTGACGCATCGTCTTGTTCCCTTTCTCAGGGAACTATGGTTATAGTCGTAACCTGAGACGTTCCCTTTCGAGGGAACTCGCGATGCGTCAACGACGCTTTGGGAACGAGAATACCCAAATCGACAGACTTTCAAATGCCTGAGTGTCAGCCTGTTGTCACACTGCACCAAGCACCTGGTACCCTGGGGCAGCATCCAGGTCTAAGCTGTATAACCTCACGAATGTGAGCGGTGAGGACCAGCCCGCTGCATCACAAACGTCTTGAAGAGAAACCCCACAAAATAAGGCTTTAGAGGCCGCCATACTCCTCGTAGAGTGGGCTCTGACCGCCAAGGGGCATGGTAGGTCAGAGGACTCGTAAGTAAGTGAAATAGCCTCAACTATCCACTTGCTAACCGTCTGTTTAGAAGCAGGAAGACCTTTCTTGGGTGATCCAAAACAAACAAATAGCCTATCGGATCTTCTCCATGGATCTTCTCCACGTGCTCGCACTGAACACAAAAGGTTCAGCTTTTCCTGGTCCGAAGAGGTAAAAGGAGGAGGACACAAAGCCTGCAGCACAATAGGCCTCGGAATCATGGTCGGCACCTTAGGGATGTATCCTTGTTTTGGATATAAGAATGCCTTGACCATCCCCGGTGCAAACTCAAGGCAAGTGAAGGAAACCGAAAGGGCCTGAAGGTCTCCGACTCTTTTGAGGGAGAATGCCTTGACCATCCCCGGTGCAAACTCAAGGCAAGTAGGGGAAACCAAAGGGGCCTGAAGGTCTCCGGCTCTTTTGAGGGACGAAATAGCTAGCAGAAAGATGGTCTTGAGAGTAAGAAATTTTTCTGAAAATTTTCCTAAGGGCTCGAAGGGAGCCCCAGACAGGCCTTCTAGGACTAAGCCGGTACCCTAGTGCGAGTTGCAGGCCTCAGCCTCAAGGTGCCACGAAGGAAACGAGTAATCAGGGGGTCTCGCCCCAGAGATATACCACCTACCGGGGCGTGGAAAGCCGCAATGGCCGCCACGTAGACCTTAAGCGTGGATGGACATAAACCTGATGTAAAACGCTCTTGTAGAAACTCAAGTACTGTGTTAACTGAACAGTTAACCCTCTGGGGTCGGCAGTATCGCGGGCGATACCAGCTCACTTTTTTTCTTATTAGTGCAAAAGTGACTCAAAATACTCTGTTGATTTTGATCTTACATATAAGTGTTATATATCATTCAAAACTGTACTCTTCTTTTATTTGTGTACACCCATGATAAAAACAAAATGTTGTGTTTTTCGTAAAATAAAGAAAATAAACGATGCGCGTTCTGCCGTCTCTCTCAATGTGAAGTTCATTCTGAAACGCGACAGAAAATTATCTGTAACTCAGCTTATGTTTGTCAGACAGACTTGAAATGTGTGTCTTTACAAAGCTTGGTATCTTTATTTTTAAATGATGTAAATTATATCAAAAGCAAATATTCTCTGTTTAAGTAATCAGTATGAAAGCAACGACATGTATAGTTTCTCAAACGCGTCCTAATTACCTCTAATGTGACCACACCCACGCGCGCAAGAGCGATTGACATGCAAATGATCCACGTGAAGGAGCAGACCTGAAAACGCCCTCAAAACAAAGAATCAGCGACTTAGGTAGCCTAACATTACTCCTCTGTGGGTTTGGAAGTCTGTGCTTGTGCTGTGTTGTGCTGAGCACCTTGGATTTACATCAGCTAGAGGAACGCGATTTGAAGATGAGAAAGATTTTTAAGGTAAGACATCCACTCTGTATAAAAGGCTCTGACATTTCTGGGTGCCTGCCGCTTTAAGACTCTTCTTCTTTGGTTATGGTAGAGGAAGTGTGTAGCTAGTGTGTAGGCTATAGTGGGAACGGAAAAGTGTTCAAGTTCAACAGCATAGTTTAACCTACGTACCTGTGTTGAGTAGTCTATTTAGTTCCTCCTGAATGATCCAGCTTCCAATATTCCATGTGTTGAGTTAATGACGAAAAGTAAGTGGCTGTCATTTTGTTGTGTTTATGTGCCCAGCGTGATGAGTGAGATTTCTAGTGTTAGAACAATGTTCATGCTGTAAACACTGCAGGAAATAATAAGTTAACTGGTGTGAGTTTTCTGATGTCGAAGTTATGTAGTAACGTTTATAACATTAAGTTAAGAAGAGTTAATATCATGCTCAGGAGACCATTTGCGGACGCTATTGTGTAGTAGCCTTGTTTGGCCAGAGGGTGTCGCCATTGCTCCTTCTGTAAACTCCTTTTAATACAGTCCCTTGTAAACTGGTCAGTGAGATGAGACCAAAGAGTAATATCCTCATTTATGTAATTGTAGATTATGTTTAAAGGGGCATAGCAATGTTTATTGAGATATTTATGTTTGATTATCCTGATTTGTATTCTGTGTGTGTGGATTTATTATTCACATTGTATAGTCATTTAAGTACTGTAACTGTTTAAATTACCTAATGGTGATTTATTTGTTTTTATCAGACTATAATGACAATGCTGGATATTGGAATGTTCTGATGAGTACTGCTGGAGCGCAATACAGTTGAAAGAAAATAAATTACATCTCCTCCTATTTATTCCTGTGTCCTGATCGATACACCATCCTGTTTACTGGCTGTAAACATTGATGAACTAGCCCTACTTGAATACCTCAGTAACATTGGTCCTTCGAGCCGGATAGCAGTATTCAGGATGGAGTCAGATGAAGAGATGCATCCTGATGTGAGACCTAAACATCAAATACGTCGACCTGCCAGACTTCAGGACTTCGAAGTGGACTATATGGGATATAGTCAATTAGATCAGTCACAATGGGGCCTGACATCCCCTGCCTTGGAAAGGAGGTTGTTCCTCACTCGGGAGGGTCCAGACCAGATGGCTCCCTTCCAGACAGCCCACCCTCACTCTAGTGGCTTCCCTGGGAATGCTGCTCACCCTGAGATTCCTCAGCTAGCCCCAGACTACAGCCAGAGGAGAGATTTGGATGGGTTTATCCAGCCTGCGCGAACACCCTCATCCCATCAGAGCCCATATCTGGATTCTCGTTTCCCGGAGGAAATCAGAGCTATTCGAGAGGAGAATACTAAGCTGCTCCAAACACAACAGGCCTTCCAGACTGGCATACAGGAACTCAATGAAGCACGGCCGTGAGATGAAAGAGCTACTGGCGGTAGCCCGCTCACTGAGAGCAGACCTGGCCCAAGTTAATAGCACCACCTCAAACTACAGTAACCCCAGATCTCCACAAGCCAGTGCTGTAGCCTCAAGGAGTTTCACTGTTGCAGCACACTCAAAGGAAATGGAGGAGGAGGACTGGCCTGATCCTCCACCCTGGCCTGAACCTGATAAGAACCTGTCGAGAGGCATGTGCAAACTCAGGGTTGAGGAACAAGGGCTAGACAGTAGCCAACTCAACTTTCCCCCTGAAGCTAGAGTATGTATGCCTTGTAAGCCTCCACTGCCTCCTCAGCATGACGCTCCTGCTTCTGATAAAGGGATATCACCATACCTTTCTACACGACCCTCTCAGCTGCTCACATACCCTGCCCCAGCCCATGCACCTTTAATGCAATCAGCGCCTGCCCGAGCCTACCATCCCTTAGCAGCCACTGGAGCGGTACATGGCATGCCGCCACCTAATCAGTATATGCAGCCACCAGGGAATGAACAAGTGTATCGAGGGCCCCAACCCACAATCCCAAAGTTCATTTACCCGGATCCCAGTGAGTTTGCATGGCTTCGCATAGCTCTAGAAAACCTACTCCCATCTAATGCTACAGAACTCTTCAAGTATCAAATACTTGTGGATCATTTAAAGCTGGAGGAAGCTAAGCTTATAGCTGATGCCTATCTAAACTCACCAACCCCCTATAGTGACACTATGTCAGCCCTCCATGATAAATTTGGTCAGCCTCATCAACTTGCCTTAAAGAAGATAGCAAATGTTCTAGAAACCCCCGAAGTAAAGCGTGGTGATACTATGGCATTCCAGAAGTTCTCTCTCCAGATACAATCTTTAGTGGGCTTGTTGCAGACTTTGGGTCCTGAAGGGGAAATCGAACTCAACTGTGGCTCACATGTTGCTCGTCTGCTGAGTAAGCTCCCTCCAGAAGAGCGAGCTGATTTCCGTCAACATCAGTTCAAGCAGTTAGGAGCGACCCATACTCTACGTGATTTGGCAGAATGGCTCCGCTATGAATCATGGTATCAGGGCTTCGACAGTCAGGCTACTGGACGCAGCATAAAGGAAAGGCAGAACGTGAAGACTGATGGTCGGCCTGGAAGACAAACGGTGACCATCCTACATGGAGCTGGTGAGTCTGCAGAGACAGCCTCTTTGTACCAAAAACAGAGTTCAGCCAACAGAGGGGCCAAGAGTAAAGCCTACTGTGCCTACTGTGAGAGTACTGAGCATTATCTCAGTCAATGCAGTGCTGTCATCAAACTCTCCAAAGACCAGCTTAGAGAGTGGATACGGGTTAACAAGTGGTGCTGGCGCTGTGCACGAACTCATCAAGCAGCTCAGTGCACATTGAAGAAACCCTGCAACATCTGTCAGGGGTAACACCTACTGTCTCTTCACGAGATAAATACAAGAGCAGAGAGGGGCAATAAAGATGTAGCTGTTAAAGAAGAGAGCTGCTTAATCAGCTCTGGCTCTACCTGGACAGACCTGGAGCCTGGAATCGAGTCATGTTAAAGGTCGTCCCTGTGCTTGTACATTACGAGGACCGGACACTTGACACCTTTGCGATCCTCGATGATGGGTCAGAGAGGACCATGTTGTTGCCAGCAGCAGCTAAGTTTCTTGGCATAAAGGGCAGTCCTGAAGCTCTTCCTCTGCGTACAGTCCGTCAGGACATCCAGATCCTCCATGGGCACACAGTATCTTTCCGTGTCTCACCAGCTGCAAACCCTCACACTAGCTATAAGATCAATGGTGCCTTCACAGCTGGCCGCCTCAGCCTAGAACATACTTACCCTATTGACCGCCTGCAGAGGAAATACAAACACCTAAGTGGCATTCCCCTACCTGCCTTAAGAGATGCTCAGCCAACACTCCTTGTAGGCTCCGACAACCCTCAGCTGATAATACCTGTCGAGCCAGTCAGACTTGGTCCACCAGGTGGCCCAGCCGCAGTCCGCACCAGGCTTGGGTGGACTCTTCAAGGCCCTACCCAATTCATGGGGCTGCAAATCCAACCTGCACAGTGTCTGTTTACTTCATCTACGCCACCAATGGATGAGCTTTACAAGCATGTTGAGAGGCTCTGGCAAGTAGACACTGTACCTTATGGACACAAAAGAGAAGTCACTCGGTCAAAGCAGGATCAGCAGGCTGTAGCATTGCTTGAAGCCAAGACTCTCCGTACTAATGTAAATGGAATTCTCAGGTACACCACACCATTGCTGCGCCATCCAAGCAAGCCACCTCTGCACTCTCCAAAGGAGTCAGTTATGCCCATGTTACGTAGTACTGAGAGGCGACTCTTAAAGGACCCCAAGCTAGCGGAAGCATACAAGATGGAAATGCAGAAGCTCATTAAAGCAGGTGCTGTGAAGGAAGTCACTGAGGAGACCTCTACCAAAGAAGGATGGTACATCTCACATCATCTCGTCAGCCACAACGGAAAGAACCGCCTTGTGTTTAACTGCTCTCACCAGTACCTTGGTCAGACCCTGAACCAGTACCTGCTACCTGGCCCTACCCTTGGTGCCCCCTTGCTGGGAATCTTAGTGAGATTTCGTGAACATCTCATAGCGGTTAGTGGAGACATTAAGGGGATGTTTCATCAAGTCCACCTCATCCCTGAAGATCGCCCTCTTCCAAGGTTCCTGTGGTGGGACCTGAAAATGGAAGAGCCCCCAAGAACATTTGAGTGGCAAGTTTTGCCTTTCGGCGCAACCTGCAGCCTGTGCTTTGCAACATACTCCCTGCAGCGCCATGTTGTTGACCACTGCCAGCCGGACGATGACCTGAGATTCTCGGTTTAGAACTGCTTTTACGTTGATAACTGCCTGCAGAGTATGTGTACGCCAGGTGAAGCCAAACTGCTGGTGGATCGGCTCAGGGATCTTCTGGCTTCTGCAGCCTTTGAGTTGCGTCAATGGACTTGCAATGATCCAAGCGTCCTGAGCCACTTGCCTCAAGAGGCCAGATCTGAAAGCCTGGACCTGTGGCTGGCACAGGATAAGTCCAACCCTCTGGAGTCAACACTCGGTCTCAGCTGGAATTGGGCAACCGACTCCTTGAGCTACAAACATAGGCCTGTGACCTACGAGGTACTAACCCTGAGAAACATTTACAGAGTTCTAGCTACTGTTGTGAACTTTATTCTTCTTAAGTGTAGAAAAACTCAGAAGCGAAGACCGGGAGACTTGGGGTTGTATCTTTTAAGCAGAGTTCTTTATTGCTGTGGCATCGCTGTAGTCACCAAGTCTAAAATCTTACCCAAGTCTGACTAAGGGAAATGTTCCCTTGCAATTTATAAACATTTTAGGGGCAGGGCTTAACATTGTGATAAACAAAGCATGTAAATGATGTATACCAGTTTAGGAACCGGCCCTATACATGGAGTGTTACCAATTCCAATCCAATCAGCATAACTATTCAAACAGTGAGACTACCAAAGTTTCAGTAATCTGCTTACAATAGAGAGAAACAGGAATAGCAGGTTTGATAGCGAGCCGTAATCTGACAGAAACAGAAAAACAGGATTTGCCGGACTCTCTTGCTGGAAAACTGTTTCACAGCAAATATCATCACCATCATAACCTTAAATGCTAAATTCAGTATACGAAACTGTCTCAGTTTATATACTATTGTATTGGAACCTCAATTAAAACATTTTAATAAATTTGTAACACTACATTTCCCCCTTTGAGAGTTCTAATAACTCTCACATTATATACAAATTTAAACACTCATCACTCATCAAGTTCATTCTTGTAACTTGTGATCGTTACAGGCACATAACGCATATTCTGTTTGTTTTTCTGCAATTGCATGCTGACACAGAAACAAACATGCAATTTTAGGGTCCATGGCGACCCTGCGGGTAATAGTCTTCTGTTAGGAGCTGTGATTTTCTTGTGAGAGGCGTGATTCATATGTTGAATGAAACACTTGATACTGTGGACGCATAGATAGTACGCCAGTAGAACAAACAACAACATAATTGCTATTTCCTTTATCCACAGCCAGGGTTTCCCAATCAAGTTTCCGAACCATGGAAAATTAACTTCAGTCATCTGGTGTAATTTTGCTGAAAGATCAAGAATGTCATGTTGGATTTTGTTCAAGTTCTCTGTTGGATCCATTAATACCAGTCCACCACTCAGGTCCGAAGATGGTGCAGGCTCTCCCTTGCGTTGCTAGAATGTAATCCAAGGCCACTCTGTTCTGTAAGATCATTATCTTGTGCGAAGCGAGAGTGTCCGTCATGTTACTGGTACGACAATCTTGATCATGTTGATGGATGACTGAAGGTTTCATATGTGAGTCTCTGCGTTGTGTATTTTTTTCTTTCGTGATAGTTGGTTAGGCAGTGGGTCTAGTCGTTTTCTTGAGGTTTTCTTGTGGCTTCATACGCAGATGACGAGGTCAGTGCGTATGGGTCCCGGACAGTCATCAAGTGGTGTCTGCACAGAATAAGAAAGAAAAACAAAAGACAGGAGAGCAGTATTTGTTCAAACACTAGGGTTGTAAACTTTTTCTGAGTCTGCTAGACAGTGGAGCAGTATTTGTTCAAACACTAGGGTTGTAAACTTTTCTGAGTCTGCTATTGTTGTTCCTTCTTTCCCTATTTCTTAAACCCTTCGACACCTAAGGAACAGTGAGGTAAGGATGGACTAGAATAGGGCCTATGAGGGAAGTCTTCACCCCAGGGTTAACCCCCGAAGCCTGTTGCGTTCGGTTCTTCCCGGGGCTCCTCACCGGTTCCGTGTCCTAACCTATCCCTGTAGGTGGGGGAACAACTTTACAGTGTGTACAATGGGTCCAGGTTTTTCTTCCCTGACACAATACTGCAGCTGCTGTAATCAACATCACTTGATGTGGCCCATGCCACTTAGGTTCTAATGGCTTGTTTCTGAATGACTTTATCATGACCCATTGACCTGGGATGATTGTGTGTCAGCCTTCTGGTGGAGTCTGCCAACATGACTCAACTCTCTCTCTGGCACTCTGTACCGCCTTTGTTAGGTTTTCACAGTAAGCAATCAGGGCATCTGAGGCAATGTGTACATCAGCATTTCTAAGATCAATCACACCTGGCATCTGCATGCGGCATTCAGTAATAATCTCATGAGGGCTCAGTCCTACTGTTCTGTTAGGTGATGCTCTCATACTACACAGTACTGCTGGCAGTGCTTCGACCCATGGTACCCCTTCCTAATGCATTTTGCTTAGTCTGGTTTTGATTGTTCTGTTCGATCGTTCAACCTGTCCTGATGCTTGTGGCCTGTATGGGCAGTGAAGATTCCACTTAATCTTCAAAATTCTAGACACTTCCTTGACTACCTGTCCTGTGAAGTGTGTACCTTGATCTGAGTCAATGCAATCTGGTAATCCCCATCTGGGAATGAAATCAGTGACAAGACATTTAGGAGTATGTGCAGCTGTAGCACGCCCTGTTGGATAAGCTTCTACCCATCTTGAGAACTTATCTATTACTACCAAAACATCAGTTTTTCCCTTACAACGAGGCAATGATATGTAATCAACTTGCAGGTGACGAAATGGTCCTGGTGGGGCTGGGGTATGTGCTGCTGGTGTAGTGGCTGCTGGTACATCATTATTTTTCTGACATGTAGGAACGTCTTTGTACAGATCAATTATTGATTCAGGAGGCATAATTGTCTTCTGTGCTGCACTACCTGAACACACTTGTATAGTCGGATAGAAACACGCCTGTTTAGCCGCTACATCAGCAAGAGAGTTACCTTTAGCTTCTGTAGTATTAGTTGTGAGATGTGCTTTCACTTTGATCACTGCTAATTTATTTGGAAGTTCCATGGCAAACATTAGATCTTTCACTAATCCAGCATGCTTAATGGGGGATCCAGCAGAAGTTAGAAACTGTCTGGTTTGCCAAATGACACCAAAATCATGAATTACCCCAAAAGCATATCTGGAATCTGTGTAGATGTTAGCAACTGATCCTGAAGCTAGCATGCATGCTCATGTTAGGGCTACTAGTTCTGCAGCTTGAGCTGAAAAATGATCTGGAAGACGTCCTGAAGCTAACACTTCCGTGGTGGACGTTACTGCATAACCTGCTCGTCTGTTACCTTCAATTACTTGAGCTGAACCGTCAACAAACAACTCAAATTCTGAATTCTCTATGGGAGTTTCTTTTACTTCACTCGTAGGTGTATATGTAAGCGTAACACAATCGTGAGTCATTTCTCCTTCATCCTCTAACAAATTCTCAGTCATTGCAGACATCATACATGAGGATGGGTTTGTGACTGGTGCACACTGTAAAACAATGTTCGGAGCTGTGAGAGTTGCTAACCAATTTCCCCAACGGGAGGAGGTTACAGAAGTTTCTTTTGTTTCATTCATCAGTGTGGACACTGCATGAAGGCATTTTACATTTACAGTCTGACCTAACACCATTACTGATGAAGGGCCTGTGCTGTAGCATAACATTTAAGGCTGTGAGTCTACTTAACTAGTGTTCCCAAAGGAAGGGTGAGACCGTCACTTTCCTTTTGTTCTATTAAACAAAAATAAGTCTTTCATCTTTGTTGTAAGTTACTGGGGAAATTAAGCACTCACAGCCCAAATGGTTAACACATCAACAAGCTGCCCAACGAGTTTAATGACGAGGGGACGGGCTGCTTCAGAGTAGCAAGCAGACTGAGTAGGAGCTGAGCAACCTTGTTAACTTCTCTAAAGTTCTTTTTGTTTTTCCTGCACTCTTTTCCCCAATGTCCATGTTTACCACAGTAATAACAACTGCTGGCTGATTCTCTGCGTTGACCTTAAAGGATGCTGCTGCAATTTCTACTCTTGCCTTGACATCAGAGTCTCTTTCCCATGCAGCTAACCTCTCCAAGTTGTTTTGTATGGTTCTAGTGGACCATGTGAAGTCTAAGAAAGGCAATGCTTTTCTATGTTCTGACAAAAAAACATCAAACCATGTGCAAACTAGGGGACCATTATCTTCTAGCACCTTCTCTGAAGTGTCAGCTATACCACTGTATGCTGCTGCTGACTGACAGAATCGTTCAGTGTACTTACTAACATTCTCATCTTTCTTCTGTACAAAACTAGTGATCTTTGACCAGTCCATGTTTGGTCCAACAATGTTCTTCAACGCTTTCAGAACTCCCTCTCTCAGTTTATCTTTTCTGGCATGTTGTAGTTCAGAAGTAACAGCAGACTCAAAACTGTTGAATTTAGATTCAGTTAGAATTTGTGACATCAGCTGTGTGACTTCTGCCAACGACATGTCGTAAAGACGCATTTTACTGATCAATGCCCTTCTAAATTCAGAAAAATCTGTGCGTACTGAAGGTAAGCTTTGGGATATTTTTTCTATATCCTTAGGTCTTAGCGCTTTGGCAACAGTTTGGTTTTGGACAACGGAAGAGTTGGGAGGAACACTTTCAGTTCCCTCAATTCCCTGAGATCTTCTTGCGACACATACCTTTACTGAATCTACAGGCTTATCAGTTACTGATTGGATGGCTACATCTGTTTCAAAGAAAGCTTTTAAATCAGGATAAATCTCATCTGACTGTTGGTCTTCTGAGTCACATTTGGTTGAGGCTTTGTTATGGCCCACCTTTTTCGTGAGACAGGAAACTCGAGTGAAATCAGTCTGGAACTGGAACTGTTGAGCTTGAGGTTATCAAGATTCCGTCTGGAACTCAGTCAGAAAGTTCATTCTTTGTTAAGATCTTTGTTGAGCTTGAGGTTTTCAAGATTCCGTCTCGAACTCAGTCAGAAAGTTCATTCTTCGTTGAGATCTTTTGTCGATTCAATCTGGATTCTGGTGAGTAGCTCTATCCGGGTCACAGGGCACCATCACTACACTACTCAATATGATCCCTTGGGTTACATGTTACCTTTCTCCACCCAAGCAAAGCTCATCATTAGGCAGCTGTGGGATAAGAAGCGAGGTTGGGATGATTCTAACTTACCCTCTGAACTCCTGCAAGCCTGGTCCAGCTGGGAGGCTGAACTTGAGTCCTTACCTCTCCTTACCTTTCCACGTGCATATGTTCCTGCGGACGCCAACCTTGAGGGTGCCACCAATGAGGTGCACATCTTCGCAGATGCCTCTGAGCAAGCTTATGGAGCCGTAGCCTACTTGAGAACTGAGGACAAGGAAGGCCTGATCCACCTGTCTTTCATCCTTGCTCGTTCACGAGTAGCTCCAAGATGTCTGCATTCCATACCACGCCTGGAGCTTTGTGGAGCTCTGGTTGCAGCGCAGCTGGCTTGTGTCCTTGAGAGGGAACTTACCTTGACAGTGGCTAGAACTGTGTTGTGGTCAGACTCCACTACAGTACTAACCTGGCTACACTCCCAGTCTTGCCGCTACAAGGTCTTCGTGGGTGCCAGAATAGTGGAGATACAGGAGTTAACAGAGAAGTGCACTTGGCGCTACGTGGACTCGGCGAACAATCCTGCTGATGATCTGACGAGAGGGAATAACCTGGAGGCCCTAATAGATCCCAACTGATGGTCTCAAGGACCTCCCTTCCTTCTCCAGAACCCAGCCACCTGGCCAGAATGACCCAGCACTGAGCCATTTGAGGACAGAGCGGAACTCCAGAAGGCCACCTTCTGTGGAGTAACGGTTACCTCACCAATGTCGATCAGCAGGGATGACAAGGTGTACCACACCTGGCAGGAGCTCATAGATGCCACTGCTCAAGAAATCCTAGGACAAACCCCTTCCAGTTCACACCTAATGCTGAAGAGCACCAAAAGGCAGAGATGATCGGTCATTCTGGATAATCCATGGAAGGGAGGCGATTTGCAGACACCAGCGTTCTTGTGCCGAATGTCAGCGCTGGAGAGCCCAGCCTTCCATTCCCCTAATGGTGGACCTTCCCGCAGCTCGTCTCCGATTACATAAACCAGCCTTCCACTCCACTGGTGTGGATTGTTTTGGGCCCATGTTTGTGAAGATGGGCAGACGCCAGGAGAAATGCTGGGGGATAATATTTAAGTGCTTAACAACCAGGGCGGTACACTTGGATCTCCTCAGAAATATGGATGAGGATGCTTACTTGATGGCCCTAAGACGGTTCATCGCAAGAAGAGGGACAACTACAGAGTTGTTGTCAGACCAGGGGACCAACTTTAAAGGTGGAGAACGGGAACTTAGAGAGGCTTTTGCCAGTATGCAGCCAACCTTGCGGAAACGACTCGCGCGTCAGAGGATTAAGTTCCAGTTTAACCCCCCTGCAGCTCCACACTTTGGTGGGGTGTGGGAGAGAGAGGTCCGCTCCGTCAAGTCTGCACTTTACACCTGTGTGGGAGCCCAACCTGTTCATGAAGACGTCCTTCTCACAGTTCTCCTGGAAGTTGAGGCAATTCTCAACTCTAAACCATTGGTTTATGTATCTGCCGACATTGTGGATATCGACCCTGTGACACCCAATAGTCTTCTTATGGGACGGCCTGATGGATCAGTCCCCCAAGTGGTCTATCCTGAGACGGAGCTCCTGAGCCGCAGACATTGGCAGCATTCACAAGTTCTCGCTGATCAATTCTGGTCCAGATTCATCAGAGAATATCTCCCTGGGCTGCAGACCAGACAGAAATGGCAATCCTTTTCTCCTGAACTGCTGGATAAGGCCGTTGTCATGCTGGTGGACCCACAACTACCTCGGGCCCTGTGGCCCATTGGACATGTAACCAAGATTCACCGCAGCGACGATGGGTGCATTAGATCCGCTGATGTGGACATCAGAGGACATGTGTACACTCGACCGGTAGATCGGTTGGTGATGTTGCCAGCTCTCCTGTCTGGGCAGGACGATGCCTCTGTGAGCCCCCCCTCAGCCTGAATGATGAGCCTTTTAATGGAAGCAAATGTGCTTGCACATTTGGGGGTGGCTGTATAAAAGGCTCTGACATTTCTGGGTGCCTGCCGCTTTAAGACTCTTCTTCTGTGGTTATGGTAGAGGAAGTGTGTAGCTAGTGTGTCGGCTATTGTGGGAACGGAAAAGTGTTCAAGTTCAACAGCATAGTTTAACCTATGTACCTGTGTTGAGTAGTCTATTTAGTTCCTCCTGAATGATCCAGCTTCCAATATTCCATGTGTTGAGTTAATGACGAAAAGTAAGTGACTGTCATTTTGTTGTGTTTATGTTTCTATATTGTAGAATTACCATGCATTCACATGTATCCAGCGTGATGAGTGAGATTTCTAGTGTTAGAACAATGTTCATGCTGTAAACACTGCAGGAAATAATAAGTTAACTGGTGTGAGTTTTCTGATGTCGAAGTTATGTAGTAACATTTATAACATTAAGTTAAGAAGAGTTAATATCGTGCTCAGGAGACCATTTGCGGACGCTATTGTGTAGTAGCCTTGTTTGGCCAGAGGGTGTCGCCATTGCTCCTTCTGTAGACTCCTTTTAATACAGTCTCTTGTAAACTGGTCAGTGAGATGAGTCCAAAGAGTAATATCCTCATTTATATAATTGTAGATTATGTTTAAAAGGGCCTTGCAATGTTTATTGAGATATTTATGTTTGATTATCCTGATTTGTATTCTGTGTGTGTGGATTTATTATTCACATTGCATAGTAATTTAAGTACTGTAACTGTTTAAATTACAGTACCTAATGGTGATTTATTTGTTTTTATCAGACTATAATGACAATGCTGGATATTGGAATGTTCTGATGAGTACTGCTGGAGCTCAATACAGTTGAAAGAAAATAAATTACATCTCCTCGTCTTTATTCCTGTGTCCTGACCGATACACCATCCTGTTTACTGGCTGTAAACATTGAAGAACTAGCCCTACTTGATTACCTCAGTAACTGTCACGGATACACCAGCTTCAGCGCCAGACTTCTATACTCCGCCCACTCGTTCAGCCTCACCCGAATTCTAATCACCCGCACCTGTCATCACCACCTCTCTGCAATCCGCACTCACTTCACCCACACCTTAAAAGCCACACCAGTTCACCTTCACAGTTGTCTGGTCTCGTCGATTCATACGACTACCTGACTCGCTATCGTGGATCTCTACAAACCTGCTATTTACTTACCTGCTGTGATACTTACCCGTCTGTTCTCAAGATCCAGTCATTTACTCCAGTCCGGTCCGTCTGCAGCCAGTCTTCCATCTGTCTTCCTCTGCATCATCACCACCCTGCATCAGATAAGAGACTCAGTCAACTCTAACGCAACTATCCACATCCATATCAAACTTCAAACCAGCTACTCACCTGCCGTATCTGTGCCTGTAAATAAACCTCTTGTTTACTTTACCTGTTTGTGTCATTCTGATTTGTGACAGTAACCCCCTCATAATGTTATTGTTATATAAACTTTACATTGTGCAACTAGTCAAACTGGTGCCAGATGGGGTTTACTCTAATATGGTGAATATTATAATGTTTAGAAAAGTGTTTACTGTTAAATACTGTGTTTGTGGGTATCTGCTCAAACGTAGATATGTATATGTGGTAACAATAATGTTTCATAGTTTGGAGCGGCTCGATCGCTTCAGTAAATGTTCTCTGCACGTGCTGTGAGTTTCAGTCAGTCGCGCTGTTTTAACGATTTATAGGCCGCCTGCTATAGGCTATTGTTATTTTATGCAGCCCTACACCTAAAATGAACACCAGGTTGGTTGTGCCTTATAGGCATTTTTATGTGTAGCCTACACGTATATGCCTACACGGCACAACCAACCTGGTGTTCATTTTATATATATGTATTTATATATATTTGTGTGTATTTTGTACATTTTAAATCGCAATTTTAACCAGAAAAAACTAAAATGTATTCCCAAAATCGTGCAGCCTAAAGTTTATCTTGATATCAGCATGTTCACAGTTGTTTTTTTGTTTTTTTTTTACAGGGACCAGATGCCACTGGATGAGTCCTGCTGACTTCAACATTCACATGAGTCTGTACATGAACATGGTAAAATTAAAAATCAAACATCCTGGAAATGACAGGTATGAAGGCTACTATGTTTCAGGAATGGCACAAAGTTATGTGACTGTTCAAGTCTCTGTCTTTAGATCAATGTTTTCAATAATGTGCTTTTTTGTCCTTTGTTGTGTATCTTTGGATTATGTTGTGTTGTAAGTAAATCCAATTAAAAATCCATTCTTTTTTAAATCTCCTTATTCTTTGTGCAAGACTCCTCATAATGATTGGGCCTGATAGCACCTGATAGGGCCATTAGGGGAGGGTCTTCGTCTTTCTCAGGTGTGAAAAACTATATATTAATGGGTGGTTTACGCCTCCTCGCATAAAGCTTTCTTACACAAAACATGTCTTACAAATTTTAAATCAATATATTGTCTTATCTGAATGAGTAGTCAGGATGATTTTCTCATAGTTTTGAAGCAAATATTCTAGGCCATGTGATACAACTTTCAAAAGTCTTGTGAAGAAATAATCAGTATGGGTTTTATGACCTTATTTCAGTGACATTTGTTTTTTGTTTTTTTCACAAACCACGCATAAACGTCATTATCTCAAAGCTAAAAACTTTTACATACATGCTGCTGACATATTACTGTAGCAGATTTTGTGCTGAATATAGTGTAATACGACTTTAGCCATTAAAATGTCACAAGTAACAGAAATATGCACAAATGTCAGAGCATGTCAGAACACCGCCAGGACCCAGAAAACACCTCAGACCCCAGAGGGTTAAAATGATCCCTCTGGCGTTGGTGACACCAAGAACTGAAAACTCTCCATTTTAATAAATAAAGTTTCCTCGTAGAAGGAGCTCTGGAGCTTAGAATGGTCTCAACAACCTCGGGTTGAGAGACCACTCTCTATGAGTTGGGCCCCCTCAGAGGCCAAACCCACAGTTTCCAAATCTCTGGCCGGGGGTGAAATATTGTGCCCCCAGCTTGAGACAGAAGGTCTCTCCTGATCGGGATCTCCAAGGGAGGGCCGTCGAGAAGATGAATGAGGTCCACAAACCAAATTCGGCTCGGCCAGCGTGGTGCTAATAGCAGTAGACTTATTCCATCCTGGCGGATTCTCTCAAAACTCCGGGGAGCAGAGCAACGGGGAAATGCGTACAGGCGTAGCCTCGGCCACGTCTGCACCATAGCATCCAGCCCCAGGGTGGCTGGTTGAGTGAGGAAGAACCAGAGTGGACAGTGCGTCGTATGCCGAGACGCAAACAGATCCACTTCTGCTTGGCCATAAAATTCCCATATTTGCTCCACCGCCTCGGGGTGGGGTCTCCAGTCCCCCTCAGGTCTGGGAGGAAATGTCTCAACTCATTGAAGACAGCCATCATCTCCAGGCAATTTATGTGCCAAGAGAGATGATGACTCCTCCACAGACCCTGAGCCGAGCGGCCTTCCATTACCGCTCCCCAGCCGGTGAGGGAAGCATCTGTCGAGATAGCAACTCGATGGAAAAGTGCTCCCAACACCGGACCCTGGGTCAAGAACCAGTGTTTCCTCCATATAACCAAGGCGCGGAGGCACCGCTACGTGATCTTGATCATACGGAGTGGGTTTCCCCTTGGGGAGAACCCTCTGGTCCTGAGCCACCACTGCAAAGGTCTCATATACAGCAGGCCAAAGGGTATCACATTGGACGCTGCTGCCAAAAGACCTAACAGTCTCTCGAACTGTTTCACTGTGCGTGACATGAGCGAGGACGACACCTCGGTGCCGAGCCGCTAACTGTTCTGATTCCGCTAGAATCAGCCAGTCGTCTATGTAGTTCAGAATACGTATGCCCTGCTGCCTGAGCGGGGCCAGAGCTGCATCTACGCATTTCGTAAACGTGCGGGGTGATAAAGCTAGAACGAAAGGAAGTACCCGATACTGGTATTCTTTGCCCCCGAAAAAAAACCTCAGGAACCTCCTGTGCTGAGGGAGGATGGAGACATGGAAGTAAGCGTCTTTCAAATCTATCATGACAAACCAGTCCTCGGATCTGATGTGAGTCACTATCTGTTTGAGTGTTAGCATCTTGAATTTGATTTTCTGTACTGAACGATTCAACAGACGAAGATCTAAAATGGGACGCAACCCTCCATCCTTTTTTGGAACAATGAAATAACGGCTGTAAAAACCTGATTCTCTGTCGGGTGAGTACACCTGTTTTATAGCTTATTTCGCTAACAGGGCCTTTACCTCTTGCTCCATTACCAGAGTCTGCTTGGGATGCACTATCGTGAGTAACACCCCGTTGTAGCGTGGGGGACGAGAACCGAACTGGATTCTGTATCCCTTTTCTACTATCTGCAGGACCCACTGAGATGTATTTAGCAGTAGCTTCCATGCTGCCAGAAAATCTACTAAGTGAACCAGCCTCTTGAGGCTGGTCTCTGGTGTTATAGAGACAGCCAGTTCGGGAGCCTGAAACATACCGGCAGGAACTACCTGAACTGACTTGAACCCCCCTCAGAGGGTGCGAGTCTGACGCAATGTTGAGTTGACACTGCGCCAGAAGCTCGCTGGAGAGCGCTGCGCCCCGAAGCACCGAGCATCAGGCCGACTTTCTGCCGGGGTTGGCAGAAAGGGCCCGTGAGGACACCGAGATGGAACGGGCACCGTATTCTCAGGTGTGTACTGTTCCACCCCGGTTGGGGCTGCCCTCACAGGTCTGACGCCAGTGACGTCAGGACCTTTTCTTTTGCGCCAAAGCCTTCGTAGCCTGAAGAAAGGTCCTCAGATCCGGCTTAGACTTCGAAGGCTTCGGCTGAGACTGCTGCGTCCGTCTCCAGTGTTTTTGTGGAGGAGCACGAGACGCAACACTCTCTTTTTGTTGAGCACGATATGAGGAGCTCGACGGCTGGGGCTGCTTACGCCCAGCAGCCCCAGGGGGTTGGATACGGTGAGGAGAAATTTCTTAAAAGCCTCTGATTGTTTTTTTGGCCTCCTGGAATCTGTCTACGACCGTGCTTACTGCATAACCGAAGAGACCAGATGGATCAACTGGAGCATCAAGGAGGGAAGGCTCTGTCCTTCTCCTTGATCTCAGCTAGATTTAACCAGAGGTGTCTCTTAGTAGCTACAAGGGCTGCCATAGACCGACCAATTGCTCTGGCGGTCTCCTTTGTAGCCCTGAGAGACAGATCTGTGGCCCGACGAAGTTCGCGAACCTCATCGGGCCCAACTCCCTCACTCCTATCCAAATCCCCCAGCAGGTCGGCCTGATAAGCCTGGAGCACTGCCATCGTATGAAGACAGGCTCCAGCTTGACCCGCTGCCGTATAAGCCTTGTCCACTAAATTAGATGTTGTTTTTATAGGCTTCATGGGCAAAACTGAGGCCTTCAGAGACGATGCTGGACCGGGTGACTGATAACTCGCTAGCGTCTGTTCAGCCCGGGGCATCGACTCATATCCATACTCTTTCAACCCCTTAATTCCTGTATATAAATGAACTTGGGGACTAAATAATCTTGACGAGTATGGTTTATTCCACGATCTAGACAGCTCACTGTGAAGATCGGGGGAAAAAGGGAAGGCCTCGTGGTGGGGGTGAAATACTAGAAGTAAGGAAGCTCTCGTCTAATTTACTTTTGGGACGAGTGCCCCTTTTATCAGCTGGCCAGTCAATATTTAATTTATCTACTGCCCTAGTGATCACCTCCACCAACTCCTCATATGCGGGGGAAAGAGGTGGCGAATCTCCTTCCCCCATGTGTGTGCTTTCACTACCAATGCTCAGCACTTCTACCTCCTCGGAGCTAGAGCACTGAAGCATTGGGCTCTTTCCCCGAGCGGAAGAAGCCGCAGAGCAGGCTTCCGACACCGGGGCGAGAGCGCTGGATCTTCCAGATAAGGGAGGAGAAAGGGCCCTCGGACCCGTCTCCAACCCCTCTGAAAGATCCTTTTGCGATCCCCAGGAATGCATTCTCCGTGCTGCCTCGGCAGCAGCGGGTCCTGCACCCTGAGGATTGCGAGCCTGGCCACTTTCCTCGAAAAGAGCCAGGCGAGAGCGGAGCATGCGAAGCGGAAGCTTCTCACAATGCTGGCAATCAGCCCTCTTGAAGGCTGATACCGCATGCTCCACTCCCAAACAAACTACACAAAGCTTGTGTGTGTCCCCACCCGTTAAATAACGTGGGCAGGGAGAAGCACAGAGTTTGTAGAGCTGTTTCACCATAACGTTTCCAAAATATATCACAGACAACAGTAAATATAACAGACAGAGACACAGATAGCTTGCTGAGGCAACAGAAGTTAATGCCGGTTTGCACCGGATGCGCTTTTATCACATCCTGGTCATGATGTCACCCGCCCGTGATGATCATTCTTTCCATTGGACTAGTTGACATAGATGCTTCAGACGCATTCACGCTGGGGGTAGGGCTGTAGTCAAGACCACCTTTGTCGAGTCCAAGACAAGTCCAAGACCAGGACTAGTCGAGTCCAAGACAAGAACAAGACCAAAGAGGTTCGAGTCCAAGACAAGACCGAGTCCAAAAAGGGTTGAGTCCGAGTCAAGACCGAGTCCAGGGTTATTCTAGGCAAAACTGAATTACAGATATCTGCAATGACGTCACTGAAAACGACATTCAACTCGTCACACATCTTAAATGACAATTGCAGATATCTGTAATTCAGTTTTGACTAGGCAGAATGAAAGTTAAAGATATCTCAAACGTCATTATAATTAGTGCACATTATTGTGCATGACGTTGCTCTATTTTACATATCCATAAATGTGTAATTTCCCCTCCCCGCCATAATCAAAAAAGAAGTTGGTTCATTTCCTTATTTCTATGAATGGAAGAAGAAAGAAGCAGTCATGGCATTGACTGTAATTGAAAAAAAACATCAGAAAATGTTTCCATGTTTCCATTGTATTCATTAGCATTGGCCTGGGCGTCTCTCAAAAATATTGGCAACATGCAATGTTTGCCATGCATTTCTATGTTTATGATCATGCTTAAAATTACCGTAGGTTATTGTTGACGTAAGATTTATGTGTGAGAGAGATTCACACTAATTCACTTTAATAAAGATACTTACATGCATGCAATTCTTGCAATGGTAATGTCATGATATAAATATAAGAAATATATTTCTTATTTCTGTTAAATTTTTTTCAGCATTCAGGATGCAATATCTATTTTATGTCAGGCATAAAAGAGTGGTAAAGGGATGATGTATTTTTTTTGGCCAAAACCCGGAAACGAGTTAATTTTAGCACTTCTGGTTCCAGTGTCCTGAAGTCAATGGGTTTTTTGAGTGGGTATTTGGTTAAGTACTAAGTTAGAAATAAGGTCTGTGGTGAACACAAGCTCATTTATTTCAAGTTTTATTCTACCATATAAAATGCAGCAGTAATACAAAAAAAATGCATGGATGAACTGCTTTTGCATTTTCTTTTTTTCAAAAGGTTGCATTTTTATATAGGCCACTGTTTTGATATTTTTCACTGATAAAAGATAGTATTATACACTGTTCTTTATTTATATGAGGTCAGATCGCAATGAAATTCAGGGAAAACATTAATATCAGACAAGTTTGGTTCAAATAGTTTCATTGTTATAATGAGAGAATTTTTTTTTTCTAAACCATGGTTAGAAAAAAAACATATATGATGGGGTTTATGGTTGAGTTAATGTAACCTAACCAACCAGACAAACACTTCAAAAAGAGAAACTGGGGTAGAAAAGTTGATAGGGATCAATCATAGAGTTAATAAAAAAACGCAGCCAGCAAATAATAAAGGCACCCACGACCACACCGAGAGTTTTTTCTGCTTTGTCGAGAGCTTTTAAACACATTTATCTGTGCCTGACCGATTGTTCTTACATGTTTTTTTGCAACTACAAAAATCCTCAGATAAAATCCAACCATGACAGAACAAGGCAAGAAAAAAAGTTTGTAATGTGTCTAAAACTGACCACGACTTGTGCGTCTCCTGCTGATGACGCGGTTTTGCAGGGTTTCTTGACTCCACCCCCACGTTAAAACAGCGCCATGAAAAGAAATGCAGAGAAAAGTGAAGCGCAAAGGAAAAACGGTATTGCGAGCACACGCTTGACTGAAACGCAGAATAAAAGCAGCCTTGCAAATAACTTACAGTACTTAGGTGTAAGTATGGAAAATATGTTGCAGATATAAAATAGGATTACAGCTGTCACTGATTTTTGAAATGAATTATATCTTTCTTTTCACAGTACTTTTTTTATTTTGCAATTCTTTATTTTTGTGAGTAAAACATTTTTTCTTTGCTCAATCATTTATTTTTGTTTTGCAAAACTTCATTTTCTTTTGCGATACTTTATTCTTTTGCAAAGCTATGTGGCATTATATTGACTCCATAAATTTGTATTTAATGTCATGCATAATGCACAGTAATACACTGTAAGTGTGCCAAAGATCTGATTTTAGATCACCCTTTAATTTATCACAGATTAAACATCTGATTTTACACTGTACTTTATGTGATCTGCAAATGGAAGCATCAGTGCATGTGCTGCAAAGTGAGATCAGAAATGGAATCAAACAATGAAAACATTGATATCAGATGAGTTTGGTGCAAATATTTTCATTGTTATAATGAGAAAAAGGGTTTTTCTAAACCATGGATAGAAAAGGCCATATATGATGGGGTTTATGGTTGAGTTAATGTAACCTAACCAGACAAACACTTCAAAAAGAGCAACTGGGGTGGAAAAGTTGATGTAGGGATCAATCATAGAGTTAATAAAAAACGGCAGCCAACAAATAATAAAGGCACCCACGACCACACCGAGAGTTTTTGCTGCTTTGCGCTCAGATCGTCGAGAGCTCTTAAAAGTGCTTTCATTTTCATGCTGGATTGCATCATCAATTGCTCTAATGTGCTTTCTTGCAATTACGAAAATTCTTGCATACAGTCCAACCATGACAGAACAAGGCAAGAAAAAAGTTAGCAACGTGTCCAAAACAGACCACAATGCATTGAAAAGCAGAGTGCAACTTCCCATACAGTATATGGATTCAATAAATTCTTCCAGTCCTTCCACATTAGCTTTTGAGTACACCAAACCATATGAATATAATGCAGCCATGCTCCAACTTATCAGCACCATGACCCATGCAACAGGTATGGTTATTCTCGTAGGGTATTGAAGTGGATAACACACAGCCTGATGTCGATCAATAGCAATAAAAATGAGATGAAAAATAGACACAGATGTGAGAAATAAGTCGAAACTGGAGTGGAGCAAACAGACGGTATCTCCATAGTACCAGCAACCATTGACAGAACGGATCATACTGAAAGGCATGACCACCAGTCCAAGCAGCAGGTCCGCGAGAGCCAGAGACATCACCAGGATATTAGTGGGATTCTGGAGCTGTTTGAAGTGCGCTATGGAGATGATGACCACCGAATTTCCTAGAATAGTCACAGTCATCGCCAACACCAATATGAGATACAACACAGTCTGAGTGGACACAAAGTGTGTGCCTTTAAGACAAGAGTTGTTCACTGCAGGAAAACAAAACTCAGAGGGATCATATTCTTGTGAAGATAAATCCATCCTGCCTGTCTTCGAAAACAAAAACCTATAAAATTGTGTTTTATTTAGTCTAGTTAGGGCTTTAAATACTCTTCATGTTCTTCTCTGACCCTCCCACACCATCACGGGGCAACAAATGACAATCAAGAACTCATTAAAAATTAAGAGCTTTTTAATTAAGAGCTATTTTTTATGCTACATAAAAAAATATATTTCAGGTAAAATTGTGTAATTGGCAAGAGAAATGAAAGCTTTACCGTTTATCTCATTGCAAATCCCCAAAATATCTGGAATTAATGAGCAAAGATAGCAGCCATTTAGTCATGTTGTCATCATACCCCGATGCTGCATCCAAATTCAAAGGTTGCATCCTTCAAATGCGGCCTTCGTTTCCTGTGAATTGAAGTATAAAACAGATGCATCCTTCGAGGCCTTGCCTAGAATTCATTGTGCACCAGTGACGACAGGATTTTATTTTTTAGTGAAATTGCCGAAATACACTTTTAAACATAAGTATTGGGTTTCAACTTACTCAAATATCTATTGATACAAATTTAAAAAATAAAAACAAACTTTAAAGTAGTTCAAATGTTGACATATCTTACCAACCCTGTTTTGTTTTCAGACAGTTTAATATAACTTTCAAAAAAAGTCTAGTATAAATGTTACTGCCACTCGTCAACAGCAGCTGTCACAGTTGCTTGGCGACCAGAATAACCCTCCGTAGGCTAGACCGTCCCATTTAACTCATTATTTGCTCATTCCAACCTTCGTAGCAAGTCTGTGTCCTTCGAAGGATGCAGCCTCTGAATTGGGATGCAGCTTATATCTCTGTTTCATGGACTCTTATTTTGATAATCTTTTGTTCTCTTTCATCATCTCGTGTTCGAGATCCACCTATGGGAAGGGCATCCGTACCTGACCTCTGCAGAAGCATCCAATTGCACCAAGTCTGGCTAGACAGACAGAAGCGCGCAGCCAATGCCAGGTAAGGCCCCACCCCCTTTCCTGAGAGCATATAACGCCTGCAAGCGCTGCTGTTCTCCTGTTAACATTCGCTTCTCACGATCTCTGCACTTACACAGTTCGGTTGGATTTACGCTGCTCACTTTACGTAGCCTCCGCTAGGCGTGAAAGTTTGTTTCTAGTGATGACGTTTGTGTTTGTGGTTCTGGTGATGACGACTCGGGGTCTCAGAGGACGAGGAGGCCATCCCGCCCTCTGGCGTTCCCCAGGCCAACGCCCCCGCGGCCTTGCCTCAGTCCATCCTCCTGGAAGAGTTTGAGCAAGCAGCCACTCGCCTCAACATTGAGTGGCCGGCTCCACAGAGCGCCACCGACCAGGAGAAGGACATTTATGATGAGAAAGTGCTGGGACCCCCTCCTGGTCCGAGGAAACAACTCTTCCCCGTCCTCCCAGCGTGCGCGAAGCATATGAGGCACTACTGGAGCGACCCAATCGATCTCAAACACGGTCTTGCGGGTCTAGAGGTGAGGGATATGGTGGCTCTCGGCATGGGTGATGCTCCCGCTATCGAGCCATCCATCACCAGGCAACTCAACCCCATCCAGGGCGGGCTGCTTGCTCCCCCTAATCCAGTCTTGCCTAACAAAATGGACGTTTTTTCTGCCTCGGTGCACCAGGGCCCGGAAAAAGATCCTCGGCCTTGGCTGTCAGGGCCCTGAATGTCTCCTCCCTCCTCTCCGCTTACCAGGCGGAGATTTTGGACGACTTATTTGATTTGTTATGAAAATTTTGCCAAATGTTGGCCCCGTAACAAACCCTAGCCACGACACAGCAACCAACCCTCTGCTAAACCCTGGGGGAAACCGACTCTTGCCACGGCGGGAAAACCCTCGAACACTACCCCCACTGACTCGAAACGCAAGCGGCCTGCCTGATGTTCGGCCGATGGGGGCATTGAGAGTTCATTTCCAGAGAGAGGAAATCTCTTTGAACCCCTGCATGTCGCCACTAGTTCGTCCACTAAAGGGCACCATTGCATCACAAATAAGCCATCTGGGTATACACAGCACTGCTTCGGCTCGTGTGGGAACACTCGCATGTCACGAATTGGCTTGGCAAACTGTTTCGGCTCCCGAATTGGTTACGCGTACAATATTGCAGGGCTACGGACTGCAGTTTGCTATGAAACCCCGCATTTCAACGGCGTTCTGTCTTTTAAACAAGGGAGGGATTCAGGTGGTGCCCCCCAATCTGATAAACCAGGGATTTCATTCCCGTTATTTCCTGGTCCCAAAGAAGGACGGCTCTCTCCGCCCTATCTTGGACCTCCGCCACACATGAACTTTCTTCGTTTCGCCTACTAAGGCACATGTTGTGAATTCAAAGTTCTCCCGTTTGGGCTCTAGTTAAGCCCAAGGAGTTTCTGTCTGTGTGTGGAGGCGGGCTTAGCACCCCTGAGAATGTCAGGTCTGAGGATTTTGACATACATAGACGATTGGCTCATTATAGCCAAATCGAAGGAGAAAGTGTTGCAGGACACCTGCCAAGTGCTCACACACATCACATCTCTTGGGTTCAGGGTGAATGTGAACAAGAGCAATTTTACAACCAGTCAGACTGTGATTTTCCTGGGCTTCGATGTTGAACTCAGTCTGCATGCGAGTGCGTCTCTCTCAAGAGCGCGTTCTCTCTCTAATGAAGTGTCTGTCGCAGTTCAGAGCGGGGGCGAAAGTACAATATCATACATGCCTCAGGCTGCAGGGTATTATGGCTTCATCTATCCAGGTTTTGCCGCTGGGACTCTTGAGAATGAGAGCGTTCATGAAATGGGTTTTGTCACTACATGTCAGCCCAATACGCTATCTTTGCCGCTCTTTAACAGTGACGCATGCCTGCTCGGCAGCTTTGTGCCACTGGAAGAGTGCAGACTTTTACGCACAGGGAACCCATCTGGGGACGGTTATGATGCGGAAAGTTGTGACGACAGATGCATCACTAACAGGCTGGGGTGCCACCCAGGAGGGCAGAATGGTGAACGGTTTCTGGCCGAGCAGACTACGTTCCATGCACATAAATTATTTAGAGCTTATGACCATATGGAAAGCTCTGAATAATTTTCTGCCTCGTCTTCAGGGACATCATGTGCTCGTACACTGCGAAAATACCACAGCAGTGGCTTACATCAACCGTCAAGGTAGCGTGCGCTCGTCAAAACTTCACGCTCTAGCTCACAAGCTTTTGGGGTGGAGCAGATGTTTTTTTCTGTCGTACACGCGACACATGTCCCAGGCATTCTGAACAGAGTCGCGGACCTGCTTTCGAGGGGGAACCCAATTTATGGAGATTGGCACCTCCACCCTCAGATACTGGGTAGGATATGGATGAGATTCGGACAGGCAACCATAGATCTATTCGCCTCATGCAAAAACCACCATTGTCCTATGTTCTTTTCGCTAAAGGACGCGGATGCGCCCCACGGGGTCGAAGCACTGGCCCAACCATGGCCCAAAGTGCTGCTGTATACTTTTCCTCCCCTGTGCCTGGTAATTCCCACACTGGCCAGGGTGAGAGAGCAGGGCCTGTCTCTCATTCTGATAGCACCCAGGTGGCCCAAAGCACCATGGCTGGCGGAGATAATCCCTCTGTTATATGTCCAGCCGTGGCGCCTCCCCCTCCGCACAGACCTATTGTCCCAAGCGAACAGGGAGATTTACACCCAGACAGGGTGGCTCTCTGGGCCTGGCCCGTGAGAGGATGAACCTAAACGCACTAGGGCTTCCCCCGTGTAGTTACTACTATACAGGATCCTGTCCTGTCCTATTCATGGTAGCCTACTCGTGGACATTACATCATCACGTGCTGTAGTAGGGGGCCCGCCTTGATAATCCTGCATAAGGGCCCGGTGTTGGCTCATCTATATAGTGCATTTTACTTCAAATAATCTAAATGTTGACTTTCAAAAGTAGGCGCGCCAAGAAGGCTATTCACTGTATCTTGGTTCATTTTTGGTATGCGCCAGAAACATGTTCAAGGAGACGGAGACGCATTAAAGCAGAGCATTGTGTTGTTTTCTTTATTTTTCAAAGGCATGACATTTTGTAGTAATTTTGAATGTACACAAATAAAAATATACATTTTAATATAAATTTGTTTCGAATGACAGAGTATTAAACGACAGAGTATTAAGTTATTTCCCCAGCTGAGGAACAAATCCAAGTAATGGCGCCGGTGCATCGCGCTTACACAACATATTTTCAGTTCACTTCTGGCATTGCTAACTTGACATCACAGCCTGCTTATTATTAAAATAATACTGAACCAAACATATAAAAAGTTATTCTGCTTAATTTAATTCATCTTTTGCACAAAGGTCAGTCGACATAACTTACTGTTATTCCAAGCTTATTTCCCTTGAAGATACTGATTTAGCATTCGTGCTATATAGTACTCAATTTAAGTACGAAGCATTCCTTTCATTAATAGTTAGCATCCAAATGTTACATTGCAAATATGGAAACGTTGGACCGAATGAGAGATGCGCAAACTCAACGTCAGCACAGTTTAAATTTAGATTCAAATAAATTCGTTTAGGCTTGCCGTTTAAAATAGGCTAAATGTTGTTTGTAATAAAGGGCACAATTGGCTGTTTTTATAGGCTACTATGTATATTTTTATTATACGTGGCTACTTATTTTTCATTCTTGTTGTTTTCTGAATACCATTCATTTAAGGATTTGACATAGGCTACAGTAAGGGGAAGTAAAATATGCATAGCCTTTATGTTTTTAATAGTGTTTATAATGTTAATTTTGTATTTTATTTACCGGTCTTTTACACTATTTCTGAATAGGCTAATAATAAAATGCGTTTTTTACAACGATATGACGCGCGTGTGTTTTAGACCCGGAGTGCCACGCACAAGCACGCATCCTTTAGATAGCCTAAACATTAAATTATTAAAGCTAAAAAATTAAATAAAGCTAATACATTTTTATAAAACACAAGGCCTACATCATAAAACTCAGAAGAGTATGTATTTTAATATCTCTGTTGTTCTCTGTTCTCCAGTTGTTAGATAGTCAGTCTAAATGACAGTTCATGCGTAAACGTTAGGCCTATAATATAGGCTACATGCATTATTCTTTCCTTTTTGTATTAGTGTTTAAAATATTTAATTTATAATTAATTATATATATTTTTTAAACTTACTGGGCGAGGGAGACAATGCTATCAGCCTTCATTTATACCCTGCCATACCAGAGTAGGTGAATTTATATCTACACAGAAGAAAGCCCTGTCTAGGCTCTTCCGGTACGGGTTGTGTCGAGCCATTCGTTAGTCTGGTTGTTTAGTGAGAAAAAGATGAAATGTAGTAGTTGCGATAAACGAGATAAGAATCCGCACATCAGCTGCAGCAGCAGAGGATACTTATTCTGCTGTGGGAACTGAGGAGGAACTGATGACAGAACAGTTTGATCATTGGCTGACAAATCAGAGGAAAGGGGCGTTTCATTCCCGCCTGCGTGTAGAAATCGAATATTCAAGCTGTTTATTTATTTTTCTACCTCACAACCAGAGCCATATAGAGTTCCCTTTCGTTGTCACTCCGAGTTACGTCGGATGACGACGAATGGGGTTTCGCTTAGAAAGCCTATCAACTTCGA
This sequence comes from Gila orcuttii, assembly GCA_026230005.1. Classification (NCBI taxonomy): domain Eukaryota; kingdom Metazoa; phylum Chordata; class Actinopteri; order Cypriniformes; family Leuciscidae; genus Gila; species Gila orcuttii. The sequence goes on from JAPDVR010000012.1 coordinate 7,336,867, forward strand.
GTATTACAAAACGAGCCAATGGCAAAGAAATGCCATGGGTCTGCGGAATTTGCATGACGTAACTCCGCCCCACCTCGTGGGTATAAATGGAGGAAGTCCGCAACAGCAGTTTATGTTTTCGCTTCGGAGCCAAGTTTATTCTTCTCTCCACAAGCCATCCATGAATTGTCAGCTTCACAAACGAGTACCTCGAGTGTTGGTGTGACGGCGATCTACGGCGAGCGCGTGCTTCCTGCTGATCTGTTGCAGTGGTCTGCCAGTCGGTGCGTGTCTCCCCGGGTGCTTCAACACTTGAGTTTTCTCTCACTAAAAGAGCTCGCACGCGGCACGTCTTTTTGAAGATGGCCTGCCCGTGCATATAAAAAAAAAATAAAAATAAAAATGAATGGTGCGGCAGCTTGGTATCGGACTCTGAGGGGCACGAGCTTTGTCTAGTATGTTTGGGCTTGATCATGCTAGAGCAGCGCTCGTGGATGACTCATTATTTTCTCCGTGTAAACATGATCATCGCGTCATTAAGGTCGAGACTCAGTGAACTCACATGAGTGAGAGTCCCCTCATCCACCCCCCGATCTTCGGCTGGTGGCCAGGGTGACCTGAGGGTTACGGTCTGGAACAAGGCGCCGACTATGTGTCCGCGACCCCAGCCCCCCTCTTCAATGACGGTGCCCGCTAGTGAACAGGTGATTCCCACGGGTCTACCCTCTGGTGGCCCGTGTGTTTCATTTGAAGCTACAGAGGATGATATTATGTTTGTAGCATTTTCACTAGGTGGGTTTGATTTTCCTGGAAGTGACGACTCGTCGAGTCTGATCCGGAGATGACGGCCATGCTTTCCCGGGACGATTGGTTTTTGGGTAAGGCCGCCGACCCTCGTCCACGGAAAACCCCAATACCATTCTTCCCGGACGTGCATGATGAGATCAGGGACCGCTCGCTGATCTCATCCGCCTTTCCTCCCCTCGATGGGGCCGCTGCCCATGGGTACACAGGGGTTCCCCCGGCTGAACGCTCTGTTGCGATGCTATGTGTCCTCAGAGTGCTTCTTCTCGGCGCAATCCTAAGCACCCGTCCGTGGCCTGTAGTTTTTTGTCTACGCTTGTGGCGAGATCCTATCGAGCCACGGGACTGGCAGCCGCCTCACTGCATGCCATGGTCATTCTGCTGGTCTACCTGACCCAGATGCTCATGGACCTGCACGAGGGCGGGACTGACCCAGGGCTCTTCACTGAGCTGCGCGCCGCCACTAACCTTGCTCTCCGAGCGACGAAAGTGGCCGTACGCTCCCTGGGTCAGGTGATGCTCACCATTCTGTGGCTGAACCTGTCTGATGTGCTGGATGTCGCGCGGACCCGTCTGTCTGACATTCCCATATCCCAGGTCGGCCTCTTCGGCGGTGCGGTTGAGGGCTTGCCCAACAGCTCTCAGCCGCCCATGAGCAGACTGACGTTGATTCTGTCCCGACGGCCCCGCCGTCCGCTCAGATCCCTCGGTCTGCCCACCGCCGAAGGCGCCCTCCCGCGGCTCCCACCCCGCCCGTTCACCCGGGCCGGCTCTGGGGGCCGCGGGCGGACGCCACAGCCCTCTCCAGCCCCGCCCCCCGCTACACGCCGGGTTAAGCGGCGCTCCTGAGACGGGCTCCTCGGGTATGGAGCAGGCTGAGGTTGACTCTGTCCCGACGGCCCCGCCGTCCGCTCAGGTCCCCCGGTCTGCCCACTGCCGAGGGCGCCCCCCCGCTGTCCCGCTAGATCGCGCGGACCGTCAGGCTCGGCTATGCGATTCAGTTCGCACGGTCTCCTCCCCGCTTCAGGGGAATCCGCTCCACTTTGGTCGGTGGCTATGCCCCCATCATGAGAGCAGAGATTGCCACCCTCCTGGCGAAGGGTGCTATCGAGACTGTCCCTCCAGCCGAGATGAGGTCCGGCTCCTACAGCCCCTACTTCATTGTCCCCAAGAAAACCGGTGGGTTACGGCCAATCCTGGACTTGCGCGTGCTGAACCGCTCCCTTCACAGGCTGCCGTTCAAGATGCTCACCGCCAAACGCGTTTTCGAATGCATTCGGCCCCAGGATTGGTTTGCAGTGATCGAACTGAAGGACGCCTTCTTTCATGTCTCTATTCTTCCTCGACACAGACCGTTCCTTCGGTTTGCTTTCGAGGGGCAGGCATACCAGTACGCGGTCCTCCCCTTCGGGCTGGCCCTGTCTCCTCGCATCTTCACGAAGGTTGTCGAGGCTGCCCTTGTTCCCCTGCGGGAACACGGGGTTCGCGTCCTGAGTTATATCGACGACTGGCTGATCCTAGCTCACTCTCGAGATCAGGTTTGCGAACACAGGGACCTAGTGCTCCGGCACCTAGCTCGTCTGGGCCTTCGGGTCAACTGGGAGAAGAGCAAACTTTGCCCCGTGCAGAGGATCTCTTTTCTCGGTATGGACATCGACTCGGTCGCCATGTCCGCGCAGCTTACGAGCGAGCGCGCGCAGTCACTGCTGACTTGCCTGAGACAACTCGAGGGCAAGAGTGCGGTTCCACTGAAACCGTTTCAGAGGCTCCTGGGGCATATGGCATCTGCAGCCGCGGTCTCGCTGCTCGGATTGCTTCATATGAGACTCTGGCTTCGCGACCGAGTCCCGAGGTGGGCATGGCAATAAGGCACGCTCCGAGTACCAGTTACTCCGACCTGCCGTCAGTTCTTCACCCCGTGGTCGAACCTCAGTTTTCTCAGGGCGGGTGTCCCCCTGGAACGAGCTTCCCGGCATGTTGTTGTCGCAACAGATGCCTCCACCACAGGCTGGGGCGCCATGTGCAATGGACATGCTGCTGTGGGCACCTGGACAGGACTCCAGCGGCTATGGCATGTCAATTGCCTCGAGTTGTTGGCAGTACGCCTTGCCCTGCATCGCTTTCCGGCGTTGATCAGGGGTCAACACGTACTAGTCCGATCAGACAATGCCGCTACTGTAGCGTACATCAACCGTCAAGGTGGTCTACGCTCCTGCCGTATGTCACAACTCGCCCCCACCTCCTCCTATCGAGTCAGAAGCTTCTGAGGTCGCTTCGAGCCATTTTCATTCCCGGAGCTCTGAACTGTGCAGCCGACGAGCTCACGGCTTCAGCCCCTCCCTGGAGAATGGCGACTCCATCCCCATTCGGTTCAGCTGATTTGGGACCAGTTCGGGGTCGCACAGATAGATCTGTTTGCCTCTCATGACTCGACCCATTGCGCCCTGTATTTTTCCCTGTCCGAGGGCACTCTCGACACGGATGCACTGGCGCACAGCTGGCCGCCGGGCCGCAAATATGCGTTTCCCCAGTGAGCCTTCTTGCGCAGAATTTGTGCAAGGTCAGGGAGGACGAGGAGCAGGTCATTCTGGTCGCGCCGTATTGGCCCACCCGGACCTGGTTCCCCGAACTTGTACTCCTCGCGACAGCACCTCCCTGGCCCATTCCTCTGAGGAAGGACCTCCTTTCTCAGGGACGGGGCACCCTGTGGCACCCTCGCCCCGATCTCTGGAGCCTCCACGTGTGGCTCCTGGATGGCTCGAGGTAGGTTTGAGTACCCTTCCACCAGAGGTGGCGGCTACCTTCACTTCCGCTGAGCGTCGTCCACGAGACACGCCTATGCGTTGAAGTGGAACCTCTTCGTCGACTGGTGCTCTTCTCACCGAGAAGACCCCCGGAGATGCTCGATCAGCGTTGTGCTTTCCTTCCTTCAGCAGGGGTGGAGCGAAGGCTGTCTCCCTCCACCCTTAAGGTCTATGTTGCCGCTATTGCCGCACACCATGACCTGGTCGAAGGTAAGTCGGTAGGGAAGCACGACCTGGTCATCAGGTTCCTGAGAGGAGCGAGGAGACTAAATCCTCCTCGCCCTCCTCTCGTTCCCTCTGGGACCTCTCAGTGGTTCTAACTGCCCTGAAGAGTGCTCCCCTTGAGCCCCTGCAATCAGTTGAGCTTAAGTTCCTGTCAATGAAGACAGTGCTCCTGGTTGCACTGGCCTCCATCAAGAGGGTAGGGGACCTGCACGCATTCTCCGTCGACGAAGTGTGCCTGGAATTCGGGCCGGCTTTCTCTCACGTGATCCTGAGACCCCGGACCGGATATGTGCCCAAGGTTCCTACCACTCCCTTTCGGGACCAGGTGGTGAACCTGCAAGCGCTGCCCTCGGAGGAGGCAGACCCAGCCTTGGCACTGCTCTGTCCAGTGCGCGCTCTTCGTGCCTATGTAGACAGGACGCAGTGTTTCAGGTCCTCAGACCAGCTCTTGTCTGTTATGGTGGGAAGCTGAAGGGAAAGGCTCTCTCCAAGCAATGGTTGTGTCACTGGATAGTGGACGCCATTGCTTGGGCTACCAGCAGCAAGGTCGACCGTGCCCCCTTGGTGTGACGGCCCACTCCACCCGGAGTGTGGCATCCTCTTGGGCTCTAGCGCATGGCGCCTCGCTAACAGACATCTGCAGAGCTGCAGGCTGGGCGACACCTAACACATTCGCCAGATTCTGTAATCTCCGAGTGGAGCCAGTGTCCTCTCATGTACTCGCTTCAACTAGCTAGTACCGGACCCGCTCAGGTGTCTTCGCTTGCTCGCCATTCCACTCCACGGACTGGATACATGCGATATTCTCCTCAGGTGAGCTTCCCCGAAAGCCTTGAGCTCCTCCAGCACTCCTGACGTCGGCGCCAGTGTCTCTTGCCTGCGCGTCGGCTAGGTGCCTCCCGTGTGCATGGTCCCTCCCTTGAGCAACCCCCACTTGTGTATTTCCACTGTAAGCCTCTATGACGGGGATCTCTGTTTACGCAGGGCACTGGAAGACAGCTGAGAAGGTGGCGTGATTAGACTGGTAACCCCATTCGTCGTCATCCGACGTAACTCGGAGTGACAACGAAAGGGAACGTCTACGGTTACGTATGTAACCCTCGTTCCCTGAGTAGGGAACAGAGACGTTGCGTCTGCCTGCCACTTTCCGCTGTACCGCGGGGATCGCCTGAGCTCAGTCTTGGCTCCTCAGCGAAGAAACATAAACTGCTGTTGCGGACTTCCTCCTTTTATACCCACGAGGTGGGGCGGAGTTACGTCATGCAAATTCCGCAGACCCATGGCATTTCTTTGCCATTGGCTCGTTTTGTAATACTCGAAGTTGATAGGCTTTCTTTCTAAGCGAAACCCCATTCGTCGTCATCCGACGTAACGTCTCCGTTCTCTACTCAGGGAACGAGGGTTACATACGTAACCGTAGACGATATCTGTATATGGCTCTGCTCAGAACGAAACACGAAAAATCAAGCTGAATTCTTGGTTTTGATTTTTTGGAAGAAATGAAAAAAACGAAAAAGGAACTGTTTTTCTCATTTTTCTACTTTCAATATTAAATAAAAAAACGACTGAACGTATCATACACGGATTTTTTTAATCAATTTTCAGGGCTTGTTTTGTTTGTTCCATGGCTCAGCTAAACGGGCCAATAAGAGACTATTAACTACTATTATTCCTTTTAATTATTGTCTTTATTTATTTATTATGCCTCAATAAAATGTCTACAAATGTATAAAACTGATGAGAGATCAGATAAAAACCATAGACACTTGTTCAATGGTTCGCCGCTAGGGGGCATCTGCATGATTCATGGGTTCACAGAGATCGCCCAACAGCAGGGAACCATTGAAATTTCTAAACATTTCTAAACGGTAATGATGTAACAATGCCTTGTTTACTGAAATCACATGACTTTGGCAGTTTGATACATGCTCTGAACCACTGATTCGAAACAAAAGATTCGTAAAGGTTTCGGAGTTTCATGAAGCAGTTTTTCTTTTCCACTGGCCAAGAGTATTTTTAATTGATTTATATTTTTAATGGAAACAGATAGATCTTGTTGTGCATTATTTGCACAAAACTATTTTCTCAGACAATCTGCTATGATCATGATAAGCAATTATCTCTGTAGTTAAACATTAAAACACAGCATGCCAGAGGAAAAGTGTTTGAAAGCATTGCATCCACAACAAATATTTCTATTTATTGAATATAAAACATGTTGTAACTTCTCAGTAATGATTTCATGTAATTGTGTAATCTAAATGTTTACATCAGAAGTAAAACAAAGTTTAAATCATTCTTTTATTTATTTAAACTGTTATTGTGAACATGCACTGTATTTATGATTAGGACTTATGATGAAGATTTACGGTTTTAGATAGGCAATATGCTTCAGTTTCACTAAACGTAATAGGTTGATGCAATTTGATTTATTGGGTGATGTAATAGGATAATTTAGAAGTTTTTCATTTTAAATAGTTATTGCTATTTGGGCCAGTTGGTGTCGCCAAAACACATACTCTTCTAAAAGAGTGCGTACGCACGGTCAAGAGCATCCTTACGGTGCGCACTTATTTACGGCAAGTTTATTTTTTATAAATCCCGATATGTGCGTGGAAAAATGCGTACGCATATTTCTATGCCCATTTTGTGCGTACGCAACGTTTATACATCAGGCCCCTGGTATTTATGTTTATGTTTAAAATACAGTCATGCCTGCTTCACAACATACTAAACTAACGACTTTTGCTTTTTCCCCCCCAAAAAGTTTACATTTTTATATAGGCTTATCTTTTCCACAGATATAACACATGGGATTTTACACTGTTATTTATTTGTGTGAGGTTAGATCGCAATGAAATAAAGTCAAACAGTGAAAACATTGATATCAGACGAGTTTGGTTCAAATATTCTCATTGTTATAATTAGAGAAAGGGTTTTTCTAAACCATGGGTAGAAAAAGCCATATATGATGGGGTTTATGGTTGAGTTAATGTAACCTAACCAGACAAACACTTCAAAAAGAGCAACTGGGGTGGAAAAGTTGATGTAGGGATCAATCATAGTGTTAATAAAAAACGGCAGCCAGCAAATAATAAAGGCACCCACGACCACACCGAGAGTTTTTGCTGCTTTGCCCTCAGATCGTCGAGAGCTTTTAAACACATTCTCATTTTCATGATGGTTTGCCTGACCGATTGTTCTTACATGTTTTTTTGCAACTACAAAAATCCTCAGATAAAATCCAACCATGACAGAACAAGGCAAGAAAAAAGTAAGTAATGGGTCTAAAACTGACCACAATTTACTTAAAAGTAGACTGCAACTTCCTATACAGTATCTTGATTTAATATATTCCTCCAGTCCTTCCACATTAGCTTTTGAGTACACTAAACCATATGAATATAATGCAACCATGCTCCAACTTATCAGCACCATGACCCATGCAACAGGTATGGTTATTCTCGTAGGGTATTGAAGTGGATAACACACAGCCTGATGTCGATCAATAGCAATACAAACAAGATGCAAAATAGACACAGATGTGAGAAATAAGTCAAAAGTGGAGTGGAGCAAACAGAAAGTATCTCCACAGTACCAGCAACCATTGACAGTACGGATCATACTGAAAGGCATGACCACCAGTCCAAGCAGCAGGTCCGCGAGAGCCAGAGACATCACCAGGATATTAGTGGGAGTCTGGAGCTGTTTGAAGTGCGCTATGGAGATGATGACCATCGAATTTCCTAGAATAGTCACAGTCATTGCCGACACCAATATGAAATATAACACAGTCTGAGTGGACACAAGGTGTGTGCCTTTAAGACAAGAGTTGTTCACTGCAGGAAAACAAAACTCAGAGGGATCATATTCTTGTGAAGATAAATCCATCCTGCCTGTCATGTTTTCTTAGTCTATGAAAACATGAATCTACATCCTGCTTTAGCTGGACTGGTTAGGCCTTTAAATACTCTTCATGCTCTTCTGGGCCTCCCATATTATCACAAGACAACAAATGACAATTAAGAACTCATTAAAAATGAAGAGTTAAAAATAAATGTACAGACTGAAATTACATTATTTAAATTTTAATCAATCAAAATCCACAACAAATCAGAACAGCGTGTGGGCGGGCCCTCGCGGCAAGTGCACAGCACCAGAAAGTAATTTGACGGCAATCGCAAGAAAATGGATAAGTAGGCTACATAATCAAATTCACAAATATTACACAATTTAAACATTATTCAAATACATAGGCTACTGACTTACTAAAACAATCTTTGTCAAATAATACACTTGTTTGTTCACAGTTTGAAGGTTCTTGTTTCCATTTGTTTAATTTCAAGAACTGAGGTGAATTATCCATTATTGCTTTTACAGCTACAAAGCTGGGAGCACTAAATGATGTTAAAAGTCACATTACACGCTTTTAACATTAAATAAAGCACATAAACAGTACCTGAGATCAGGGGCGCCGCTAGAAATGTTGGACCCTATGAAAGAATATGAGGTTGGGCCCCCTACCGCACCCATTCCATTAATAAAATCGACCAAAAGTGTGTGGGCCCTTAGAATCATCTTAACTTCTCCCCCCTTAGCGGTGCCCCTGCCTGAGATTATCATTGCCACACTTTGTGTTTGTTGTTCCAGTGCGGCGTCGCAGAAAAAGAGAAACCATTTCTAAAATAGAATCGTCGCAGCTGGTTAGGACAAAAACTCTGATTAACATGGAAAAGATACCTTTTATCGCGTCGCTGGTAGTTAGGACACGGTGTGACAGACAGCAGACAAACGGCTAGTAGTGACAGTAGCGGCAATCCACCTGTCACTCAAGTGGCCACGCCCTTAATTATGCTGACCTTTAAGGCTTAATACAATTTAAATTGATGAGTCATAAAAAAATCACCCCCCTCACAGTTTTCATGAAGGGCAAAATTAGCTATATAGATCAAAACCAAATTTTGTAACAGGCTGTAAACATTTTTTTTTCTACTGTAAAGCTGGGCATTTTAACATGTGGGGTCTATGAGATTGAATCTCTTTTGGAGCCTGTTTTTAGCGGCCAGTTGATGAATTGCAGTTTAATTCACTTCTGTGTTGGATTCAAGAGAGAGACCGGAAGGTTGCCGCTTGGTTTATGCATAAAAGTATGGTTTTAATCAATGTAATTTTTTGTCATTGAGATAGTGTTTTAGTTTTCATTTTATTTTTACATAAGTCAGCAGGAAACTTATCTTCCTTATCTCAAACAAGAAAAAATGTAGGGCGGGACCTTATTTTGTCCAACGAGAATTGATTGGATGGTTGTGGTTTGCTCTTGGTGGATCTCATATGTGTAACAGATTGTCCCTCCCTCGCACCAGTAAACACATCATCAGATTGAATAAAATAATGAGGAATTTATTTAGCGCTTTTCTTATGTACTACTGTACACCCAAAGTGTTTTACATTCATATCAGGGAGTCTCTCCTCAACCACCACCAGTGTGGTGGGGATTTATGAATGGAGGTGTAGCGACACAACTGACGCTGGTAAGTCACATAATAATGACAACATGGTGGATGTAGTACGTCCGGATAACATTCATACTACACACATTCATACTATATAGAACATACTTTTTTTAGAACATACTTTTTTAACGGTCAAGAAGTTCGTTCAAATTCAAATCTAGTACCTACTCTCGGACAGTATGTGATTTTCGACGCACTGCTATAGTTTTCCCAGGAGATCTCCAATCCAGGTACTGACTTGGCTCAACCCAGTTTAGCTTCAGTGGGAAACCAGTCTTGGGCTACATGGGGATATGGATGAGAAAAGATGTCACTGAAAAGATGCCAGAGGGAGGTGAAGTTTTTTTTTAAATTAAAGATTATGAGGGCATTGGAATAACACACACACACACACACACACACACACACACACACACACATATATATATATATATATATATATATATATATATATATATATATGTGTGTGTGTGTGTGTGTTCACAGATAAATAATTTATAATGAATGCTGCAAAATTCCATATAAAATTGTTAAAATTGTTAGTTATATTTATTTTACTTCAAGTAGTGAAAATGTTACTTGAAGATTTTAGTTTTAGTGTTTAAGTTTACTATAAAAACACTGGCTTAAATTAAATAGTGTAAATGACTATGCCATTTTATCCCATTGCAAAGCTGAAAATCCATCCATTTATTACAAGCAGAATTGATTATGGTACTGATCTGTTTAGTGGCCTCCCTAAAAGACAAATACATCCTATGAATTAAAATGCAGCACCATGGATCATAACATATCACCCCATGTTTAACATACATCACTGGTTAACTGTACAAGAAGGCAATAGAGCATATATATATATATATATATATATACACACACACACAATACATCTTCAGTTGTATATAATCTAATTTTAAAAATGGCAACAAGAAAATCATGTATTTCTGGCCAGCAGAACAAATGTCATTGAGGTGAATAAAAACGCTAGGGATATCTTTCTCCTGGAAGGCATTTATAGACCTCCTTGGGTCAAAAAAAATGTACTAAAACCTACTGGAGAAATATGCACTAAGCTTTAAACAAGCATACCACGTTTGTATGTGAACTGAAAACTGATTAAAACCTAAAAATGTAAAAAAAAAATAAAAAAAAAAAAAACAGAATTCAAGTAGGCGTTTCATCATTCTGCATGCAATGTGTATTTAATATCATGCATAATGCACAGTAATGCACAGTAAGTGTGCCAGATATCTGATTTTAGATCACCCTTTAATATACAGCAGTACAGATTAAATCTGATTTTACACTGTTCTTTATGTGATCTTCAAAAGGAAGCATCAGTGTGCTGCACAGTGAGATCAGAAATGGTATCAAACAGTGAAAACATTGATATCAGATGAGTTTGGTTCAAATATTCTCATTGTTATAATTAGAGAAAGGGTTTTTCTAAACCATGGGTAGAAAAAGCCATATATGATGGGGTTTATGGTTGAGTTAATGTAACCTAACCAGACAAACACTTCAAAAAGAGCAGCTGGGGTGGAAAAGTTGATGTAGGGATCAATCATAGAGTTAATAAAAAACGGCAGCCAGCAAATAATGAAGGCACCCACGACCACACCGAGAGTTTTTGCTGCTTTGCGCTCAGATCGTCGAGAGCTTTTAAACACATTCTCATTTTCATGATGGTTTGCCTGACTGATTGTTCTTACATGTTTTTTTGCAACTACAAAAATCCTCAGATAAAATCCAATCATAACAGAACAAGGTAAGAAAAAAGTAAGTAATGTGTCTAAAACTGACCACAATTTACTGAAAAGCAGACTGCAACTTCCTATACAGTATCTTGATTTAATATATTCCTCCAGTCCTTCCACATTAGCTTTTGAGTACACTAAACCATATGAATATAATGCAACCATGCTCCAACTTATCAGCACCATGACCCATGCAACAGGTATGGTTATTCTCGTAGGGTATTGAAGTGGATAACACACAGCCTGGTGTCGATCAATAGCAATACAAACAAGATGCAAAATAGACACAGATGTGAGAAATAAGTCAAAAGTGGAGTGGAGCAAACAGAAAGTATCTCCATAGTACCAGCAACCATTGACAGTACGGATCATACTGAAAGGCATGACCACCAGTCCAAGCAGCAGGTCCGCGAGAGCCAGAGACATCACCAGGATATTAGTGGGAGTCTGGAGCTGTTTGAAGTGCGCTATGGAGATGATGACCACAGAATTTCCTAGAATAGTCACAGTCATTGCCGACACCAATATGAGATATATCACAGTCTGAGTGGACACAAGGTGTGTGCCTTTAAGACAAGAGTTGTTCAATGCAGGAAAACAAAACTCAGAGGTATCATATTCTTGTGAAGATAAATCCATCCTGCCTGTCATGTTTTCTTAGTCTATGAAAACATGAATCTAAATCCTGCTTTAGCTGGACTGGTTAGGCCTTTAAATACTCTTCATGCTCTTCTGGGCCTCCCATATTATCACAAGACAACAAATGACAATTAAGAACTCATTAAAAATGAAGAGTTAAAAATAAATATATAGACTGAAATTACATTATTACAATTTTCTGTTTGTCTATTAATAATTCTTAAATGTTTATACCATAGACCAGTGGTTTTCAAACTTTTTACACCAAGTACCACCTCAGAAAATATTTGGCTCTCCAAGTACCACCATAATGACCAATATGAAAATACAGTAGCGTAGTAGGCCTAACTATTCAGCTATAGTTATGCACAGCTCAAAAACGAGGCAGTTTTATTTCTAATAAGAATATTTATTATTGTCAGCAAATTTAAACATTGTAAAAAGACAGTTTGAATATTAACACTGCACTGTGCTGCTTACATACAGGTAAAAAAAAAAGAAAAACTTAAATAATGGTTAAATTCAAATGTATTGCACCATAAAAGTGAAATAAAAACTGTATTCGCATCGTGTCACCACGCCTCATTCCCGGATAACCGAAAATGGGCAAAAAGCCGGGATTAGCTGAGGTGACGTGACGCTAACACCGTGTCCTAACCAGATACGATGCGATAAGATTCCAGCGACAAATAATTTGTCTGTCCACACTAGACGCGACTGCGAGAAGCATAAAAAAATCAATCAAAACCCACAGCCAATCAGAACAGCATGTGGGCGGGCCCTCGCGGCAAGTGCACAGCACCAGAAAGTAATTTGACGGCAATCGCAAGAAAATGGATAGGCTAAGTAGGCTACATAATCAAATTCACAAATATTACACCATTTAAAAATTATTCAGATACATAGGCTACTGAGTTACTAAAACAATCTTTGTCAAATAATACACTTGTTTGTTCACAGTTTGAACATTGTTGTTTCCATTTGTTTAATTTCAAGACCTGAGGTGAATTATCCATTGTTGCTTTTACAGCTACAATGCTGGGAGCACTAAATGATATTCAAAGTCACAATACAGGTCCTTCTAAAAAAATTAGCATATTGTGATAAAGTTAATTATTTTCCATAATGTAATGATAAAAAATTAACTTTCATATATTTTAGATTCATTGCACACCAACTGAAATATTTCAGGTCTTTTATTGTTTTAATACTGATGATTTTGGCATACAGCTCATGAAAACGTCTTGGTTACGTATGTAACGGAGACGTTACGTCGGATGACGACGAATGGGGTTTCGCTTAGAAAGCCTATCAACTTCGAGTATTACAAAACGAGCCAATGGCAAAGAAATGCCATGGGTCTGCGGAATTTGCATGACGTAACTCCGCCCCACCTCGTGGGTATAAAAGGAGGAAGTCCGCAACAGCAGTTTATGTTTCTTCGCTGAGGAGCCAAGACTGAGCTCAGGCGATCCCCGCGGTACAGCGGAAAGTGGCAGGCAGACGTAATGTCTCCGTTCCCTACTCCGGGAACGAGGGTTACATACGTAACCGAGACGTTCCCTTTCGTTGTCACTCCGAGTTACGTCGGATGACGACGAATGGGGTTACCAGTCTAATCACGCCACCTTCTCAGCTGTCTTCCAGTGCCCTGCGTTAATTCGAGATCCCTGTCCTAGACTGGACGAAGGACTCCATTTAACACAGGAATACCAAGGTACACTGGGAAGCATATCCCAAGCTAGGGGAAGTATGCAATTAATGCCAACCCAGAGGGGGGGGACTTAGAGAATACACATATGACCCGAAGGAACATATGGAGAACACTGGGGTGTCCAGCCGCAGGTGGAATATTTCAACCCCAGGGGTAGCAAGGTGGCTTGCCAAGGGAAAGACACATGCTCAGAGAGGCTTACAGTGGAAATACACATGTGGGGGTCGCTCAGGGGAGGGACCATGCACACGGGAGGCACCTAGCCGACGCGCAGGCAAGAGACACTGGCGCCGACGTCAGGAGTGCTGGAGGAACTCAGGGCTTTCGGAAAAGCTCACCTGAGGAGAATATCGCACGTATCCAGTCCGAGAAGTGGAATGGCGAGCAAGCGAAGACACCTGAGCGGGTCCGGTACTAGCTAATTGAAGCGAGTACATGAGAGGACACTGGCTCCACTCGGAGATTATAGAATCTGGCGAATGTGTTAGGTGTCGCCCAGCCTGCAGCTCTGCAGATGTCTGTTAGCGAGGCGCCATGCGCTAGAGCCCAAGAGGATGCCACACTCCGGTGGAGTGGGCCGTCACACCAAGGGGGCACGGTCGACCTTGCTGCTGGTAAGCCAAGGCAATGGCGTCCACTATCCAGTGAGACAACCTTTGCTTGGAGAGAGCCTTTCCCTTCAGCTTCCCACCATAAAAGACAAAGAGCTGGTCTGAGGTCCTGAAACACCGCGTCCTGTCTACATAGGCGCGAAGAGCGCGTACTGGACAGAGCAGTGCCAAGGCTGGGTCTGCCTCCTCCGGGGGCAGCGCTTGCAGGTTCACCACCTGGTCCCGAAAGGGAGTGGTAGGAACCTTGGGCACATATCCGGGCCGGGGTCTCAGGATCACGTGAGAGAAAGCCGGTCCGAATTCCAGGCACGCTTCATCGACGGAGAATGCGTGCAGGTCCCCTACCCTCTTGATGGAGGCCAGTGCAACCAGGAGCGCTGTCTTCATTGACAGGAACTTAAGCTCGACTGACTGCAGGGGCTCAAAGGGAGCACTCTTCAGGGCAGTTAGAACCACTGAGAGGTCCCAAGAGGGAACGAGAGGAGGGCGAGGAGGATTTAGTCTCCTCGCTCCTCTCAGGAACCTGATGACCAGGTCGTGCTTCCCTACCGACTTACCTTCGACTAGGTCATGGTGTGTGGCAATGGCGGCAACATAGACCTTAAGGGTGGAGGGAGACAGCCTTCGCTCCAACCCCTGCTGAAGGAAGGAAAGCACAACGCTGATCGAGCATCTCCGGGGGTCTTCTCGATGAGAAGAGCACCAGACGACGAAGAGGTTCCACTTCAACGCGTAGACGTGTCTTGTGGACGACGCTCTAGCGGAAGTGATGGTAGCCGCCACCGCTGGTGGAAGGGTACTCAAACCTACCTCGAGCCGTCCAGGAGCCACACGTGGAGGCTCCAGAGCTCGGGGCGAGGGTGCCACAGGGTGCCCCGTCCCTGAGAAAGAAGGTCCTTCCTCAGAGGAATGGGCCAGGGAGGTGCTGTCGCGAGGAGTACAAGTTTGGGGAACCAGGTCCGGCCGGGCCAATACGGCGCGACCAAAATGACCTGCTCCTCGTCCTCCCTGACCTTGCGCAAGGTCTGCGCAAGAAGGCTCACTGGGGGAAACGCATATTTGCGGCCCGGCGGCCAGCTGTGCGCCAGTGCATCCGTGCCGAGCGTGCCCTCGGTCAGGGAAAAATACAGGGCGCAATGGGTCGAGTCGTGAGAGGCAAACAGATCTATCTGTGCGTCCCCGAACTGGTCCCAAATCAGCTGAACCGACTGGGGATGGAGTCGCCATTCTCCAGGGAGGGGCTGAAGCCGTGAGAGCTCGTCGGCTGCACAGTTCAGGGCTCCGGGAATGAAAATGGCTCGAAGCGACCTCAGATGCTTCTGACTCCATAGAAGGAGGTGGCGGGTGAGTTGTGACATACGGCGGGAGCGTAGACCACCTTGATGGTTGATGTACGCTACAGTAGCGGTATTGTCTGAGCGGACTAGTACGTGTTGACCCCTGAGCAACGCCCGGAAGCGGTGCAGGGCAAGGCGTACTGCCAACAACTCGAGGCAATTGACATGCCATAGTCGCTGGGGTCCTGTCCAGGAGCCCGCAGCAGCATGTCCATTGCACATGGCGCCCCAGCCCGTGGTGGAGGCATCCGTGGAGACCACAACATGCCGGGAAGCTCGTTCCAGGGGGACACCCGCCCTGAGAAAACTGAGGTTCGACCATAGGGTGAGGAACTGACGGCAGGTCGGAGTAACTGGTACCCGGAGCGTGCCTTGATGCCATGCCCACCTCAGGACTCGGTCGCGAAGCCAAAGCTGAAGCGGTCTCATATGAAGCAATCCGAGCGGCGTGACCGCAGCTGCAGATGCCATATGCCCCAGGAGCCTCTGAAAATGTTTCAGTGGAACCGCATTCTTGCTCCTGAGATGTCTCAGGCAAGTCAGCAGTGACTGCGCGCGCTCGCTCGTAAGCTGCGCGGACATGGCGACCGAGTCGATGTCCATACCGAGAAAAGAGATCCTCTGCACGGGGCAAAGTTTGCTCTTCTCCCAGTTGACCCGAAGGCCCAGACGAGCTAGGTGCCGGAGCACTAGGTCCCTGTGTTCGCAAACCTGATCTCGAGAGTGAGCTAGGATCAGCCAGTCGTCGATATAACTCAGGATGCGAACCCCGTGTTCCCGAAGGGGAACAAGGGCAGCCTCGACGACCTTCGTGAAGGTGCGAGGAGACAGGGCTAGCCCGAAAGGGAGAACCGCGTACTGGTATGCCTGCCCCTCGAAAGCAAACCGTAGGAACGGTCTGTGTCGAGGAAGAATGGAGACATGAAAGTAGGCGTCCTTCAGGTCGATCGCTGCAAACCAATCCTTGGCCGCACGCATTCGAGAACGCGTTTGGGGGAGAGCATCTTGAACGGCAGCCTGTGAAGGGAGCGGTTCAGCACGCGCAAGTCCAGGATTGGCCGTAACCCACCGGTTTTCTTGGGGACAGTGAAGTAGGGGCTGTAGAACCCGGACCTCATCTCAGCTGGAGGGACAGTCTCGATTGCACCCTTCGCCAGCAGGGTGGCAATCTCTGCTCTCATGATAGGGGCATTGCCACCGACCAAAGTGGAGCGGACTCCCCTGAAGCGGGGAGGAGACCGTGCGAACTGAATCGGGGGCCTGCTCTGGCAGGGGTCTGGCGACAGAGGGGGACAGGGGCGAAGCGGTCCGTGGACGGCACGCCGTGTCAAGCACCTCTGGGACAGAGGGGGACGAGGAGAGCACGGCTTGTGGGCGGCGCTCTGTGTCGTCCGAGAACTCTGTCTTCCCAGAGACGGGAGAGTCAGTTCTTAGGAGAATAAGGATTTTTCCCCGGCCCTCCACCGGGGAAAGGAGTGGTCCTGCTACCAACTCCTGGAAGAACTGAGTCCCATCTCTGTGGAGCCCGTCTCAGGAGCGCCGCTTAACCCGGCACGTAGCGGGGGGCGGGGCTGGAGAGGGCTGTGGCGTCCGCCCGCGGCTTCCAGAGCCGGCCCGTCTCTTTAAACGGGCGGGGTGGGAGCCGCGGGGGGGGCGCCTTCGGCAGTGGGCAGACCGAGGGATCTGAGCGGACGGCGGGCCATCGGGACAGAATCACGTCAGTCTGCACATGGGCGGTTGAGAGCTGTTGGGCGAAGTTCTCAACCGCACCGCCGAAGAGGCCGACCTGGGATATGGGAACGTCGGACGGGGCCGCGCGACATTCAGCACATCAGACAGGTTCAGCCACAGAATGGTAGGCATCACCTGACCCAGGGAGCGTACGGCCACTTTCGTCGCTCGGAGAGCAAGGTCAGTGGCGGCGCGCGACTCAGTGAAGAGCTCTGGGTCAGTCCCGCCCTCGTGCAAGTCCATGAGCATCTGGGTCGAGGACCAGCAGAATGGCCATGGCCTGCAGAGAGGCGGCTGCCAGTCCCGTGGTGCTATAGGATCTCGCCACAAATGTAGACGAAAACCATAGACCACGGGCGGGTGCTTAGGATTGCGCCGAGAAGAAGCACTCTGAGGACACATAGCATCGCAACAGAGCGTTCAGCCGGGGGAACCCCAGTGTACCCGTGACAGCGGCCCCATCGAGGGGGGAAAGGCGGATGAGATCAGCGAGCGGTCCCGAGAAAACCAGGGGGTCTTCTGGGACTTCGAGATCTCATCATGCACGTCCGGGAGGGAAGGTATTGGGGTTTGCCGTGGACGAGGGTCGGCGGCCTTACCCAAAAACCAATCGTCCCAGGAAAGCATGGCCGTCATCTCTGGATCAGACTCAGGCACAGCCGTATGCACACCAGAGGGTGGCAGCTGTGACGAGTCGTCACTTCGCAGAGAATCAAACCCACCTTGTGAAGCTGCTACAAACATAGTATCATCCTCTGTAGCTTTAAATGAAACACACGGGCCACCAGAGGGTAGACTCGTGGGAATCACCTATTCACTAGCGGGCACCGCCGTTGAGGGGAGGCTGGGGTCACGGACACGGAGTCGGCGCCTTGTTCCAGACCAACACCCTCAGGTCACCCTGGCCACCAGCCGAAGATCGGGGGGTGGATGAGGGGACTCTCACTCTTGCGAGTTCACCGAGTCTCGACCTATATGACGCGATGATCATGTTCCCACAGAGAGAACATGAGTCATCCACGAGCGCTGCTCTAGTATGATCAAGCCCAAACATACCAGACAACGCTTGTGCCCATCAGAGTCCGATACCAAGCTGCCGCAACCATTCGTTTTTTTTTTTTTTTGTAAATGCACGGGCGAGCCGTCTTTAAAAAGACGTGCCGCGTGCGCTCTTTTAGAGAGAAAACTCAAGTGTTGAAGCGCCCGGGGAAGCACGCGCTCTCTGATGAACCACTGCAGAGATAAGCAGGAAGCACGCACTCGCCGGAGATCGCCGTCACACCAACACTCGAGGCACTCGTTCGTGAAGCTGATAATTCAGAGTTGGCTTGTGGAGAGAAGAATACACTTGGCTCCGAAGCGAAAACATAAACTGCTGTTGCGGACTTCCTCCTTTTATACCCACGAGGTGGGGCGGAGTTACGTCATGCAAATTCCGCAGACCCATGGCATTTCTTTGCCATTGGCTCGTTTTGTAATACTCGAAGTTGATAGGCTTTCTAAGCGAAACCCCATTCGTCGTCATCCGACGTAACTCGGAGTGACAACGAAAGGGAACCCAAAATTCCTATCTCAAAAAATTAGCATATCATGACAAGGTTCTCTAAACGAGCTATTAACCTAATCATCTGAATCAACTAATTAACTCTAAACACCTGCAAAAGATTCCTAAGGCTTTTAAAAACTCCCAGCCTGTTTCATTACTCAAAACCCAGAGTGCTTTTCCCAGAGTGTTGTATCAAGGCACCTCAGTGGGAAGTCTGTGGGAAGGAAAAAGTGTGGCAAAAAACGCTGCACAACGAGAAGAGGTGACCGGACCCTGAGGAAGATTGTGGAGAAGGACCGATTCCAGACCTTGGGGGACCTGCGGAAGCAGTGGACTGAGTCTGGAATAGATTTACATCCAAGATGGCGCCGCAGATGGCTGCCTTGTTGTGTCGCTCTCCAGCTATTGTGTTGTTTTTGTTCGTTTGTCCTGTGTTTAGTCATCATTTTCCTATCAGCTTCACCAAAGACGAACTACTGGACATTAGGAAACACACACCAGAAAACTTCTATACAGTTTTTGATTATTCAGACGTTTTGCTGGACATTCTCGTCGGTGGGGCAGCGGTGTTGTTCAAACGCGCGGTCAGACGCAAACGAGGAAAGCGAGCCGGCGCGCTGGTTAAACTCCGCGAGCGCGGCCTGCGCACTGCACTCCCCAGTATTCATCTCGCGAACCTCCGATCCCTTCCTAACCAAATGGACGAACTACTTCTTCTCACAAGGATTAACAAGGATTTTTCTAACTCTGCCGCTCTATGCTTCACTGAAACCTGGCTGAGTGAAGCCATACCGGACAACGCAATACATCTGCCGGGCTTCCAGCTGTTCCGAGCGGATCGCATCGCGGAGCTAACGGGGAAAACGAGAGGTGGTGGATTGTGTTTCTACATTAACGAAAATTGGTGTTCAGATATAACAACACTGAACAAGATATGCTCTCCTAACTTAGAGACCCATTTCATTAATTGCAAACCTTTCTACTCGCCACGGGAGTTTTCCTCTTTCATTCTTGTGAATGTTTACATCCCACCAGACGCGTGCGTGAGCGCGGCGCTACAACAGCTGGCTGAACAAATAGCTGAAACGGAACAAAGGTACCCAGACTCTCTTCTAATAATTCTTGGGGATTTTAACAAAGCAAATCTTTCCCGTGAACTACCAAAATACAGACACCACGTTACATGTCCCACAAGAGACAGTAATATACTGGACCACTGTTACACCACAATAAGGAATGCGTATCACTCAGTCTCACGGGCAGCTTTAGGGCTCTCTGATCACTGTTTGGTTCATCTTATTCCGACCTACAGGCAGAAACTGAAATCAGCTAAACCTGTGATAAGGACTGTTAAAAGATGGACTAATGAAGCAGAGCAGGATCTACAGGCCTGCTTCGAGTGCACTGATTGGACTGTTTTTGAAGCTGCTACCACCGATCTGGATGAGCTCACAGATACTGTAACATCATATATAAGTTTCTGTGAGGATACATGCATTCCTACCAGGACATTCTTATCATTCACTAATGATAAACCATGGTTTACTGGGAAACTCAAACACCTTCGTCATGCCAAAGAGGATGCTTACAGAAGTGGGGATAAAATCTTGTATAACCAGGCCAGAAACAGACTGACAAAGGAGATCAGAGTTGCTAAAAGGAACTACTCTGAAAAACTGAAAAAACAGTTTTCATCCAACGACCCATCATCAGTCTGGAATGGCCTGAGGAACATCACCAACTACAATTCACCATCCCCCCGATCTGTGGACAATCAATACCTGGCTGACTATTTAAATTCATTTTATTGCAGGTTTGAAAAGCCCTCATTCACACCACACACCCGGTCTGATCTGCACTTCACACATTCACCATCACCTCCTGCACCCCCATTACTCTCCCCTCCTGCCATCCTACCTGAGCTTAAGGTCTGTGTGGAGAACGTGAGCCGAGTCTTCAAAAAACAGAAGACAAGGAAAGCCTCAGGCCCAGACGGCATCTCATCTTCTTGTTTAAAAGCCTGCGCTGACCAACTGGCCCCGGTCTTTACGCAGATCTTCAATAGATCATTGGAGCAGTGTGAAGTTCCCTGCTGCTTCAAACGCTCCACTATCATTCCTGTCCCCAAAAGACCCAAAATCACTGGACTTAATGACTACAGACCTGTCGCTCTCACGTCTGTGGTCATGAAGTCGTTTGAAAGACTGGTGCTGGTCCACCTGAAGGACATCACTGGACCCCTGCTGGACCCCTTTCAGTTTGCTTACAGAGCAAACAGGTCTGTGGATGATGCAGTCAACATGGGACTGCATTATATCCTGCAACATCTCGACAGACCTGGGACTTGCAAGGATCCTCTTTGTGGACTTCAGTTCGGCCTTCAATACCATGCCTGACCTTCTCACAGCCAAACTGACCTAGCTCTCCATACCATCCTCGATCTGTCAGTGGATCTCCAGCTTCCTGACCGACCGGCAGCAGCGAATGAGACTGGGGAAACACACATCCAGGACTCTCACCACCAGCACTGGCGCCTCTCAAGGGTGTGTTCTCTCCCCACTGCTCTTCTCCCTGTACACTAATCCTCAACCTCTGCCTCCCCTCACAACAACCTCTGCTCACGGACACAATCTCAGCTGAGCCCTGCCCACAGAGCTCACCACAGACAGACTGTGACATACTAGCACTTCTCCAAGATTTAGCACCCAAGGATGACTTTCTGGAAAACAGCCAAGGAAACCAGGACAGCATATTACAGCCTCCAATAACACCAGAGCAACAGCCGCCCTCACCGGACACGTTCTCCATCTCTCCAGCATCTCCACTTCTGTGCTTCTCAGAGAAAATGGAACAACTGGTGTATGCTGGAACTAGACTATCCCACTCTTTTGCTGCAAGCCCCCAGATACCAACCAAAAAACGGCAGGCCCCGCAACCACCAAAGCCTACGGGCCCAGCTCGCCCTCCCCTGTGAGAGCTCTTCGGCCTCTGCCACAGCGCCAGGGCCCACACCCTCCTCCAGCGGCTCGAGGTGAACCAAAAACAACTGATACCAGCTCTCAGTGATATGTTTCGGGTCCCCGCTATGATAACAATAACTTTTTCAAATGTTTACAGAACAAGCGGGAACCCAGTGTGCCTGTATCTTTCGCTATTGCTGTTCGATTACATGATAGAAAGTCTAAGGCCTTCAAAAGCCGTACAGCAAACCCATCTAATCTGGTGCCTATTACACGACAAACTAAGATTGCTGTGGGGAGAAAAAGTAAGACTGTTAAGTTAGCACTTTTAAACATCCGCTCACTAAAAAATAAATCACTTCTAGTCAACGACTTAATAAGCACATACAACCTGGATTTTATGTTGCTAAATGAAACTTGGCTAGAAGAAAGCTGCAGTGCAACAGTCCTCAATGAAACAGCCCCTCCTAACTTTATTTTTATGAGTGTCTGCAGAGCTGTTAGAAGAGGTGGAGGTTTAGCTGCTCTTTTTAAAGATGTCTACCAATGTAAGCAAATATCATTTGGGAATTACCCGTCTTTCGAATATCTGGGTATTGTGTTAAAAGGTGCTCCACGCATTTTACTTATCATTGTTTACAGGCCTCCAAAACATCTCCAGCCTTTGCTGATGATTTTACAGAACTGTTATCAACAATTTCCTCAGAGTTTGACTGTTTTATCATTGCTGGAGATTTTAACATTCACATAGATAATGCAGAAACCAATATGGCAAAAGAAATCAAAACTGTTTTAAAAACTTTTGATCTGACTCAGCATGTACAGGTGCTGGTCAACGAATTAGAATTATTTTAAATAGTGCAATCATGAAATTCTTTGAATGCATTTTTTGTGCAGAAAGCAAATCAGGTGTTCACCGCACCTGTCCTACTTGTTAGACTAATCACAGAACTCGTTAACTGGAAAAAAATTTGCTCAGCTGAGCTTTCCAAAAGGCCCATTTAGGCCATTTAACTGTGACACTGTTGTTTTATTGAATTAGAATAATGGTGAAAGCGTTTCATTGAATTAGAATAAATGCTCAAATTTTTGTTTTCTGTGAAGAGTGTTCACTGTGCAGTATAAAGTCAGGGTTGAGTAGAATTTCTAAGTTGTAAAATCAATCATGGGTAAGCAGCGCGACCTCTCAACCGGAATAGTGGCTCAAATTCAAGCCCTTCGCCAACAAGGCTTGACCCAAACTAAAATTGCTGAGCAGCTCGGCATCAGCCAGTCTTCCGTCTGCAAAGCTCTCAAGAAAAACTGCAGCAAGCGCACCAACTGTTCCGGCGTCCGAAAAACTTCTGCTCGCGACAACAAGCAGCTGAGAAAGATCGCAGTCAGCAACCGGTTCAAGTCCACTTCCGAGCTCACCGACTTGTGGAACAAGCAGACCGGCGCTGACGTCTCCAGATCAACCACTTACCGTCGTCTGCGCGAACTCGGCTTCAAATCTCGCGTTCCAGCAGTAAAACCGATGCTGAACAAGAAACAAATGGTGAAACGGCTGAAGTGGGCCAAAGAACACGGCGAGTGGACTGCTGAAGACTGGCAGAAAGTGGTCTTCAGTGACGAATCACGCTTCTGCATCTCCTTCGGTGACCAAGGTCCTCGTGTCTGGCGTCGTGGTGGCAAAACCTACAACCACGAGTGCGTGAAAAGATCCGTCAAGTTTCCCCAGAGCGTTATGGTCTGGGGATGCATGTCCGCTCGAGGTGTAGGGAAACTCTGCTTCCTCAAGAAGACTGTCAATGCTGCCGTATATCAAGATGTTCTGGAAACGTTCCTGATTCCGACTGTTGAGGAACAGTTCGGCGAAGAAGACTTCATATTTCAACAGGATCTTGCACCGGCTCATGCGGCAAAGTCGACCAAAGATTGGTTCACTAAAAAACAGCTTGAAGTTTTGGCATGGCCGGCCAACTCG
This sequence comes from Gila orcuttii, assembly GCA_026230005.1. NCBI lineage: Eukaryota > Metazoa > Chordata > Actinopteri > Cypriniformes > Leuciscidae > Gila > Gila orcuttii. The sequence continues at coordinate 7,360,453 of JAPDVR010000012.1, forward strand.
CCTGACCTCAATGTCATTGAAAGCCTTTGGGCCATCGTCAAGCGGAAAATTCGCGACAGAAAGCCTACTACGCTGGACCAACTGAAGCAGAACATCGCCACTGCCTGGGAAGCTGTGAGTGCGGAAACTTGCGACAAGCTGGTCAAATCGATGCCGCGGAGACTTCAGGCAGTCATACAAGCCAAAGGGGCAGCCACAAAATACTGAGAAAGTGATGATTGTAATTATAATAAAAATTATTGCAATTCAATGAAACCCTTTCACCATTATTCTAATTCAATAAAACAACAGTGTCACAGTTAAATGGCCTAAATGGGCCTTTTGGAAAGCTCAGCTGAGCAAATTTTTTTCCAGATAACGAGTTCTGTGATTAGTCTAATGAGTAGGACAGGTGCGGTGAACACCTGATTTGCTTTCTGCACAAAAAATGCATTCAAAGAATTTCATGATTGCACTATTTAAAATAATTCTAATTCGTTGACCAGCACCTGTACATGGACCCACACATAATCGTGGACACACTCTAGATTTACTTATCAGTAAGGGTCTAAACATTTCATCGATTGTTATTAAGGATGTAGCACTGTCTGATCATTTTTGTATTTTCTTTGATATATTGATCTCTCCTGCCAGTGAAGCTAGATCTGTGTCTGTCAAGAAGAGATGCTTAAATGAGAACACTAGTGTACTGTTTATGAAGGCTATATCTTTAACACCAAGCATATCTGCTGACTCTGTTGATTTTCTCCTTGATTCTTTTAACTCAAAAGTTAAGAGTGTAATTGATGATATTGCTCCTGTGAAAGTCAGGAAGAAGAATGGCAGACAAAAAGCACCTTGGAGAAACTCAACAGCAGTGCAAAATATGAAAAGACAATGCAGAAAAGCAGAGCGCATGTGGCGGAAGACAAAACTTATAGTCCATTATAACATCTACAAAGACAGCATCCATGCTTTCAATAAGGAACTAGGCAAAGCTAGACAGACTTTCTTCTCGAATATTATAAACAGCAATATAAACAACACCCGCACTCTTTTTGCTACTGTAGAGAGACTGACAAACCCCCCAAGCCAGATTCCCAGTGAAATGCTCTCAGAGAGCAAGTGCAGTGAGTTTGCTTCTTTCTTCTCTGAGAAAATCAATAATATCAGAAAGGTGATCAGCTCATCCTTGAGTTGCGCTGGGGTCAGACAGATCAGACCACAACCTGAGAAAGTAGTCACTATGTCTGATTTTGAAGAAATTGATGGCAACATTTTGGAAGATACTGTACAGCACCTTAAAACATCAACCTGCGCCCTTGACGCACTTCTCACATCTTTTTTCAAAAAGGTGATACACAGCTTAGAAGCAGATCTCCTAGAAGTGGTAAATGCCTCACTTCTCTCTGGGAGTTTTCCGAACTCCCTGAAAACTGCAATTGTCAAGCCCCTCTTGAAAAAGAGCAATCTGGATAAGACCATATTAAACAACTATAGACCGATCTCAAATCTTCCTTTCATAGGCAAGATCATTGAAAAAGTTGTCTTCAATCAGCTGAACAAATTCTTAAGCTCAAATGGATACTTTGACAATTTTCAATCTGGTTTCCGACCGCACCACAGCACAGAGACAGCGCTCATAAAGATAGTAAACGATATTCGCTTAAATACTGATACAAGCAAATTATTAGTGCTGGTTCTACTCGACCTCAGTGCTGCATTTGACACTGTTGATCACAACATACTTCTTGACAGGCTGGAAAACTGGGTCGGGTTTTCTGGGATAGTCCTAAAATGGTTCAGGTCATACTTGGTAGGGAGGGGTTATTATGTGAGTATAGGAGACCATAAGTCTGAATGGACACCCATGACATGCGGAGTCCCTCAAGGCTCAATTCTTGCGCCACTCCTATTCAACCTGTACATGCTCCCAATGAGCCAAATAATGAGAAAGAACCAAATCGCTTACCACAGCTATGCAGACGATACACAGCTCTACTTAGCCCTATCGCCTAACGATTACAGCCCCATTAACTCTCTGTTCCAATGCATCGATGAAGTAAACAATTGGATGTGCCAAAACTTTCTCAAGGTCTCAAAAGTTCTCAAGGTGAACGCATACCTTCAGTCTAGGGGTCAAACAACTAAAAATCAAGTCAGGAATCTTGGTGTGACTCTAGAGTCAGACCTTAGTTTCAGTAGTCATGTCAAAGCAATAACTAAATCAGCATACTATCACCTGAAAAATATTGCAAGAATTAGATGCTTTGTTTCCAGTCAAGACTTAGAGAAACTTGTGCATGCTTTCATCACCAGCAGGGTGGATTATTGTAATGGACTCCTCACTGGCCTTCCCAAAAAGACCATAAGACAGTTGCAGCTCATACAGAACGCTGCTGCCAGGATTCTGAGCAGAAAAAGAAAATATGAACACATCACACCAGTCCTCAGGTCTTTACACTGGCTGCCAGTTACATTTAGGATTGATTTTAAGGTATTATTACTGGTATATAAATCATTCAATGGCCTAGGACCTCAATACATTGCAGATATGCTCACTGAATATAAACCCAACAGATCACTCAGATCATTAGGATCACATCAGCTAGAAATACCAAGGGTTCACTCTAAGCATGGCGAGTCTGCTTTTAGCTACTATGCCAGCCGCAGCTGGAACCAGCTTCCAGAAGAGATCAGATGTGCTCCTACAGTAGTCACATTCAAATCCAGACTCAAAACACATCTGTTTAGCTGTGCATTTAATGAATGAGCACTGTACCACTGTTCGTCCAACTGTTTGTACTGTTTTAATTATTCTGATTTCTTTTGATTATTTCTGTATTTTATCTTTTGTTCTAAACTGTTTTAATTATTCTGATTTCTTTTGATTATTTCTGTATTTTATCTTTTATTCTAAACTGTTTTAATTATTCTGATTTCTTTTGATTATTTTAATTTCTTCTATGTAAAGCACTTTGAATTACCATTGTGTATGAAATGTGCTATATAAATAAACCTGCCTTGCCTTGCCTTGCCTAATGACTGCACTTCTAAAGACCCCTCTGTCAAGCTCCTGAAATTTGCCGACGACACCACTGTCATCGTTCTCATCCGAAACGGTGACGAGTCTGCTTACAGACTGGAACAGCTGGCTGTCTGGTGCAGTTATAACAACCTTGAGCTGAACACGCTCAAAACAGTGGAGATGATCGTGGACTTCAGGAGGCACAGCCCAGCACTCCCCCCACTCACCATCATGAACAGCACTGTGGAAGCAGTGGAGTCATTCAGGTTCCTGGGCACTTCCATCTCTCAGGACCTGAAGTGGGACAATCACATTGACTCCACTGTGAAAAAGGCCCAGCAGAGACTGTACTTCCTTTCGCCAGCTGAGGAAGTTCAACTTGCCACAGGAGCTGCTGATTCAGTTCTACTCAGCCGTCATTGAGTCTGTCTTATGCACATCCATCACTGTCTGGTTTGGTTCAGCTACCAAATCAGACATCAGGAGACTACAACGGACAGTCCGGACTGTGGAGAGGATCATTGGTGCCCCCCTGCCAACCCTCCAGGACCTGTACTCTTCCAGAGTGAGGAAGAGAGCAGGTAAAATCATCACAGACTCCACTCATCCTGGACACCTCCTGTTTGAACTGTTACCGTCAAGACGGCGACTCAGATCACTGGCCACTAGAACATCTCGGCACAGGAACAGTTTTTTCCCACAGGCCATTTCCCTCCTGAACAGTTAACACACCTCCCAAGGCATACGCCTTTAAGTGCAATACTCCCACTGTTTAGTGCAATATCCTACAACTCAGGTGATACTTATATGTAGATTTATTTATTTATAATATTCAAAACACTGTAAATATGTTCATAATCTGGAAATTTAACCAACAAGAAACATAATACTACAAATTATAAGAATAAAGAATAAAAATATAAATATATGAGAATAAAAGTATCACAGTTGGGTTTAGTCAGAATAGACATTTCCAGATTTACAGATTATGAACATATTTACAGTGAATATGTGTATATGGTCCTCCTTCCTCACATTTGTAAACACTGACTCGGTACTTCCGCTTACGTCAAGCGTGACCTTTTCAACGTAATTGCATATTACGTGCTGTCACGAACATGCAACATTTGTGTTGAAACCCACAGCCAATTTGTGTTAAACATTTGTGTTGGTGTGGGGGATGTGCTGGAAGAGGTTGTGGAGGAAGAGGATAACCAGCCACCTGTGGAGCTTGATGGTGGGGAGAGCCGGAGTGGAGCTGCTTGGCGGGCTGCGCTGACCAACGAGGTGTCTGCACTCCACGAGGCACCTCTTGATCATGACTATTTTTGTATATAGTTGTAAATGTTTAAGTTGTTGTATATAGTTGTAGATATGATAATGTTGTTTAAATGAATTTGCTGCTTCATGGAACAAAGATGAAATTAATGCTTTTTGTAGAGCTAGGAATACCTAATCACAAAACGTTGTAAATAAGGGTGAAGATATTGTTCAATACATTGTTTTAGGCTTCACATGCTAGTTATTTGTTACCAAGTTTTTTTCTATTGCAGTCTAAAGAACATGGATATACAGTTTATATTAAATAATTAAGGGGCAAAGACAAAACCAGTTCAATTTAATTGACTTTATTTTTCCGCCAACCTCTCCAACAGCAAAAAAAAAAAGCGGTTTGACCTCTCTCTGGCCTCTGCTTCCCTCCTCTCATCTGCCTCCCTCTGGTATTTAATATCCTCCTTTAGTAGCTGTAGGATTGGATCCTCTCCTTTTCTTTCCTCTGTGCCCTGTTCTCTCTTTGCTGCTGTCTCTCAGTCTCTCCTCCTCCTCATCCTCATCTCTTCCTTCATCTACCTCTTGTGCAGTGCTTGGCCCTGGTTTTTCCTCTTGGATCGAGGCAATAAGGCAAGGGGGCGAGACTGCTGCAGACTGCCCTAATGCCTCGTCCATGAGGGCAAACCAGGGCCAATTTGCTGCCGTCGCCTTGCCATCCTCTGTCCCTTGAACTGTGGCAGGACTCTTACATCCCTAAACAGTGAAGATCAAAAAGTTGTGATGATGTACGCTACCGTTCAAAAGTTTTGGGGTCAGTACGATTTTAAATGCTTTTAAAAGAATTATCTTCTGCTAACCATGGCTGCACTTATTTTGATGAAAAATACAACAAAAATCAGTTATAGTATTAAATATTATTCCAGTGTAAATCAGCTGTTTTCTATGTGAATATATAGTAAAGTGTAATTTATTCCTGTAATCAAAGCTGATCAACGCTGAATTTTCACCATCATTACTCCAGTCTTCAGTGTCACATGATACTTCACAAATCAGTATAATATGAGGATTTGATGCTCAAGAAACATTTATTATTATTATCAATGTTGAAAACAGTTGTTGGTCTGTCAGTTGTACAGTTTTGTTTTCAGGATTCTTTGATGAATAGGAAGTTCAAAAGAACAGCATTTGTTTGAAATAGAATCTTTTGTAACATTATAAATGTCTTTTATAAATTATAAAACATTATAAATGTCTCCAAAAAAATAAAAATAAAATTCTCACTGACCCCAAACTTTTGAACGGTAGTGTATTAGTACTATTGTACACTACGCATCTATACTTACTGAAAGCAGGCCCAAGTCTGTCAGGTTTACATTTAAGGCTTACTTCAAAAATCACAAGTTACATTAAAATGTGCATAAACAATTATTTCCATACGTGTCTCCCACCTTGTACTTGGTTTTTAAATTGTCCTTTTTTTTGCCTGGGCGTGGGAAACCCTCCCTTCGAGCCCCATCTTCTCCAAAATAAGCCTATGTGAATGACGGGGGAGAAATAAAAAGAAGATTACACAGCTATCACTTCTGAACATTAAATAATTTGCTTCTCGCCGATATCCGTTCGCCACGGTGTCTCTCCCTGGTAAAAAGCTGCTTATTTTCTACACGGAGACGTATGAGTAGTTCTTACCGGACACCATGTGTCAAAATGATTGATGACTTCCGGTTGACGTTGACCTTTGACCTTTTCCGGTCCCGCCTTTTCCGGTTGTGCATCCGGTATCTATAGATAAGGATTGACCTATTGCCCCCACCCATCCAATCGATTATGTGTTTTGACAGGTTGTGCATCCGGCGTCTATTGTTAAGGGTCAAGCAGTTAACCCCGCCTATCCGATCAATGAAATGTTTTGACCATCTGGCCTCTATTGATAAGGGTTGTGGTGTTGAGCTATCTGATCAATCAAGTGTTTTGACATAAGCATTGTGCGTTTTTATGGTAGAAAGTTTGAAGCGGTTGTTATAGAACAATGGTGACATTCCAGAGGCCATTGTGGTTTCCTGTGTAATGTGAGACGAAAAAAGTCAGTGTCACAGGGCGTCCCTCTCCTCCCTCTGCATGTGTGTCACAGACGCTCCCCCTACCTCTGCAAGTGTGTCACGGGGGTTCTCGCCTACCTCATTCAACATTTAAAAGTAAGTTTTAAACTTTAAACACGTGATGAACTTAATGAGGCGGTGTTGAACATAATGAGGTGCTCTTTATGTGTCTATCTGCCTAGATTTAGCTTAAATCTTTCTGAGTAGATGAAACTGTCGCAGATAGTTTTTTCCTCTGTGAGTTTAAGAAATAAAAAAGTATTGTGCTGAAATCAAATAAATAGTGAATAATAATTTATATTATTTGAGATAAGATGCTAAATTGACTAAGTATTTTAATCTATTACACCACAAATTACTGCCTTACACAGTTTAATAAAACATATAAAATTTTGAATAATAGTGGATATTATGTGAAATAAAATGTTAAATTAACAAGCATTTTAATCTAATACACTATACTGATTACATATAAATAAACCATATAATAGTGAATAATAGTGGATATTATGCGAAATAAAATGTTAAATTATCAAGTATAAGCATTTTAATCTAATACACTACAATATACTGACTTACAGATAAATAAACCATATAAAATAGTGAATAATAAAAATAATTTAACTGTATGGTTGAAACATGTTGTAAAAGTTGTAAAACAAAAAACAGTGTTTCTCACGAATGAGTTTACAATGTCTATAATAGTAAACAGTCGTGACTACAATGTCTATAAAAGTAAACAGTCGAGTTTACAGCGTCTATAAACGTAAAAGCGTCGTGTCTCTATGTATACCTATCCGGGCATGCCTGTCCGTGTGTGTGTGTGTGTATGTGTGTGTGTGTGTGTGTGTGTGTGTGTGTGTGTGTATGTGTGTTAGAGTGTCAAAGCAGTAAACAATCTATCTCTGATACACGAGGTTGTATGACCAATGGTTTAAAAACACTGATCCGATACATTTTGTAGATCGTTTGAATTAAATTATAGTTAGTTAATTAGTTAGTCTATATCATGTCTTACACTTTGTATCCAGACCATGCGGTCTCTATTTGTAGAATCAACCATAACATCGAGATGGTGTCATTGTCTTCTTTATCTCTGATAGCCTACACACGGTTGAATAGGTATTTTTTTTTTTCAAAACACTAATGCGGTCATTTACCAGTCCGCTTGACAGGTTTGATTAAATTACGACACTATGGTTGCGATCTGTTCCATCGCGATAGCGATAGCGACATCCTGGATGCGAAGTTATTCCTTATGCAATACCTCCATCTAGTGGCGAAAGAGTACTGTTTTTCACCACGTGCTACAGGTGTATAAATAAAGCTCGGATTCCAGCCAAACACTAAAAACATTTGTCAAATACCCTTGTCTGCCGGCCATCACCGCTCACCTTCGTCAAGATGCAAAAAAGTAAGTGTTTTATATGTTATATTAATATACTGTTTTTATACATTAGGAATAATTCATTACTGGTTTAATCATTGGTTGAGTAGTTGTTGGAGTTCTAGCATTGTTTTATCTAAAAAGATTGTTTTAACTATATTATTTTTATCGGATGTTTTTAAATGTTTTCTATGCTATCGTGCCTTTTATCTGCTATTTGTATCGGCTATCTGTTATTTTTATCCGCTGTCTGATGTTTTTAACTGCATTATCTGGTATAGCTGTCATTATCTGCTATCTGTTATTTTTATCCGACGCTTAATGATGCTGGATGCATCGGTTAAAATCTCTATCATTGTTACGATATTAATTTTATACATACCCATGGCTTTTATTATGAAAAGACTAGGCCTTCCTTAATGTAGGTTGACTGTATAGTTAGCCTGCTACAATGTTTTTCTATGTTCGACAATAAACAGAGACAAACATTTTTCTTACCTTAATCGTTTCCCATATACTATCGCGGGTGTAGACCGATCTCATATCGATGTCCTATTATAGTTCTTGGCATGGCTTATATCATCTGTATGCTAACTGTGGTTCCCTTTCGAACGGTCACTTCGTATTGCGTAGCTATACGCAGTGGGGAAACTCCTTTTCCTCGATTTACTGAAGCCTTTATGTAAAGCGCATTTGCAGCTGCACAGCTAGAACATGAGCGTCTGGCTCGCTCATAGGCTGCGCTGCGGCAACTGCACATCCAATGGCGCGGGCGCCTCTGACGTGCGACCAATGAGATTACTCTGCGTCATACACGTCAGAGCCCGCCAAGGGGGCGTGACCTCAGTCTATAATAGTCCCCGAATTCGCCATTATAGCAGATTTTACTCCTTCAGCGACAAACTTCATGTCTCTGACCATTTATTGAGTCTTCGCCGTCGAACAAGCCTTCAGCCTGAGCGAGCTACAGTTCAGCAGACGACACTATTCATCGTGTTTCTCCTGACGCCGTCTCTCCTGTGGCTATCCGGCGATATCCTTTTCACCACAATTGTATTATAGTGTGTATTATTTGTTACGAGCGTTGTTTCAAATGCCTCGTGTCAATACCTGCGCCACGTGCGGATGCAAGCTGCACGAGGCGGACCAACACGCTAAATGCATTCCATGCCTGGGACTTCACCATGCTGAGAATGCACTGTCTGCCGGCGGATGTGCGGCCTGCCAGAGCATGCCTATCTCCGTGCTGCGATCTCGGCTAGCCCTCTCCCGTGACGGTGATGCCGCCCTTCCCGCGCTTCCTTTTCCGGCCCTACTTCAACCGAGGAAGAAGAAGCGCCGCAGCCAACGGCATCCGGAGAGCATGGATGTTAGTGAACGCACGCCGGCCACGTCCCCGCGTGCCTCACTCTCTCCAGCCCGTTCATCTCCGGTCCTGTTCGAGGGAGATCTGCGCCCCCCCCACGTGGCGGGCCTTGTCTCCTTCGGTGGGCCTAGCGAGCACGACGACAGCCTGTCTATCGCCGCGTCTGAGGAAGAATGGCCGGGCTCTTTCGACCCCGTCATGGCTTCCCAGCCGACGCCCAACGCCTCAGCTACCAGGACTAACTCCGACGCGGAAATGCTTCGGATCCTGACGCAGGCCGTAGCGGACCTCGAGCTCGAGTGGGCCGCGCCCGCTGAACCCCCTCGAAGTCGGCTGGACGGCTGGTTTCTGCCAGGGCACCAACAGGCCCCTCGCCACAAACCAGCGCCATTTTTTCCTGAGGTACACGAGGAGCTTACCAAGGCCTGGCGCTCTCCTTATTCTACACGAGGCCCCGCAGTTTACGCGACGCTCTCCTCCGTGGACGGAGCAGCGGGAAAAGGCTATGAGTCGTTGCCGCCCCTCGAAGAGGCGTTGGCCGCTCATCTTTGCCCGAACACAGCTGCTAGCTGGCGAACTAGAGCTGTTCATCCCAACAAGCCGTGCCGTAGCACTTCAGCCCTTGCTGGACGCGCGTATTCCGCCTCCGGTCAGGCTGCATCGGCCCTGCACACGATGGCCGTGCTGCAGGTTTACCAGGCCAAACTCCTCCGGTCTATGGACGAGGCTGGCCCGGACCCTGAGGCTTTTCGGGACCTGCGGAGCGCCACGGACCTGGCCTTGAGGGCTACCAAGGCCACAGCGCAGGCTATCGGGAGGAACATGGCGAGTTTGGTCGTGCTCGAGCGCCACCTCTGGCTTACCCTCACTGACATTAAGGACGCGGAGAGAACGAAGTTCCTCGACGCCCCAGTATCCAGCACCGGCCTCTTTGGCCCGGCGGTGACGGGGTTCTCGGAGAGATACACCGAGGCACAGAAAGCGTCCCAGGCCATGCGTCACTTCCTGCCAAAACGTTCTAGCTCGGCGTCGAGTGCTCACAAGCTAGCCCCGTCGACGCCTCGGCAAGCAAAGCCCGCGAAACAGGCCTCTCAGCCCCGCCCTGCGGCTGAAGCCCAGCGCCAGCCGAGAGCAACCAAGCGCTTCCCGCTTCCTCGACGCCAAGGCCCCAGACCAAGCGCCGCGCCTCACACAGCGCCGCCTAAGTCGTCCTAGCATGCAAGAGGAAGAGAGAGGGCACGGGTCCCGCACTAGCCGGACCACCCTCAAAGAAGTCAACAAAACTTCCCACAGCCCCCTGTTCAGTTCAGGCGGCTGGGGATTTTATTACTGCAAACAGGCCCGCAACAGTAAGCGCGTTCTTGCAAACAAACGCCGTTTTCACGGCGACCCAAATAAAGCACAAAAAGAGTATGTTTCACAAACACAACACGTGGGTTCACGGTCCCCCTTCACCAGGCGGCCCCTCCCCCGTTGTAATACTGCCTTCCCTACACGCAAATGCTTGTACAGTCAGTCCAATACTCAATGTGTGCACAAATCACAATATAAGGGTATCAGGTCCCCCTTCACTAGGTGGCCCCTCCCCTGTTGTATCACTGACTTCCCCACACGCGAATGCCTGTACAGTCAGTCCAATATTCAATGTATGCACAAATCACAATATAAGGGTATCAGGTCCCCTTACATTAGGCGACCAGCCCCAATCTGTGTGTCAAGCCCTAGCCACACGGGTTCTAGCCTGGCAAGCTATCCCCGGTGTGTCGAGTTGGGTCATAAACACTATACAGCGAGGTTACTCGCTCCAATTCGCTCGCAGACCCCCAAAATTTCAGGCGGTTCTCGAGACTTCGGTGAGAAGCAGCGTGAGTCACGTGCTTCGCACCGAAGTACAGAATCTATTAGCAAAAGGGGCGATAGAACTAGTCCCCCCCGCGCTAAAACAGATGGGTTTTTACAGCCGCTATTTTCTGGTTCCGAAAAAAGACGGCGGTCTCAGACCCATTCTAGATTTGAGACATTTGAACAAAGCTCTCATGAGACGGCCGTTCAAAATGTTAACTATCAAACATATCCTCGCGCAAGTGCGCCCGGGGGATTGGTTTGTCACAATGGATCTGAAAGATGCTTACTTTCACATTCAAATAAACCCTCGTCACAGGCCATTCTTGAGATTCGCCTTCGAGGGCCAAGCTTATCAATACACCGTTCTGCCGTTCGGTCTATCGTTGGCGCCCCGTACATTCACGAAGTGTGTGGATGCAGCGCTTTCTCCTCTGAGACATCAGGGAGTGCGTGTGTTAAATTATCTCGACGACTGGCTGGTGCTGGCACAGTCGAGAATCGAGCTATTAACACACAGGGATTTGATTCTCGGCCATCTAAAATGCCTGGGTTTCACAATCAATGTTTCAAAAAGCAAACTAACCCCCAGCCAGAGCGTGATTTTTCTGGGCACAGTGCTGAACTCGAGAGCTATGACAGCGCGTCTTACACCAGAGCGCGCGCTCTCAGTGCGAGCGCTTGCAGGCACTTTCAGAGCGCGCGAGCACGCGCCGCTGAAAAAATTTCAGAAACTGCTCGGTCTCATGGCAGCAGCATCGCCAGTACTCCGCTTGGGATTACTGCGCATGCGCCCGCTGCAGCATTGGCTGAAGCGCCGTGTGCCAACTCACGCATGGCAGTCGGGCAAACTGCGCATCGTGGTAAATCACGGTTGTTTAAGAACCCTGATTCCCTGGCGGGCTCAGAGCTGGTACAACGAGGGGGTGACAATGGGAACAATTTGCAGGAGGAAAGTGGTTCTTACAGATGCGTCCAACCTGGGTTGGGGAGCGCTGCACGAGGGCATGCCTGCATCCGGCCTCTGGTCGAGCACGGAGCAGAGCTTACATATCAACTGTCTGGAGATGAAAGCAGTTGCATTGGCCCTGATGGCGTTTCTGTCGAACCTCAGAGGTCACCATGTTTTAGTCCGCACAGACAATATGTCAGTGGTGGCCTACATAAATCGCCAGGGGGGCATCAGGTCTGGAAACCTGCATGCGATGGCGAGAGACCTCCTCTTATGGGCACAAACCAACCTGAGCTCTCTGAGAGCAGCGCATATACCGGGCGTCCAGAATGTGGGCGCGGATATGCTTTCACGGGGCAACACTCCCCTCGGCGAGTGGTCCCTGAACCCACAGACGGTCAGTCTGATATGGCAGGTGTTTGGCGAGGCCGAAATCGACCTGTTCGCCTCGAGAATCAACACCCACTGCAAGTGGTTCTTCTCGAAGGACAGGGACGCGCTGGCCCATGTCTGGCCCAACCGTCCCCTCTATGCCTTTCCCCCCGTCTCGATGATCCCACAGGTCATCAAACGGGTCAGAGAGAGCGGGTGCCCAGTCCTTCTGGTGGCCCCTCTCTGGAAAACCAGACCGTGGTTCCCGGAACTGGTTCAGTTATCGGACACAATCCCATGGCCTGTCCCACTGAGGAAAGACCTCCTCACACAGGCGAACGGGACACTGTGGCATCCGAGACCCGATTTATGGGCCCTCCATGTGTGGCCCCTCAACGGGTACCCAAAGACCTTCCTGAGAAGGTTTTAAGCACTATATCTGAAGCCAGGGCCCCGTCGACTCGGCGCCTCTATGCTTCAAAATGGTCAGGTTTTTCCAGCTGGTGCTCGAAAAATCAGGCTGACCCAGGGTCATGTGAGATATCTGTGGTTCTCTCATTCCTACAGGAGCTGCTGGATGCGGGTCGCTCCCCGTCCACGCTCAAAGTGTATGTGGCAGCCATAGCAGCACATCATGTTCTGGTGGCAGGCCAGTCACTGGGAAGAAACGACTTGGTCGTGAGATTCCTTAAAGGTGCTAGGAGGATGAACCCCTCCAGACCTCCATCTGTGCCGTCCTGGGACCTCTCCATGGTCCTGAGGGCTCTGAAAGGTCCGCCTTTCGAACCGCTCCAATCGGTTGATCTAAAACCCCTCTCGCTGAAGACTGCTCTCCTTATGGCTTTGGCATCTATCAAGCGAGTGGGAGATCTGCAGGCGCTCTCTGTGAGCCCTGCATGTTTGGAGTGGGGTCCGGATGACTCCAGAGTCGTCCTCAAGCCCAGACATGGTTACGTCCCTAAAGTGCTCTCAACACCGTTCAGAGCACAGGTGGTAACGTTATCAGCCCTCCCTCCTTCTGCAGAGGATGGAGAGGTTAATCTTCTCTGCCCTGTCAGAGCGCTGAGAATCTATCTGGAGCGTTCTGCGTCTTTTAGGCAATCAGAACAGCTTTTTGTCTGCTTTGGTGGTAGATCCAAGGGGGATCCAGTCACTAAGCAAAGACTGTCTAGATGGATAGTGGATGCTATTTCTATGGCTTATACCGCAGTAGGTCAAGTTTGCCCTATAGGCGTCAAGGCCCATTCGACCAGAGGTATGGCCTCGTCATGGGCTTGGTCATCTGGCATTCCCATAAGTGATATTTGTGATGCGGCCGGCTGGTCCTCGCCTTCCACATTTATGACTTTTTATAATATGGAAGTGCCTTCCCTGCAGGCGAAGGTGCTTTCGGTATGATTAAGGCCCGTCTGTGGCCGGTCTTGTCATATATTACTGTGCACAATCACATTCACATATATATATATATATAAACCCGCTGTTGCTGGTTATAATTACATATATAAAACCCGCTTTTGGCCGGTTATATGATATAAAACCCGCTTTTGCCGGTTATATTCCATACATATATAAAACCCGCTTTGGCCGGTTATAATTTCATGTATAAACCCACTTGTCTGGGTATACGTTCATATACTAATAACCCCGACAGTGTCTGGGTTCGTTGGTGTAGTATGTTGGGTTATTCTAACTGATGCGTACTATTTAGACCGGACGGTGTCTGGTCTTTTTATGCATAATGGTGCGGTTATGGCTTGTTCTGTATGCTCAGGGGCCTGAGTTGCAGTGGCAGCCAGTTACTCAGTGCGGCGTTTTGCATGGCGTCCCCACTGCGTATAGCTACGCAATACGAAGTGACCGTTCGAAAGGGAACTACTCGGTTACTCACGTAACCTCAGTTCCCTGAGTTAGGGAACGAGTATTGCGTAGCCGGCCGCACTATGGTAACATGGCAAGTTGTCGCTTCAGTCGTTAAACCTGCTATAATGGCGAATTCGGGGACTATTATAGACTGAGGTCACGCCCCCTTGGCGGGCTCTGACGTGTATGACGCAGAGTAATCTCATTGGTCGCACGTCAGAGGCGCCCGCGCCATTGGATGTGCAGTTGCCGCAGCGCAGCCTATGAGCGAGCCAGACGCTCATGTTCTAGCTGTGCAGCTGCAAATGCGCTTTACATAAAGGCTTCAGTAAATCGAGGAAAAGGAGTTTCCCCACTGCGTATAGCTACGCAATACTCGTTCCCTAACTCAGGGAACTGAGGTTACGTGAGTAACCGAGTAGTTTATGTTGTATTGATTCTATGAGTTGTTGTATGACAAACTAGTTTTTCTGCAGTCTACATGGTTCTGAAGCTAGATCGGTTTGTTTTCGCGACGTTTTAAAACCTAAAAGCCTGTTTTAACACTGTCTGAAAGTTGTTAGTTTTTTAAAACTGGCGCCACATAAGACCCCATAGCTACGGGCATGCGTGTACTTCATCCTGATTTGTGAAATAGGTCCATCTAGTGGTTGTAACTAGAATGACATACTGATTTGTGAAATAGCTCCATCTAGTGGTTGTAACTGGAATGACATGCTGATTTGTGAAATAGCTCCATCTAGTGGTTGTAACTGGAATGACATGCTGATTTGTGAAATAGCTCCATCTAGTGGTTGTAACTGGAATGACATACTGATTTGTGAAATAGCTCCATCTAGTGGTTGTAACTGGAATGACATTGCTGATTTGTGAAATACCTCCATCTAGTGGTTGTAACTGGTATGACATGCTGATTTGTGAAATAGCTCCATCTAGTGGTTGTAACTGGAATGACATGCTGATTTGTGAAATACCTCCATCTAGTGGTTGTAACTGGTATGACATGCTGATTTGTGAAATAGCTCCATCTAGTGGTTGTAACTGGAATGACATTGCTGATTTGTGAAATAGCTCCATCTAGTGGTTGTAACTGGAATGACATTGCTGATTTGTGAAATACCTCCATCTAGTGGTTGTAACTGGAATGACATGCTGATTTGTGAAATACCTCCATCTAGTGGTTGTAACTGGTATGACATGCTGATTTGTGAAATAGATCCATCTAATGGTTGTAACTGGTATGACATGCTGATTTGATTTTAGGATCTTTTTTTTTTTTTTTTTACTTATTTTAATTCATTTCATTTATTTATCTATTTTATTTTATTTATTTATTTTATTTTATTTTTTGTGTGTGTGTGTGTCAAATTTGTTAAAAGAATAGCCATTTAGATTCTAGCGTCAGTTACCCTCTCGAGGCTGTAGGTTGTAGATGCGGGTTACATTACATGGGTATGTGTTTTATTATTCAGAGTTGATGTGTATAAAATCAGCTCACCAATTTGTCTTTCATGCATAAACAGGTTTTATATTTTCCAGGCACAAATACCCCGAACATCGAATTGGCAGCCTTCCAAGCCATTAATGACACATGTGAGAACTTTTATATTGTTTTACAAATTAAAATGAATTATTTTATTTATTTTAACATAATTTTTAATTCGCAGTATTAGATGTCGTAGATCTTACACATGTTGATAATGACGGTGAGAGTGCAGGACCGTGCGATGAACCTTTGAAAAAGGTCAGAAAGACCGACGGTTCCAGCACGTCCGACACCACGCCATCCACATCGCTTGCCGTACCACCCCCCAGTCCTATCACCCCGCTTGCCGGTTCTCTTGCCGTCCCTCTGGCCATTCTACCTAACACCCCACCGGCTACTCCGCCTGCCATTACCCCTGGTACCTTGGCTATCAACCAGTCGGGTGGTCCATCTACCAGTTGGCCATGCAACTATCACCTCAGTCCTGATACGACAGTGTTTTACGATAAGGCTAACTACATTATCGGAAGTTTAAAAATCTAAATTGAACAAGACGATTATGATTTTGTTATTTTTCTACACAATAGGTTCGACCGGAAAGCATGATGATGTGACGGATTGGAATAGCAATCAACTGGAAGCATGGACCTGTGGTTCTTGGGCGAGCGGACTCGACGACGAGGTATCGGTCATAAAAACTAATCAAACTATAGATGAAAACAACTGCTTTCACCAATCGTCGGAAGAAGACCAAGGAGACAACGATGCTGAAGAAGTAGTACCAGTGACTCGGCCAGCTGATGATGAGCATCCTACCCCTCTGATGCACGCGCTTATTGATTCAGTAGAATCATTGAGACAACAGTTTCGTGATGCACACACCGATACACAAAACCGTTTAGAGACATTGCATGCCGAGCTTCGCGACGCACATATCGAAACACTTGGTAGAATAGAGACGTTGCAAGTTCAGGTTTGTGATGCGCAGATCGAAACACATAGTAGATTATCCTCATTTAGCCGAGATCTTTGCCGCTCTCAGCAGGAGATACATGATAGAATCGATACGCAAGATCGATTTATTCGAAATTTGGGTGACGAAATATTTCGTCGTGTCAATAGAAACGAGCACATGTTTGCCGAATTCCATCGTGAACTGATACTTTTGATTCATCATCTTCTCATTCTCGTTGACCAGTCGGATGAGTAAAATAGAGTTGTGTTATCAAATTATGCATTTAATTTATTTCTATTTCATGTATGCTTTTTTATACTTTTTACATATACTCTGATTTTGTACTATTTCATGTATGTTTTTTTTTTTTTTTTTTTTTTTTTTTTACATATACGCTGATTTTGTACTATTACGCGTATGCTTTTTATATTTCATGTTTTGGTCTGAAATCTAAAATGGAGGGTGGTAAAAGCTTTGACGCAGACGATACAGAACTGTCACCGGACGAAATCGAAATGCTAAGTATGCTACCGAATTCTTTAGAAGACTATTTGGTTAATTTAGAATCTTCGCAACCCATCGCTAATCTGGATCTTTTCGAATTAGCTGTAAATCCAAATATGAATTTGTTCGATCCTGTTGTACAATTCGCCGGTGTTTTAAACAACCAACCATCGCAATCACCAGACCTCCCTGACGGTAATGATACATCACAACCATTGATATCAGGTAATGTTAATTCTACTACACAGCCTCGATTAAGCCGCACCGACATCGATAGATTGATTCGCGACGGTGGGGACGTTAACGGATATCATGTTTTACCACAACCTCGTTTCAATGGTGTGACGTTGAGAAGGACTATGAATCTGAGAGAGATTAACTCTACAGATTTAGCCTCTTATCATACTTGCTTACACAACATGCTCGCAGGGATTGTTAATTTTGCTAGAGAATTCGACCACAGTGACCCCGTAATCAATATTACATTGTCAGGTCCCAGTCTCCAAGAACCCGTCAGCGGGGTTTTAACTCGCGGTAATAATTATGACATAGATCCGGTTTTTGATCAAATTGAAAAAGTTTTACAGAGCAACAATCTGATACTATCTGACCAGTCCGTTGAAATCGACGCGTCTGTAGTCTTTAACCGACAGGGCGGGGGTCGACGTAAACTAACAGATCTGGCTGTTGATGAGGTGATTAAAAGAAAAAAGACGAACTTATTCTGCCCCACAAAGATTTCGAATAATTTGTGTTTCTCCATCTGTCTCGCCCGTTTTCTTAGCCCCCAATTACCCGAGAACGAGTTAGAAAAACTGGCTACCTCTATCCAAAACAACGCCGGCTTCTCAATCCAAGATCGAATCGGTCTTGACGACGTAGCATCGTTTGAACGTGCGCTAGACATTAAAATTGTCGTATTTCACAGATCTAATGCTATGATCGTAGAAACGTTCAAAAATTCTGACGAACCCCACCCAAAAACGGTTTTCCTATACATCCACAAAGATCATTATTACATGATACTGAATTTGGAGGGATTCATGGGTTCTAGATACGTGTGCCCATTCTGCTATAAAAGTTATAGCTGTCGCAGAGACCATCGATGTAAGCATATCTGCAACATCTGTTTCGACGCCGATTGTTACACGTTCCCTGTAAGAATCATACATTGCCCCGATTGTCTGCGTTACTGTAAATCTGCCTATTGCTTCGAAATGCATAAAAAAACTCGCCTCCCGGTAAGGAACACCCCGCCTGTGATATTATAAAATTTTGCAAACTATGTAACAGGCGTTATGACGTTAAACCGGGCGACAAGAAAACCAAACACACATGCGCCTCGGACAGATGTGTGCATTGTCGGGAGTGTCTGACGGAGGATGGTGAGCACCAATGCTTCATACAACCCCTACCGCCTAAGGAACCGTGTGAGAAATACATCTTCTACGATTTTGAAACGCGTTACGAAAACGGTAGACACGAGGCCAATTTTGTTTGCGCCATCACATTCGAAGGGGAGAAATTTACAGCTCACGGTACCGACTGTATCGCTAAGCTAATCAATCGCTTCAGACAACCGCGATATAATGGTTACTGCTTCATAGCGCATTATTCATCCCGATTTGACTCCTTTTTAATTCTAGAGTTTTTCTGCAAAGCCGGGATTGCGTTTGACGTCATAATGCAAGGCTGCAAATTAATTTTCATGTACGATAAGGGGTATGCCCAGCGATATATCGATAGCTACTCATTTTTCCCAATGGCTCTTGCCAAAATGCCCGCGGCGTTAGACTTAACGACGACTGAAAATGAGAACTATTTCGGGCCATACCCTGACAAAAAGCTCTACAATTACGATAACATGTCGGTCAAAGAAAGACAAAAGTTTTGCGAGTGGTACCAGACGGTTGAGGGCAAGTTCTTTGACTTCAAGAAAGAACTGCACGAGTACGGTGTTAACGACGTCGTCTTATTACGTGAAGGATGCATGAAATACAGGGAGTCTTTCATACATTGCACCCAACTCGACCCTTTTTCGTTCACGACGATCGCCGGCTGTTCGATGGGGATCTTCAAAACACATTATCTCACCAGAAACACGCTCGCCCTCACTCATAACAAAGCGTACGTTCATCAGAATAAGACCTACTCAAGCGGTTCGATCGAATGGCTCGAGTATATAAAAAAGACTCGAAACGTGGACGTTCACCACGCCTTAAACCACGGCGAAGTATCGATCGGTAAGTACTTTTTAGATGGATTCTATGAACACGATGGTATTCGACACGGTCTAGAGTACGCGGGTTGTATTTTCCATGGTCATTGCTGTCGCTTTACACCTCATCAGACGCACCCCTTGTCCGGAGTGCCCTACGGATTTCTCAGGAACCAGTTTGACGATAAGGTCGAAATTCTGCGGAACGCGTACGGTTTGCAAATCGAAGTTCTTTGGCAATGGACCGATATGAAAAAAACCGACCCGTCCGTGATCGAATTTATGACCGATTATTCCGCGCCAGAGAGATTGAACCCGCGAGACGCTCTGTACGGCGGGAGAACGAACGCCTATAAACTATCACAAAGTGACCGGTGATGAGAAAATAAAGTATCTCGACTTCACCAGTCTGTACCCGTATTGTCAGGCGAGGAAAAGCTACCCGATTGAACATCCCCAAATCATTTTCAAAGATTTTGAACCGATTGAAAATTATTACGGCCTTATCAAAGCGACCGTGTACCCTCCCCGCAAATTACTGCACCCGGTTCTCCCTTAAAGATGCCAAGGAAAACTCATGTTTCCCCTTTGTGCAGCGTGTGCTCAAGACCAAAACCAGACCACGAGCTGCACCCATACGGATAAGGAAAGAGCGCTCTCCGGTTGTTGGGTCACTATCGAGCTTTTAAAAGCCATCGAGAAGGGTTATGTGGTAGCCAAGATAGACGAGGTTTGGCATTTTCCACAACAGTCAGACACGCTGTTCGCCGAATACGTAAAAACGTTCTTGTGTTTGAAACAGCAGGCGTCGGGTTACCCGTCGAATGTTGTCACGGATGCTGAGAAAGAGACTTACATTCGTGACTATTTTGAAAAAGAGGGGATTCAACTCGACCCTGAAAAGATCGAGTACAACGCCGCCCAGAGGGCTATCACAAAATTAATTCTGAATAGTTTGTGGGGGCGCTTCTCTTTAAGACAGAACTTGCCTCAAACGACTCTGGTGAGCGACCCCGAAGATTTCACCAGAATCGTTTTTGGCAATACCGACACATTGACGTATTTCTCATTCATCGCAGAAGACGTAGCTCTCGTCCAGCATAGACCGTCCAAAGAGGATGTTTGCAAGGCACGCGATGTGAATGTTTTTGTAGGGGCCTTTACTACCGCACACGCCCGACTGGAATTGTACGAATTGATGGATAGACTCGGCGACCGACTGTTATACTCTGACACAGACAGCGTCGTATTTGTGTCTAGGGATAGGGACTGGGAACCACCGTTGGGGGATTATTTAGGGGATCTTACTAGCGAATTAGACGATGATGACCATATAACGGTCTTTTGCTCGAGCGGGCCCAAATCGTATGGTTTTGAAACGGTCAAAGGTAAATCGTGCATGAAGGCTAAGGGGATAACCCTGAATGCTAAAAATTCCCAAGCTATCTGTCTCGAATCCCTGATTGGTCTGGTTGACAGTTATGTGACGTCGCATGATAGATCCAAATACATCCTGGCTCAGACGGATGACATTGTGAGGAATAAAAAGTCTCTCACACTGCACAACAAATCAGTCGTTAAAAGGTTTAAGGTGGTCTATAATAAACGTAGGCTTCTGTCTGATTTCACCACACTTCCTTATGGCTACTGATCAGATGATGCATAGAGGGGGTCAGGATGTTTCCGATTTTGATTTCAGACTTCAACACCCTTTCAGTTGTGTCGTGAGTGGGCCTTCCAACTCTGGAAAGTCCTATTTTGTAAAACTTTTGCTGGAAAAAGGTTTGAATATCATTTCCATGAAAATTGAAAACATTGTTTGGTTGTATGATTGTTGGCAGACTTTGTATGATGATTTACTTCAATTGTACGACATTAAATTTGTGCAAGGAATACCCCAGACTCTGAATGATGATGATTTACTGCCTGTCACCAAGACAAACTTGCTAGTGGTGGATGATTTAATGGAGCAAGCTAGCGGTAACGTGGAACTTCAACGTGTTTTCAGCCAATACTGTCACCACCGCAATCTCAGCTCTATCTATATAGTGCAAAATTTATTTGCCCAGGGTAAGTCCAGCCGAACCATAAGCTTAAACGCCAATTATATTATTCTGTTTAAAAATCCACGAGACGTCAATCAAGTGGCTATGCTAGGACGTCAAATGTACCCGGGAAACACAAAATACTTTATGGAGTGTTATCACGACGCTGTCGATCGGGCTTTCGGTTACCTAATGATAGACTATAAAGCGAAAACTCCGGAGCAGTACCGTCTCAGAACAGGATTACTTTCCGACCGTCAAGTGGTTTATATTCCGAAAAAAAGAAGAACACTATAAATCACCATGTCTGCCAGACTTTGTAAACATTTGCCTGTGTTAAAACTGTTACATAAAGCCAGTCCTAAACAGCGACGTCTTATTTTACAATCAGCGTCCGACGAATTAATTTTAGCGCTGTGCGAAGTGGCGCTTAACATCCTCTACGGTACCATCCCGGTCAATAAGCAGCAGTATCGAAAGTTGAAAAAGAGAAAAGCCGAAATCAAATTTGTAGCCGATAAAAAAATTGGTATAACGGCCAAGAAACGAGTCTTTAACCAGAAGGGTGGATTCCTGTTGCCACTCCTGAGCGTCGCAGTCCCATTACAAGTTTAATAGCGAATCGATAGGATGGAGTATGCTGAGAAGATGTATTTAGTTCCTCACCATCAACTGGATAAGATGAAGAGTGAAAACCCCCGCGAGAACATTCAACGGAGCGTAGAGAATGATTTGGATGACGCCATAAGAAATATTCTACGTCGCACAGACTTGAATCCGTATGAAAAGGCCAAACTTTACACCAATACCCTTACCAGGTTTTTGAACATCGTTAAACAAGGCGATCGTGAGAGTAGCGTTTTAACGCTTTTGTTACCTAATACTGATTCCGGTCATAAAGATGAACCAGAGGGGGGTGGTGCTGGTGCTATCGTTGAAGACGGCAGAGCTGTGGGGGAGGATATTGTCGACGAAGTTCTGAAGAATGTCCCTTCGAGAAGCATGAAAAACAGCAGATACATATTAGACAAGATGTCTAAAGCTAAAGGTCTAAGCGCATGGAACGAATCGGGCGAGTTTGTGTTCAAGGGCAACACCGTACGAGGGTCACACATGGTCGATTTGTTAAAAAATGTTACGGCCCCTCAAAAGGTAAGGGATGATCGGAGACCTATAGGATGGACAGAGTTTCTACGAGCGTTTGGTGAATTAAACATCCCATTTTCTACAGTGCCGAATCAGCAGGTCAGACACAAAATTAACTCTCTAAAGCGTAAACCCGGCACCCCAAGCCCTCGCCGCGTTAGACCTTATAAAAAAACACAAAGATATTCGCCTTACGCGGTTCCAGAGTCCAAAGACACTGTGTTTACATCACCGACTCTCAAACGAAAGCGATGGTTGGAATTTTAACGAATCTTTCTATTCAATGTATACATTAAATAAAAGATGATAAACAAATATATAATGATTTTAAGCATTTTATTTATATGTCAAACACGTCTGCACACAGTGAATGCATGATAACATTTTATCATTACAAGCATACGGTCTTAATCTCTTCACAAATAGGGACACCATTTTATCATTTTTAATAGAATCATCAGTGTATAATTTCATCACATGGTTATAGTCGTAGCCTCTGGCTAAATGATAGAGAAAAAACACACAATGCTGCCCACAGGTATCCGATGAAAAATCCTGGACACGTCTGCGGGAATGTAACACATCAACATCGTTGGTTGTTAGAAAGTTATTGATGCTGATTGGAAAGCGGGGGCTGTCGGGTGGATTGCCGAAGCTGTCGAAAAAACAAGACGGTCCATCTTGGGTTAAATAAACGGCGACCCAATGCTCTCCCGGCAGCTGTGCAGGGTGAGTGTTTATGATGGCCATCGACGGTAAGATCTTCAGCGTTTTTTTGGGAAGTTGATCACATGGTAGCACCCCGAGAAAATGAATTCTGCACGTAATTTTATCCATGATAGCGGTGAGTTGTAGCGTATTCATCTCAGTAGTAATCGACTAGTACCTGTCTGCGATTAGACAGTTCTATAATCGAGTCAAATACCGAGTAAATTAATAAATTAACGGTATTCGGCAATGGCTGTCTGAATCGAGCTTCGAGTCTGATATTCCCGGACTTGATGAGGGATATGTGCTGACCACAGTCTTCATCAGGCGTCAGGTTAAATGCGTAAAGTGTGTATCCGTTCAGGAAATCACCCCTGTCTATGGAGAGTGCTTGGTTTTTAAGATGTCTCCCCGTCGTCATCGCCAACTGATAAAATTCGCTTACAGCCGAACCGTCTTCGAAATTAGGTTGTAGAGGCTTTGCGGGGAATTGTTGTCCGTCGACATAGACGGCTAGGAACTCCAGATCGTAATGTTTGAATGCAAATGGATTTTTTTCGTAGGAACCGGTGAATGCGTCATTGTCAACCATAGCTATGACGATAGATTTTGGTAGGGTTCCTAAAAACAGATTTTCTTGATTTGAAACACGCGTCCCCTCAGGTATAGAGAAATTTTTTAGAACCACCCTATCTATGGGATACTTGGCTGTTGTCGAGAGTAACGCCTGGGCATGTCCCAGTCTCACCGGCGGTGCTACAGTGACTTTCTTAACAAATAGGGATGCCGACTCTATTTTTATTTTGTAAGCCACATCATCGCACCTCATCAGACAGAATTCATCTTTTGCTCTAATTAGGCGTATTTTGATGTCTACACCGTTTAACAAAAGTTTTTCTTGAAAGAATATATCGCTATGTATAGGGGCCATCAGTTCCACCACCTTGCTCTCGCTAGTGTAGAGCGATCTCTTCGTCAGCCCTGCGTTACGACCCACTGGGTCGTTAGAATCCATATGACCAGAACTGTCTTTGTAAAACAGTCCTGCGGAGAAAAGAGATTCCAACGAATCTTTACTATAGTTGATCAGACTCTCTATGATGCATCGATAAGGATAGGTGTTCGAACTCTGCGATATCAGACGATCGCCTAGGGTCACGTCGACTTGTGAAAATATAGTGGCTCCAGGATAATTTATTAACGCGACCCTTGCTGGATGTACGATGTCGGTTCCATTAGGTCTTGTGATTTTCAGGCGTAGGTAGAGCATCGTGTTATTTAGATCAACATAATCATCGCCGTTGCCCGCGATAAAACTCTAATGGGGCGGTGTCCGATATGGCGGATAAAGGGGCTACTTCTAAATAACTGTTTTTCTCAATAACCGTCTGTGTCAGCGGGACTGTAAATAAGTCCAACTCGGACTTGATGCATTCTCCCGACATACGATGCAGTAGCGCCATGCTAGAATATGGTTTTTACGAATCTCTTGACGGATGATTTTCGACTAACAGACTTCTTACGCTTTCTGCGTATGACTGGTCGCTTCTTTGGTCCACTTGTTGTTTTCTTCTTCTTCTTACCGCATTGACCACGCCTCCTCACACCCGGTGGTTTAGACATCCTCTTACGGGCCATGACCATCAGCCCTGATCCGTCTTGACCATTAGCATTATTGCTATGGGCACGCGTCAATACGTTTGAGACGACGTCGGATACTATATTTTTAGCAGCGGATTTTAGATGGGGTTTCGCGATGCTAAATCCTCTTTTTAACCGAGGTATGGCCATCCTGAACAGACCTCTGAAAAGTCCTCCTAGTCCAGCTCCATACATAACCGACCCGCCGGAATAGCCTAGCAAACCCCCTCCGGCCTGATTTCGGTAATAGTCCACATAGTCGACTGTATGGGGCTCTCTAGGATTATAGTAATAACTCATTTTTAAAGAATAGAATGATTCACAGGTTTAAAGTGTAGTTTTACAATGACTTTCCCGTAAGAAAATGGTATTTCGCGGTTTTGGTCGTCCTTCAACTCTATGGTAATGCTGGTGATGTGATCCTTGTTTATCGATACGTAATGGGGGGAGTCGTATCTAGCAATGACAGTGTCATTGCTTTTACCTGATATATGTACGCATCTCAAAAGGGGGACGTAAGAATCGCCGACCGATTGATATTGGATGATGTCGGTGTAAACGTACAATGTGTAGAACCCACCGTTGATATCGGATTGATGAGGAGCATACGTAGTGATGCTCGTAGTAAAATCGGCTGCTTCATGGTAGTTCGAACGTCCGAGATTATCGTCCGGTATCATTCCTAAAATAGTAGCGAGTTTACCATGGAAACTGACTGAAATGTTGGGTCTTGCGACCAGAAACACTTTGTTTTTTAATTCATCGTGATTCAACACTGCCGAGGGTGCGAGAACTTGATTTATCAAACGGATGATTGCACGAATGTTTGCATAGTACCCCCTGCTTATTTGTAATTTCCTCGATACAAAAAACCCTGATAAGTCTTTTTTAAAAGGTCCATTGTCTGTAGGGGACGCGTTATTCACAGGTCCTGGGGCTGTGTGTAGGATGAAATAACCGTTTTCATCATTAAAGTTATACCAGCTTCTAGGATATTCGATTTCGGCTAGTCCCACCTCCCATTGTCCTTTCAATTCAATAGCTTTTGCTATCCTGGTTGTGTAGGCGGATATACGATTTCCGGGGTAAACTGTCGAAGATGCATTGCACGGTAGCGTGACGTAGAAGCCTTGATCGTTCATGGTAGTCCTTCACTCGTATGATCTCATCCGTTAAACGGTGGTTTGTTTTAAGGAGAATGTAAGTCCACCAGAGTTTTTTTATCTATATAACTATTGAATTTTGAAGGCCAGCCTACCCATTTCACTAAAACAATCGTAGATTTTCCCTGTTTTTTCTGACCTAAAATCTTTTCCACCTGAAAAGATTTGTTTTTACTCACAATTATTTTTTGCATTTCTTTTTCATAAAAAACTCCCTCGATGACATCGCCATCGTAATCTGTGAGTCTGTAGACCGGTGGTTTGCGCGGAATGCGATCGGATACGGTGAAAAATTCTTCCGTGTAGTTCTGCTCATAACCTTTGGCGAATGGGCCTCTCACTTTAGAAATCCTGACAATGTCGCCGACTTTGAAATTAAATGTGGGTCTCTCGGTCTTCTTTATATCCCCGTACAAGTTTTGAAACACTTGACCCTCATTTAATTTGTTGACGTCCACGGGTCTCATTTTAATACTTCGGTGATAACTGACGTTGTACCCCTGCATAATGTCTTGTAAAACATCTATGTATCGTCGTGAATTTGTAGCCGTTAAAAATCTCCACATTCGACTTTTTAACGTTCTATTAAATCGTTCCACGACGCTGGCTTTCAAATCGGTAGCGGTAGTGAAATGATTAATATCGTGCTTTTTCATTACATCTTGAAATTGTTTGTTAAAAAATTCCTTTCCCTGATCCGTCTGCAATTTCTGCGGCACACGTCCCTCTTCGAGTATAGACTCGAACGCTCTAGTAACCTCTACACCACTCTTATTCTTCAACACGCGAACCCATGAATATTTACTAAACACATCTATACAGGTCAGCAGATATTTATTATCGTCATTATCCTTGGCATAGGCGATCATGTCAACTAGATCGGCCTGGAACTGCGTATCGACCCCGTACACAACTACTCTATTTCGTTTGTATTTCATTGGGGCTGTTTTGTGTAAAGTGTAAGCATCCTCACCAGACAGCCATTCTGAAACCTTTTTATCGCTTAGATGGACCCCGCTATCTTTTAAGATAGCTTCTTTTAATCGTTTTATACCCCCTAAAGAACCGGGGTTGGAGGGTGTATAATAAGCCTTTTTCATGAGCTCCGTCATGCTGTCGTTTCGATCGCTGTAAAAGAATAACTCGTACATGCGGTTTGAATCAATCTTTTATTAAAAAAGTTACAGGATACACAATTTAAGTAAATGGCAATAATATAATACATGATACTAGACATGGCTATAATAATAATAAAAATCAAACAAAGTAAATAGAATAATATTAGTACTACAAAATCTAAGTAAAATTGAATATAATGAGGTTAGTACAAAATGGATATAATAAAATATAGAATAATTGGATATAACGCCGTTACATGCATAGTCTAAGTAAAATGGATGGTGATAAAAGTAGGATAGTCATAATGACGTCACTGATAGTCGAGCCAGAAAAGAAAATCGCGACAGGCCAACATGTGTTTGTCTAGGATGTAGTCGATATACATTACAACAATTTTGTCGATGGTGGTACTGATTTTGTCAATTTTAATACCATCATCGTCATCATCCGGGTCGTATTGTTTTGACCTCAAGGCCAGCATGGTACAGACATCTGCCACATACGTACAAGTACAGAGCATATCGACGACCGTGAGTGAGGATTGTGATTCACACATCATATCTAGAATCTGTTTTATCATCACATCGGGTTTTTCGATATCGTGAATGCATTTGTCCGCCAAATCATCCCAGGAATTAGCCAGTCCTCTTATATACACCATTTGTTTCTTGAAATTTGCTTCGCGTGTAGTGTCTTCCATAAATGGATGACCATCGCGCGATGCATCTGTAATAATCTTATTCACCAGTTTGGTCATCTGTCGCCTGTAATGTCTTTTAAACATGAATTCCATAGTATTCTTTACCGTACAGGCAGCACCCATAGCGGTGGCGTCTTGGTCAGTCTCCATTCACGATCGCGAGACCTTCCCAGAGATCGACGACGTCGTGAACTATTTCGTCGCGGGGTTTCTCCAGAAGTCCAACTCTGATTTCTTCAAGCTTAACACCAATGAATGGCTCGTCTTTTAATTCGTGCAGAATAGTCCCGACTGTTCCTTGAATCCGTTGAGGGTGAGATTTTAACCCACACCGTTTTAGCACGATAGCGATGATGACATGAAAATAGGGTCTAAACAGTTTGGCTGAAAGTTCATCAAAATGAGTGTCTAAGTAGTAGTTAGGAGGGTCAAACAGGCAGGAATGCTGCAGCTGGCTGGGGTGATCAATCTCACACCCCTCGCACTCGTCCTTCAGCTTCGTTCCGATGAGATGTTGGAGCAAAACCACGGTCACGGCTTTTATGAGTTTGAACCCCAACACATCGAAACATCCGTCTGTGACGTCGAAGGTTTGATTAGCATGAGGCAGGGGCCGGTCGATTTTAGATCTGTCATACGATTGCTGATCGTTATGGAGCTTGAAAATTTTGAATGTCTCGTAGGGCTGATTGTGCTCGACCCCCAAATCCTGGTCTTTGTTGGGCTCGATACTGTTACCCGGATCGTTGTCGTTTTGCATGTTCAATGGTTCAGGGTTGCTAATGTTACCTGGACCCAAATCGTTTCCATTGCACGTTTTAAAGCCTATGCGACGTTTGATAGTTTTAGTCGAAGCCCAGTCTTTGTGATGGTCCGGCGGATCACAGGCGTTGTCGTTGGGAGGGTCAAGAATGCTGCCGAAAGAAATTCCGCAGCTGCACACATGTTCGGCTTCTGAAGCGCTATCTTCAGCCATCGTTTATAAATGTTGCCTAGAGGGTTTGGATGCCTGAATTTATAGTCGTTGTAGTAAAGGGGTGGAAACGCCGATTTATAAACGACGCTTGGGAGGGTCTCCCCGTCGAGGTTTATGATGGGTGTAGCGAATGGTGGCGGACGGTAGACAGCCTATACTGCTGCGCACGCATCTCTCAGGGTGGAACAACTGTACTTTAATCTTGTTGTATCTGTCATGCATGTCGCACCATTTGAACATTTTGTTGATGATTGAAAAAACACCATTCAGCAGATTCAGATCACACCACTTGAACAAAAATTGCATTTCATACAGATCATGATGATCCTTGGGCAGGACAGTTCCTGACCGGATGTTGGTGAGCATAGTCGTGTCTTTACAGCTGAATATGTATACAGAATCATTCGGCGGCTTGTTAGTATGGTCGCCTACCACACGGTATTGGACATTCGGGGTCTCCCCGACCCACTCCGCCACATACAAAGGCTCTTCCCCAGCGTCATTCAGATCCTTCCAGACAAATTTGTAAAATAGACCCCAGTCTTTTTCAGGAAATGTCACACATGGGTCTTCCCCAGCCTGAAACTCGCCAACGCCGTCAGTGGTGTAGAGCATAACCACGCGTGTTGGTTTGTGAAATTTGTACCCGAATACACGATTACTACACATCATAAATTCGCCTTCAGTCCATTCCGACACTTCATGGAGAAAATTTGTCAAACGAACATGACCATAAGGTTTTCTCGGAGCCATAGTCAGACTTTCCATCTTCCTGCTGGTCAGTCCCGTCTCGGGGGGTTGCGGGGAGGCTAAACCATCCATGCTCATGTAGCTCATGGTTCTGTTGGTTGTAGAACACACTGACCCCATTTATATATATATATATATATATAGGGGGGTTTGGAATGTCACCATTGTTCTATAACAACCGCTTCAAACTTTCTACCATAAAAACGCACAATGCTTATGTCAAAACACTTGATTGATCAGATAGCTCAACACCACAACCCTTATCAATAGAGGCCAGATGGTCAAAACATTTCATTGATCGGATAGGCGGGGTCAACTGCTTGACCCTTAACAATAGACGCCGGATGCACAACCTGTCAAAACACATAATCGATTGGATGGGTGGGGGCAATAGGTCAATCCTTATCTATAGATACCGGATGCACAACCGGAAAAGGCGGGACCGGAAAAGGTCAAAGGTCAACGTCAACCGGAAGTCATCAATCATTTTGACACATGGTGTCCGGTAAGAACTACTCGTATGAACGCCTCCGTTTGTTCCTTGGTCCCTGTTAAAAAAGACAAGAAAGCTATGAATAACGCTGTGAATGGTATAATATTAACGTTAAATTACTTTGTACAAGTTAACTAGTTAACTAGTTATTTATAAAAGAAATGCCGGTGACGGCAACCAAGCTATTATTGTTAAATGACAGGTCCGGTTCAGTTAGCCATCAATAACGTAATTTGTATATTTGTAATATCAATACGGTAGTAATTTGTACTGGCATTTAAACGTTTAACTTTACTTATATGTACTACGGTTATAACAAATGTATGATAACGTAAATATACTTACATTTAAAAGCATATTGCCCCGTTATTGCACCGACTCCGCTAACGTCCGCCATTTTTTTTTTTGAACAAGGTAGCAAAGCTGCGCGCATAGGATTGTGGGTGATTTGAGAGCGCGAAGGCTACACATATGCATCCTTTCCTGTGTATGGGATATTTTTTGAACGAAGGACTCAGTCCTTGGTTGAAATTCTGAGGATCCTTGACATTGGAACAGTCCTTCGACGGATGTCGATGACGTAGCATCCTCGAAATAATGGCTTCCGAGGATCCTTCCTTGACATTGAGAAACACCTACAGTGTAACAGACAGCAGACAAACGGCTAGTAGCGGCAACCCACCTGTCACTCAAGTGGCCACGCGCTTAATTATGCAGAACTTTAAGGCTTAATACAATTTAAATTGATGAGTCATAAAAAAAAATCACCCCCCTCACAGTTTTCATGAAGGGCAAAATTAGCTGTATAGACCAAAACCACTTTTTGTAGGGGGAAGGTTGCCGTCATCAGAATGAATAAATTAATGAGGCATTTATTTAGCGCTTTTTTCTTATGTACTACTGTACACCCAAAGTGCTTTACATTACACTTTACTGGGGATTTATGAATGGAGGTGTAGCGACACAACTGACGCTGGTAAGTCACATAATAATGACAAAATGGTGGATGTAGTACGTCCGGATTACATTCATACAACACACATTCATACAATATAGAAGATACTTTTTTAACGGTCAAGAAGTAAGTTCAAATTCAAATCTAGTACCTACTCTCGGTGTCATGATGTGGGTTTTGTGTCTTGTCTTTTTTTCATGTTCAGTGGTTCCCTGACCTTGTCTTTTTTTCATGTTCAGTGGTTCCCTGACCTGTTTATTAGTTATTTCAGGTGTTTCTTATTATCCACGCCCCCTTGTTATCCTGTTAGCTCGTTTGTCTATGATCATTTAAGCCCTGTGTTTTTGCCCTGTCCTTGTGAGTTGTTGAATGTTTGATGTCAACGTTGGTCGCTTCTGATTCTGAGTCCTGTATTCCAGTCTGAGTCTTTGTCTAAGTTTGTAGTTTGTCTAAATAAAGCCTGTACACTGCGTTTGGATCCAGCCTCCTTCCCGTGCTTCTACCGCACCACATTACCAGCGTCACACTCGGACAGTATGTGATTTTGGACGCACCGTTATAGTTTTCCCAGGAGATCTCCAATCCAGATACTGACTAGGCTCAACCCAGTTTAGCTTCAGTGGGAAACCAGTCTTGGGCTACATGGGGATGAGAAAAGATGTCACTGAAAAGATGCCAGAGGGAGGGGAAGTTTTTTTTTATTAAAGATTATGAGGGCATTGTAATAATAAAAAAATGTGCACAGATGAATAATTTATAATAAATGCAGCAATATTCCATATAAAATTGTCAAAATCGTTAGTTAGTCAAAGACAAACGTCAAAGACAAACGTTAGTCAAAATTGTTAGTCAACACAAATATATATATTAGGGGTGTAACGGTTCACAAAATTCACGGTTCGGTTCGATACGATACAGTGGTGTCACGATTAGGTTCGGTTCGATACAATACAGCAAAAAGAAAAATGCCAGAGAAATTTCCTATTTATTAAAAGAAAAATTATTTTTAAATAAGTGTGAGTTTTCCTACGTCTTGAAACTTTTAGTTTTATAAATGGGGGTAATCTTTGAAGGATGAACAAATAATGTTTTGGTCATCACATTAAAAATAACATTTAAATATGATAATGTTTGAGTTTTGAAGTGCTGGAAAAAGATGTGTGATGTACTTGGAAGCATTTTACTATTTCTGCCAAACTTCCATGGTTACAGTGAGTGTTACTACAGTAAATCCATGGTGAATGTTGCTGATCTGTGGACTTAAAACCTATGACTAATTCATTCATGGAACGATGTTTCTCCTGGTTTCCACGTCAGCGCTGTTTGATCCGTTAATAACGGAGAAATTTTAATGCTTCTCACTATATATCGCAGTCATGTTATTACTTAAGTGGCGAATTCAAATATATATATATACACACACACACAATACATCTTCAGCTGTATATAATCTAATTTAAAAAATGCCAACAAGAAAGTCATGTATTTCTGGCCTGCAGAGCAAATGCCACTGAGACGAATAAAAACGCTAAGGGATATCTTTCTCCTGAAAAGCATTTATAGACCTCCTTGGGTTAAAAAAAATACTAAAAGCTACTGAAGAAATATGCACTAAGCTTTACACAAGC
The DNA here is from genome assembly GCA_026230005.1 of Gila orcuttii. Lineage (NCBI taxonomy): Eukaryota > Metazoa > Chordata > Actinopteri > Cypriniformes > Leuciscidae > Gila > Gila orcuttii. The sequence continues at coordinate 7,393,097 of JAPDVR010000012.1, forward strand.
ATACCACTTTTGTATGTGAACTGAAAACTGATTAAAACCTAAAAATGTTTTTTTAAAAACAGAATTCAAGTAGGACGTTTCATCATATTGTATTTAATGTCATGCATAATGCACAGTAATGCACAATAAGTGTGCCAGAGATCTGATTTTAGATCACCCTTTAATATATTTATTTATGTATTTATTTAAAGGGACAGTGCATATTAATGGACATCTTAGCTTTTCAGCAATGTAAATATGCCAGAATTGGCCCAAAGGCTAATATACAGCAGTACAGATTAAATCTGATTTTACATTGTTCTTTATGTGATCTTCAAAAGGAAGCATGTGCTGCACAGTGAGATCAGAATTGGAATCAAACAGTGAAAACATTGATATCAGACGAGTTTGGTTCAAATATTCTCAGTGTCAAAATGAGAGAAAGGGTTTTTCTAAACCATGGATAGAAAAGGCCATATATGATGGGGTTTATGGTTGAGTTAATGTAACCCAACCAGACAAACACTTCAAAAAGAGCAGCTGGGGTGGAAAAGTTGATGTAGGGATCAATCATAGAGTTAATAAAAAACGGCAGCCAGCAAATAATAAAGGCACCCACGACCACACCGAGAGTTTTTGCTGCTTTGCGCTCAGATCGTCGAGAGCTTTTAAACACGTTCTCTTTTTCATGCTGGTTTGCATCGTCAAGTTTCCTAGCATGCTTTTTTGCAATCACAAAAATACTTGCATACAGTCCAACCATGACAGAACAAGGCAAGAAAAAACCTATTAATGTGTCTAAAGCCCCCCACAATACATTGAAAAGTAGACTGCAACTTCCCATACAGTATATGGATTCAATAAATTCCTCCAGTCCTTCCACATTAGCTTTTGAGTACACTAAACCATATGAATACAATGCAGCCATGCTCCAACTTATCAGCACCATGACCCATGCAACAGGTATGGTTATTCTCCTAGGGTATTGAAGTGGATAACACACAGCCTGGTGTCGATCAATAGCAATAAAAATTAGATGAAAAATAGACACAGATGTGAGAAATATGTCGAAACTGGAGTGGAGCAAACAGAAAGTATCTCCATAGTACCAGCAGCCATTGACAGTACGGATCATACTGAAAGGCATGACCACCAGTCCAAGCAGCAGGTCCGCGAGAGCCAGAGACATCACCAGGATATTAGTGGGAGTCTGGAGCTGTTTGAAGTGCGCTATGGAGATGATGACCACCGAATTTCCGAGAATAGTCACAGTCATCGCCAACACCAATATGAGATACAACACAGTCTGACTGGACACAAGGTGTGTGCCTTTAAGACAAGAGTTGTTCACTGCAGGAAAACAAAACTCAGTGGGATTGTATTCTTGTGAAGATAAATCCATCCTGCCTGTCTCAGAAAACAAGAACCTATACAACTCTGTCTTATTTGGACAACTGGTATTTAGTGACTTTAACAGTGTGAGAAGAGGCCCTTAAATACTCTTTATCATCTTCTCTGACCCTCCTACATGACGAGGCAGCAAAAAACAGCTAAGCACTTGAAATAGAGTTTGCATTATTTTAGCCTAATAATTTTTGGTGCATACACTACCGTTCCTACGGTTTGTAGGATTTTTAATGTTTTTGAAAGAAGTCTCACTAAGGCTGCATTTATTTGACCAAATGCTTAATATTTTTGTGAAAACCGGAGTACACTTTTTTTTAACTCAAAAGAACAGCAATTATTGGAAATACAAATATTTTATTTTAAACATTTTTATATTATATCAATACATTACAAATCTTTACTGTCACGTTTGATCAATTTAATGCATCCTGATACTTTTACCTGTTTATTGGTTCATATCTAGCTCTCAACTTGGACCTCAAAGGTACAAATGCAAGATTTATTAAGATAATTTACAATCCCGTGATGCATTGCGATATAAAATATATCCAGGATGTTGGATGAAGTAAAATAAGTGTCCATTATAGTTTATTCAACACTGAAAAGAATATAAAAAAATTACGCAAAGTTTCCTCATAGGCTTTGGAGCAGAGCAAAATACTATTTTTTAAATCTTGTTTATGAATTTAACCCTATATCATGGGCCTAATTCTTGCCCTTAGCATTATGTCCAATTCTACACACAAATGTTTTATACAAAAACACAACAGAAACACCATATTAAAAGGCCATTTTATTTTATATACAATTTTTCATTCATATGTTAATTTAGTTTGTTTTAACTCATAAATTGACTTTTCTTAGCTTCACTAGACATCTTGGTTGTTTGTTGACTGTATTATCTAATTAGCACAATCACAATGATGCAATTCCAGACGCTCCAAGGTGCAGGTGAATGTTTTCACTCCTGTAGGGATCAATCAGAATAAAGTGTGATTCTTTTGTAGTTTAATGAGGACAGGTGTAAATGTGCCAATAAACAGCAGAACATATTGCAAACATGTTTAACACATTTAATAAGTCCCTCTGCTCACACACTTTATTTAGATGAAGAAAACAATACTAACTTAGTTGTTTCCACAGAATTTCTCTAGAGACAGAAATTACAAAGGTATGATGTCAGTTTCACTGGAGGAATCAAAAATGGCTTAGAATTTTGAGCATATTGTAGCTGTACACTAATGAAACATATTATATGATGTACAGCAGGGCCGTGCACAGACATTTTGAGGGGCAGTGGCCTAAACCAAAAAAAAGAGGCTCTAAAAGGGGGTGGTTGCTTGTTAACACAAATTATCCAGTTATTACAAAATATACAATTAAAGCACATGCTCAAATACATTTTAGACTGTATCAGGAGAATACTCTAACCAGGGGTGTTATTCATACCAATTTGTCTACAAAGTGTGCCAACAACAGAAAATTTTGTTCCCTTTCGTTGTCACTCCGAGTTACGTCGGATGACGACGAATGGGGTTTCGCTTAGAAAGCCTATCAACTTCGAGTATTACAAAACGAGCCAATGGCAAAGAAATGCCATGGGTCTGCGGAATTTGCATGACGTAACTCCGCCCCACCTCGTGGGTATAAAAGGAGGAAGTCCGGCAACATGCAGATATGTTTTCGCTTCGGAGCCAAGTTTATTCTTCTCTCCACAAGCCATCTCTGAATTGTCAGCTTTACAAACGAGTACCTCGAGTGTTGGTGTGACGGCGATCTCCGGCCAGCTCGTGCTTCCTGCTTATCTCTGCAGTGGTTTGTCAGACAGCGCGTGTCTCCCCGTGTGCTTCAACACTTGAGTTTTCTCTCACAAAAAGAGCTTGCACGCGGCACGTCTTTTTAAAGATGGCTCGCCCGTGCATTTAAAAAAAAAAAGAATGGTGCGGCAGCTTGGTATCGGACTCTGATGGGCATGAGCGTTGTCTAGTATGTTTGGGCTTGATCATGCTAGAGCAGCGCTCGTGGATGACTCATGTTTTCTCCGTGGGAACATGACCATCGCGTCATTAAGGTCGAGACTCGGTGAACTCACATGAGTGAGAGTCCCCTTATCCACCCCCGATCTTCGGCTGGTGGCCAGGGTGACCTAGGGGTTACGGTCTGGAACAAGGCGCCGACTATGTGTCCGCGACCCCAGCCCCCCTCTTCAATGACGGTGCCCGCTAGTGAACAGGTGATTCCCACGGGTCTACCCTCTGGTGGCCCGTGTGTTTCATTTGAAGCTACAGAGGATGATACTAAGTTTGTAGCAGCTTCACAAGGTGGGTTTGATTTTCCTGGAAGTGACGACTCGTCACAGCTGCCACCTTCTGGTGCATACGGCTGTGCCTGAGTCTGATCCGGAGATGACGGCCATGCTTTCCCGGGACGATTGGTTTTTGGGTAAGGCCGCCGACCCTCGTCCACGGCAAACCCCAATACCTTTCTTCCCGGACGTGCATGATGAGATCTCGAAGTCCTAGAAGACCCCCTTGTCTTCTCGGGACCGCTCGCTGATCTCATCCGCCTTTCCTCCCCTCGATGGGGCCGCTGCCCATGGGTACACTGGGGTCCCCCCGGCTGAACGCTCTGTTGCGATGCTATGTGTCCTCAGAGTGCTTCTTCTCAGCGCAATCCTAAGCACCCATCCGTGGCCTGTAGTTTTTCGTCTACGCTTGTGGCGAGATCCTATAGCACCACAGGACTGGCAGCCGCCTCACTGCATGCCATGGTCATTCTGCTGGTCTACCTGACCCAGATGCTCATGGACCTGCATGAGGGCGGGACTGACCCAGGGCTCTTCACTGAGCTGCGCGCCGCCACTGACCTTGCTCTACGAGCGACGAAAGTGGCCGTACGCTCCCTGGGTCAGGTGATGCTCTCCATTCTGTGGCTGAACCTGTCTGATGTGCTGGATGTCGCGCGGACCCGTCTGTCCGACATTCCCATATCCCAGGTCGGCCTCTTTGGCGGTGCGGTTGAGGGCTTGCCCAACAGCTCTCAGCCGCCCATGAGCAGACTGACGTTGATTCTGTCCCGACGGCCCCGCCGTCCGCTCAGATCCCTCGGTCTGCCCACCGCCGAAACGCCCTCCCGCGGACGCCCACAGCCCTCTCCAGCCCCGCCCCCCGCTACACGCCGGGTTAAGCGCCGCTCTTGAGACGGGCTCCTCGGTCATGGAGCAGACTGAGGTTGACTCTGTCCCGACGGCCCCGCCGTCCGCTCAGATCCCTCGGTCTGCCCACCTCCGAGGGCGCCCCCCCTGCGGCTCCCACCCCGCCCGTTCACCCGGGTCGGCTCTGGAGGCCGCGGTCGGACTCCACAGCCCTCTCCAGCCCCGCCCTCCGCTACACGTCGGGTTAAGCGGCGCTCTTGAGATAGGCTCCTCAGAGATGGGACTCAGTTCTTTCCAGGAGTTGGTAGCAGGACCACTCCTTTCCCCGGTGGAGGGCCGGGGAAGAATCCTTATTCTCCAAAGAACTGACTCTCCCATCTCTGAGCACACAGAGTTCTCGGACGACACAGAGCGCCGCCCACAAGCCGTGCTTTCCTCGTCCCCCTCTGTCCCAGAGGTGGTTGACACGGCGTGCCGTCCACGGACCGCTTCGCCCCTGTCCCCCTCTGTCGCCAGACCCCTGGCAGAGCAGGCCCCCGCGGGACGATCAGCCTGGTCCTCCCCTGCCAGGACGCGGTTGCTAACTGTGCCCCCACACCGGAACGCTATGCCGTCCACGTTTAGGCCAGTTACTCTGCTTCGCTGCCCCTCCGGGGGGACGCCTGTGGTTCGCATGACCCCGCTGGTTCAGTTCCTGGGAGCCTGGTTAGAGCTCCCCGTCTGTCCTGCTGGATCGCGCGGACCGTCAGGCTCGGCTATGCGATTCAGTTCGCACAGTCTCCTCCCCGCTTCTGGGGAGTCCGCTCCACTTTGGTCGGTGGCTAGGCCCCCATCATGAGAGCAGAGATTGCCACCCTGCTGGCGAAGGGTGCAATCGAGACTGTCCCTCCAGCCGAGATGAGGTCCGGCTTCTACAGCCCCTACTTCATTGTCCCCAAGAAAACCGGTGGGTTACGGCCAATCCTGGACTTGCGCGTTCTGAATCGCTTCCTTCACAGGCCGCCGTTCAGATGCTCAGATGCTCATTTTCGAATGTATGCGGCCCCAGGATTGGTTTGCAGCGATTGACCCCCTCCCAGTTGGGTTGGCCCTGTCTCCTCGCATCTTCACGAAGGTCGTCGAGGCAGCACTTGTTCCCCTACCAGGAACACGGGGTTTGCATCCTGAACTGTCTCGATGACTGGCTGGTCCTAGCTCGCCCTCGAGACCAGGTTTGCGAACACAGGGACCTAGTGCTCCGGCACCTAGCTCGTCTGGGCCTGTGGGTCAACTGGGAGAAGAGCAAACTTTGCCCCGTGCAGAGGATCTCTTTTTGCGGTATGGACATCGACTCGGTCGCCATGTAAAAGGCGCAGCTTACGAGCGAGCACGCGCAGTCACTGTTGACTTGCCTGAGACAATTCGAGGGCAAGAGTGCGGTTCCACTGAAACTTTTTCAAAGGCTCCTGGGGCATATGGCATCTGCAGCCGCGGCGACGCCGCTCGGATTGCTTCATATGAGACTGCTTCAGCTTTGGCTTCGCGACCGAGTCCCGAGGTGGGCATGGCAACAAGGCACGCTCTTAGTACCAGTTACTCCTACCTGCCGTCAGTCCTTCATCCCGTGGTCGAACCTCAGTTTTCTCAGGGCGGGTGTCCCCCTGGAACGAGCTTCCCGGCATGTTGTTGTCTCAACAGATGCCTCCACCACGGGCTGGGGTGCCATGTGCAATGGACATGCTGCTGCGGGCTCCTGGACAGGACCCCAGCGGCTATGGCATGTCAATTGCCTTGAGTTGTTGGCAGTACGCCTTGCCCTGCACCGCTTCCGGGCGTTGCTCAGGGGTCAACACGTACTAGTCCGATCAGACAATACCGCTACTGTAGCGTACATCAACCGTCAAGGTGGTCTACGCTCCCGCCGTATGTCACAACTCGCTGGCCACCTCCTCCTATGGAGTCAGAAGCATCTGAGGCGCTTCGAGCCATTTCATTCCCGGAGTGCTGAACTGTGCAGCCGACGAGCTCTCACGGCTTCAGCCCCTCCTTGGAGAATGGCGACTCCATCCCCAGTCGGTTCAGCTGATTTGGAACCAGTTCGGGGACGCACAGATAGATCTGTTTGCCTCTCACGGCTCGACCCATTGCGCCCAGTTTTATTCCCTGACCGAGGGCACGCTCGGCAAGGATGCTCTGGCGCACAGCTGGCCGCAGGGCCGCAAGTATGCGATCCCCCAGTGAGCCTTCTTGCCCAGACCTTGCGCAAGGTCAGGGAGGACGAGGAGCAGGTCATTCTGGTTGCGCCTTACTGGCCCAACCGGACCTGGTTCTCCGAACTAGTACTCCTCGCGACAGCACCTCCCTGGCCGATCCCTCTGAGGAAGAATCTTCTTTCTCAGGGACGGGGCACCCTATGGCACCCTCGTCCCAATCTTTGGAACCTCCATGTGTGGCTCCTGGATGGGACGAGGCAGGTTTGAGTGCCCTACCACCAGCTGTGGTGGCTACCATCACTTCCGCTAGAGCGTCGTCCACGAGGCACGCCTATGCGTTGAAGTGGAACCTCTTCGTCGACTGGTGCTCTTCTCACCGAGAAGGCCCCCGGAGATGCTCGATCAGCGTTGTTCTTTCCTTCTTTCAGCAGGGGTTGGAGCGAAGGCTGTCTCCCTCCACCCTAAAGGTCCATGTTGCCGCTATTGCCGCACACCATGACCTTGTCGAAGGTAAGTCGGTGGGGAAGCACGACCTGGTCATCAGGTTCCTGAGAGGAGCGAGGAGACTGAATCCTCCTCATCCTCCTCTCGTTCCCTCTTGGGACCTCTCATTGGTTCTAACTGCCCTGAAGAGTGCTCCCTTTGAACCCCTGCAATCAGTTGAGCTTAAGTTCCTGTCAATGAAGACAGCGCTCCTGGTTGCACTGGCCTCCATCAAGAGGGTAGGGGACCTGCACGCATTCTCCGTCGACGAAGCGTGCCTGGAATTCGGGCCGGCTTTCTCTCACGTGATCCTGAGACCCCGGCCCGGATATGTGCCCAAGGTTCCTACCACTCCTTTTCGGGACCAGGTGGTGAACCTGCAAGCGCTGCCCCCGGAGGAGGCAGACCCAGCCTTGGCACTGCTCTGTCCAGTACGCGCTCTCCGCGCCTATGTAGACAGGACGCAGTGTTTCAGGACCTCAGACCAGCTCTTTGTCTGTTATGGTGGGAAGCTGAAGGGAAAGGCTCTCTCCAAGCAAAGGTTGTCTCACTGGATAGTGGACGCCATTGCTTTGGCATACCAGCAGCAAGGTCGACCGTGCCCCCTTGGTGTGACTGCCCACTCCACCCGGAGTGTGGCATCCTCTTGGGCTCTAGCGCATGGCGCCTCGCTAACAGACATCTGCAGAGCTGAAGGCTGGGCGACACCTAACACATTCGCCAGATTCTATAATCTCCGAGTGGAGCCAGTGTCCTCTCATGTACTCGCTTCAACCAGCTAGTACCGGACCCGCTCAGGTGTCTTCGCTTGCTCGCCATTCCACTCCACGGACTCGATACATGCGATATTCTCCTCAGGTGAGCTTTCCCGTAAGCCCTGAGCTCCTCCAGCACTCCTGACGTCGGCGCCAGTGTCTATTGCCTGCGCGTCGGCTAGGTGCCTCCCGTGTGCATGGTCCCTCCCCTGAGCGACCCCCACATGTGTATTTCCACTGTAAGCCTCTCTGAGCATGTGTCTTTCCCTTGGCAAGCCACCTTGCCACGGGTTGAAATATTCCACCTGCGGCTGGACACCCCAGTGTTCCCCATATGCTTCCTTCAGGTCATATGTGCATTCTCTAAGTCCCCCCCTCTCTGGGGTTGGCATTAATTGCATACTTCCCCTAGCTTGGGATATGCTTCCCAGTGTACCTTGGTATTCCTGTGTTAAATGGAGTCCTTCGTCCAGTCTATGACAGGGATCTCGATTTACGCAGGGCACTGGAAGACAGCTGAGAAGGTGGCGTGATTAGACTGGTAACCCCATTCGTCGTCATCCGACGCAACTCGGAGTGACAACGAAAGGGAACGTCTACGGTTACGTATGTAACCCTCGTTCCCTGAGTAGGGAACGGAGACGTTACGTCTGCCTGCCACTTTCCGCTGTACCGCGGGGATCGCCTGAGCTCAGTCTTGGCTCCTCAGCGAAGAAACATATCTGCATGTTGCCGGACTTCCTCCTTTTATACCCACGAGGTGGGGCGGAGTTACGTCATGCAAATTCCGCAGACCCATGGCATTTCTTTGCCATTGGCTCGTTTTGTAATACTCGAAGTTGATAGGCTTTCTAAGCGAAACCCCATTCGTCGTCATCCGACGTAACGTCTCCGTTCCCTACTCAGGGAACGAGGGTTACATACGTAACCATAGACATTATTTGTATTAGATCTGATCTAGAGTACAATAATTTGATTAGACAAGCAGCTAATCTTAAGAACGTGGATATGTTGTACAAGTTGTTAGCACTAGTAGAAGACCAAGAGAAAAACAGTACTGACATAAATACAAAAAATAAATAAATAAATAAATAATAATAATAATTAATAATAATAATATAATAATAATCGTAGATTCAACCACTGTCTTGCATAGCCTACCTGTTAATGCGACAGCTTTCGTGAACTGTCGTGTTCACTCTCAGGGTGCTTTTACACTGGGCTCGTTTGATGCGGTCCGAGGCCGAGCGCGATTGTTCCCGGCGCCCCCCGCAGCGTTGGTCTGGTTTCACACTCAACTTGATTCTATCGAACTCTTGTGCGTTTGCGTGCATCTTACGTCATTGCAAACGTGCACGGCGCATGATAGAAAACACAACGCGGGTCAATATATTGTGTTTTTTATAAATTTGGTGCTATTATGCATAGCTGAGTAAGCAACACAGGTTTACTGTGTGTGTGTGTCGCATAAGCTGTCTTTCCGCTGCTTGCAAATGGACTCTTTTGAGGAGACAGTGGATTTCCATTAATTTGTTGCCCTGATTGCACGCACTATGCACGAATACACTGCAGACTCACACTTGCTCGTATCCAAGGTAAATCTTCATCCCTTACGTGCATTTTATTTTAACTAAATACATCATAATCGGCTAAAACGCATGCGCAGGATACTTCCTGAACAAGTGCGCACCCGAGTCCATGTTGCTTTCACATATACGCGAACCACAGCACGGTTCGGGAGCAACCGAACTCAGACCACCTCCTCCAGGTAGTCTCGGGTTCGATACCCCAGTGCGCAACCGGGTCCACATGACAGTGTTCACATTAGCGATTTTTCATGCGAACCGTGCCCCGTTCCGAACTAAACTGCCAGTGTGAAAGGGTCATCAGGTTCAAGAGAGCGCCGCACAGACAAATATACTGTGAGTGCTGCTGCGGAGCGAGGGGGAAAACCTGGAGCGGATTAGCGGAATGCTTTGAGCGGAGTGGTGGGGGTGGGGAAGAGGGGCACCTCAGTCGATGAGGGCAGAGGGGCAGTGGCTCTAGCCACCGGGCCACCCCCCTGTGCACGGCCCTGATGTACAGCTTAACACCAGTGTTGTGGGTAATGCATGACTAGTAACGCGAGTTAGTCAGATCAACAAATCAGATTATTAGTTTTTCAAGTAATGCATTAAATTTACAACAAAACACAGTTAATTTTTCAAATCAGTAACACAAGTTACCTGTGTTTTCCCATTAAATGACTGACATTTCTCCTGTCCTCATGTTGAGAAAAATCGGGACCAAGTGCAGAGGCGTTGTGTGTAAATGTAACAGATTTGTAGTCTGTTAATTTTAAATAAATCCAGATTTAGATTCCCAGCCACACCAACACAGCGAGAAAGACACAAGAAATATATAAAAATAGTATTTTATTATTTTTAAAAGTTAAAGTTTCTAATAACCATATCAAAATAAAATCTTCTCAAAAAACGCAGGGAGACAATAAAACCATGGATTGTCTAATGTTCTGTCCCAGGGTGAAACAATACTCAAGTCCAGTCCAGCCTGGAGTCAGCTCTTTCCCCCTGTCGCCGGCAAAGAATATCTTGCGTCAGCGGGGCTTCGAATAGCCTATTCCAATCCACAAATCCAGAACCAGGAATTCCGCCGTACCGCTCCGCTTCTGTCAATGGAGAAATCGTAAAATCAACGGACAGCCTGCACGTAACGTTAGCCGGCAACCTCAAAACAGTCTCGGGTGATTAGAGTGACAACTTTCCTTTCCTGTACTTCATGTGGGCTCATCAACAATACTGCCGTATCCGCTGCTCGGCCGCTGGATCTGGCACCTTCACAGAAATGAACAACAACTAAACGACTCCTTTAGCTCGAATACCAAATTAACACACATCAGTGTGGGAAAAAAAGGACCACTTCCCTTTAGTCGAAGTTTTGTGAGCGTTGACACTGCAGAGTCCGAGAGTCGGCTCCACCAAGGCACCGGAGATACAGTCAGCAGCAACACCGAGAGAAAAGGAGATTCGCACGCCAGTTTACCACAGGACACGGCACGTTCATTCACCCCGAGCGTTCCTCTCCTCGGTAAGAGATCTAACCTCCTTTTATTGGGAGTGATCTGATCAGCTGGCAAATTAGATCGCTGATGTGAACGGGGTTCTACAGGTGTGTCAATTAGTGTTTGTTGTTGCAGTTTGTGAAAGAGGGAAACAGTACTATCAAATGTCCAGCAACATCACCACAAACAATATAAATTAATCCACAGCAAACCATAAGGAAAAACTCACAGCAAACAAATATAAAAGTTACGGAAAACAATCACTATATCAATCAATAACAATTCCCAAAATAAAATAAGGTTAACCATCAATCACACTGCTCCACTTGTTTTATATTATGACACTCCTCCCCCCTTTAACAGTTGTCGTCCCGACAAAGTCTTAGTGTCCATACCTGTCCGGAGGCCTACCCCTATTTTGTCTCTGGGACCTACGCAGGGGTGATCTGTCTCCTGGCTCAGGTCTCACAATAGGGGCTACTGGGTCATCGTCCACTGAAACTGCGGGAGGGGCACATGCTATGGGCACAAGGGTCAGAGGTAACAAAGGCCCAGGATACAAGGCATTTGAAAAATTGGGGTTCACCGTTTCAGTCTCTGGGGCTTGTTGAGGCTCCTCAGGGGGGTTGAAAAGGCAAGGCCTTAGGTGATTACGATGATTTGTCCTGATGGGGCCTTCTTTTCCTTCAGGCTTTATCCGAAAAACTGGCAGGCCTGGACGTAGTTGATCAATAACCACGTAAAGTTGGGGCTGCCAGCGAGGTGCCAACTTCCCTTGTTCTCTGCGGCGGAAGTTGCGCAAGAGCACTCGCTCTCCGGGCAACAAGGGGAGGTTCTTGGTTTTCTGATCGTACCTGGCCTTGTCCCGCATTCTGCTGTCTCTAGTTTTTGCTGCCACCTGTCTGTAGACTCTCTGTAGGGTCTGGTTGTGTTGGTGAACCCAACCCTCCAAATCTTGTCTTTGGGTCAATGGTGGCGCACCGACAGCCATTTCCACTGGCAGGCGGGCGTGTCGGCCAAACATGACAAAGTGTGGGGTCAGTCCAGTGGTCTCATGCGGGGTGTTGTTATACATCTGCAGTAGGGTCGGCAAGTGATCTGGCCATCGCACTTGGTCTTCTGGACTCAGTGTTCCCAAAAGAGACAGAACAGTCTTGTTAAACCTTTCGCAGGCCCCATTTCCTTGGGGCCTGTAGGGTGTGGTTCGGACTTTGGCACACCCATACAGACAGCACAGCTGTGCTACCATGGTCGACTCAAAGGCCGCTCCTTGATCTGAGAGGATTCGTTCTGGACATCCCCATGGCTGGATGAGGTGGCGCCAAAGGGCACGTGTCGTAGTGGCTGCTGTCTGGTCTTTTGTAGGGACAGCCCATCCGTACTTTGAGAAAAGATCAGTTATTACCAACAGATAAGGATAAGTGTCGCCATGCCTACCAAGAGACAAATAATCAATTGAAACGGTTTCCAAAGGGTATGATACAAGAATAGGCACCAAGGGTGCCCTTACCTCTGGTCCTCTTTTCTGTTGAGTGCAAATTGCACATTTGGATGCCCATTCTTGCAAGTCCGCACCCATCCTGGGCCAGTAAAAGGTTTTTCTTAACAAGCCCTCAATCTTGGCTATTCCCATATGGCCTGAGGCATTGTGATACTTCTCCCACAACTTATAAGTCTTGTCTGTGGGAACCACAATTTGGTAGAGGCTTGACCCTGTATGGCGATCTTGGGCCCTCCGCTGCAACACACCCTCCTGGATGTGTAGTCGACTCCATTCCCTTAAGAGGCGTTTTGTTGCAGGCAGGCACGCTTTCCTCTCCTCGGCTCCTGGAAAACAATTTCCAACCACCCAACCCTTCATTTGGGCCACCGTCTGGTCTTTCTCCTGCCACTCCTTCCAATGGTCTTCGGCTTCTATGCTGGCCTCTGACTCCACCACTGCGGTCTCCACTTGGGCCTGTCGGTCGGATCCCATTTCCTGTGGTAACCTGGACAAAACATCAGCATTACGATTAGAAGCACCAGGGCGATACTTAAGTTCAAAGTCAAAATTCGCCAACTGTGCTGCCCATCGCTGTTCCGTGGCCCCCAAGTGCGCTGTATTCAGGTGGACAAGGGGGTTGTTATCTGTAAAGGCCAGGAATTTATTGCCCCACAGATAGTCTTTAAACTTTTCGGTGACAGCCCATTTAAGGGCTAGAAACTCCAGTTTGAACGAACTGTAGTTTTGGTCGTTCCTCTCGGTGGGGTTAAGGCTCCTGCTGGCGTAAGCTACAACTCTCTCTCTGCCATCCTGTAGCTGTGCCAACACAGCCCCCAAACCTCCCAGACTGGCGTCAGTGTAAAGATGGAAGGGTTTTGAGAAGTCTGCGTATGCCAAGATTGGGGCACTCACCAGAGCAGTCTTCAGAGAATCGAATGCCATCTGGCAGTCTGGGGTCCAGTCGATGGCAGCATTTCCTCTCCGCATACTAGCAGAACCTACTAGGAGAGCATTCAGAGGTGCTGCTATTTTAGAAAAACCCTTCACAAATCTTCTATAGTACCCCACAAACCCAAGGAATGATCGTACCTGCTTAATGGTAGAGGGAATGGGCCAGTTCTCAACGACAACTGTCTTTTCCGGATCTGTGGATATTCCCTCACCAGAGATGACATGACCAAGGTAGGTGACTTTCCTCTGGAACAGGCTACATTTATGGGGCTGCAACTTTAAGCCATGGGCTGTCAGCTTCTCAAAAACCTGCTCCAGGTGGTTGATGTGGGTGTCGAAGTCCAAGGAGTATACAACAATATCATCCAAGTAGATCAGGAGAGAGTCGTGGACCTGCCCGCCTAGGCACCGCTGCATCAGACGTTGAAATGTTGCAGGTGCATTACAGAGGCCAAAGGGCATCCTCTGGAACTCATACAGGCCCAGGGGTGTAGTGAATGCAGTCTTCTCTCGATCCTTCGGGTCCACATCTACCTGCCAATATCCACTGGCCAGGTCAAGGGTAGAATACCAAGCAGCTTGCTTGAGGCTGGTGAGGGATTCTTCAATCCTTGGCAAGGGATAGGCATCTTTGTGGGTTAGAGCATTCAGCTTCCTATAATCCACACAAAAGCGCCAGGATCCATCCTTCTTCTTCACAAGGACAATTGGTGCTGCCCAAGGGCTGGAGCTTTCCTTTATGACATCATTATCCAGCATGTTTTGCAGAAGTTCCCTCAATTCAGGGTAAAGGCTTGGTGGAACTGGCCTGTAGCGCTCCCTGCTGGGCGGTGCAGAACCCGTAGGTATGGAGTGGAGGACTGCACTGGTCTGGCCAAAGTCCTCATCACCTGCTGCAAAGAGGTCTCTCCATCGCTGTAACAGTAAGTCCATCTTCTGTTGCTGGTCTGTTGTTAAGCCATCACCTTTCAGCAGGTTGACTGGATGCTGATCTTTTGTACTGATGTGGTTGGTCTGCACATCCACTTCCACCACACCTGGATCTAAAGTCTTCAAAACAAGGTCCTTTTCCCCTCGAATCTGCCTTGGGTCAACCTGGAAGACATCAGCAAGGGGGCGGCGTTGAGGTATCAATATGGGGTAAGGATTAAGATTACGTACCCTTATAGGGAGGCGTCCTTTCACCACAGTAGTAACAGTCCGGGCCACCTGCCACTCGTCATCTCTTTCTGGGCCCTCCACCAAAGCACAAAAATCCGACCTGGTTTTTGCGCCATAAAGGTGTGTCCACAGCACCACTTCACTGTTAGGAGGCAAATAGACTGGGTCTTGGCGGGTTAACCTGGCCACTCCAATCTGTCCATTGGATAATTCATCCTGTGAAACCTTTTGACAGACAGCAAAAGCACGCTCCCATTCCCCCTTTGCTTCACGTGACATAGTTGCACCAAAGACAGTCAGGCCAGGGTGGACTCCCTGAAACAGCTCTTTCCAGCAACATGAAATGACATTCATCCCTAGGATACCTCTTTCAGCACTCAGGCACTCATCCTTTACAATGATGACTCCTTTACCTGGCACTGTGACTCCTCCCACTGAAAAATCCAAGATGGCATAGCCAGTATATGGAATCTGTAGTCCATTAGCTGCTTTTAGAGAAAGCCAGTGCAGATCTTGTGAGCTTCGCTTCTGCTCTCCACTCAGCCATTTCTGAAAAAAAGTTTCACTGAACAGCGTAACTTGTGAGCCTGTATCAAGCAAGCAGGGCAATTTCACTCCCGCAACAACAACTTCAACTCCTGGACACGTCCCCACCAGGGATGGTTTGTCCGTTTGGTTTCCCTGGTCCCCCTCCCCAACCACCTGGCTCTCAGTGGTTGGGGCTGTTAGTTTAACTGCCTCCTCCCCTGTTGACAGTACCTCTGGATGTGACCAGCCTTCCCACAGCCTCTGCAGATTGGTTTGCCTCGGTCGTCCCACTCCAAGGTCTGGTGACGCCTGGGGGAGGCAGTATAACGGCCCTCCCGTACAGCCCCCCTAGGGGATAAGGGCGGGTCTCTATGCACCATAGTCTGAGGGGAGAGTTGGCGTTTAATCTCGTCAGTTAGGGTTTCTTTAAGAACATGAAGTTGGTCTGTAATTTCTTTTCTGAGTTCGGCTCTTACTGTCTCCCTCCACTCTTCTAGGCTAGGTGCAACCATGGATTGTTTTGGCTGTGGCACAGAGATACGTGAGGCACAGACAGGCTCCATCTTCAGCTCAGCTTCTAATGCTTTCACTTCACTACACACCTCAGTAAAGGACAATGTGGGTTTTCTACGCACCTGCCTTTGGAGTTCCTGTTGCACCACACCAGGCCTTAAGCCCAGGACAAGTTGGTCCCTAATAGTCATCTCGTCCTGGGCAGAGCCTGCTGGTTCCTGCTCCTTCCATGTGAAGAATAGTTCCCGGAGACGGAGAATGAAAGCAGAAACGGTTTCCTCTTCCTGTTGGTGACATTTAAAGAATTGTGCCCGGAGCTGGGCTACTGGTGTTACACGCCCATACAGCCTTTTTAACTCGCTCAGCATATCTACACTTGTTAAGCGTCTTGCTGGATTCAGTAGCCTCATCTCTCTTTTTGCCTCACCCTCAAGTGCCCCATATATAAAGTCAATTTTCTGTTCCTCGTTTAACCCTTGTGCCCTCAGCATAGCTTGTACCTGCCCACTCCATTCAGAAAAACTCATTTTGCTTGAGTCACCATTAAACCTTGGGATCCATGGGACCCCCATAAACCAAGGCATCATCATTGCATTTATGACAGGCTGACTAGGTGGAACATTTTCCAGCCTGGCCCCAGTACCTTGCAACAGACTGCCCTCTGGACCTCCATGCTGTCCTTCAGTTTCATCTGCCATTCTACACTGTGTGGTGTGGAGAGGGAAACCCTGCCGACTGCGCCACTAATGTAACAGATTTGTAGTCTGTTAATTTTAAATAAATCCAGATTTAGATTCCCAGCCACACCAACACAGCGAGAAAGACACAAGAAATATATAAAAATAGTATTTTATTATTTTTAAAAGTTAAAGTTTCTAATAACCATATCAAAATAAAATCTTCTCAAAAAACGCAGGGAGACAATAAAACCATGGATTGTCTAATGTTCTGTCCCAGGGTGAAACAATACTCAAGTCCAGTCCAGCCTGGAGTCAGCTCTTTCCCCCTGTCGCCGGCAAAGAATATCTTGCGTCAGCGGGGCTTCGAATAGCCTATTCCAATCCACAAATCCAGAATCAGGAATTCCGCCGTACCGCTCCGCTTCTGTCAATGGAGAAATCGTAAAATCAACGGACAGCCTGCACGTAACGTTAGCCGGCAACCTCAAAACAGTCTCGGGTGATTAGAGTGACAACTTTCCTTTCCTGTACTTCATGTGGGCTCATCAACAATACTGCCGTATCCGCTGCTCGGCCGTCGGCCGCTGGATCTGGCACCTTCACAGAAATGAACAACAACTAAACGACTCCTTTAGCTCGAATACCAAATTAACACACATCAGTGTGGGAAAAAAAGGACCACTTCCCTTTAGTCGAAGTTTTGTGAGCGTTGACACTGCAGAGTCCGAGAGTCGGCTCCACCAAGGCACCGGAGATACAGTCAGCAGCAACACCGAGAGAAA
The DNA here is from genome assembly GCA_026230005.1 of Gila orcuttii. Taxonomy (NCBI): domain Eukaryota; kingdom Metazoa; phylum Chordata; class Actinopteri; order Cypriniformes; family Leuciscidae; genus Gila; species Gila orcuttii. The sequence goes on from JAPDVR010000012.1 coordinate 7,410,226, forward strand.
AGGAGATTCGCACGCCAGTTTACCACAGGACACGGCACGTCCATTCACCCCGAGCGTTCCTCTCCTCGGTAAGAGATCTAACCTCCTTTTATTGGGAGTGATCTGATCAGCTGGCAAATTAGATCGCTGATGTGAACGGGGTTCTACAGGTGTGTCAATTAGTGTTTGTTGTTGCAGTTTGTGAAAGAGGGAAACAGTACTATCAAATGTCCAGCAACATCACCACAAACAATATAAATTAATCCACAGCAAACCATAAGGAAAAACTCACAGCAAACAAATATAAAAGTTACGGAAAACAATCACTATATCAATCAATAACAATTCCCAAAATAAAATAAGGTTAACCATCAATCACACTGCTCCACTTGTTTTATATTATGACATAAACATGATGGTTATTGTAGTTCTAGAATAAATGTGAGCAGGTATTTACTCATTTTCACTTGCACAATAAAGGGCTGCAAGCTTCCATCCATCTTGGCCATAAAAAAAAGAAGCTGGAAGCAGCAGAAGTGGATGTAATCTTTATTGAGAGCCTCTTATCGATATACTCCTCCATGGCCTTCTGTCCTGGGATGGAGAGTGGGTACACTTTTCCACGGGGCACTGGCTCAGCCAGTATCAGGTCGATGGCACAGTCCCATGATCTGTGTGTTGAAAGTCGTAAGGTTTTTTGTGGCCAGAAGAAGTCTGCAAAGGGGGAGTATATATACAAAATATATTCCTGGAAGATTTTGTTTAGGTGCTATATATATATAAAGATTGATGAAAACTGCATTTCTCATCCTTCAGGAAGAGGTGATATTCTCGTAGTTTTTGAAGAACGTTTGAAATGTGTTGGTGAGGTAAACTATCACAAACCGAGCACATCATTCATGAAATCCTGGAATACTGAGGAGGCGTTGACCAGGCCATATGGCATGACGCAGTGCTCAGTGTCCTGAAGGGGTCACAAAAGCTGTCTTCCACTCGTCCCCTCATGTATCCGGACCAGCGGGGATGAGAGATTTAGGGAAATATCCACTTCTGGGACGCACAGAGTTGCCGGCTCACGCACCTAGTCAGATTTACCTTAGGCTCGGGCTCCGGGGCGATGATAGGCTCAGTTCTCTTGTCTGGCATGCTCATTGTGACAGGCTCTGGCTCTCCGTCTGTGGTGGGCTCTGGCGTTCGCTCTGTGCATGGCGGCTGGGTGGGCTCTGGGTCTGGTGTTGTCCTCCTCAGTGGGGCAGATGGTAAATGAGGACCCACAGTTCAACAGCATCAACTCCACATATGCATCGAAATCTCCTCGATGACCATTCACTGGCAGGCTTGCCTTAGTGGGTTATGCCGAGTACACACTGCACGTTTTTAGCACCGATTTTAACTCACAGACAAGGTTTGCAAAATCACAGACAAATGCCTGAAATTGGCTGGCAAATCGGTGCTCGTTCACGTGAGTGACAATCATGCAGTGTGCATTTATAAAGATGCAACCTGAGAGAATCGACGATGCATCGCTGACGCCTATGAGATATGTGGCATGCTAAATATCTGGACCTGTCTGCGATTAATTTCCTCCTCCATAATCTTTTTTTTTCTTTTCTCCTTTTCACTACAAATCAGTTCACAGACAATTTGGATCGCAAGCTTCTTGCGGGCTATTATTTTTAGTAACAACTGATCTTGCGTTATTTCCTTATCACTTCTCGCGTGCTTTTGGTTGTTTGGTTGTGAAACGTAGTTTGAGGACCAGACACAGATGTCTGCAACTCTTCCTATTGTAAAGTTATGCAATGTGTAACCCCCTGTCGCCGATCCATTGTGCAATGTGTACACAGCAGCAACTGAATGCTACCCCAGATAGTCGGTGCAGTGTGAAAATAACAGTGATCTTATGACTTTGAAAATCGTGCAATGTGAACTTGGCATTAGGCATGCCAGATCTAAAAAGTTCTTAGTGTGGCCCTCCAGTGAACGGTCCTTCTGCTCGAGGCAGAGTAATGGCTCAGATAAAAAGTGTTTCAGGGCTTATCTTCACTGCTCTCACGGCGGGATTTAATACAGTTCCCATATACAGCTGACATAATGTTGAGTTACTGCCTTGAAAGGGAACGTCTCCAGTTACTATCGTAACCTCGGTTCCCTGATAGGCAGGAAAGAGACATTACGTTAGCCGCCGTGCTCGCTGTTTGATCAGCTGTGCTAGCGTTTAGTCGTTATTCTGACGTAATTGTCGCGCCCATGCATTTTATGCTGCGTTCACACCGAACGCGAATTGAGCGTCTGAAGCGAGTGATTTCCATGTTAAGTCAATGTAAAGATGCGTTTAGCATGGCGCGTTGGACGCGATTTCGCCTCATTCGCGCGTCCAGTTCACGCGAAAGAGGGGAATTGAACTTCTGGCGTGATACGTACGTTACGCGCGAGTAATTTTATCTGGTGCTTTTTGTGCATTCACGCGTTTGAAGCGAATTCGCGTCTTACTCCCGAGTTGAAAAATCTGAACTTTGGCGTCTGTTCGTGCCGCATTAACCAATCAGGAGCCTGCTTGTTGCTGTCACGTGGTGAAGTGACAAAAAGCAGCTGGGATTAGATCGTCTGTAGTTGGTGTCCTGGAGGGTGATCCTCGCTCCGATGCTGGACAACAGGTCATCAAACTGGGCGCGGGATAGGTGGAAGTATCTTAAGTATCCATCTTAATGTTGTTTACAATTCTTTGTGCAGATTTGTGTTAAGGTGTCCATATCGTACTCATCATTGTCATATGTATGAATTGCTTAATTGGTTGCATCCTAAATCTAGAAGACATTTCCATTGGCTTCTGTTTATTTTTAAATGTGTTTATTTTGTTTGTCCTTTTTATTTGAAACAATTTTTGATTCCATATAGATCTTCTTACTCACTTAGACATACGCAATATATATTTTTTTCTTGTTCCTAAAATTTTCAGTGAAGTCGGACACAGGTCATTTCAGTATAAAGCCCCTTTTGACTGGAATAATCTTCCTGTTTCTCTGAGATCTATAACCTCCCTTAAACGCTTTAGGCTATTTTTATTTTCTTATCTTAAAATAACTTGTTCATGTTTTTGATTTAGATTTTTTTTCTTTTCTTCTTTTTTTTTACATTTAAGGATTTTCTGTTATTAACTGGTCTTATGTAGATGTTACTGAGGTATGATGTTGAGTTTTTGTATTTCTACTGTGGTTTGTGGGTGTGGGGGGCAGGTTGAGAATTTATTTTGTTTTGTATGTTTGTTTTGTTTTGTGTTGTATTATTATTGTTTGTGTTGTATTATTCTGCTTGAGTTTTTAGGACCCCCTTGAAAATGATATGTTACATCTCAAGGGGCTATCCTTTCAATAAATTAAAATTCAAGTACCCATGAAAGCGGCCGTCAACCAGGCACAGCTCCTGGAGCAAGTGGTGAAACTCGCCAAACTGGTACGCCTCCAAAGGGTCTGGTGGACCCAAGTGCGGAGACGATGACCCCTACGCCGCTGTTCTGCTCTCCAGAGCAAATACAGAGCAGTGACTTTCGATGAATGCTTGATCAACATTAGCCATCTTGCAAACAAACAACCGCCTAGCACTTGCCCCTCCCACAAGAAGCAAATTTTGCTTCAAACGCTCGCTTTATATGCGTGTCCAATTCGCTTTGGACGAGCGAGTGAATTCAAAATGTTCAAGCGTCCAACTAGACGCGATAGAAGCGAATTTGACGCTCAATTTGCGTTCGGTGTGAACGCAGCATTATACTGCCCGTGAACCTGTCAGTATTTGCATGCTTCGCGACAATTGGCCAGCTCTCCCCAGCTGGCGTTAGCCCATAAGATTTCAGCGAAAGTGGAGAAGGGAGGAGTTCCCATACACGTCATAGCTGACGTAATGTCTCGTTCCTGCCTCTCTGATGAAACCGAGGTTACGATAGTAACTGGAGACGTTCTCTACAACTTGGCTTCAGTGGATCCCTTACACAGACATAGAACTACATGTTAAAGAAACACAATGTTCAGTTTTAAAGGATGAATTTTGAAGCTTTTGAATGATACCTAATTTATGATGACAAAAATATGTTATAGGGAAAAAAGGCAATACAAAAGTGGGATACTGACAGGTTCCAAATATCCAAATATCCAAATAAAGGGAAAATCTCACGGGAAAACCTCTCTGTTGTTGACAGGTGAAGGATGTAGTGACAGTAGTGATGCAAAGCAGGAGGGGTCAGATATATAAATATGTGCTTTTGGCATGTTCGCTCTTGCATGGACAGGTAAGGTCTTTGTGATGAATGTCTAATGGTATGATTTTTGTTCAAGCTGCAGGGCTGATAATGTTTTTGTGTGGTTATAGCTTTGAAATCTAATGTAATAATTATTAGTGGTATTTTATTAGTGGGGGAAAACACATTGCTGTTATTATAATGATAAGAAAATCATGTCATTGTTGGCTTATAAATAAATGTATTTTGTTGTTGTTTTTAAACAGACCATGTCTGGATATGGACCTGACACTGGGATTGACCACGGGCCTGTTCTCTGCTTTGAGTCGTTCAACAACTCATGTGTTAAATTTGTCTACCCGTCTGAGATTCAGATTTTGTTCTATTTGGTCTTCAGTGCCATATCGCTTACCACAGTATGTGGAAACCTGCTGGTCATCATTGCCATCATTCATTTTAAGCAGCTGCACACGTCAACAAACTACCTCATCCTGTCGCTGGCCGTGGCCGATCTGCTAATCGGAGGCTTTGTGATGCCTCCCAGTATGGTGCGCTCTGTGGAGACTTGCTGGTACTTGGGAGACATGTTCTGTAAAATACACAGCAGTGTTGATATTATGTTATGCATCACATCTCTCTTGCACATATCTTTTATCTCTATCGATCGCTATTATGCTGTATGTCACCCGCTTCAGTACCGGAATAAAATCACACCACCCATTTCCCTCATTATGATTTCCCTATGCTGGGGTCTGGCAGCCTTTGTTGGATTTGCTATGGTTTTTCTAGAACTCAACATTTTGGGTGCAAATGAGTTTTATATTGATAATATCGCTTGTAAGGGAGCATGTATTATCTTTCAAACCCACGCAGCCAGTACCATTTCCTCAATTCTTGCTTTTGGCCTTCCTGCAATAATTGCTGTCAGCATATATCTAAAAATTCTCCTTGTTGCACGAAGACAATCAAAATCTATACAGCATTCAGCACATGCGGGCAAGAAAACCAGCATATCTGTTAACAAAACTGAGGGAAAGGCAACAAAAACACTGGCTATCATCATGGGGGTATTTTTTGTGAGCATCGCACCCTTTTTCTTCTGTAATCTAGTAGATCCATATCTTGATCACACAATACCACCGGCTGTATTTGATGTTTTGTTGTGGATTGGATATTTTAATTCTCTGTGTAACCCTTTTGTGTATGCATTCTTTTATAGATGGTTTAGAAAAGCTCTAAGAATGATTCTTTTAGCCAAAATATTTCAAGTTAATTCTTCTCACCTTGACTTGATGGAAAGACGTGATTAGAAATGACAATTTTTTTGTAAATAATATATAAATATAAGTAAACCAAAATATCCTGGATATGTTTTATGTGTCCATGCTATATTCTAACTAGAAATAATTACACCTACTGTACAGTAACCATGATGCCAAATAACCAGATCACACATGTATTATTTATAACCTGAGCATTTGAGTTTTTAAATAAATAAATAAATGTAATGTGAGATCAGAATTTAGGTATTGCATTAATTTTGTTCCCCTCACTAAGCCACTACATTAAAACTGTGCAGGTTAAATGTAGAGTATAATGCTTTAAACATTACATGACAAATGTGAACTAATGTCAAAGTGCATCATGTATCATGCTTTGAGACCCATCCATTACATGTATACATAATGTTCAGTTTTGTAAGTAATTCTGAATATTTTGATATGTCAAATAAATCACATGTACTATTTTCTTAATATTACACAATACATTTATTTTTATGTTAATCAAGAATAGAATTTTCTCCTAAAAAACACTTATTTTTTTAGTATCAAAGCCAATGCAACTTCCCAAGAAACAGGAGGATGTAGCCTCAGCAAGTGAAGCCTCCTCTTGCTGTAGAAAATTCAATGAAAGATATCCAGAATCCAATTATATATTTTTTTATAATACAGTGATTTCAGAAAGCACTTAATCTTTTGCATTTTTCTCATTTTATTTTAAACATTGAAATACTCTTCATTTAATAACACAATACATTTAATAAGAACTTTCACTGCAGGAGTGGTAGAGGAAGACCCTTCCCCTAAAAAATTTTTTGGGGGAGGGGCAGTGTTCATCAAGCCCCGGTGGCCACAGAACTTGGCCCACCACAGTTCCCAGCACTTCCCAGTCTGATTATCACAAGTACAGTGCTTACAGCGCTTCCAAGTCCAATGATCTTGTCCAAAAGTCTCCAACCATCATAGCCGCCATGCAAGAGTCTCCAGCCGTCATGGATGCTGCACCTGAAGCTACTAAGGCTGTCCCTAGGTGTTTAAGACTGGCTTCCAGTTTGGTGGACCCACCGCTGATGTCTGTGCGAGCAGCTGGCATCCCGGTAGTTCCAGCACTTTCATGTCCGGCGGTTCCAGAGTTCCTACCACTGTTGTTTGCACTGTCGGTGATGGCAACTACCATTCTGTGTGTCTGGGCCGTGTACGATTCAGCTTCTACCGGAGCGGCAGCACCTGATCTAGTTTTTCCTGAGGTGGTGGTGTCCACTTGTGAACTCTCAGTCTGCCCTGAAACGACCTAGAGGTTGTCCATAAACTCTCAGTCTGTCCTGTCACGACCACAGAGGTCAAGACTTCACCCCGAGGTGGTGGAGCTCCTATGGGAGAACTATGGTCAAGCTCAGGTAGATCTTTTCGCATCTTACGATACAACCCATTGTCAGCTTTGGTTCTCCCTCACATATTCAGCTCCTCTCGGACTGGACGCTATGGTACAGGTGTGGCCGATGCTGCACCTGTACGCATTCCCCCCGATATCATTGCTTCCGGGAGTTCTGGAGAGGGTTCGCCAAGAAGGGGCTCATCTACTATTAGTAGCCCCGCACTGGCCGACCCGAGTGTGGTTCTCGGACCTAGTGTCCCTCCTTCACGGCTCTTGTTTGGGAGTGGAGCATGCCCAGTCAGTTCTCGAGGGAGCTGACTGTGAGCATTGCGAGAAGCTGTCCGTGAGGACGCTCCGCTCTCGCCGGGCATTCTTTGAGGAGGACGGTTCGGTTCGCGCTCCCCGAGGTGCGGGTCCCGCTGCTGCCGAGGCACAGCGAAGGCTTTCATCTTGGGGTTCGCATATGGATCTAGTAGCGGGGCTTGAGACGGGCCCAGCCCTTTCTCAACCCTTACCTGCTGGATCCGGTGCCTCTGCCCAGGAAGGAGCCCGCGCTGCGGCTTCTCCTTCCCAGGTTGGGGCACCATTGCTGAGGCTATCCAGTTCTGAGGATCTGGATGTCGTCAGTGTTGATATGGGGGATTTTGAGTCTTCGCCAGCTCATGCCTCCAGTAATGATGAGGAGCTTATGGAGGTTTTATCTTGTGCTGTAGCTAGATTAAATATTGAATGGCCAGCCGATGATTCTCAGAGTGTTTCTAAGAAAAGTTTATTAGATGAAAGATTTCTACCATCTATAACACAGCCTCCACCTCGGGGACTCCCGTTTTTTCCCGATCTCCACAATGAGGTTTCGAGATCGTGGAATAAACCGGCGTCATTCAGAGTATTTAACCCACAAACTTCCAACTACAGTAATGTTTTGGGTGCATCTGACTATGGTTATTTGACGGTGCCTCGGGCTGAAGAGACGCTCGCGAGCTATCTCTCTCCCGAGTCATCGTCATCATTAAAAGCCCCGACGTTACCCACCAAGCCATTAAAATCTACATCTTCGCTGGTGGGTAAAGCTTATTCGGCAGCAGGTCAGGCTGCGTCATGTCTACATACTATGTCTATACTGCAGGCATACCAGGCTGATCTGCTGAAGGATATCGATGAACGTGAGGAAGTCAGCGCTGACGGAATTCGAGAATTGCGTCGCGCAACAGACCTGTCTCTCCGGGCCACTAAGGAGACGGCCAAATCAGTGGGCCGTTCTATGGCAGCCCTGGTGGCCATGGAGAGGCATCTTTGGTTAAATCTGTCTGATATAAAAGATAAAGATAGGTCTGTTCTTCTGGACGCGCCACTGTCACCTTCAAGTTTGTTCGGCGACGCTATCAATTGTGCCGTCGATAGGTTTCAAGAAACGAAAAAACAATCGGCTGCGTTCCAGAGGTTTCTTCCTCGACGTTTCGATGTCCCCGAGACTGCTGGGCGGAAAATGATTATTAAATCCGAGCAGTCTCGTCCGAGTACAAGCTCCTCACAGCACAGAGTGCATCAAAAACAGAGCGTCGCCACTCGGGCTCCTCCACAATCTGGGGAACCTGGGTGGCGGTCGCAGTCCAGGCCAGCTAGGGGTAGGCAAGATCTGAGGACTGTCATCTCTAAGAAGGCTTGGGCTAAGAAGAAGTCCTGACGCCCAAGGCGTCAGGCTTCTGAGGGTGGTCCCCTCCGAGGAGGGACGTTTTCGAGAAATCGTTCATCCTCAGCACCCTCTGGGGGGCGATTCTCTGAGGAGAGTCGCAGCGCTGCCACATCGGTTGTTCCCTGCCGGTTCGCCGCTTCAGGGCACCGAGGTGTCAGCGTCCCCATACGATTCTCCGAGGAGGATCGTAGAACGGTCAGTTCGGTTGTTCCCTGCCGGTTCGCCGCTTCAGGGCACCGAAATATCCGTACAACCGAATCCCGAGGCCAGTCTCGGGAGACTGGTCCCCTTAGTAGAATTTCTGGCAGCGTGGAAACTACTGCCAAATATTTCTCAGTGGGTCCTGCATATAATAGAAAACGGTTACAGAATTCAGTTCGGTTCTCGTCCGCCCAGATTTCAAGGGGTCCTTCCCACAGTGGTGGACCCGAGGCAGGCTCGGGTCATGGAGCTAGAAGTACTGACGCTTCTGCGAAAAGGGGCTATAGAAAGGGTTTCTCCTCCCAGCAGAGAGTCAGGGTTTTACAGCCGTTACTTCATCGTTCCCAAGAAGGATGGGGGGTTGCGTCCTATTCTAGATCTGCGTCAGTTAAACAGCAGAGTTCAGAAACTCAAGTTCAAGATGCTTACACTCAAACAGATTGTATCACAGATTCAGTCCGAGGACTGGTTTGTCACAATAGACTTGAAGGACGCTTACTTTCATGTATCCATTCATCCTCATCACAGGAAGTTCCTGAGGTTTGCTTTCGGGGGCGAAGCATACCAATATCGGGTCCTTCCATTCGGCCTAGGTTTATCACCCCGCACCTTTACGAAATGCGTGGATGCAGCGCTGGCTCCTCTGAGACTCCAGGCATTCGCGTATTAAACTATATCGACGACTGGTTGATCCTGGCTCGTTCCGAGCAGTTGGCAGTTCGGCATCGAGATGTCGTTCTGTCTCACATAAAGAGGTTAGGGTTGCGGCTAAACACCAAGAAGAGTGTTCTCCTCCCAGCCCAGAGGACCACTTTTTTAGGGGTGATGTGGGATTCGACAACTATGCAAGCACGATTGTCTCCAGCACGTATTTCTGTGATTCTCACAGCCGTAAAGATGGTAAAACTAGGCCAGTCACTCACTGTGAAACAGTTCCAGAGACTGGTGGGTCTCATGGCAGCTGCGTCCAACGTAATTACTTTTGGCCTTCTGCACATGAGACCCCTGCAGTGGTGGCTCAGGACCAAGGGGTTTTCTCCGAGGGGAAATCCGTTTCGCACGATCAAGGTTACGCGGCAATGCCTACGTGCCTTGGTCATGTGGAAGAAACCTTGGTTCCTCGCCCAAGGCCCAGTTTTGGGGGCTTCTTGTCGACGCGTAACGCTATCGACGGATGCTTCACTCACAGGCTGGGGGGCGGTCATGAGTGGCCGCTCGGCGACAGGTGTCTGGCAGGACCATCAGCTTTCGTGGCATATAAACCGACTAGAGATGATGGTGGTATTTCAGGCTCTCAAATACTTCCTGCCAGACCTGAGAGGCCATCATGTGCTTGTCCGCACAGACAACACATCGGTGGTCTCTTACATCAACCACCAAGGGGGTCTGAGGTCCCGATTATTATGCAAACTGGCTCATCAGATCCTCCTATGGGCCCAGGGGAAATTACTGTCACTCAGGGCAGTTTATATTCCAGGGTGTTTGAATGTGGGAGCAGATATCCTGTCAAGGCAGGGGCTGAGGCCCGGGGAGTGGAGACTTCACCCCAAGGTGGTGGAGCTCCTATGGGAGAACTATGGTCAAGCTCAGGTAGATCTTTTCGCATCTTACGATACAACCCATTGTCAGCTTTGGTTCTCCCTCACATATTCAGCTCCTCTCGGACTGGACGCTATGGTACAGGTGTGGCCGATGCTGCACCTGTACGCATTGCCCCCGATATCATTGCTTCCGGGAGTTCTGGAGAGGGTTCGCCAAGAAGGGGCTCATCTACTATTAGTAGCCCCGCACTGGCCGACCCGAGTGTGGTTCTCGGACCTAGTGTCCCTCCTTCACGGCTCTCCCATGGAGATTCCTGTCAGAAGGGACTTGTTATCTCAAGCAGGGGGCACGATATTTCACCCTCGCCCGGAGTTGTGGAAACTGTGGGCTTGGCCTCTGAGGGGGCCCAGCTCTTAGAATCTGGTCTCTCGACTGAGGTCGTTGAGACCATCCTTCAATCCAGAGCTCCTTCCACGAGGAAACTATATTCATTGAAATGGAAACTGTTCTCTACATGGTGTGGAGAACGCTTTTTAAATCCTGTTAACTGCCCGGTTGGTACAGTTCTCGATTTCCTTCAAGACCGTTTCTCTGCTGGATTATCTCCCTCCACCTTAAAGGTGTACGTAGCGGCTATATCTGCTTATCGCTCCCCTCTGGGGGCTTCTTCTCTTGGGAGAGATCCTCTTATTATTCGTTTTCTTCGTGGTACATTGAGGCTGAGGCCTGCACTGCACTCTAGAGCACTGGCTTGGGATTTGGCCATTGTACTTGAGGGTCTGGCCCTGGCTCCCTTCGAGCCTATTGAAGAGGTTTCAGAGAAATTCCTTACACTAAAAACTCTATTTCTTCTCGCTATTTCTTCTATCAAGAGAATTGGAGATCTGCAAGCCTTGTCGGTGGCTCCTTCATGTCTGGAATTTGCACCTGGTATGGTGAAAGCATTTTTACACCCTAGGCCGGGTTACATTCCTAAGGTCCCCGCTAATGTGGGGGGCCCTATTGTGCTGCAGGCTTTTTGCCCTCCACCTTTCATTACCCCAGATCAGGAAAGTCTCAATCTGTTATGTTCCGTTAGGGCTTTGGATGCCTACGTTCACAGAGCTGCCCTGTGGCGTAGATCAGAGCAGTTATTTGTCTGCTTCGGTTCAACCAAGAAAGGTTGCCCGGCATCGAGACAGGTAATGAGCAAGTGGGTAGTTGAGGCTATCTCACTTGCTTATGAAGCGGCCGGACAGCCTTCACCTATGGCTGTCCGCGCCCATTCTACTAGGAGTATGGCTGCCTCTAAGGCTTTAATTTCGGGGGTTTCCCTTCAGGACGTTTGTAATGCGGCAGGCTGGTCCTCACCGCATACATTTGTCAGATTTTACGACCTAGACCTCTCCACTCCCGGGGCTAGGTTGCTTGTTTCTTAGTGTGCGCAAGGACTCCACACAGAACGGGCATTTCTCATTATGGCGTAGTGGATATGGGGTTCCCACCGCGTCTCAACGCAGCTCGAGTTCCCTTGAAAGGGAACGTCCCAGGTTACGTATGTAACCCTGGTTCCCTGAGAGGGAACGAGACGCTGCGTTCTCCTGCCATACTTCCTGCATGCCCTGATCGACTTGCTTCAGGCCTTTTCAGAAGCTGTCGCGGTCTGTTTTCTGGTGTGCTTTATAGCTTCCTGGTCTATGACGTCACCCGCCTATGACGTCTCGCTCTTCCATTGGACTGATTATACACGTGCTTCACGACGCAATCACGCAGAGCGTTCCCACCGCGTCTCAACGCAGCGTCTCGTTCCCTCTCAGGGAACCAGGGTTACATACGTAACCTGAGACGCTTTCTTATCCTATTAGAAGACACTGTCTCTTAAAGGTGCAGTATGTGAGAATTACAGCCAGCGGTTGAAATGGGTACTGCAGTCCAAATTCAAAATATTTGAGAGAGTTGTTTCCCCCGCCCCCTCCTGCTCAGACTTAACACTCACGTGGGTTCCCAGATTGAGGACATGCAACAGGAACAAGCGCAATTGACAATGGAGTGCGAGACTTACACACTTGTAAGTTGATGAGTTGATTTATTGATTTATGATGAGTTGATATTGCGTTTTAATATGCTCCCGTTCATAGAGATTTTTAGATGGGTGCGGAGGCTTTTCAGGTCGAATCTGCGATCTTTGACCCAGTTTGTTCGCTGGCTTCCATGGTTGCAATATTCTGTGTTTTCCGTCAACTGGCAACCTGTGGTGGCGAAATACTATTGGGTAAATTGGCAACTTGCGGTATCACACACACCAAAACAAAAACAGACATTCCAACACGGATTGCACATTTCAAAGTAAAATAACTGTCTGTAGCATTGTTTTTCAGAGAAACAAGTATGTGAACTCAGCATGTTTCCTAAATATCTGCAAACATATTATGTTATTTTTATGCTTTAGTACAGTCAAAAACTTACAATCAGCACCTTTAATTGTTCATGACACCACATGGTGCTTTCCAATGACAGACGTGTCAAACTGTGAGATTGCGGCGACATAATAGATGAGAGAAGCGTTCATGGGTAGGGGGTTGCTTTCTGCGTCACAGACAATGAGGGGACAACAGGTGTAATGCTAACTAGAGAAAGCACTGCATATTTTCCATCATAGAGATAAGGCCATCCAATCGATGACAAAAGGGATGTACTATTGGGATTTTGCTTTACTATAAATCTGGTCTCTCAGACTCCATAAGGTGCCTTTTCCACTTGAAAAAAAGAGGTACGGGTCTGGATGGTAAAGTCCTGCTATACTGAACTTTGTTTGCAGATAAATATAAAGTAATCTGTGATCAAAACCAATTTAAAGTTTAGATTTTCTCTTGTTTTTTTTTTATATGCCTAAACTGATTTTTAAACTGATGCTGATTTTATTGTACATTTGCTATTTGTGTGCAATTAGAAAACTAATTTAAAAGCTTATACTGTCATTATGATTACAGTAGTATAGGACAACAGTAATATTTGAAATACACAATAAGCTTAAATATTTGCTAGTGTCGGCAGCTAACCTTTTTCTTTACTACAGATCGGTGAATCAGAATTGTGTAAATGGATGCACAAATCAACATCAGCAAAAATGGAATCCTGGAAAAGCCTTTTCTTTGTTATGAGTTTAGTAACACGTCTTGTCCGAAGTTTTTCTATCCTTTGGAAACTCGAATATTACTCTACATCCTTTTTAGTGTCTCTTCAATTGTCACAATCATTGGAAACCTGTTGGTGATCATAACGGTCATTCATTTCAAGCAGCTTCACACACCAACTAACTACCTCATCCTGTCACTGGCCGTGGCCGATCTGCTTGTAGGAGGAGTTGTGATGCCTCCCAGCATGCTGCGCTCCATCGAGACGTGCTGGTATCTGGGAGATTTGTTCTGTAAAATACACAGCAGTCTTGATGTGACTTTGTGCACTATATCAATTTTAAACCTCTGTATCATTTCTTTGGACAGATATTATGCCATATGTCATCCCTTTCAATATCACTGTAAAATGACATCACTGACCACACTAGTTATGATTATTATCAGCTGGACTGTTTCAGCTGCTCTGGGGTTTGGCATGATCTTCATGGAGCTTAATATTCTTGGCATTGAAGATTTTTACTATGAGAACATAGATTGTGATGGAGGCTGCTTTGTGTTTCAGAGTAAAGCTGGAGCTAGTGTATTCTCATTAATCTGTTTTTATGCTCCCACTTTTGTCATGCTCTGCATGTATCTGAAAATCTTACATGTGGCTAAAAGGCAGGTACAGGCCATTCAGAGCGTGAATTCTGAATTAAAAAAAGAGGGAAAAGCCACTAAGACTTTAGCCATCATCATAGGGGCGTTTCTGACTTTCTGGATTCCCTTTTTTCTTTGTAATCTTATAGATCCCTTCACTGGGTATTCTGTACCTCCACTGCTGTTTGACTTGTTCCTGTGGGTCGGCTACTATAATTCTACATGTAATCCCATAGTGTACGCCTTCTTTTACACCTGGTTCAGAAATGCATTCAGAATCATTCTATCCAAAAGAGTATTTCAGACTGATTCTTCAAGAACAATGCTGTTGTAATAATGAAACGCTTATAAAAATGTATTTCTTAATATTTAACTTTTTGAGTAGGCCTAGTACATTTTGCAATTTAACTGAACCTTTCTCAGAGGAGTGCAAAACAAATCTGTTTTTTAACACTCTTTTATGTTATTGAAGTGTCTGCATATATGAGTGATGGATGTCTTTGCATTCAGGGCCCTTCTGAGTCCACCAGTGTTGATCTTTGGCCCTCTCATGGACCTTTATAAATCAAATTCTAATAAAGTATGTAAAAACTGCATGGTCAGTGCTAGAATAATAATTAATAACATAAAAACCGATCCTTATACATATTTCTAAATGACTGTGAATTTTATATCATTTTTTTACAAACAAATTTAACATGACAGAAGAACCAAGTACATATTTCAGAAAATTATTTTTAAGAAGTAAAAAACACATTTACTAAGGTATTTGTAATACTTGTAGTTTGTCTACTGTGACTATTTCAGATTATTTAAAACAAAATAAAATACTGTATTTCACAAAGATATTTTATTTAAATAATTTGAGTTTCAACTTGCCCAACTAGTTTAATTTGGGGGGTGTTTACATGATTAGGTATAATTTCTTGAATGCAGTGGTTCTCAAATCTATTTCCACAGGCCCCTCGATATCTGACATCCAGTCAAGTTATACAGCACTCAACTATTTAGCTGATGAGTTGAATCAGCATGATAGATAAGGGAGATTTCCTATGCAATGAGAACCGCTGCTTTAATAAATCTGCTGTTACAACAACTAAGACAACACATGCAAATAAACAGTCATTCCACAAAAGGAGTGAACTTTGTGTACCCAACATTTAATGAAGTGCACTAATTACGTATTTTGCAAGCTTAATATATAGATCCAAAAACTAATTACAAACGTATCATATTAAAGAAAAATGCTACAGTTGTTTTTGACACGGAATGTAGTTTTAAGAGTTTTCACTTTCAGGGCAGAATGTAAATGTTTAAACATCATATCTGTGTTACGCAGCAGCAAGGACGAAGCAGAGAGTGAATCCAATAGCAAGCACTTTAATAATACAAACAGGTAATCCAAAGGACTCAGGACAGGAACACGGAACAGCTACCAGCAACATCAAAACAACGACCGACAAACAGCAACTGAAGCACAGAGGTTTAAATACACAGACAAACAATCTAAACAAGATAACAAGGGGGCGTGGCTAATAAGAAACACATGGGAACAATGATCAGACAATTAACAAGACACATGGCAAACAGGGAATCACATGACAGACAACAACAAGGAACAAAACACAAAACCCACACCGTGACATAGCCCCCCCCCCTATGGGCGGCTCCCGACGCCCCTCGAAACAAAACACAGAAGTTCAGGAGGGTGGTGAAGTGGAGGCGGTCCTGGGGGAGGGACGGAGGGCGAGGACTTGGACGGCCAGGGCATAGACGACCCCTCGGGCGGCCACGGCGGTGAAGACCCCTCGGGCGGCCACGGCGGTGAAGACCCCTCGGGCGGCCACGGCGGTGAAGACCCCTCGGGCGGCCACGGCGGTGAAGACCCCTCGGGCGGCCACGGCGGTGAAGACCCCTCGGGCGGCCACGGCGGTGAAGACACCGGCTCGGGAACAGCAGACACCGGCTCGGGAACAGCAGACACACACATTGGCTCGGGAACAGCAGACACACACATTGGCTCGGGAACAGCAGACACACACATTGGCTCGGGAACAGACAACACACTCACTGGCTCGGGAACAGACAACACACTCACTGGCTCGGGAACAGACAACACACTCACTGGCTCGGGAACAGACAACACACTCACTGGCTTGGGCTCGGGAACAGACAACACACACACTGGCTCGGGAACAGACAACACACTCACTGGCTCGGGAACAGACAACACACACACTGGCTCGGGAACAGACAACACACACACTGGCTCGGGAACAGACAACACACTCACTGGCTCGGGAACAGACAACACACTCACTGGCTCGGGAACAGACAACACACTCACTGGCTCGGGCTCGGGAACAGACAACACACACACTGGCTCGGGAACAGACAACACACTCACTGGCTCGGGAACAGACAACACACACACTGGCTCGGGCTCGGGAACAGACAACACACTCACTGGCTTGGGAACAGACAAAACACTCACTGGCTCGGGCTCGGGAACAGACAACACACACACTGGCTCGAGAACAGGAACAGACTCTGGCTTGGGAACAGGAACAGACTCTGGCTCGGGAACAGGAACAGACTCTGGCTCGGGAACAGGAACAGACTCTGGCTCGGGAACAGGAACAGACTCTGGCTCGGGAACAGGAACAGACTCTGGCTCGGGAACAGGAACAGACTCTGGCTCGGGAACAGGAACAGACTCTGTCTCGGGAACAGGAACAGACTCTGGCTCGGGAACAGGAACAGACTCTGGCTCGGGAACAGGAACAGACTCTGGGCCGGCCATCTTGTCCGTAGACACTGGCTCGAAGGCGGCCATCTTGTCCGTAGACGCTGGCTCGAAGGTGGCCATCTTGTCCGTAGACACTGGCTCGGAGGAAGTGACGTGAACAGTCTCTGGATCAGCAGAAGTGACGTGAACAGTCTCTGGTTCGGCCATCTTGTCCGTAGACACTGGCTCGGAGGAAGTGACGTGAACAGTCTCTGGATCAGCAGAAGTGACGTGAACAGTCTCTGGTTCGGCCATCTTGTCCGTAGACACTGGCTCGGAGGAAGTGACGTGAACAGTCTCTGGATCAGCAGAAGTGATGTGAACAGTCTCTGGTTCGGCCATCTTGTCCGTAGACACGGGCTCGGAGGAAGTGACGTGAACAGTCTCTGGATCGGCCATCTTGTCCGTAGACACTGGCTCTGTAGAAGTGATGTGAAACGTCTCTGGCTTGGCAGAAGTGACGTGAACAGTCTCTGACTCGGCCATCTTGTCCGTAGACACTGGCTCGGAGGAAGTGACATGAACAGGCTCTGACTGGGCAGACGTGACGTGAACAGTCTCTCGCTGGGCAGACGTGACGTGAACAGTCTCTCGCTGGGCAGACGTGACGTGAACAGTCTCTGGACCGGACGGGACCAGCGGCGAGGGCTCTGGGCTGACAGGAAGTACAGGAAGGACTTCCAGGCATTGCGGGACGCGGGAAGTCCTCTTCCTCCTCCGTCTCGGAGAGCGAGAGGGTGCTGGGCTGGACGGGACCAGCGGTGAGGGCGCTGGACTGGACGGGACCAGCGGTGAGGGCGCTGGGCTGGACGGGACCAACGGTGAGGGCGCTGGGCTGGACGGGACCAGCGGTGAGGGCGCTGGGCTGGACGGGACCAGCGGTGAGGGCGCTGGACTGGACGGGACCAGCGGTGAGGGCGCTGGGCTGGACGGGACCAGCGGTGAGGGCGCTGGGCTGGACGGGACCAGCGGTGAGGGCGCTGGGCTGGACGGGACCAGCGGTGAGGGCTCTGGGCTGGACGGGACCAGCGGTGAGGGCTCTGGGCTGGACGGGACCAGCGGTGAGGGCTCTGGGCTGGACGGGACCAGCGGTGAGGGCTCTGGGCTGGACGGGACCAGCGGTGAGGGCTGGACGGGACCAGCGGTGAGGGCTCTGGGCTGGACGGGACCAGCGGTGAGGGCTCTGGGCTGGACGGGACCAGCGGTGAAGGCTCTGGACTGGACGGGACCAGCGGTGAGGGCTCTGGGCTGGACGGGACCAGCGGTGAGGGCTCTGGGCTGGACGGGACCAGCGGTGAAGGCTCTGTGCTGGACGGGACCAGCGGTGAAGGCTCTGGGCTGGACGGGACCAGCGGTGAAGGGTCTGGCATGACGTGGCTGACGTGAAGCTCTGGCTGGACGTGGCTGACGTGAAGCTCTGGCTGGACGTGGCTGACGTGAAGCTCTGGCTGGACGTGGCTGACGTGAAGCTCTGGCTGGACGTGGCTGACGTGAAGCTCTGGCTGGACGTGGCTGACGTGAAGCTCTGGCTGGACGTGGCTGACGTGAAGCTCTGGCTGGACGTGGCTGACGTGAAGCTCTGGCTGGACGTGGCTGACGTGAAGCTCTGGCTGGACGTGGCTGACGTGAAGCTCTGGCTGGACGCAGATATCAGGCGATGACCTGGCGTACCGCGGAAGGAAGCTCTCCAGACATCGGCCGAGTGCCTCTCTCCAGTTCAGACCCGAGAGATCGGGGAGCTCCCTCGGATCGACCTCCTTAGCCCCTAGCCGGTAACACAGCTTAACCGCCTCGTCACCGAGAGAGCAGGAGGCAGCGAGAGGGGCAAACCCCCAGGTATACTGGAACAGATCGCAGCTATCCAGGGCCAAGGCCGCGATCTGACCGGCGAACTCCCGGCTCATGCTGGGAAGATCAGGTGAGATCTGTGCTGCTGGATTCATTGGGTCAGTCGTTCTGTTACGCAGCAGCAAGGACGAAGCAGAGAGTGAATCCAATAGCAATCACTTTAATAATACAAACAGGTAATCCAAAGGACTCAGGACAGGGACACGGAACAGCTACCAGCAACATCAAAACAACGACCGACAAACAGCAACTGAAGCACAGAGGTTTAAATACACAGACAAACAATCTAAACAAGATAACAAGGGGTCGTGGCTAATCAGAAACACATGGGAACAATGATCAGACAATTAACAAGACACATGGCAAACAGGGAATCACATGACAGACAACAACAAGGAACAAAACACAAAACCCACACCGTGACAATCTGCAGTTTATTTAAAAAGATAACGCCTATCTGAAACTTTGCTCTGAAGTTTTCTGAATTTTGAGGTTCGGGCGATCAACGCAGTCAGCGTTCATGTGCCCCGCCTAGAACAACCTTTTCTCTGCAAGTCCTTCTGACTTTTGCCATGGGCTCTGATGTCTTGGACATGAGATATAACTCGTTATAAGTTATAACACGGAGATATAACACACAGAAACTGTGTGTTAGTGGTGGGGATTTTTCAACGAATAGAGTGGAGGTTGCATTTTTACGCCAGTAGGTGGCGACAAGGGACTATCTGTATAGTGTGTTGTATGTAGACCATTCAGTCAATTCAAAAATGCTGATTTATTCAGGAATGAAACAAAGTTTTAAAAAAGGAAATTGCTTTAAGTTTGCACACCAGACACCACTTACGAGGCTCAATCAACAAGCAAGGTGCCGCGGGGCAACGCTGAAGCTGACACTTCATTTAATAGAGATCAGTGCATTGGCCAGTGCTCACACCCATCATTTGAAATCCCCTTAACGGAAAGGATGCTTTCATCAGTGGAAGTTGACATGGCATACTGATTTATTTCCACAAATTTATGACTTGACCTTGAGAATGAAAGCTTTAAAGGGATTCACAAACCAGACGAGAAGCACAGCGCTAAATTCGACGACTGTCCACGGCGCCCAGCTGGGAATCAGGAGCGGTTCAAAATCCTGCCGTGCCACAGAGCACCACTAAGGGGATCACACACTGGCCAAGAAGTGCGCCACACTGTGTCTTTAAAATTTGAACACACTGGCTGTGTCAAAAAACACCCCCTATACCCTTAAATAAGGCACTATTTGAAGGGACAGAGATTTGTAGTGGTGTCTGAAAACATAGTGGATGTTATCAAGTGTACTCATTCAATTCCACAATGCACTACAATAACTGCTCATAATACCCACAATGGACTGTGAGGGTCATGCTGAATGAATTCCCGCATCTCGCCAGAAGATGGCGCCCGAAGGTGAATCATCCATCCAATTTCCAAACCGCTGGTCCAATGTGGGTACAACGTAATATCATACAGTTATAAATTCCTTTTTAATTGATTAAGAAATTGTTTAATTAAGGTTTATGAATGCTAGTTTCCATGACAGCGTTCCAGATAAATCTTTTTCAGTAATACTGGAGCTGCCAGTTTGCTAAGTTTTAAATAATTATTAAACAGCAAGCACAAACTATGCAAACGCGGCAGCACTACCGGCGCAGTCAGTGTCCGAATTCGTTTACTCGTTTTCATTCACTCCTTCAAGTGGACTAATTTAGTGAAGTAATGTAGTAATGAAGTAATGATACGACTCAGAGCGCTGTTTAAAATCCTGCTGCACCACTAACATAGTTTTTTATTAAATTATATTTGTCCCAAATCGTCATGAATGTACATTCTGACTTCACCCTGTGCTGCAAGATACATTACATTTATTTTCACAATTATAGTTTTACAGCTTGAATAAAGTCTGAACATGTAGGAAAAAAATGTATAGGCTTAATAAAAATAATCCTTTCTAATCTTTAATTTTGCTCTGTCTTACCATTTTTCCTATACTAACCTGAGTGCGAAATATAGGCTACTGTCATGATTACATTTACTGGCGTGTGCTTCTACCGACTGGAGGTACAGGTCACAACGGTCACAACACACTACTACTGGCTACGGCCAGTGCAAAGATTTGTTGCATCATCAAGTAGCAAAATCGAACTCTTAAATTCACAGTCTATTACAAACAAATCCTGCCTCATTCATGACCATATCCTGGATAAATGTCTTGATTATATGTGCATTACAGAGACCTGGCACCAACCAAATACCTTTTCTTCTTTAAATGAGAGCTGTCCCCAAGGATATAGCTACCTACAGAAAGCTTTAAAAGCTTGCAGCACAAGGCGTGGTGGCGGCGGCCTGTCAGTCATCCATCGCAGCGATCTGGAGCTATCTCTGCAATCACTACCTGAACTGTCTTCAGTTGAATGCCTTGCATTTAAATGTAAGACCCTTCCCCTGTGCTGTTCCTCCTCATCTACCGACCACCAAAACCAAACCCATCATTTATCACTGAGATGTCAAATCTCCTCACAACTTTTTGCACATCCTCCGCCGATGTTATAATTTTAGGTGATATGAACATCCACATTGACAACCCCTCCTGCCGTTTTGCAGCTGAATTTCTTCAACTACTGGACTGCTTTAACTTAAAACAACTTGTTGGTGTCCCCACACACACCAGGGGGCATACCTTGGACCTGGTCATTACAAACTCTGTCCCTCTCACCAACCTGCAGGTGTATGACCTGGGTGTGTCTGATCACAAGACCATTTCTATGGATTTGCCATCCCCATCCAGCCTCTCCAAGCCTAAGCGGAATATCTGTTTCAGAAACCTAAAAAACATAAAACCAGAACTCTTGGCAGCAGACTTTCAGCATCTTTCCACACACTTTTCATCAGCCGACAAAGCAGTGGACTACTACAACAGCCATCTGAGCAGCCTCCTGGACCTCCATGCCCCTGTTAAAACAAGAACAGTCACCTTCACCCGCTCAGCACCCTGGTTCACAGATAGGCTTCGTAAGATGAAGGCAGCAGGGTGGGTCCTTGAGCGGCGTTTCAGAGCCTCTGGCCTCACTGTCCACAAACAAATTTACCAGGAGCAACAACAAAAATATGCACAGTCCCTCAAAGAGGCAAGGTCACAGTTTTACTCCGATGCCATCAGAAACAGCCCAAGAAATTCCAAGCAGCTTTTTTCCACTATAAACCACCTTCTCAAACCACAATCTCCCCCACTTACTGCCACTACAGGAGAGCAGTGCAATAAATTCATGGATTTCTTCACATCAAAAACTGCACATATTCACTCTGCCCTTTCTGGTCTTCCCACCCAAACTGTTCCCCCAACATATACCATCTCCAAACCCCTAAACTGCTTTCCTGAGGTTTCATCAGAAGAGGTGCAGAACATCATCAGGAAGATGAAATCCTCCACCTGTCCCCTAGACCCTCTCCCAACATCCCTGGTAAAAACCCATATCACTGTCCTAAGTCCCCTGATCACCGCTGCTATAAATAATCCCCTCCAAACTGGTCACGTTCCCCCTGTCTTAAAAAATGCCATTATCACACCATTGCTCAAAAAACCCACTCTTGATCCAGAAGTCCTATCCAACTATAGGCCCATCTCCCCTTCATATCAAAAGTACTTGAGAAAACAGTTGCCACCCACCTTTAGGACAACCTCAAACATAATAACCTCTTTGAAAAATTCCAGTCAGGTTTTCGCTCTGCCCACAGCACAGAGACTGCCCTAGTCAGAGTCACTAACGACCTCCTCATATCATCCGATGCTGGCTCTCCCTCCCTCCTCATCCTCCTGGACCTTTCTGCTGCATTTGATACTGTCGACCATGGCATTCTATTAAACCGGCTCCACCTCACTACTGGACTAAATTACACTGCCCTCAGTTGGTTCAGATCATACCTCACAAACCGGACAGAATACATCTCCCTGGGCCACACCAAGTCAAATCCACACAAAGTTACTTGTGGTGTCCCCCAGGGGTCAGTCCTTGGCCCCATCCTCTTCATCCTCTACCTTACCCCTCTTGGCCAAATCATCAGCCGTCACACAATTTCATTCCACTGCTATGCCGATGACACACAGCTCTATGTAAATGCCACAGCTGAAACCCCACCCTCACAGTCATCCCCATCAAAACTCACCACCTGTCTGGAAGAGATAAAGGTATGGATGGAGCACAACTACCTTCAACTCAATAGCTCCAAAACCAAAGCCATCCTGGTTGGCACTCCTCACCAGACCAAATCATCATCCATAACCAACATCACCTTTTCTGGCACCAACATCCCCCTCTCATCAACAGTCACTAATCTTAGTGTAAAAATGGACTCCCAACTCACTTTTGAGTTGGGAGTCCTAGGAATCTCATTGGGATTCCTAGAAAGAGTCTGCAGAGGCTTCAGTACATCCAAAACTCTGCAGCTAGGATCCTGATGAAAGTGCAGAAACATTAGCACATTACCCCCATTCTCCACTCACTCCACTGGCTTCCCATCTCCACCAGGATTGAGTACAAGGTTTCCCTCCTCACACATCAATGCATCCATGGACATGCCCCCCCCCCCCCCACACCTCGAAGAACTTATCAACCCAGAAAACACAACCCGTTCCCTCCGCTCCACTTACTCAAACCTCCTCCACATACCCAGAACCAGACTCTATGGGAGATAGGGCCTTTTGTGCTGCTGCCCCACATCTGTGGAATGCCCTCTCTGACACCTTGAGGGCACCTCAATCCACTGACTGTTTTAAAAAAGGCCTTAAGACATTTCTTTTTAGCAAAGCTTTTGGTCCCCTTTAGATGTTTTTTTCTAAAGAACTTTTTTATTCTTTATAACCTGTAGCACTTTGAGATCTTTTGATGAAAAGTGTGTTATAAATAAAATGTATTATTATTATTACTACTTCAATAGCATGGGGTAGCGTAGCAATAACGAAAACGACGAAACACTCAATGAAGTTGGGAAATACCCCGAATTAACCAGAATCTTAAAAAGCCAAAATACGGAAATCATTGTGGAGGAAAATTATTGATGTTGTCGGATTTTCAGGTAGGATTCTCAATTAATTCAGTTGACATATGCCCATGCCTGAGGCAAAATGTTCAGGAGGATGTTCAAAATGTTGAGAATAGCAACCAACGATTGTGATTCAACTGTACAATGTACAGTCATAACATAACGTTTAGTACAGACATTATTCATTTCATAATTTCCTTAAACATAACAATAGTATTGACCAGGGGTGGTTCTTAGGTCAGTGGATATTCGGGGTTTTAGCCCAAACTAAAATTGGGTATTTTTATTTGAAGGAATTAATTAATTATAAAAGCGATTTAAGGGAACAAAAAAGAAAGGCTTATTGTATTAGTGAAATCATTTTAACTATTTGCAAATAATATTTGATTTTTAAAGATGCATACATTCTCTCTATAAGAATCAAGGAAATGATAGCATATTTTCAATTCAAAAAGGCAAAATTTTATAAAAACAAAAAGTTGAGTAATTTGCGTCATCGGATACTTTCGGTAGTTGAACATTTCTATAGTTGAACAGTTGTCAAATATTAAATGTTTATCTAGGTTACTTACATTTTACCAGGCATTCCTTCACTGTTAACACCCTTCTGTGAACGGTAAGCCCCGCCTTCTTTAATCATTTTGACATTGATGAGCTAGACCGCTGAACTTTTAGTCATCCTAACAACAAACAGAGCGATGCATAATGGAGTGCATCAGAGCAGCATCAAGAATATCAAATACATTGCAGTGAATCTCTTATTTGCCCTCATTTTGAAAGTTGTGAAAACACTATTGTGGAGTTTTTCTTTTGCTATTTGAGTAAATAGGAATGTATTGAAGCACATGTAAAATCAGTCCAATGGTGTGATGGGACGTCAGAGGCGGGTGACGTCATGAACCAGGAAACTATATAAGCCTGTTCAAACCCAGCCGCGCCAGCTTCGTAAGGTCTGAACAAGTCGCTTACAGGCACGTAGGAGATATGGCAGGTGACGCAACGTCTCGTTCCCTCTTCAGGGAACCGAGGTTACAGTCGTAACCGAGGCGTTCCCTTTCAAGGGTGCAACCGAGGGAGAAGTTTTTGGAAGGCAGTCGCTTGTATGGCTGATTCCTGAAACCTCTCGATGACCGTGTTCACTGCGTCGCCGAAGAGGCCAGATGAAGAGATAGGAACATCCATAAAAAATGTTTTCTCCTTTTCTTTAATATTGCTCAGATTGAGCCAGAAATGTCTCTCAGTGGCCACCAGGGCTGCCATAGACCGGCCGATAGAAATAGCCGTCTCCTTGGCAACCATGAGAGACAAATCTGTGGCTCGACGCAGTTCGCAAACTGCGTTCGGGCCAATAGCCCCGCCCTCATCAATGTCTCCTAACATTTCAGCCTGGTAAGCCTGCAGCAGCGACATTGTGTGAAGACATGCTGCAGCCTGACCATCCACTGAATAAGCCTTACCCACCAAAGCTGAAGTTACTCTAACTGGCTTGGTGGGTAATAATGTGGCTTTAAGGGAAGATGCAGATTCAGGGGAGAGATAGCTCGCGAGCGTCTCTTCCACCTTCGGCATTTCTCCATATCCGTGCTCTTTATATTGTAAAATAGAAAAGTAGTGTAGTGATTGTGCACTGTACATTCTATATGACACAGGTTTCTTCCATGATCTCGACACCTCAGTGTGGAGATCAGGAAAAAACGGAAGGCTCAGGCGTTGAGATTGTGAACGAGAGGGCAGGAAGCGTTCGTCTAGTTTATTTTTAGAACGAACATCCTGCTTATCTGCAGGCCAATCGATGTGTAATCTTTCGACCGCTCTCGTTACAACCTCAACGAGCTCCTCAAAAGCATGAGACTGAGGTGGCGAATCCTCAATATCACGTGCATAAACACTAACAACATCCAGTCCCTCGGAACTGGATAGCTGTAGTGTTGGTGCCTGTATCGGGGTGGAAGAAACCGCAGCCCGTGCTTCCGAACCCTGATACGAGGCATTAGATCTGTCAGCTGAAGGCAGAGATAAGGCTGAGCTCGTATTGGACTGATTTTACATGTGCTTCAATACATCATCACGCAAAGCGTTCCCTTAGCGTCAATCGACGCAACGCGAGTTCCCTTGAAAGGGAACTAAGTATTATGGTGGATGTTTTCAGAAATGAAGGCTGTTTTGGGTGCTGTGGTTGTTGCTGCTATTTTATAGGTACACATTTTGTATAAAAAAAGTGTATTGTAAACTATATGTATAAAAATAGCAACATGCACATGGAAGTCCTTTAATGGAATGACTCCTATCAGAATGTAATTCTTTTTAGTGAATTAACTGTTTTATCTGAATAAAAACCTGTTTAAATGAAATCCAGTTTCAGGGCCTTGTTGATCTTTTGAAAGGCATTTTGTTGACTGCTGGAAAGACTATGTTACCTTGGAAGCTCAAAAGTTGTGTGATTTGACGTGAGGGGGTGAGGGTGTGTGTGTGTGGGGGGGGATGGGCACTATATAAGCAGCACTATATCTGCTTTATGATGTAGTTTTGGTTCATAAAAGGAAAGGTAAGAACATGGATGAGAGTTTGTGAAACAGATTTCATGTAAACAAACTGTTTTTATAATTGAATAGCTCATAAGATTTCAGTATAATATGTATTCTACTATTTTGGTAATATAAGTGGCACAGAAACAAAGTGATTTAAAAGTGTTTTTATTTTTATAATAACGTGGTTTTCTTGACTTTATGCAGAGCAATGCTGTGTATAGTTTATGTTCTGAATTGTATGTAATGATTCTTCTGCCCTCAGCTTGTGTTTGCTTTTGCAGTGAGTTAAACAACGGCTTAGTAAAAGTCGTAGACAGTTGTCAGGGTCAAACTTTCTTTACTGAAGCCCAATTTGTGAAACTGTAACACAAATGAACAATGATATTAAAAACATATCTCTTACAATGTTACATTCAGTTCACATAGATCAAAACAACATTTAAGAGGCACATAAATCACCTTTACATAACTTAGAAGATAGCTGTACTAAGAAGGAGAAACAATCAAGCATCACAATTATGTGCCACGGGTTACATTTAACATGTCACATGTAAATCGGTCTCAAACATGTCTATAACCTATCAGAATACATGTAATCATATTTTACCACTTAGATTAGTCTTTTAAACTTACAGATTGTGCCTTTTCAAGAGCGAAACAAGAAGGATGGACGTGGATGCATCTCTA
The DNA here is from genome assembly GCA_026230005.1 of Gila orcuttii. NCBI lineage: Eukaryota > Metazoa > Chordata > Actinopteri > Cypriniformes > Leuciscidae > Gila > Gila orcuttii. The sequence continues at coordinate 7,437,194 of JAPDVR010000012.1, forward strand.
CACTCTGCACCATGAGCTCTAAAATCCAAAATGGCTGATATATTATTAAAGGCTACGTACTACTTAAAGTGACCACAAGGTGTCAGTATTAACAAAGTAAACTATAATATAACCAAGGCCAGAATAATGATCATACATCATTGAACTCTATGTTGCAGACTGAAATTAAGTTTTCCCCTGTTTTAAATAGAGAAGCTGAATTGTATAAATGGACGTAATAATCAGCAGCCAAAACGGAATCTCGGAGAAGCCTTTTCTTTGTTATGAGTTTAGTAACACGTCTTGTCAGAAGTTTGTCTATCCTTTGGAAACTCGAATATTACTTTACATCCTTTTTAGTGTCTCTTCGATTGTCACAATCATAGGAAACCTGTTGGTGATCATAACGGTTATTCATTTCAAGCAGCTTCACACGCCAACTAACTACCTCATCCTGTCACTGGCCGTGGCCGATCTGCTTGTAGGAGGAGTTGTGATGCCTCCCAGCATGCTGCGCTCCATCGAGACGTGCTTGTATCTGGGAGATTTGTTCTGTAAAATACACAGCAGTCTTGATGTGACTTTGTGCACTACGTCAATTTTAAACCTCTGTATCATTTCTTTAGACAGATATTATGCCATATGTCATTCATTTCAATATAATAGTAAAATGACATCACTGACCACACTAGTTATGATTATTATCAGCTGGACTGTTTCAGCTGCTCTGGGGTTTGGCATGGTCTTCATGGAGCTTAATATCCTTATCCATTGAAGATTTTTACTATGAGAACATTAAATGTAACGGAAGTTGCACATTGTTTCAGAGCGGAGCATCAGCTACCGCAATGTCATTGGCCTGTTTTTTTTTTTTCCTGCTTTTGTCATGCTCTGCATATATCTGAAAATCTTACATGTGGCTAAAAGGCAGGTGCAGGCCATTCAGAGCGTGAATTCTGAATTTAAAAAAGAAGGAAAAGCCACTAAGACTTTAGTCATCATCATGGGTGCGTTTCTGACTTTCTGGACACCTTTTTCCCTTTGTAATGTTATCAATCCCTTCATTGGGTATTCTGTACCTCCACTGCTGTTGGACTTGTTCTTTTGGGTCAGATATTATAATTCTACATGTAATCCCATAGTGTACGCCTTCTTTTACAGCTGGTTCAGACATGCATTCAGAATTATTCTATCCAAAGCATTATTTCAGAAGAATTTTTCAAAAACTACACTGATGTAATAATGAAACCGATTATATGCAAATTAATTTCTTGATATCTTATTTTCTGATTGGTACATAATGCAATTTTCTTTTATTGAATTTTCTATGCAATTTCTTAACTGAACCTTCAAGAAATACAAAACAAATGTGTATTAAGAATACTGTAAAATCCACCAGTGTGGATTGTTGCCTATTTAAATAAAATTTTAATAAAGTTTCACTGTGAGAAAAATGCATGGTCAGTGCTATAAAACCTCTCTTCTCTATTAACACACTTTCACTGTAAACCTTCAAAGCACATGAGACAAGATGGAAAATAATTTAACCCTTAAAACAATTCCATAATTTAACAATTCTATACAACTGTCGCTTTTTATTTATTTTTTAAATATATAACAACATAAATTCTGCATGACTGTCAAACGTGGTAAAACACTAAGTACTGTATATACTATCAGCCTCTATCTTTTATTTGAGGAGATCCAGACAGACTATTTTCAGGTTTATTTCAGGTTTATTTCTTCACTGTTCATTTTAATGGGAATATCCATTCAGCTCCATCCGTTCACACCAAGGATGATCACTATAATGATAAAGATATAGGCTTAGTTTTAAAAATAATTCCAAATATATCACACAACAATATGACCAATATCACACAAGTAGCAGTGCTATAGGGCTGTGTATCAGCACAGCTGTGATTCATCCGTAGGCACGAGGCCGGAGGCCGAGGGAGTACATAAATAAGAAACAATGGAGTGTCTTTAAAAAAAACCTAATTTGTGCAGAACTACTTGGTTTTATCCGCCATGGATTTAAATCTCATATTGACAGTTTGACAGTTGAGCCCAAGCCTCCGTTACTCATTCTAAAACGTCACTTTAGAACTAGTAACAAAGGAACGTTGAGTCGCTTCATTGAAGCTTATTGTATTATGTAGAGTATTATGGTATTATGAGAGAGAGATCCCCTAAACGTGCGTATTACCTGCATCGGGTATAGCATTCATTCTTCAGGTCAATGTCCATAATATTGTATCCAAAAAATCAGTTTGAATGTTCGCTGAGGAAAGCAATATCTAATGGTGTAACTGAAGTCCAAATCACAATCCTTTCTCAAAAGTCAATACCAAATACGGCATATTATTTATATAAAATAATATTTATTGAACAACAATATTTAAATTAACAACAATCGCCATTATAAAAGACAATAGGAAATAAACACAAGCAAACAATTCAGTCAAACGTATACAAGCAGCACCTTAATACAGGATTTAAGTGAAATATAGCCTAAATATAACGTTATGAAACAATAGGTTACCGTCATAACCCCGGTTCTCTGAAACATAGAGTGGAGAGATCCACCAATGGGAAGGGCATCCGTATCTGACCTCTACAGAAGTATCCAATTGCACCAAGTCTGGCTAGACAGACAGAAGCCCATAGCCAAAGCCAGGTAAGGCCCCACCCCCTTCTCCAAGGGCATATAATGCCCGCAAGTGCTGCTGTTCTCCAGTATATTCGCTTCTCGTGTGGCAAGCAGGGCAAAGCTGGTGGATCTCTCCACTCGATGTTTCAGAGAACCGGGGTTACGACAGTAACCTATTTTTCTCTTTCATCATCTCGTGTTCGAGATCCACCTATGGGAGAGACATGGACAGCTCCCCGATTGCCCATTACACTCATAGTGAGGTTCTGTAAGCCAGAGAAGGACGGCCGCCGCAGGGAGGTGGTGCTTGACACTTCCCATAATCATGAACCTGCAATCCTGATGCACACACATAACTGCCGTGCACATGCAGGACATGAAACATTCATGTGGCTCACACACGATAATAACCAGTGACATCCAGCCGGTAGTAACGCACAAATGAATGAGGAGAAGTCCAACTGGCAGCGGAGCAGATGTCCTGCAGTGACACTCCTCTAAACAAAGCCCAAGAGGCGGCTAAGCCCTTCGTGGAATGAGCTCTGATGATTTTGCTCCCTTTGATTCATATGCCAAAGCTATAGCATCCACAAGCCAATGTGAGAGACGTGGCTTAGATATGGGACTCCCTCTGTGAGGGGGCGCCCATGAAATAAAGAGCTGGTCACTCTTCCGGAAAACACTGGTCCTGGCCATATATGTCTGTAAGTCACGGACACGACGTAGAGCATTCAGCCTCCGATCCTCCGTGGAGGAGAAAGGTGGAGGGTGAAAAGCAGACAACTCCAACACCTCAGATGTGAACGCAGGGAAGAATTTAGGCATGAAAGCAGGATTAGGCTTAAGGGAAACTATTTCAGCACTAAATTCGACGACTGTCCGTGGCGCCCAGAGCACCACTAAGGGGATCACACACCGGACAAGAAGTCCCTGCGCCACAATGTGTCTTACAAATTTTAACACATTGGCTGTGTCAAAAATCGCCCCCTATACCTTTAAATAAGGCACTATTTGAAGGGACAGCGATTTGTAGTGGTGTCCGAAAACATAGTGGATGTTATCGAGTGTACTCTGTGAGGGTCATGCTGAATGAATTCCCGCATCTCGCCAGAAGATGGCCCCCGAAGGTGAATCATCCATCCATTTTCCAAACCGCTGGTCCAATGTGGTTACAACGTAATATCATACAGTTATAAATTTCTTTTTAATTGATTAAGAAATTGTTTGATTAAGGTTTATGAATGCTAGTTTCAATGACAGCGTTCCAGATAAATCTTTTCAGTACTACTGGAGCTGCCAGTTTACTAAGTTCCAAATGATTATTAAACAGCAAGCACAAACTATGCAAACACGGCAGCACTACCGGCGCAGTCAGTGTCCGAATTTGTTTACTCGTTTTCATTCACTCCTTCAAGTGGACAAATTTAGTGAAGTAATGTAGGGAATAGTGAATGAGTGTATAGGAGGCGATTTCGAACACAGCCATTGTTTTCTATGCGTGTACACGCACCGGCGGCACCACCTGACATCCGTCTGTGGCATCCGGATACGACTCAGAGCACGTTTAAAATCCTGCTGCGCCACTAACACAGTTTTCTATTAAATTACATTATATTTGTCCCAAATCGTCCTAAATATACATTCTGACTTCACCCTGTGCTGCAAGATACGTTACATTTATTTTCACAATTATAGTTTTACAGCTTGAATAAAGTCTGAACATGTAGGAAAAAATGTATAGGCTTAATCCTTTCTAATCTTTCATTTTGCTGTTTACCATTTTTCCCATACTAACCCTAAGTGCGAAATATGATTACATTTACTGGCGTGTGCTTCTACCGACTGGAGTTACAGGTCACAACGGTCACAACACACTACTACTTCAATAGCGTGGGGTACCGTAGCAATAAGAAAAATTACGAAACACTCAGTGAAGTTGGGAAATACCCCGAATTAACCAGAATCTTTCAAGGCAAAATACGGAAATCATTGTGGAGGAAGCAGGGGCGATTCCAGGTTTTTATAAATGGGGGGGCACAGGGGGGACCAAGATCCAGTCAGGGGGGGCCCATGGGAAATCAGAAAATTCAAATGGAAATAAATACTTGTTTAGAAAATATTAAGCACGATTTAAAAAAATCTTTGCAATGCTCAGTGACCTAATATAGATGGTATTAAATGTGGCACTGAACAAGAGCCTGAAAATCATTTTGTATTTTACATGGATTGGACCACACAGTTTTGTTCTAATAAATAAAAAAACATCACCTAGGCATTAATTAGTCATTTAACATGCTTTATTCTCAACACAAACATTGAATGTGTGTGTGTGTTTGTGTGTCGGCGAACGATCTCTGCATGAAATCTGTCTCTGACATGGTTTCTTCTTAAAGAAACCTTGGATATCCTGTTGCAATGTAAAAATAAACAAAAACCCATTCAGTATAAATTACACAGAGTTGCATGTAAAGTTCTCACATTTTAATGTTTACCACGGCTCTGCTTTTTTTGGAAAAAAGATTATAGTGCCTTTAGTCTTTAAAACAAAAGATAAAGTAATATGTGGGTCATTCCTGGTATGCAGTGACATTTTGGCTTCATAAGTGTTGGGAAAAAAAGGACATGATTTTCATGTTTTTAGCATTCTATCAAAATGTTGACATGTTTAACTATAAGGAATACATATAGGTCAAGCTCAGGGACTCTATAATAATAATTATTGGTAGATTGTTCAGACACTGTCCAAAAAAATATTCCACCCTGTTAGGGACATATACATAGTTATCACAACATGTTAATAATGTAAATGTTAAACAATAATGAGCTTTTCTTGGATAGTATATGTGACCCGTCACAGAAACCAGGGACACAAGTCGGCAGCACAACTTTCGAGCAAAATGAGAAAGAAGAATTTTTTTTCAAAATTGGTTAATTTAATTTTTTTGCAGAATCTGTTAGTTGAAATCACGAAGAAGCCTCTCCATGTTTGAGATAACAGTATTGGTATATTTAAAAGCTTACATTTTGAGGTTGAAATCGGCTTGTTTTCGGAGATTCTAGCACGCAGTAGGGGCGTGGCGTGTTATTGTCTGTGTGTATTTCCATACTGAATATGGCGCTTTTGTCCCCGCCCTCCAAGTGAACCGCATGGCTACTTATTATGCTGTGCTCTGGTAGGCTCTATCTGATATCAAAATTCAATGAAGATGGACGCCGCAAAGATTGTCGCAGACGAGCTGAACCGTGGCAGTTACACCGAAAATGTTTTCGCCGCTCGGGAAACTGAACCGGAGGTATGGGCGCGGCGCGCACGCCCTCGGTGTTGAATATGGCGGCTTGGCTCGCTGACAGCGGTGGCTGGCTGTTTCATATGTGACGTCCCGATTGCTTTGAATGGGGAAAGTTTTGTGAACTGAACAGACTTAATGGACTGGCAACAATCTCCATAGAACATGAACTGGCACAGAGAATCGAAATAGAGGATGCAGTTAAGACCTTTGCTGCGATGAAGGCCTGCCGTGCGCGTTTCTGAAACGTAAGTTAAGCTTCATTTGCTCTTTAGTCGTTATTTAAGATGCTGAACCTGCTGATGATATAATGTGCTTGCGGACATTTCATTTGTGTGTGTATAGTATACGCACATAAGAAAGTGGTGTAAAGAGATTTGCAACAGTAATTTGAGGAGGTGAAATGTGATTATTTGGAAAATTCCTGTCATGACTGCTTAAAGAAAAATGCCAGCAGGCATTTGCCTCCTGCATAAACTTTAATATTGTTGACATTTTGGGCACACGCGCGTTGCGCACTATTTGCGTTATATGTAGGCCTATAGCTTATTGGTCTTTGTGTGTTGTTGCTGGTTTTGCGTTATATGTATGGCATATTGGTCTTTGTGTGTTGTTGCTGGTTTTGCGTTATATGTATATGGCATATTGGTCTTTGTGTGTTGTTGCTGGTTTTGCGTTATATGTAGGCTATATGGCATATTGGTCTTTGTGTGTTGTTGCTGGTACGTTGCAAATAGAGGGGCATCACAATTGTTTTTCGCCTAGAGCTGCTGCAGAAGTGCACTCATTCGAAGTGCAAAAAAAAGCTGTAAAGCACAGGGGGGAGCTTTACAGGGGGTATGGCTTATCTAAATGGGATGTAAATGAGCCCTATTGTCACTCCTAGCAGCAGAGAGAGGTGAGAACTGCACAATCTTTCGAGGTCGTTTTCTCATCTTTGAGCTTTTTTAAGTGCCTACCTTCAAATGGCCACAACTTCTCCAAATATTATCAGATTTCCACATGTTACACATCGTTGGAAAGCTTGGAGACTACACTTTCAGAATCTATGAATAACTCAAAATGCCCCAGAACCGACTTGTGTCCCTAGTTTCCGTGACTGGTCACATATGTCCCTTATGCCATCTTAGATTTTTTTTTCTTCTTGAAACAAGCAAAACAATTTTTGATGAATAGAATATGTTTCACATTCCACCCTGTTAGGTTTATAGATCTAACAGGGTGGAATCTAACAGGGTGGAAAATTCTGAGCTAAGTTAGCCATAGCTCTTTGAGTGATCAACATTTAGCTAGCTAACCTTCTACAGATGAACAGAACTTTTATAACTATATCAGATTTGTTTTTACATTTTTTTGATAGCACAAACATTCTCCATAACATAGCCTAACAGGGTGGAACTTTAAGGGTGGGACAAGCAGGATATTTCATGATCCTGGTTATTTCTCTCACATTACGCTATTTCCTCATTATCTCACACACCCCCTCGTTATCCTCATCTTTTCCTCTTCAGCTGTTACTCGTTCACTAGCTGGGGCTCTCGCCTCCTTTCACCTGAATCCCTTTTCTCTTGATTAGCGTCTCTATTTCTCCCCTCTCTTCCTTCCTGTCTTTGCCTGAGTATTGCGTTACTGTGTGTGTGCTATGTGCCATCTAACATTCTTGTCTCCTGTCCTGTCTTAGTCCTGTCGGAGAGCTGATAATTACAAAAGAGCCTTTGATCTGAGCCGGAGAATCGGCGCTTGCCTCTAGTCTCCCTCGAGCGCCTTCAACCAGCGCCTCTACTCACTTGACGGAGAACTCATCCAACTATTGTCTACTAGGATGTTTACTATTTAAGTTGTTGCTTCAAGCAGAGACTTTTTATTTGAATGTTATCCTTCTTCAAGAGGCCCTAAGTTCTTACTGAGAATATTTGTGTTTAACAATCTCCTGGCAAGCTCTTATTAAATTATACTATTTCTCCGCACCTGTTGTCTGGCTCGCTTACCTCATGACAGGATAACATTTCAAAAACTAAAAAAAAAGTTAGGAGTGAGAGTTGAAGCTTACCTCAGTTTGTACAGTTGAATTCCAGCAGGTAAAACAAATGAACTCACTTCTTGAAAATGGTCTCAATGAAATTGCAGTCGGATTTGGAAGGCAAAAAAGTACATACTAACAGGGTGGAAGATGACTTCAGGGACGCAGTAATTGAAGAAAATTTAAGAAAAAGACCTATATTTCCACATATGTATGATTAGAGGCAATTTAGCCTAGTCTATAACATAATTTAAAAATATTTTGAGGTTTTTGTCATTTCGTGGTTTATATTTCTTGCAGAAGTTGATAACTATGCACTGAGGACATGATATAATTGAATGCATACATCAATTAAAATTGTGTAAAATACAAAATAGTATTTTTAATGTCTATTATCTCTGTTTAAATGGTAAAGAATACTTAAATCTACAATTTAAGCCATTTATTATAAATATGTGACTCATTTTAGAGAAAATATGAGTAAATAAATCATTTGGGACAGGAAAGTCACCGCATACCAGGAATGACCCATGTATCTATTTTATATTTATATAGACACGCTGCCGCGGAATAACACTGACAAGTCATCTGCCGAAGTTACGTTAGCTAATCTAACGTTACTGGCTTGATCAGTCACACATGAAAGTAATCAGACTAACATATGGTGCGATATTTCAAAATATATACTGTAATTGAGTGTGTATATACCATAAACAGTGACGTGTCGAGGTGTCTCTCTCTCCTACTGTTTGAAAAACGCGGACCTGTGATTCCGCTTTGCGAATCGCAAATCAAGCAGTGATTGACAGCGCTCTGATCCAATGGCGTTGGGCATTGTCAGGTTGACAGTAAATCTAGCCTAATGATGTTGGGGGGGGCACCAGGGGGGGCCAAACATATTCCAGGGGGGGGCAGTGCCACCCCGTGCCCCCCTTCTAGACACGCCCCTGGGAGGAAGATTACTGAGGTTCGAACTGTTGTATATAAGCAATATCCCACTTGCAATCGTGCGATATGTCTAAGATAAAGATAAGATAAGCAGATAAAACAGTGTTTTTCTACTATTTACAAGAAAAAGGCATTGTTGACTCATTAAAGGGGTGGTATAATACCCTTTTCACAAGATGTAAAATAAATCTCTGATGTACCCAGAGTGTGTGTGTGTGAAGTTTTACCTCAAAATACCCCACATATATTTTTATATAGGATATTAAAGTTGTCACTTTGTGAAGGTTAGCAAAAACGCACCGTTTTGTGGCTGGCCCTTTAAATGCAAATGAGCTGCTGCTCCCGACACAGAGGGCGGGGTATCAAGAGCACGTGTGTGCTAGCAGCTCCGATTACCTCACGCAGACACCCACTAAAATGACAGAAACTGTTCTGCATTTTATGTTTAAACTGAGTCAGACAAAGATGGAGAGACTCAAGAAAAAGTGACAACACGTAGAATGCAACAGGACGTCTCTGAATGGTTAGTTGATGAATTTATGTTGCTGATGTGGAGTTACATATCTTCAATTAGCATATTATGTTATGATAATCTATAAATCGCTCATATAGGAACTGTTGTGATGCACCAAGAGTGACTTTCTATTGCATGTGAAAAGATGGATGCTACAGTTTGAGCTGACTCACAAATGTGCTCGACTACAACGCCCCTGTCCCAAATGGCACCATAAGCACTCGCGGTCTTCCTCCGAGTCTGCACTTTCATGACGTAACGGCGCTTTGACTGTCGGGAAGAAGTCTGCTGCGGAGCTCACATCAGTGCGGGCTCGGCAAAAGTGCGCATCGAGGGTGCAAATCGACCGCAGAGGGGGCACTCGCAAGCACCCTTCTGAGACCTAAAATGACAAATGGGACACCTTAAACGGACACGCGCACGCGGCAGCCATTGTAAGTCCACAAGACCGAAAGTGCATATAAAGTCAGAGGTGGAAAGTCCAGGTTCAGAAAGTAAAAGTCCTCCTCAGTAGTTTGTTCCAATCACCTGGATTTGCTAATTAGCAGTTTTTCAGCCAGTAGGTAAAACTAATTAGTGAGATCAGCTGACTGAGTTCATGGGTGGAATAAACTTATGGCAGGACTTTTACTTTCTGACCCCTGGACTTTCCACCTCTGTATAAAGTGTGCCATTTGGGACAGGGCCAACAACTCTTCCTCTTCTCAACATAGACTGCGTGTTCCCGGGGGCAGGGTTTATGTAAATTTTAGGGTTGGTGATGTCACAACCCGTGAGGAATGTCATGTAGTCCCTACCAGCCGTTTGTTGTAATCCTTAAAAAACGATTTCTTTAAAAGCAAATATCTCCCTTTGCTTTGAACCTTGAGCGTTGTAACTTTGCATTTGTTGTTTATGCTCAAACAGCAACATTACACACTAACTCTAGTTAGAGAACTGAAATCATTCTCAACCACCCCTTTAAAGGCAAGGCAAGGCAAGGCGAGTTTATTTATATAGCACATTTCATACACAATGGTAATTCAAAGTGCTTTACATATGTAGCAAGGTGGAATAACTCCACCTATTGGGAGATTGTGCGCATGCGTGTGGCTTATTGGCTGCCCTTGTATGTAGTATAAAAGAAGTGGGCTTTGGCGACCGGATATGCGTCTTGGTATTGCCGTGATGTCACGTTATCTGTTGCCGCCGACGGTTCAAACTGTTCGTGTCTGCGGTGCGCTCGCTGCCTACTTGTCACAGCGATGATGTTTCTAATGGAGTGGCTGTATTCCTGCATGGTGTGCGACCATGAATGGTTTGGTTACATTGACCATCCCGTGGTTTATCTGCAGATCTGAGGGTTCTCCCTGCCTACTTAATGGGATTGAGCGTCAATATTAACTCGTGAAGCGGCTAAGTGTGACAATGTTGCTGTTTTGCCTCTGTCTAGTTTTTATAGTAACGTTAAACTGTGTGCACGTTGGTGCGGTATCGTCATGCGCCTTGGTCGAGGCTGGTGCGGCATTGGTTGGCTGGTCTGTCTTCACCAGCTGCCGCTTGCTTGATCTTCTGATTGTGCATCAGTACATGGAGTTTCTTTATGAATGTTTGTTATTTTGTTATGGTGCATAATTCACTCTGGGCATTGTAGTGTATAATGGCTGAGTGAAATGTGTTTTTTTTTGTTTTTACTGTTCTCCCTTACGAGAACAGTTATTTGTATGTTTCTTTTTTGGGGTTTTCTTGTTACTGTTGTACATTTATATTATACATGGGCATTAGCATTGACTGATGGAGCGCATGCGCGTGCGGTGATTGTTTGTGTTTGGAGCTCCGTCGAATTGATTCATTAATCCTTGATTTTCTTCTTTACCACTCATTTATAAATAAGTACTTTCTATTTTTATATCGTGTGAACTTATCCTCGATACTATTCCCTATAAAAAACAATCGGATTGCTTTGATATCGCTACTTAGATCCAACTTTGCGAATCCCAGCTACTAGCCTTTTAGCCCACTAGCATTTCACGCGTGGCCTCGCGCCAATCGACCGTCGGATTTTACACCCGTTTCACTGAAAGGATACGGGTTATATCCAGGATTTCAGTCCTAAATTAGTAGTGATATTGGTAGTATCACTACTAATTTACTGTTCATCTGTTATAATGGCGAATATATCGGATGTGTGTCTAACGCTACCTCTGAGTGCAGGTGAGGACACATTCGAGCTAGTTTTCTCTCCACCGCTCCCAGTCTTCGAGATCTCCACCCGGAACCGCTTCTCCCCTCTTCGCGAGTCGGAACGTGACGACGCCGTGATCATCGGCAGTTCCATCGTCCGTCATGTCCGCGCTACCTCAGGTAAGGGTAATGTGCGCACTCACTGCTTTCCTGGTGCTCGTGTTCTAGATGTCGCTGCACATGTTCCCGAGATCCTGAACGGTGACGAGCGCGTCGGAGCTGTGGTGCTGCACGCGGGAACGAACGACATCCGGCTGCGGCAGACGGAGGTTCTGAAGAAGGACTACAGGAGCCTGATCGAGACGGTACGCAGCACAGCGCCTGAGGCAACGATCATCGTGTGTGGACCGCTTCCCACGTACCGACTAGGACAAGAAAGGTTCAGTAGACTATTTGCTCTAAATGAATGGTTAATATCATGGTGTAATGAACAGAAACTGCTCTTTGTAAATAATTGGAATCTGTTCTGGGAGCGACCTAGGCTCTACCGTGCTGATGGCCTGCACCCCAGCAGAATCGGAGCGGCTGTGCTGTCGGACAACATCTCCAAGACGTTACACACCATCTGACTAGTAAGTCAAAGTCCAAATCACAATCTCTGCTGTCCCAACTTAATTGATACAAGTAGTGTAGAACATTATATAGAAACTGTGTCTATTCCTCGTCTAGTGAGGCCAAACAATAAATCAAGTTTAGGATCTAGGAAAAATCTTATTGTAATTAAACCAGAAAATCTAAATCTCAGTGAACAAAAAGAATTTCTAAAACTAGGTCTTCTAAACATTAGATCGCTTACACCTAAGGCGGTTATTGTAAATGAAATGGTCACAGATAATAATTTCGATGTTCTGTGCCTTACTGAAACCTGGCTTAAACCAAATGATTATTTCGGTCTAAATGAGTCTACTCCACCAGGATACTGTTATAAGCATGAGCCCCGTCCGATCGGTCGTGGCGGCGGTGTTGCAACAATCTATAGAGATATCCTAAATGTTACTCAGAAAACAGGTCACAGGTTTAATTCGTTCGAAGTACTTGTGCTAAATGTTACGCTCTTAGATGTAAGAAAGAAATCCCTATTATCTCTAGCCTTAGCGACCGTATATAGACCTCCAGGGCCCTATGCTGATTTCCTAAAAGAGTTTTCAGACTTTCTCTCAGATCTATTGGTCAATGCCGATAAAGCAATAATTGTTGGAGATTTTAACATACACAACACAAATGATGCGTTAGGGGCTGCGTTTACAGATTTATTAAACTCATTTGGGGTCAAGCAAAACGTCAGTGGTCCCACTCATCGTCTAAATCATACACTAGATTTAATTATATCATATGGAACCAATCCAACCGATATAGATATTATAGCGCAAAGTGACGATCTCACTGATCATTGTATGGTAACGTGCATATTACGTACTGCTGAAATTTGCCATGTTGCGCCACGTTATCGACCAGGCAGAACAATCGTTCCAACCACTATAGATAGATTCACAAATAGCTTACCTGATCTATCTCAGCTGCTCAGTGAACCCCAACAAACAGATGAACTAGAGGAAATGACTAGCAGTTTGAGCAACATTTTCTCTAGTACATTAGATATTGTTGCACCAATTAGATTAAAAAAGGTTAGAGAGAAAACTAAAGCACCATGGTACAATAGTACTACACATGTTATCAAGAGAGAAACTCGTAACTTAGAGCGTAAATGGAAACAAACTAATTTAGAGGTCTTTAGAATCGCGTGGAAAGACAGTATGTCACGTTATAAAAAGGCTCTAAAAGCAGCCAGGGCTGAGCATCTCCGCAAACTAATAGAAAATAACCAAAATAATCCAAGGTTTTTATTTAACACCGTGGCTAGACTAACAAATAAACAGACATCACCAGAGCAAAATATTCCGTTACAGTATAGTTGTAATGATTTTATGAATTACTTCAATGAGAAAATAGAAAGCATCCGAAATACAATTGTAAATGTACAATCCTCTATGGTGTCTTATGATTCAGCCACAATTATCGTCCCTCAAGAACAACTACACCGCTTTACAACTATAGGACAGGAAGAGCTAAATAAACTTATCTTTGCAGCGAAACCAACAACATGTTTATTAGACCCAATACCCACTAAACTACTGAAAGAAGTGTTACCTGTAGTGGAAGAGCCTCTTCTCAATATTATTAACTCGTCTTTATCTTTAGGTCATGTTCCAAAAATATTTAAGCTGGCAGTAATAAAACCTATTATTAAGAAACCACAATTAGATCAAAATAACTTAGCAAATTACAGACCCATTTCAAATCTTCCATTTATATCTAAAATACTAGAAAAAATTGTGTCCGCTCAATTGTGCTCTTTCTTGCAAGAAAATGATATCTATGAAAAATTTCAGTCAGGATTCAGACCGCATCATAGCACAGAAACTGCGCTAGTTAAAATTACAAATGATTTACTTTTAGCTTCTGACCAAGGCTGTATCTCAATACTAGTTCTACTCGATCTTAGCGCTGCGTTCGACACTATAGATCATAAAATACTCTTAGATCGACTACAAAACTACACTGGTGTTCAGGGACAGGCATTAAGCTGGTTTAGATCGTACTTCCATCCATCCATCTTCTTCCGCTTATCCGGGGCCGGGTCGCGGGGGCAGCAGTCTGAGCAGAGATGCCCAGACTTCCCTCTCCCTGGACACTTCATCTAGCTCTTCCGGGGGGACACCGAGGCGTTCCCAGGCCAGCCGGGAGACATAGTCTCTCCAGCGTGTCCTAGGTCTTCCCCGGGGTCTCCTCCCAGTGGGATGTGCCCGGAACACCTCCCCGGGAAGGCGTCCAGGAGGCATCCGGAACAGATGCCCGAGCCACCTCAGCTGACCCCTCTCGATGTGGAGGAGCAGCGGCTCTACTCTGAGCTCCTCCCGAGTGACCGAGCTTCTCACCCTATCTCTAAGGGATCGGCCAGCCACCCTGCGGAGAAAGCTCATTTCGGCCGCCTGTATCCGGGATCTTGTCCTTTCGGTCATGACCCAAAGCTCATGACCATAGGTGAGAGTAGGAACGTAGATTGACCGGTAAATCGAGAGCTTTGCCTTACGGCTCAGCTCCTTCTTCACCACAACAGACCGGTACATCGACCGCATTACTGCAGAAGCTGCACCGATCCGTCTGTCAATCTCCCGTTCCATCCTTCCCTCACTCGTGAACAAAACCCCAAGATACTTAAACTCCTCCACTTGAGGAAGGATCTCTCCACCAACCTGAAGTGAGCAAGCCACCCTTTTCCGACTGAGGACCATGGCCTCGGATTTGGAGGTGCTGATTTTCATCCCAGCCGCTTCACACTCGGCTGCAAACCGTCCCAGTGCATGCTGAAGGTCCTGGTGTGAAGGGGCCAACACGACAACATCATCCGCAAAAAGCAGAGACAAAATCGCGTGGTCCCCAAACCTGACACCCTCCGGCCCCTGGCTGCGCCTAGAAATTCTGTCCATAAAAACTATGAACAGAACCGGCGACAAAGGGCAGCCCTGCCGGAGTCCAACATGCACCGGGAAGAAGTCTGACTTACTACCGGCAATGCGAACCAAGCTCCTGCTTCGGTCATACAGGGACCGGACAGCCCTTAGCAAAGGACCCCGGACCCCATACTCCCGGAGCACCCTCCACAGGCCGCCGCGAGGGACACAGTCGAATGCCTTCTCCAAATCCACAAAGCACATGTGGACTGGTTGGGCAAACTCCCATGAACCCTCCAGCACCCTGTAGAGAGTATAGAGCTGGTCCAGTGTTCCACGGCCTGGACGAAAACCGCACTGTTCCTCCTGTATCCGAGGTTCCACTATCGGCCGTATTCTCCTCTCCAGTACCCTGGCATAGACTTTCCCAGGGAGGCTGAGAAGTGTGATCCCCCTGTAGTTGGAACACACCCTCCGGTCCCCCTTCTTAAAAAGAGGGACCACCACCCCGGTCTGCCATCCCAGAGGCACTGTCCCCGACCGCCATGCGATGCTGCAGAGGCGTGTCAGCCAAGACAGCCCCACAACATCCAGAGACTTGAGGTACTCAGGGCGGATCTCATCCACCCCCGGTGCCTTGCCACCGAGGAGTTTCTTGACTACCTCGGTGACCTCAGCTAGGGTGATGGACGAGTCCACCTCTGAGCCCTCAGCCTCTGCTTCCTCAATAGAAGACGTGACGGCGGGATTGAGGAGATCCTCGAAGTATTCCTTCCACCGTCCGACGACATCCCCAGTTGAGGTCAACAGCCGCCCACCTCCACTGTAAACAGCGTTGGTAGGGCATTGTTTCCCTCTCCTGAGGCGCCGGACAGTTTGCCAGAATCTCTTCGAGGCCAGCCGATAGTCCTTCTCCATGGCCTCACCGAACTCCTCCCAGGCCCGAGTTTTTGCCTCCACAACCACCCGGGCTGCAGTCCGCTTGGCCTGCCGGTACCCGTCAGCTGCCTCAGGAGTCCCACAAGCCAACCAGGCCCGATAGGACTCCTTCTTCAGCTTGACGGCATCCTTTACTTCCGGTGTCCACCACCGGGTTCGGGGATTGCCGCCTCGACAGGCACCGGAGACCTTACGGCCACAGCTCCGAGCAGCCGCTTCGACAATGGAGGTGGAGAACATGGTCCACTCAGACTCAATATCTCCAACCTCCCTCGGGATCCGGTCGTGGCTCCGCCGGAGGTGGGAGTTGAAGATCTCTCTGACAGGAGACTCGGTCAAACGTTCCCAGCAAACCCTTACAGTACGCTTGGGTCTGCCGAGTCTGTCCAGCCTCCTCCCCCGCCATCGGATCCAACTCACCACCAGGTGGTGATCAGTTGACAGCTCCGCTCTTCTCTTCACCCGAGTGTCCAAGACATACGGCCGCAGGTCAGATGAAACGACCACAAAGTCGATCATCGACCTGCGACCTAGGGCGTCCTGGTGCCACGTGCACTGGTGGACACCCTTATGCTTGAACATGGTGTTCGTTATGGACAAACTGTAACTAGCACAGAAGTCCAATAACTGAACACCGCTCGGGTTCAGGTCGGGGGGGCCGTTCCTCCCAATCACGCCCCTCCAGGTGTCACTGTCGCTGCCCACGTGAGCGTTGAAGTTCCCCAGTAGAACGACGGAGTCCCCAGTCGGAGCACTTTCCAGCACTCCTCCCAGAGACCCCAAGAAGGCCGGGTACTCTGCACTGCCGTTTGGCCCGTAGGCACACACGACAGTGAGAGACCTATCCCCGACCCGTAGGCGCAGGGAAACGACCCTCTCGTTCACCGGGGTAAACTCCAACACATGGCGGCTGAGCTGGGGGGCTATAAGCAAACCCACACCAGCCCGTCGCCTCTCACCAAGGGCAACTCCAGAGTGGTGAAGAGTCCATCCTCTCTCAAGGAGTGTGGTTCCAGAGCCCAAGCCATGCGTAGAGGTGATCCCGACTATCTCTAGTCGGAACCTCTCAACCTCACGCACCATCTCAGGCTCCTTCCCCGCCAGCGAGGTGATGTTCCACGTCCCTAAGGCTAGTTTCCGTGTCCAGGGATCGGGTCGTCGAGGTCTCCGCCTTCGACTGCCACCCGATCCTCTCTGCACCGGCCCCTTACGGCTCTTCCTGCAGGTGGTGAGCCCACGGGAAGGCGGTCCCACGTCACTCCTTCGGGCTGAGCCCGGCCGGACCCCGTGGGGAGAGGCCCGGCCACCAGGCGCTCGCATACGAGCCCCAACCCCGGGCCTGGCTCCAGGGTGGGGCCCCGGCTGCGCCATACCGGGCGACGTCACGGTCCTTGGATGTTTGTCCATCATAAGGGGATTTTGAACCGCTCTTAGTCAGACCCGTCGCCTAGGACCTGTTTGCCTTGGGAGACCCTACCAGGGGCATATAGCCCCAGACAACATAGCTCCTAGGGTCATTCGGGTACTCAAACCCCTCCACCACGTTAAGGTGGCAGTTCAAGGAGGGGATCGTACTTATCAGACCGTTACCATTTTGTCTGTTTAAATGGTAAACAGTTATCGAAGATAACGTCAGTAGACTATGGAGTGGCGCAAGGATCGGTGTTAGGCCCTCTGCTATTCTCAATATATATGCTGCCACTGGGTAATATTATAAGAAAACATGGAATTAATTTCCACTGTTATGCTGATGACACTCAATTATATATTTCATCAAGACCAGATAAAAACACTAACTTATCTAAATTGACAGAGTGTCTTAAAGATATAAAATGCTGGATGACGTGTAATTTCCTGCTATTAAATTCAGATAAAACGGAGGTATTACTTATTGGTCCAAAAAACTACCCACAAAACCTCGTACAATACAACTTTAATTTAGAAGGATGTCCAGTTACTTTATCCACTACAGTAAAAGACCTGGGTGTTATACTAGACCGCAACTTGTCTTTCGAAAATCATATTTCATATGTTACAAGAACAGCCTTCTTCCACCTTAGAAATATTGCTAAGCTACGTAACATGCTATCTGTTTCTGATGCAGAAAAGTTAGTTCATGCATTCATGACCTCAAGACTAGATTAC
Source organism: Gila orcuttii (assembly GCA_026230005.1). Lineage (NCBI taxonomy): Eukaryota > Metazoa > Chordata > Actinopteri > Cypriniformes > Leuciscidae > Gila > Gila orcuttii. The sequence goes on from JAPDVR010000012.1 coordinate 7,455,354, forward strand.
TGTAACGCTTTATTAGCTGGTTGTCCTACATCCTCAATAAACAAGCTACAGTTAGTGCAAAATGCAGCTGCTAGAGTTCTTACTAGGTCAAGAAAATATGATCATATAACACCAATTTTATCATCTCTGCACTGGTTACCTATTAAGTTCCGTATCAATTACAAAGTACTATTACTGACCTATAAAGCCCTAAATGGTCTAGCTCCTGTATATTTAATGGACCTTCTATCGCCCTACAATCCATCGCGTTCTTTAAGATCCCTAAATTCGAGGCTTCTGGTCATTCCTAGGATATCCAGATCCACTAAAGGAGGGAGGGCGTTCTCGCATTTCGATCCTAAACTCTGGAATAGCCTTCCTGATACTGTTCGTTGCTCAGACTCGCTCTCCCAGTTCAAAACTAGATTAAAGACGCATCTCTTCAGCCAAGCATTCACATAATGCTTGCCTCTTATACTACTGTTGAATCAGATCGAATGCATTAATATTATGAACAGCAGCTACGCTAATTATTTCCCATCTGCTTTTCTGCTGTTATCTCGGGACGCTAGTCCCGAGGTAAATAGCGTTCTTCAGCTACAGTCTGTATCCAGCCTCTCACGGAGACTTCAGAGTCCCCAACACCTGCGATGAGACGACTCGACGCCTGTGAAGAGACGACTCAACGCCGGCGATATGTTATGCCCTAAATTAATACATGATGATTAACTAACTGTATTTTTTATGTACATTTCTGAAATGCACTTTCTGTAAAGCTGCTTTGAAACAATATGTATTGTGAAAAGCGCTATACAAATAAATTTGAATTGAATTGAATTGAATTGTGTTATTTTCTTTGCAGGAGCTGGAGGTTTCCGGAGAGGGAGGGATAGCTGCTATTGTGTGTGGTGATTTACACCTAGGCCTGTTTTCTTGCATCCAATCTTCACGTGTGTGTGTGTGTGGGGGCGCGTGTATGGGGCTCCTGTTAACGTGGCAGCTAGCCTGTACCTCCAGGAACCTCCACTGCTGGTCCATTAGTTAAATTTAGATATAGGTTTGTTGTAATGTGTTTCTGATGCAAACTGCGTGAAAGTTACTGTAAAATTGATTCTGAGAATCTTGTGACTTTTTAACTATTTATTATGAAGTGCTGATGAGAGAAATAAAGTCTATTTTTCTATATGTTGCCCCACGTCTCTTTACCCACGTCCTAGATGACGAACCTGTGCGCCCTTAGGGCGGTTAGTCCCCAGTATTCTGGGGTGGTGTAGTCGACTGTTGTTGCCATTATTGGAGCTTTTATGTTGCTCTTAGAGGAGACAGTGGCTCCCTTCACTCCCGCTTTGCCACACATAGAAGAAATTAAAATAATCAAAAGAAATCAGAATAATTAATACAGTTTAGAATAAAAAATAAAATAAAATACAGTACGAACAGTCGGACGAACAGTGGTACAGTGCTCATTCAGTAAATGCACAGCTAAACAGAAGTGAAAAAATAAGTTTATTCAAGTGTTCTATAAGTATACTTCTTTTCAACTAAAAATAAGAAAGCATACTTTCAGTCTACATTTATATACTTCTCAGAAATTTACTTCTCAGAAATATACTTAAAATTACACTTCAGAATACTTGACTTATACTGAGAGAAAAGTCCAAGTATATTTGGCCTACTTGTACTCGATCTTTTGATCGAGATATACTTAAAAGTATAATTAAGTATTCAAAGTACACTTGGCTTGTAGTTGTGTTAACTCTTTTGATCGAGTAGCCTATTAAATATCCTTTTTTTTACATAGTTCCCTTTCGAGGGAACTCGGACTGCGTCAAATGACACTTTGGGGGAACGCCCCTCAGCGTAGCGTCTCTGAAGTATGAATGAAACTAAGCCAATCTCTGATTGGTGTTGCGTCATGACGTAATGAGTGACGGCATACAAGCGGAAGCTATAAAGGACGCCGGCACACATAAGATGTCAGCTTTTTGTTCTTCAGCAAAGCGCTCTCTGTTTGACTTGTCTGTCTTATTTGGTGTTGTCTGTCACAAAGCATTACATCTATACATATATATATATATATATATATATATATATATATATATATTATGGCGAGCCCAAGTTTCACTCGGTGTGTGCATCCCTGCCCTCGTTATATCACGGGTGGGGACACACATTTGTGTACACATTGTTTGGGAGTGCAGCACGCGCTGGCAGCTCTCGAGGGGGCTGCTTGCGAGGATTGTGAAAAACTTCCAATCCGTGTGCTGCGCTCCCGCCTGGCCATTTAAAAAAAAAAAAATAAATAAAAGGAGGATGGTCAGGCTCGCGAGCCCCGTGGTGCGGGACCGCGTCTGCTGAGGCGGCGCGGCAACGCTCTTCATGGGGCTCGCAAATGGGTCTGTTGCAATATAGAATCTATAGTGGCTCGGATCTCGCGTTTGCTGAGGCAGCGCGTTGATTACGGGTCTACTCTGCAATAAGATTCTGTGACTTGGATCTCGCGTTTGTCGAGGGAGCGCGTAGATCAAAGGTCTACATTGCAATACAGAATCTAGTTGCTCGGATCTCGTAGATTACGTAGATGGAGGACTTAGATTACGGGTCTACTTCACAATAAAGATTCTGTGTGTGTGCGAGGCATGAACAGTCAGCTCCTGAGGGTGCTGGCTGTGTTCATTGAGAAATATCTCGACGCGTTTATCCGTGCGCTGTCGGATGTTTCAGTCTCGCACTTGTTGACTTTCTTCTTGGGTTGGAAGCCAAATATATTGTGAACGACTCGAATCTCGCGTTGCCGAGGCAGCTGTGTGGATTTCGAGACCGTATAGCCTAACACAAAACAGTATTGTCTGGTAATTATGGCTGCATTTAATTTTAAGAAATTAAAATGATGAAATATTTCTCACTTTTGAATATCGGAAGTTAGATATTTTAATTCAGCCTACCATTCAGACCGTGTTTCACTTATACAGTGTTTATGGCTACATTTATTTCTGAGGAATTAAAATGATGAGCAGCGAACGCAGGCTTGCGGCCATGCAGTGTTCCTTCTGCACATCAAACATCGTTTTTCGATTCTTCCCTGCCGGTCCTCCGCTTCAGGGTATCGAAAACGAGACAAAAATAACAGGGCTATCCCCCCCGTGGAGGGACGAGCGAGAATTGCTCCTCCGCGGAGCCCTCAGAAAATCGATGTTTGTATCCAGCGTCAAGTGCGCTTCGGGACACAACGGTTTTCAGCGAATGCGCGCTGCAGTGTCCGCCCCAAGGGTTTGCGGCCAGGCAGTGCTCATGTTTGCTCATCGGAAACGGTTTTCGATTATTCCCTGCCGATCCTCCTTAAGGGTGTAGAGAACGAAACCGAAAGAGCCTCCCCTCAGGGGAGCCCTCAGGAAGTCGATGTCTGTATCCCGCCGTTAAGTGCGCTTCGGGACACATCGGTTTCCAGCGAACGCACCCTGCTCTGTCTGCCCCACAGGCTTGTGGCCAGGCAGCAATCGCGTCCGCCCATCGAGAATCGTTTTCGGTTGAAACCTGCCGGAGATCCGCTTCAGGGGGTCGAGAACGAATCCCGATTGGTACCCGAAGCCAGGCTCGAGAGCCTGGTTCCTTTGGTAAAATATTTCGATGCATGGAAAAATCTCACGAATATTTCGCCTTGGGCCCTGCGCACCATTCAAAAGGGGGGTACAGGCTGCAGTTCGGTTTACGCCCACCAAGGTTCAACGGGGTGGTCTGGACTGCAGTCGACCCAGTGCAGGGTCGGGTATTGGAACAGGAAGTAAACTCCCTGCTGGTAAAGGAGGCTATAGAACGTATTCCTCCACCGGACAGGGAGTCCGGGTTTTACAGCCGCTACTTTATAGTTCCCAAGAAGGATGGGAGTTGCGTCCAATAATAGATCTCAGACACTTGAATCGTTCTCTGAGGAGATTCAGGTTCAAGATGCTCACTATTCCCATCATCGTGAGTCAAATTCAATCCGAGGATTGGTTTGTCACGATAGATCTAAAGGACGCATACTTCCACATATCCATCCTTCCATCTCACAGGAAGTTCCTGAGGTTCGCTTTCGGGGGCGAAGCATACCAATATCGGGTTCTTCCGTTCGGCCTAGCTCTCTCCCCACGCACATTTAACAAATGTATGGATGCAGCTCTAGCACCGCTGAGGCTCCAGGGGCATCAGGGTACTCAATTATATCGACGACTGGCTGATTCTGGCCCAGTCACAAGAGCTGGCGGTTCGGCATCGAGATGTCGCCCACGACTCAACACGAAAAAGAGCGTGTTGACACCAGTCCAGAGAACCACGTTCCTGGGAGTGGTGTGGGACTCGGTCACGATGCGGGCACGATTGTCTCCTGCACGAATCGAGTCCATTCTGGCCACAGTTTCCAGGATAAAGCTAGGCCAAGCCATTACTGTGAAACATTTTCAAAGAGTGTTGGGGCTCATGGCAGCAGCGTCCAACATTATTCCATTTGGCCTGCTGCACATGAGGGCCCTCCAGTGGTGGTTGAAAACCAAGGGGTTCTCCCCGAGGGGGAACCTGTTCCGCATGATCAGGGTTATGCGCAGATGCCTTCGTTCCCTATCTATGTGGAAAAAAGCTTGGTTTCTGTCCCAAGGTCCAGTGTTGGGAGCGTCATGTCGCCGGAAGACCGTTTCGACAGACGCCTCCCTCACGGGCTGGGCGCGGTCATGGACGGCCGCTTTATGACAGGCCTATGGCAGGACCATCATTCCTCCTGGCACATAAACTGCCTGGAGATGTTGGCGGTGTTCCGAGCTCTGAGGAGCTTCCTGCCGGACCTCTAAGGTAATCATGTCCTTGTGAGGTCAGACAATATGTCGGTAGTGGCCTATATAAACCATCAGGGGGGCCTGAGGTCTCGCCCTCTATGCAGACTGGCACATCAGATCCTCCTGTGGTCCCAGGGGAAACTGTTATCTCTAAGAGCAACATACATCCCAGGGAGTCAAAATCAGGGAGCAGACATCCTGTCGAGGCAGGGGCTGAGGCCCGGGGAATGGAGACTCCACCCCGAGGTGGTGGAGTCGATAGCTCAAAGGTTCGGCCCAGTGGAAGTGGACCTATTTGCGTCTCGAGAGACGACCCACTGTCCACTGTGGAACTTTCCCTGTGGGAGTTCTAGAGAGGGTCCGTCGCGACGGGATCAGTCTACTGCTGGTAGCCCCGTTGTTGCCGGCCCGAGTATGGTTGTCAGACATTGTATTGCTCCTAGACGGCACTCCGTGGGAGATTTCCCTCAGGAGGGACCTGCTGACACAGGCAGAGGGCTCAATATTTCACCCTCGGCCCGAGCTATGGAAGCTGTGGGTCTGGCCCCTGAGGGGGCACAGTACCTAGAGGCCGGCCTATCAGCTGGAGTAGTGGAGACCATACTCAGCTCTAGAGCTCCCTCCACGAGGAAATTGTACGGCTTAAAGTGGAATGTCTTTACCAATTGGTGTAGAGAGCGTGAGGTGGATCCAGTTAACTGCCCAGTGGCTTCAGTTCTGGAGTTCCTCCAAGATCGCTTTTCAGCTGGTCTTACCCCGTCCACACTCGAGGTGTACGTGGCTGCCATTGTGGCTTTCCACGCTCCTCTGGGTGATGGGCCTCTGGGGAGACAGCAGTTAGTCGTACGTTTCCTCCGTGGGGCTTGGAAGATGAGACCTGCGGCTCGTACCAGGGTTCCCACATGGGACCTGGCAGTGGTTCTCGAAGGGCTGGCCGAGGCCCCCTTCGAACCACTGGAGTCGGCTGAGGCCAAGAACCTTTCCCTGAAGGTGGTTTTTCTGTTGGCCATTACTTCTCTGAGGAGGGTAGGAGATCTCCAGGCGCTCTCTATATCTAACGGGTGCCTGGAGTTTGCTCCAGGCGACATTAAAGCCATCCTACATCCTAGGCTATTTGCCTAAGGTGCCATCTAATGCGGCACGGCCTACGGTTCTGCAGGCTTTTTATCCTCCACCTCACGTGACGGCGGATGAGGAGAGACTTCATCTGCTCTGCCCTGTCAGAGCTCTAAAAATTTACATTCAGAGGTCCTCTTCATGGCGGAAATCAGACCAGTTGCTGGTGTGTTTTGGGTCGCCCAAGAAGGATCTTCCCGCCTCCAAACAGACCATCAGCAAGGATTGTCCATGCTATTTCCTTGGCCTACCAGGTGCGCAATCTGCTTTCACCTTTGGCCGTGAGGGCTCATTCAACCAGAGGCATGGCGTTCTCTAGAGCCCTCCTCTCGGGGGCCCCAATCCAGGAGGTCTGCGATGCAGCAGGATGGGCCACCCCCCACACCTTTATTAGGTTTTACAGTCTGGACATCCCGTCTACGCCTGGCACTCTTGTGCTCTCGTCCTAAGTGTGCCTGTGAGCAGCTTCACACTAGGACAGGCAGGGCGCGTTGTGGCATAGTGGGTACTCGTTCCCCCAAAGTGTCATTCGACGCAGTCCGAGTTCCCTCGAAAATGAACGTCCTCAGGTTACGACTGTAACCCTTGTTCCCTGAGAAAGGGAACGAGGACTGCGTCCCTTCGCCACGCCTTCCCCTGCCTGGGAGCGCTTGCTTCATCACAGAAGCTGACATCTTATGTGTGCCGGCGTCCTTTATAGCTTCCGCTTGTATGCCGTCACTCATTACGTCATGACGCAACACCAATCAGAGATTGGCTTAGTTTCATTCATACTTCAGAGACGCTACGCTGAGGGGCGTTCCCCCAAAGTGTCATTCGACGCAGTCCTCGTTCCCTTTCTCAGGGAACAAGGGTTACTGTCGTAACCCGAGGACGTTTTTCATATACAGTCTTATGAAACTTACATTGTTTGAAAATATTGATTCAAATATTGATATAAAACAGATATGTTTCTATTCTGCGTATCTGAATTTTTGTATAGGCTAGTCCACTGGTAGTGTACATAGGAATTTACTTTAATTCTACTCTACTGTGTCCCCACCATTGACTGAATTTTCCAGCTATCCATGTTTTCACTGTTAGGGGGCGCTATGACACATCCTCTAGTACAGAATCTCTGGATCAAACACAGGAGAAGAAGAAGCTGAAACAAGTGATAGAAGATTGGTCACTCAAATGTAAAATAATGTGATCACCAAACATTAAACAGCGTGTAAATCAAAACTGCTTAATGTTTCCAAATGAAATGAAGCGTTACACATGAAGAGAAAACGACTGTGAAGCTTTGGGGGTGTTGGACTCAATCTACTCCATCTGTGTATTGTTCATCGTTCTGAATCTGATCAAGGCATAGTCTTTGACAAAAATTAGATTTTTTCAACTTTTTTGTTTAAAATGTTGCCTTTCTTTTTGAAACTTACCAACATTCAAGTGTTGATAAAAAGGATGCATGAAGCTAATAAAATGCTTTTAAAATTAAAGTACAGTTAAAGGTATTTTTCAAGTATAAAAAATAACATTTGAACATAGTAGTATAGGCCTACTGCAAGTGCAAAAATAATATATAAATAGTAAACTATAAGTATAATAGTAAACTAGTATACCCATAAGTTCACTTGCAGTACAAATGAGAAACGTAATTATGAACTAGTAGTGCACTTAAAGTTTACTAATGTTACACTTATAGTACACTTAAACATATACTTTTATATACTAAAAGTGGGCCAATTTAGTCCCAAGCGGTATTAAAATAGTACACTTACAAGTTTACTACTAGTACATATTGACATTAGTATACTTACTACATAATTATACTTAAATATATACTTGAACATTACTTAAGTATACTTCATAAAATGAACTTGAAGTATACTTCTTTTTCGTAAGGGTTGAGAACTTCATCTTTGTTTCCAAACGCAGTGACTTCAGTGTTGTCTTTGTTCAACTGAAGAAAGTTTTGGAACATCCAATTGTTTACTTCATCAATGTATTGGCACAGGAAGTCAATGGGGCTGTAATCGTTAGGCGATAGGGCTAAGTAGAGCTGTGTATCGTTTGCATAGCTGTGGTAAGCGATTTGGTTCTTTCTCATTATTTGGCTCATTGGGAGCATGTACAGGTTGAATAGGAGTGGCGAATTGAGGAATTCAAGAATTGAGCCTTGAAAAAACTTAAAGCCTTTTTCATTTCTGTTTGAAATGTTCCACCAAAATAAATTCAGCGTGAACTATAATAGCAAGTATACTAACCACTAGCTAAGGTCACTGATCTTATGATTAAAAAAAAAATCAGTTTGTAGCCTACCAGATTTTTCTCTGCAAAAGTGCAAAAGTATTACTTTATGTAGTTTAGATATTGCCTGAAACCATAATAAAATATATAGCAACAGCCACCATTTCTGATAAGGTGGAACTAAGTATTATGGTGGACGTTTCTAGAAATGAAAGCTGTTTTGGGTGCTGTGGTTGTTGCTGCTATTTTACAGGTACACGTTTTGTATAAATAAATTGTATTGTAAACTATATGTATAAAAATATATATATATTTATTTTATATCTATAATTTAAAAATAGCAACATGTACATGGAAGTCATTTCATGGAATGACTCCTATCACAAGGTAATTCTTTTTAGTGAATTAACTGTTTCATCAGAATAAAAACCTGTTTAAATGAAATCCAGTTTCAGGGCCTTGTTGATCTTTTGAAAGGCATTTTGTTGACTGTTGGGAAGACCATGTTACCTTGGAAGCTCAAATGTTGTGTGATTTGACCTTGGGGGGGTTGGTGCTATAAAGGTGCACTATATCTGCTTCATGATGTAGTTTTGGTTCATAAAAGGAAAGGTAAGAACATGGATGAGAGTCTGTGAAACAGATTTCATGCAAACAAACTGTTTTTATAATTGAATAGCTCATACGATTTCAGTATAATATTTTGGTAATTTAAGTGGCACAGAAACAAAGTGATTTGAAAGTGTTTTTATTTTTATAACAATATGGTTTTCTTGACTTTATGCAGAGCAATGCTGTGTATAATTTATGTTCTGAATTATATGTAATGATCATACATTATTGAACTCTATGTTGCAGACTGAAATTAAGTTTTCCCCTGTTTTAAACAGAGAAGCTGTATTGTGTAAATGGACGTAATAATCAGAAGCCAAAACGGAATCTCGGAGAAGCCTTTTCTTTGTTATGAGTTTAGTAACACGTCTTGTCAGAAGTTTGTCTATCCTTTGGAAACTCGAATATTACTTTACATCCTTTTTAGTGTCTCTTCGATTGTCACAATCATAGGAAACATGTTAGTGATCATAACGGTTATTCATTTCAAGCAGCTTCACACACCAACTAACTACCTCATCCTGTCACTGGCCGTGGCCGATCTGCTTGTAGGAGGAGTTGTGATGCCTCCCAGCATGTTGCGCTCCATCGAGACGTGCTGGTATCTGGGAGATTTGTTCTGTAAAATACACAGCAGTCTTGATGTGACTTTGTGCACAACGTCAATTTTAAACCTCTGTATCATTTCTTTAGACAGATATTATGCCATATGTCACCCCTTTCAATATCACAGTAAAATGACATCACTGACCACACTAGTTATGATTATTATCAGCTGGACTGTTTCAGCTGCTCTGGGGTTTGGCATGATCTTCATGAAGCTTAATATTCTTGGCATTGAAGATTTTTACTATGAGAACATTAAATGTAACGGAAGTTGCACATTGTTTCAGAGCAGAGCATCAGCTACCGCAATGTCATTGGCCTGTTTTTACGTTCCCGCTTTTGTCATGCTCTGCATGTATCTGACAATCTTACATGTGGCTAAAAGGCAGGTGCAGGCCATTCAGAGCGTAAATTCTGAATTAAAAAAAGAAGGAAAAGCCACTAAGACTTTAGCCATCATCATGGGGGTGTTTCTGATTTTCTGGACACCTTTCTTCCTTTGTAATGTTATCGATCCCTTCATTGGGTATTCTGTACCTCCACTGCTGTTTGACTTGTTCTTTTGGGTCGGATATTATAATTCTACATGTAATCCCATAGTGTACGCCTTCTTTTACAGCTGGTTCAGACATGCATTCAGAATCATTCTATCCAAAGCATTATTTCAGACGAATTCTTCAAGAACGACACTGATGTAATAATGAAAAGATTATATGCAAATTAATTTCTTGATATCGTATTTCCTGATTGGTACATAATGCAATTTTATTTTATTGAATTTTCTATGTGATTTCTTGTAAGAATCCTGTAAAATCCACCAGTGTGGATTTTTGCCTATCTAAATAAAATTTTAATAAAGTTTCACTGTGAGAAAAATGCACGGTCAGTGCTCTCTCCTCCATAACACTTTTTTATTAATTTTTTAAATATATGACAACATAAATTCTGCATGGCTGTCAAACGGTAAAACACTAAGTACTGTTTAGACTATCAGCCTCTATCTTTTATTTGAGGAGATCCAGACAGACTATGCATGAACACAATCCATTAAAAGGTTTATTTCTTCACTGTTCATTTTAATGGGAATATCCATACAGCTCCACCCGTTCACACCAAGGATGATTGCAATATCACACGAGTAGCAGTGCGAACTACTTCCTTCTGCCATGGATTTAAATCTCAAGTTTGACAGTTGAGCCCAAGCCTCCGTTACTCATTCTAAAATGTCACTTTAGAACTAGTAAAAAAGGAACGTTGAGTCACTTCATTGAAGCTTATTGTTTTATGTAGAGTATTATGGTATTATGAGAGAGAGATTGACTAAACGAGTGTACCTGCATCTGGTATAGCATTCATTCTTCAGGTCAATGTCCATAATATCGTATCTAAAAAATCAGTTTGAATGTTCGCTGAGGAAAGCAATATCTAATGGTGTAACTGAAGTCCATATCACGATCCTTTCTCAATATTATTTGCCTTTACGGCATATTATTTATATAAAATAATATTTATTGAACAACAATATTTAAATGAACAACAATCGCCATTATAAAAGACAATAGGAAATAAACACAAGCAAACAATTGAGTCAAACATATACAAGCAGCACTCTAGTACAGGATTTAAGTGAAATATAACGTTATGAAACAATAGGTTAACGTCGTAACCCCGGTTCTCTGAAACATAGGTTGGAGAGGTCCACCTATGGGAAGGGCATCCATACCTGACCTCTACAGAAGTATCCAATTGCACCAAGTCTGGCTAGACAGACAGAAGCCCATAAGGCCCCACCCCTTCCCCGAGGGCATATAATGCCTGCAAGTACTGCTGTTCTCCAGGATATTCGCTTCTCATGCGGCAAGCGGGGCAAAGCTGGTGGATCTCTCCACTCAATGTTTCAGAGAACCGGGGTTACGACAGTAACCTATTTTTCTCTTTCATGACATCTCGTGTTCGAGATCCACCTATGGGAGAGACATGGACAGCTCCCCGATTGCCCAATACACTCATAGTGAGGTTCTGTAAGCCAGAGGAGGACGGCCGCCCCAGGGAGGCGGTGCTTGACACTTCCCATAATCATTAACCTGCAATCCTGACGCACACACATAACTGCTGTGCACATACAGGACATGAAACATTCATGTGGCACACACACGATAATAAGCCCAGCAACATACACACACACACACACACACACACACATATATATATATATATATATATATATATTTGTATATGCATATATATATATATATTTGTATATGCATATGTATGTATGTATGTATATATATATATATATATATATATATATATATATATATATATATATATATATATATATATATACATTTGTATATGTATATGTATGTGTATACACCCAGGAGATAATGTAAATGCATGCTATTTGACATGAATGTGCATGGCCTGCCGGCTCATTCACCCCTTGTTTTTTTATTTCCAATGGGTAATTGGAAAAGAAAAAAGGGGGGTCGCAGGGAAGGGCTAAGAAGACCCAACCCCTAAAACAGAATGTTCTACCGAGATTCTGGTGACATCCAGCCAGTAGTAACGCACAAAGGAATGAGGAGAAGCCCAGCTGGCAGCGGAGCAGATGTCCTGCAGTGACACTCCCCTAAACAAAGCCCAAGAGGTGGCTAAGCCCCTCGTGGAATGATCTCTGATGTCCCCTGGGGGCTGCACTCCCTTTGATTCATATGCCAAAGCTATAGCATCCACAAGCCAATGTGAGAGGCATTGCTTAGATATGGGACTCCCTCTGTGAGGGGGCGCCCATGAAATAAAGAGCTGGTCACCCTTCCAGAAAACACTGGTTCTGGCCATATATGTCTGTAAGGCACAGACATGATATAGAGCATTCAGCCTCTGATCCTCCGTGGAGGAGAAAGGTGGAGGGTAATACAACTCCAACACCTCTGATGTGAACGCAGGGAAGCATTTAGGCATGAAAGCCGGATTAGGCTTAAGGGAAACCTTATCTTCACTAGGAGATAATTTAGTTCACGAGGAATGAACAGAGAGTGCATGTAGCTCACTGACACGTTTAGCTGACACCAAGGCAAAGAGCAAAGCCGTCTCGAAAGACAGCAGCTTTAGGGAAATACTTCCCAGAGGCTCAAAAGGATATTGAGACAGGGCCTCCAGGACCATGGAGAATTTCCATTAAGGAACAGTTCTCCTGATGACTGGCAAAGAGCGACGGGCACCCTTCATTAATCTGCAGATTAGAGGATGCTGCCCGACGGTTGAGCCCTCAAAGCCCACATGACAGGCAGAAATCACAGCCAGGTAGACCTTAATTGTATAAAAAGACCTCCCTTTTTCCATGAGGTCTTGAAGGAAACACAAAATATCCGTAACTGAGTACTGATATGATGTGAGATGACGCCCATCACACCACCCTTCAAACATTTGCCTCTTACAACCATTTACCGTGTAGAAAAAGGCCCTGGCATTCTGTATAGTAGCAATCACACGCGGCGAAAGCCCCAGTGTGCTTTGGTTTGTCCTTTCACGGACCAGGCACAGAGAGCCACCCTGTCCGGATGTGGGTGATAAATCTCCCTGTTCGCTTGAGACAATAGGTCTGTACGGAGGGGGAGGCACCACGGGTGGGGATATAACAGAGGGATTATCTCCGCCAGCCATGGTGCTTTGGGCCACCTGGGTGCTATCAGAATGAGAGACAGGCCCTGCTCTCTCACCCTGGCCAGTGTGGGTAGTTTCCGCGCGAGGCAAATAGATCTATGGTTGCCTGTCCAAATCTCATCCATATCATGTCCACTATCTGAGGGTGGATGTGCCAATCTCCGTAAATTGGGTTTCCCCTCGATAGAAGGTCAGCGCCTCTGTTCAGAATGCCTAGAACATGAGTCACACGTAATGACAGGAAAACCCATCTGCTCCACACCAAAAGCTTGTGAGCTAGAGCGTGAAGTTTCGACGAGCGCACACCGCCTTGACGGTTGATGTAAGCCATTGCCGTGGTATTGTCGCAGAGTACGAGCACATGATGTCCCTGCAGGCGAGGCAGAAAATGGTTCAGAGCTTTCCATATGGTCATAAGCTCTAAATAGTTTATGTGCACTAAACATAGTCTGCTCTGCCACAAACCGTTCACCGTTCTGCCCTCCTGGGTGGCACCCCAGCCTGTTAAGGACGCATCTGTCGTCACAATTTTCCGCATCATAAACGTTCCCAGAGGGGTTGCCTGTGCGTAAAAGTCCGCGCTCTTCCAGTTGCGCAAAGCTGCCGAACAGGCATGCGTCACTGTTACAGAGCGGCAAAGATCGCGTGTCTGGCTGAAATGTAGTGTCAAAACCCATTTCATGAACCATTTCTCAGGAGTCCCAGCGGCAAAACCTGGATAGATAAAGCCATAATACCCTGTAGCCTGAGGCATGTACGATATTGTAGTTTCGCCCCGTTTCTGAACTGCGAAAGACAGTTCATTAGAGAGAGAACGCACTCTTGAGAGAGACGAGCTCGCATGGAGACTGAGTTCAACTCCAAGCCCAGGAAAATCACAGTCTGACTGGGTGTAAAATTGCTCTTGTTCACATTCACCCTGAACCCGAGAGATGTGATGTGTGTGAGCACACGGCAGGTGTCCTGCCACACTTTCTCCTTCGATACGGCTATAATGAGCCAATCGTCTATGTATGTCAAAAACCTCAGACCTGACATTCTCAGGGGTGCAAAGCCCACTTCCTCACACAGAAAGAAACTCCTTGGGCTTAATGAGAGCCCAAACAGGAGAACTGTGAATTTGTAACATGTGCCTTGGTAGGCGAAACGAAGAAACTTCCTGTGTGGCGGATAAATGATTATGTGGAAGAAAGCATCTTTCAGATTGACCGATGTGAACCAGTCGTTCCGTTTTATGTTGCGGGCGAGCGAGCCATGAGTTAACATTCTAAAATTGTATTTTCTCAAATGTTTGTTCAACACACGGAGGTCCAAGATTGGGCGTAGAGAGCCGTCCTTTTTTGGGACCAGGAAATAACTAGAATAAAATCCCTGATTTATCAGAATAGGGGGAACCACCTGAATCGCTCCCTTGTTTAGAAGGGAAGATATTTCCTCTTTCAGAATTTGTGCGGCGCTCTCCTCCGTGTGTGAAGAGAGAACGCTGTTGAAATGCGGGCGTTTCATTACAAACTGTAGTCTGTAGCCCTGCATTATTGTACCCACCCACTCGGGAGCCGAAACAGTTTGCCAAGCCAATTCATGACTCGCGAGTGTTCCCACCCGAGCCGAAGCGGCGCTGTATATACCTAGCTGGCTTATTTGTGATGCAATGGCACCCCCTCGTGGACGAACTAGGGGCGAGATGCAGGGGTTCACAGAGATTTTCTCTCTCTGCAGGGAGATGATTTCTCTCTGCGGAGAGAGGTCCTCTCTCTGTAACAAATTCATTTGATTAATTTGTTTTAATGTGTTTTTTTTTTAAGGAACACTGGGGCCGAAGCCTTTAATAATCGGGTGAGGGGAACAGAGTATGTGCGGTGTGGTGACACTGCTTTTGCACTTTTCCTCACAACAGACCCCCTCAACGTGGGGGGAGAACACACAATGTCCACTGAACACATGGGCTGGGCAGCCTCGGAAGGGGGGAAAACGACCCCTCCATGAGAGACCCTCCGTCTTTTGGACGTGTTCTGGGGCAGGAAGAGAGTCCAATTTTTAATATTTCCCGCATCATAAACTTCCCCAGAGGGGTTGCCTGTGCGTAAAAGTCCGCGGCAAAGATCGCGTGTCGGGCTGAAATGTAGTGTCAAAACCCATTTCATGAACCATTTCTCAGGAGTCCCAGCAGCAAAACCTGGATAGATAAAGCCATAATACCCTGTAGCCTGAGGCATGTACAATATTGTAGTTTCGCCCCGTTTCTGAACTGCGAAAGACAGTTCATTAGAGAGAGAACGCACTATTGAGAGAGACGAGCTCGCATGGAGACTGAGTTCAACTCCAAGCCCAGGAAAACGACCCCTCCATGAGAGACCCTCCGTCTTTTGGACGTGTTCTGGGGCAGGAAGAGAGTCCAAGGGATTCGTGGCCCGTGAACGCGGACTCTGATAGAAATTTTGTCCTGTGACGGGGGTTAGGCAAATCCACAGGGGGCACCTGCCGTCGGGCCGCCTTCCTAGGAAGGCATAACTCGAAAGCCTCGACTTCCTGCTTCTTGTCGTCACATCGTTGCTGCATCAATGTGACGGCCGGGCCAAAGGGACCATCCTGGTGGTGGTGGGCAGGATGAAGGTAATTGTCTTGCGTCAGAATCTACGAACTCAGACATGCGTAAGTACCAATCTTTTATACTGCAAGTATTAGAAGATGATTGGTTAGATGTGAAGGCAATAAGTGACGTAACGATTGAGTATTCCTGGCAGAACTTACATTTTTATACACAGCGGAAGAAGCCTGTTTTTGACAAATTCCAGAATTGTCAGCAAGCTGAATATCTAGATAGCACAGTGAATGTTTATATGGTTGTCAATGAATGGGACGATAAATATCATTTTTGCTTTAATAACATTTTCCCAATAAACAGGCAAGAATAAATTTGGTGTCCTCCATGATTCCTGTTCTTTCCTACAACAAAGCACTTTAATGCGACAAGCTCGTTATCATAACTTCAGAAGTGGGAAAATGTCTGATATCATGTGAAGGCAGAATTAGTACATTCACGGGCCACTGTTAGGTTCACCTGTTCAACTCCTCATTAACACAAATATCTACTCAGCCAATCACATGGCAGCAACTTAAATTGCATTTAGGCATGTAGACTTGGTCAAGACGATCTGCTGAAATTCAAGCTGAGCATTAGAATGAGGAAGAAAGGTGATATAAGTGACTTTGAACATGGCATGGTTGTCTGTGCAAGACGAGCTGATCTGAGTATTTCAGAACCTGCTGATCAGTGACCTCACCACACCATTTATTGACCTCAAAATAATAGTGAATTATCATTTTAAATCATATGATCAAGAGAAAGTGACATCATTGCAGCCCTTAGAGAAGCCATGTTTAAAGTTTGGCGTTCAATTATCATTTAATATTAATCATTTGTTAACCATATTTTTTTTAACACGTTCACCACATCACATATTAGGAAAAAATTGTTTAGTATTTTTTGTCGATGTTGTTGTACTATTTGGGTGTTTGTTTTGGAATGTTATTTGGGTTATGTTTTAAAATGTAGGTTTTGTCCCTATTAGTCATATATTATTCCAAATTCAGCCATTGTTGAGATGCAGTTTCAGGGCCTTGTTGCGCTTTTTTGTAGAGCAGTAGGGCCCGTGATGGCGGCACCCTGCGCCGGACTGACGGGCCCTGCTGGCCAGCGAACGGGAAGCAGTTGTAATTTGGAAAGACCAGTCGGGAGGGCTTGTGCCTTCTTGATGAGAGCAGTCTACCGGGAAAGTTCTCGCTGCGACCAAATGCTCGCTGGACAAAGAGAGGAAACAGGAAAGAGTAATATGAGTGGTTGACAGGCAAATTTTCTCACTGCGTCCGCTATGAGACCAAATGCTCACTGGATGAAAGAGAAAACCAGGAAAGAGGAAAATGAGTACTCGACCGGGAGATTTTCTCACTGCGTCCGCTGTGCTCTACCAGGAAAATTCTCGTTGTGAGACCAAATGCTCACTGGACAGAAGAGAAAAACAGGAAAGACGAACGCGAGTACTCGACCGGGGAATTTTCTCGCTGCGTCTGCTGTGAGATCAAATGTTCGCTGGACAAAAAGAAGAAAGAGAAATATGAGTGCTTGACCGGGAGATTTTCTCACTGCATCCACTGTGAGACCAAATGCTCGCTGGATGAAAGAGAAAACGTAAGTGCTCTACTGGGACAGTTCTCACTGCGTCCGTTTTTTTTTTTTTTTTTAATGGTTGGTCGTGTCACGGGTTTTTTCGATTCCTATGAACGGTGGTTCCAGAGGAGATTTAGCTTTTAACGGGTGGGTTAGGGGAATATCAGTTCTGAATAGCGAGGAACTGGTGTTGGGAATTGGTCCTCCTCTGGAGCCAGCGTCCTGAATTTCTGAAATAGAAAATGAGACAGGGGGTCGGCGATTTGGTTTTCTGACCCAGGGACGTGTTTAGTGATTATGATGAATTGGTCGCAAGCTGAAATCCAGATGAGACGCCTTAGGAGTGGCATCAGAGCAGGTGAATGGGAACGGCCTTTGTTAATGCAATGCACTGTTGCGTCGTTGTCGCAATGCGGCCCATTCTTTCCTCCACAGAAAAGCTGCTACTACGAGAGGGTAAATCTCGAATAGCGCTGAGGATTGTGATATGTCCTGGAGCTTCGGTGGCCATGGAGATGCGAACCAACGACCTTGATAAAATCCCCCGAAACCGATTGAGAGTGCGGCATCTGTGAACAGTTGGATATCGATGGGGGACAAAACGAGATTGTTATAGAAAAAGGATAGGCCGTTCCACTGGCTTAGGAATGTTATCCATAACCTGAGTTCGTCTTGACAAGCTTGAGTTATGGAGATGAGGTCCTCTAGCGAGTGGACGGAGGACGCGAGTGAGAGGAGATGCGATATGAATGGGCGGCCCTGCAGAATGATGCGCATTGCAAAGTTTAAATGGCCGAGCAGGGATAGGAGTTTTTTATTTGGCAATTTGTTTTTTTAAGGAGAGTAGATGAGACAAAAAGTATGCGGTCGATTTTCTCTTTGGGCAGGGATGCTTGGAATTTGACTGAATCCAAATTAATTCCTAGAAACTCGACGGATGTTGCGGGTCCCCTGGTTTTTTCCTGTGCGATGGGAATTCCAAACTCAGAAAAAACGTTTAGGACTGTGAGGATGTGCGCGGCTGGGATGGCATTGGGAGGCGAGATTATTAAAAAATCGGCTAGCAGGTGAATGAGGTGGGGAATAGCGTAGTTGTTCGACAAAATCCAGCAAACGGCTTCTCGAATATTTTTGGGCTGCTTTTGCATCCGAAAGTTAGATGCACTGCGAAATAATATTTCCCAAACCAGCGAACTCCGAATAGGTGCCATGAATCTGGATGGATAGGCATTACTTTGAAAGCAGATGTAATGTCAATTTTGGCATGGCAACCGCCCCGACCTGTGATTTTGATCATGTCGATAGCCTGATCTATGTAGTGGTATTTAAGCGAAAATTCATCGAGAGGGATCAAACTGTTTATGCTTGGGAACGGAGAATTGTGCGGGGCTGACAGGTCAATTAATAGGCGTTTTTTACCCGAGAATTTTCTTGTAGCCACTCCAATGGGACTGATATGAAACAGATTAAATAGAGGATTGTCAGATGGGCCGATCATGAAGCCTGAATTTTTTTATCAGATTGTCTACGACTTTAGGTTCGAAGCCTGTACGTCCGAATTACCCAGCACTTGCCTCAATCCTGCTACGGTCCATTTTCCGATAGGTGGGATCGTCGGGACGGCCGAGTAGTAGGAGGAGGCCGGGCAGGAAGATGAAAGTCTTGCAGGGGCAGCGAAGACTGGCCTCGACGTCTTGGCGAACCCAAGGCTGTTCTGGCAGGTGTGCGGCCGTGCGAAGAAGCCTGGGCCTCAGGTGCGCTGTCTGGCGTAGGAGGCATGATCCTGGGTCCGGCGAAATGCAACGGCGGATCCCTGGGAATGTTTCTTTCCTCGTCAGATGAAGAACTTTGCTGTTGCGACATGGTGGCAAAACGGCGAGCCAAGATACTGCTGAACTGTCAATGAATTAAGGTGAGACTGCTGAGTATATATACCTCTTATTGATTGCTGAGTGCTCTCCACTCGTGTTAATTATCTGCGCATGCTCCTCCCGAACTTTGTTAATAAAACATCATAAATTGTAGGGTTTATGATGAAGAAAGAAAAGTCCTAAGTGAAGAAATATGGAAAAAAGGAAGGAAAAGAGTTAACATTAAAGAATATATTAGACTCAGATATAGGAAATAGTACTGTTACGTGTTTAAAGTTGTAAAAGGGGATGATTGCGTAACATTTATGCGAGACACAGTTGCAATGTGTGAAGGCAAGAAAAACAACCAGAAAACGTCACTTAACGTTTAAGACGTTTATTCACAAAGAATGAAAAATGAGGTAAACAACATGATTGAAAATAGGAATAATACAAAGTAAGAAAAAAGAACAGGAGTGTCACCAAATCATTAAAACAATCAAAACGTAAATGTAATATCTGATTTCAGTCGTCACTCTGAAGTAACTATCAAAGAAAAATGTAGAAACAAAACCGAGTTCTTCAGCGGGTACGCCGCCTTATCCAAACTATACTACCTAAAAACAAAAGTACAATAATGGCGAACACTCCACACCTAACTTAACAGAGAAAATACTACCTCCCGTTCGCGTTGGGCATATGCTTCCGCAGTCGGTAAGGATTAATTTAAAGCTCAAAACTCCATGCACCAGACATAGTGAACAACGGCACGCTCATTTAAAAGTCGACAACACTGACAACTACAGCGGCACCTTTAACACGCTTACGCGAGAGTCTCAAATCACGTGCACTAGGCATGTCAAAACATTGGCAAGGTAATCATAAGAAACTCAGGAAAGTGTTACTCAAGTCACTTGATCTAAACACCATCTCGCAGACAGTCACAAACAGTGGTACGTTCTACAAAGCATCTCAGTGAGCACAGGTTAAAAGAGATCTGGCGGAGATCTCCCTTACTTCTCGTGAATGGGCTTTTTAAACTCAGCATCGCAGCAGTGGATTGGTGAAACAGCTGATGACACGTGCCCTCAATGACGACATGCAGCCAATGAACAATCCACCACCTGAAAACAATGAATGGAGACACAGAGAGCAGCAGAAACACACACAAATGTACACGTGGAACGTAACAGTACGGTAAAGGTGTCGTTTCAGTTTGTGAATAACACCGGATTAATTAAAAAAATGTAGGAGAAATGTATATATTAGAGAGGTAGAGGGTGCGGATAAGATGATGAGATACTGTGGGTAAAGGAAACAATATCTGAAGGAAAACAAGGATATAGTGAATTATTGGGAGTTGAAATGGAAATGGAGGAGCTGAACACACAGCGCAGGTGGGTGTTTAAAAAAAAATGTAGTGGGGATGGTACGAAAGTGTTAAAAGGGCATTCGGCAACTATTTCAACTTAATAAAACCGTTTAGAAATCATTTGGATAGTTTAATAACCTGTTCTGGTGAGAATGGTGACTTTCCCCGCTCCCCCCAGCGTTCCCAGGTGGAAAACCAACCTTGCAACATGGGGACTAACGTCCCGGTAAGTTGGAAATAAGAAAGTCTTGTGAGAAGCGAGAATGAGCGAGAAACTGCTTTACGGCAATTCAACATAAACACACACGCCGCCCTCAATGTGTATGATGTATTACCCACCTCGGTAGACATAGCTCCACACGATAAAGGTAGAAAGGGGGAGGAGGGTGCCGCAAGTGAGTTTTTTTTACGACATAGTTGTGAAATATACGCCTCAGAGCTGTAGGGGGAGCTCGTTGAGAAAACATGCGACAACAAAAGTGAAAATCAGCAAAGAAATAGCTAGAGTTGCCTAATGCCCCTTTAAGAGGAATAGGAAAATGTTTCTGAGCCAAGCTACCTGATGATGGCAGTAATGCACTCTTTAGTGCGGTTGCCAATAAAAGAAAGAAGAAGAAGACGAAGACGATCTGCTGATGTTCAAGCTGAGCATTAGAATGGGGAAGAAAGATGATATAAGTGACTTTGAACATGGCATGGTTGTCTGTGCCAGAAGGGCTGGTCTGAGTTTAAAGCCATGTTTAAAGTTTGACGTTCAATTCTCATTTAACATTAAAAATTAGTTAACCAGATTTTTCAAACACATGTTCACCACATCACATATTAGGCAGAAAAAAGTGTTTAGTATGTTTGTTTGTTGTTGTTGCACTATTTGGGTGTTTGTTTTGGAATGTTATTTGGGTTATGTTTTGAAATGTAGGTTTTGTCCCTATTAATCATATATTATTCCAAATTCAGCCATTGTTGAGATGCAGTTTCAGGGCCTTGTTGCGCTTTTTTGTAGACATTTGGGAAGACTGTGTTACCTTGGAAACTCAAATGTTGTGATTCGAAAGGAGGGAGGTTATTATGAAACTCTTGTGCTACAGTACTGTATATATGTGCCCTCTCTTTAGCTTTGATTCATTGTAGAAGGAAGGAAAGGAAAGGTAAGAACATGGATGAGAGTCTGTGAAACAAATTTCCATGTAGATGAACATGATTGGAGTATTGTTAAAAAATAAAACTTCACTTGCAGATGTTTTCTACTATATGGTCAAGTTAAGTATCGCATTTAAAATCCATTGAGTTTTAACAAGTAATTCATTCATATAGATGCATAAACGTAGCTGCATTTTTGAAGGCTGGAATTGACTTCACTCCCTTGTTTCAAACAGGGAACCTCCAGTGAATTGTGTAAATGGATGCACAAATCAACATCAGCCTAAATGGAATCTTGGAAAATACTTTTCTTTGTTATGAGTTTAGTAACACATCTTGTCCAAAGTTTTTCTATCCTTTGGAAACTCGAATATTACTCTACATCCTTTTTATTGTCTCTTCGATTGTCACAATCATAGGAAACCTGTTGGTGATCATAACGGTTATTCATTTCAAGCAGCTTCACACACCAACTAACTACCTCATCCTGTCACTGGCCGTGGCCGATCTGCTTGTTGGAGGAGTTGTGATGCCTCCCAGCATGCTGCGCTCCATCGAGACGTGCTGGTATCTGGGAGATTTGTTCTGTAAAATACACAGCAGTCTTGATGTGACTCTGTGCACTGCATCAATTTTAAACCTCTGTATAATTTCTTTAGACAGATATTATGCCATATGTCATCCCTTTCAATATAACAGTAAAATGACATCACTGACCACACTAGTTATGATCATTATCAGCTGGACTGTTTCAGCTGCTCTGGGGTTTGGCATGATCTTCATGGAGCTTAATATTCTTGGCATTGAAGATTTTTACTATGAGAACATTGACTGTGATGGAAGATGCACATTTTTTCAGAGCAGAGAGGCAGCGACTATAATGTCACTGGCCTGTTTTTACGTTCCCGCTTTTGTCATGCTCTGCATATATTTGAAAATCTTACATGTGGCTAAAAGGCAGGTGCAGGCCATTCAGAGCGTGAATTCTGAATTCAAAAAGGAGGGAAAAGCCACTAAGACTTTAGCCATCATCATGGGGGTGTTTCTGACTTTCTGGACACCTTTTTTCCTTTGTAATGTTATCGATCCCTTCATTGTGTATTCTGTACCTCCACTGCTGTTTGACTTGTTCCTGTGGGTCGGATACTATAATTCTACATGTAATCCCATAGTATACGCCTTCTTTTACAGCTGGTTCAGACAAGCATTCAGAGTCATTCTGTCTAGAAGAATATTTCAGAGCAATTCTTCAAGAACAATGTTATTGTAAATGTGATATCACAGTGATCCAAGTCAAATGTATTTATTGGAACTTAATTAAACAGGACATTCTGCATATGTTCATCATGTTTGTTAGCTCTCACATTGCTATAATTTGATACCTGGTGGGCCTCAGAATTTTGCCTCAGCAACGCAGAAATAAAGTCCATCTGCTATGTTTCCTGATCATCCCCTAAATCATTACTCGCCCACACCTCAAAAACTGAGATGAGTTGTTGAAGTGTTGTTTGCCTTATTCAGTAAAAATAGCTATTCAAAGAAAATATACTCTGAAGATTTTTAGATTTGATTTTGGAGATTGAATCTTGAATAAAATTGTATAATTTCACATGGAAGTGAAAAAATGCCACTGAAATAAGACAAAGTACAGTTATTTTCAAAATTCATTCTCTAAAAACAAGTCTTAATATGTTATAAGTTTTTTTTTTTTCAAATGTATTTTGTTTCATGGAATTTTCGATACTTGAAACCTTACATAAAAATATTCATTAAGAATTGGATTTTTTGCATGGGAAAGACCTACTTGTGGCAAAACTGCATGATCAGTGCTTAATCCAATCTATCTCTTTCACACAAACTGAAGTGAATATACATAAGCAATCTCACGTTATAAAAAGCCTTAAGTGAGTTTTTTCTTGTGTCATTTTTAGCCATTGTGTAAACAGAGTGAATATACATTTAACTTCAACTACACTTACAACAAGCTTTTTAACAAGTTTTAAAGGTCCTATCTATCTTGTTTTGTTTTTTTTTAACAAATTTAAAAAAATTTTTTTTTTTACTGTGTAATGTTGCGGTTTGAAAATGAAAATGGTCTGAAAAGTTACAAAGCACAAAGTCCATTCCAAAGGGACTTATTCTATATACTGTATCAGACAGCACTGTTTCCAAACTCCCTGAAACGCCTCCATTGGAGTCCTGATTTTCCCTGAAACGCCTCTATTGTAGTCTTGATTTTCCCTGAAACGCCTCCATTGTAGTCCTGAGATTTCTTCCGAGAACGAACATGTCACATTGTTACAATAATCCTTATTTAAATAATTCCCACCCAAGGCATACGCAATAAAGGGGCAATGCCTGGTTGAGCTGCCTAGTAGTGTATTGAAACGTACTCGGTTACTAACGTAACCTCGGTTCTCTCTAGAAGAGGGAACAAGTACTGCATAATATCTTATGCTAGGGGAAAACCTCTTTTCCACAAGATATTGAAGCCAAAAATTATCCTTAATTTTGAATTAATGTAAAACGCGTTGCAGCAGCAATGCAGACATAGGCGAAACGACTTGCGTGCCTATTGGCTGCCCTGCGGCAACTGCAGCAGCCTATTGAGAGAGGCCCCATGCAGTCCCGGCGCCAGGACAAACGACTTGGGGGGGCTTTTACAAATCTTCGGGGGGCTTGCGGGGGGGGGGGGGTTCTACTGTTTCTCTCGTTCCCCATATTGAAGAAAAAGATAATTATTTAGTGTTAAACTAGTTAACACTAGTCTGCGGGGCTGCAGCTGGATGCTATTGGAGAGCTACTGCGGAGCTCATCGCGCCCACTCTAGTCAATGCTTGTGTTTACACCAACCGCGACGCGGCGTTTCAGAAGCATCCCAGAAGTGGCTCTCCGCACCGCTTCACTAAAGATAGGTGCTAAGTCTATTTTCAACGGACGCCGCGTCCAAGCCGCACCGTAAATACAAAATAAAAGTAAAAAAACACTGTAAATTTTAAAATAAACACCCTGTAAGGACTCCCAATTGTATTGCACACCAATATACCCTTGGTAGAAACCATAGACTGTAAGGTAGAAACCCAAAAATCAAGAAAAATCACATCGGACAGGCAAATCACATGGTCTCGGGCATCCAGTCGCGTTGCTTCTGAAATGCTCCTGGTGTGAGTTGGCACCGCGTGGAGGACAGAATAAAATCTTGTCGGAGCCGTAATGCACTGCAGACGTGTGCAGTGTACAAAAGGTGTAAAGTTGAGAACAGTTCAGACGGTTCTCGTTTAGTTATCTTATTCATAAGTGTTTAGAAAAACCCTGCACGAACGCTCAGTCACATCCTAATCATAATTCAGATCACCGCTAGGGGGGCTTGAGATCATCACAGGGGGGGCTAAGCCCCCCCAAGCCCCCCCTTGACGCCGGGCCTGGCCCCATGTGACGTCAGATCCAATTGGGGCGCTTTGCGCCCACTGAGTCACGCCCCGCCGAAATGGGCGTGGTCTGGGCCTATAAATATAGCTCGATGGCTGATACAATCTGGTTTTCATCGCTGAAGCGAACCAGCGTGTTGCAGGCACGGCAAAGATACGCATTACTCGTTCCCTCTTCTAGAGAGAACCGAGGTTACGTTAGTAACCGAGTACGTTCTCTTACGAGAGGTTCTCTCGTACTGCGTAATATCTTACGCTAGGGGAACACTATCCAAAACGCTGTGCGTGCTGGGATCCACACCAAAGTCCCAAGGGCAGGTGCCCGGGCACATATAGTGCTTAATCACCAGGGACTCACAGAGAGTCTGAGAAGAGAGGCTAAAAGCGTCATTCTCCACAAGTAGCATCCTGAAGGAACTAATCACATCAACAGTGTTCCACACAGTCAGGGTGAAAATATATTCGGCCTGATCTGAGTAACATTATGGGTCTTATTAAATGCCCCTGTAATTTTATCGGACAGCGAGCGATGCTCAAGCGGTTCCAGTATTCTGTGCCGAAGCAACGGGCAGACAGTACTGATTTTTAGACCGACAAACGTTTGGCCTGTAAGGCAGGAACCTCTAGGTTATAAAACCTTATAAATGTAGACGGCGAGGCCCAGCCAGCCACCATACATATATCCTGCAAGGTAATCCCGCTAGACCACGCCCACGGCGAGGCCATGCCTCTAGTGGAGTGTGCTCTGACACCCAAAGGACACTGCAGGCCCTTGGAAGTGTAAGCCAATGCTATGGCATCAACTATCCACCTGGATAGGCTCTGTTTCGAAGCGGCCAGCCCCCTGGGCACGTCCGCTGAATGAAACAAAGAGCTGCTTAGTCTGTCTGAAAACAGACGAGCTGGACACGTAAGCTCTTAATGCCCTGACAGGGCAAAGGAAGCCCGCATCCTCTTCCTCGTTGTACACGGCAGGGCAGACAGGGAGATAACCTGAGCCCTGAATGGTGTGTTGAGGGTCTTAGGCACATATCCGTGCCTGGGTTTGAGTATGACTTTCGAGTCATTTGGCCCAAACTCCATACACGTCGCGCTCACTGAGAGCGCTTGTAAATCCCCTACACGCTTCACTGAAGCCAGAGCCACCAAAAACGCTGTCTTGAATGACAAATGTTTCATGTCTGACAGATGGATTGGCTCGAACGGGGCACCTTTCATGGCTTCCAACACCGTAGAAAGGTCCCACATGGGGACTGAAGGGGGTCTGGGAGGGTTTAGCCTCTTAGCTCCTTTAAGGAAGTGGATGACCAGATCGTGCTTCCCCAGTGACAGGCCAGTAGCTGATTTAGTAAACGCTGCTATGGCCGCCACATAAACCTTGAGCATGGATGGGGTTCTGCCCTTATCCAATAGCTCTTGAAGGAAGGAGAGTACTTCCGTAACTCCACAGTCTGGAGGTGAAAGGCCTTGAGCATCGCACCAGCCAGAGAACACAGACCATTTTGAGGAGTAGAGTCACCTAGCAGACGGCGCTCTAGCCTGCGTGATCGTCTTTAACACTCCTTTCGGGAGGTTAACGGGTACCCGTTGATGGCCCATGCATGTAGGGACCACAGCTCCGGGCGAGGATGCCAAATCGAGCCCTTGGCCTGGGAGAGGAGGTCTTTCCTCAACGGTATTGGCCATGGGGCAGTGCTGGTCAGCTGCATCAGAACTGGAAACCAGGCCTGGTTTTTCCAGAGCGGAGCCACAAGCAGCACTGAGCATCCGTTTTCCCTGATTCGGTCCAACACCTGAGGCAGGAGCGAGACGGGGGGAAAAGCATAGACGTGGGCCAGCGCATCTCTGCTCTTGGAGAAAAACTTCGGACAAAGAGCGTTTTCTTGGGACGCAAACAGGTCTACCTGCGCTCTGCAGAATGTCTCCCACAGCAGCAGGACCGTCTGAGGATGCAGAGACCATTCCCCTGCTGGAATATTGTTTCTGGACAGTCTGTCTGGTCCCAGATTGAGGTGACCAGGCATGTGTGCTGCTTTTAGTGAGAGCAGATTGTGCTGAGCCCAGATCAGGAGGCGTTCCGTCAACCTGTGAAAGTTTCGGGACCTGATGCCACCCTGGCGATTTATATATGCCACCACTGACATGTTGTCCGAATGGACCAAGACGTGGTGACCCTTTATCTGGGGGCCAAAACGCATCAGAGCGTTGTCCACTGCCATCATTTCCAGACAGTTTATGTGTAGGAGCTTCTCTCGTTCTGACCATTGGCCAAAGAACGGTCTGCCCTCGAGCAGCGCTCCCCATCCCGAGGTGGAGGCGTCCGTGGACACTACCTTTACACTCGAGGGAGTTCCCAGGTTTACACCCGACTGGTACCAGTCGGTTGCTTTCCACGGTTTTAAGGCTAGGACGCATTTCTGATCGACCTTGAGGCGAAACAGACCAGAGGCCCACGCCCGAGGCGGTACTCGTGCTTTTAGCCATAACTGCAGCGGGCGCATGCGAAGCAGACCCAGCTGGAGTACTGAGGATGCTGAGGCCATGAGACCAAGCACTTTCTGAAACCTTTTGAGCGGGACTATAGTGCCGCAGTTGAAGGATTTCGCAGCGCGCTGAACGTTCAGTCTGCGCTCCGGCGACTGGTGCGCCGTCGTGGACAGCGAGTCCAGCTCTGTGCCCAGAAAAGATATTCTCTGCCTGGGAGACAGCGAACTTTTCGCCCAATTGACTGTGAGACCTAGATTCTCCAGGTGTTCGAGTAATATGGTCCTGTGTTCTATGAGCTCTGGGTGTGATCGAGCTAGAATCAGCCAATCGTCCAAGTAGTTCAATACTCGCATGCCCCGAAGTTTCAGGGGTGAAGTTTTGTGAGCATTCTGAACTGGCGTTTCACAAGCACTTTGTTCAGCTGTCTCAGATCTAGAATGGGACAGAGACCCCCGTCTTTTTTCGGTACCAGAAAATATCTGCTGTATAGACCCCCTTCGCTATGAGCTTGAGATAAAGGCTCTATGGCCCCTTTGCTCAATAGTTTCGCTATCTTGGCTCGAAGTAGATGAGCTACTTCGCTTTTTACCGTAGTTTCGACCCTCGCCGTGTAACGGCAGGGGCGTCGAGCGAACTGTAGCGAATAGCCTCTCTCTATAGTGTTCAACACCCATTCTGATACCCCGGGAAGTTTTGCCCACGCATTTACATGAATGGCTAGGGGTAAAATGAGTTCTGGGCTCTGGCCGCAACTGAGTGGCGGCCGCAGAGCCCCGTTGTGTTGTAAAGTGAACACTGTGCTTGCAGCATCTGAGGCGGGGAGCGCGCTGATCACAGCGGGCGGTCTGGCCGTGCTCGATTTCTCTATGGCAATTTGCGACATGGAAATGAGCGGGGTGAAACCCGTGGGTTTTAACATGTCTGTGAGTGAATGTGGGCGCGTAACAGCGGGCACATTTACTACACTCAAACACCGTCTGCCTGAGCTAACTGAATGTGTGTTGGTTTCGTTTTTACAGAAACTGCGTGACATGTATACTGTAGTGTTTGTGGGCACTGGGTTGTGGGCACATTCACTACGTTTAATGCACAATCGACATGAGTCGATTTTATTTGTGCGAGCCCTGTACTGTTGCGGGCTGTGCTTGTGTGTAGAAATGAACACTGATTCGTGGGCATTTTTATTACACTTATAACACCATCGGCCGTGGCCGTTTATCCGTTTATCTGGGTCGCCGTAAAAACGGCGTTTGTGTGCAGGCAAGCGGGTCGTGTTACCGGCTTGTTGGCTGCAAAATACACCGGAACAGTCACAATTTCTGGAACTGGACGGGCAAGAAGTTTGGGCGGGAGTCCGGCTGCAGCGGGACTTAAACACCGTCATTTTCCTAGCAGTGCTAGGAAGGCATAGAGGCCTCGGGCTTGATTTCAATCCTTGGCCGGGGCCCGCGCGGAGGGGGGCGGCGGCTAGAAGAGCGAGAGCGTGGTCTCTGTGCCAGGGCCTGGCGGCGCTGTGAAGCGGCGGCGGGCTGCGGCTGTGAGCTTTGAGCAGACGGCTGCTTCGGGCGGCCTGCTGCGGAGCTAGAGCGCTTCGGGAGGAAGTGCTTCATAGCCTGCAACGTTTTCTGGGCCTCAGCGAATCTGTCCGCGAGATCTTTGACGGCAGATCCGAATAGGCCTGTTAGGGAGACGGCACGTTGAGGAACACAGAGCGCTTCGAGTCCGGCATCTCCGATAACGTCAGCCACAAGTGTCTCTCAGCAACGGTGAGAGAGGCCATCGTCCGCCCCATGGCCTGTGCAGCGGATTTCGTGGCGCGGAGGGCGAGGTCAGCGCTTCTCAGATCCGGCACGCTGATAGCTTCCGGCCCTTCCTCGTCCATTTTGAGGAGGAGATCGGCCTGGAAGATTTGCAAGACGGCCATGGAGTGCAGTGCCGATACAGCTTGCCCGGCGGCGGCGTAAGCGCGACCGTGCATAGCGGAGGTGGCGCGGCAAGCTTTTGAAGGCAGCGCTGTCTTTGCTCGATGTCCAGCTGAGGGCGGGAAAAAGGGGGGCTGCTATGGCTGCTTCCACTGGGGGAAGAGAGAGATATCCTCTGTCTTTAGCACCGTCCACTTCGGAGAATACTGGGGAGACAGAGGTGCGCACTCTGGCAGAGAGTGGGGCGCTCCAGGACTTTGCGACTTCTTCGTGAAGTTCAGGAAGAAAAGGCGCAGGCCTGGACGGCGGTGGAGCGCGGTCCTTTCTCAGGAAACATCCATCCAGTCTGTTGTGCGTAGGCTGCGCGGGCGCCTCCCACTCGAGGCCGAGGCTCGCCACGGCCTGTGAGAGCAGACGCATGAGTTCAGTCTCGATGCTGGCCCGCTTTCCTGGTGACGCGCGGGCAGCGGAGGGGAGATCCGCAGAGCTCGCCCAGTCCTCGCTGTCCGACGCCAGGATAGAGCAGCTGGCCTCCTCCTCAGATACAGCTGCCTCGTCGACCCCGATGGCGGAACTGGCAGCAGACTCAGGAGAAGCTGGCGAAGCTGGCGGGCGAACCGGCGAGCTTTCGCAGGCTGGAGAAGGCTCGGGAGCTCGCTGTGTGCGGCTCTTCTTGCGGCGGGTCACTACAGCTGGTTGAAGTGCAGGCTCGGTGAAGGATGCCAGGCGAGTCCTCAGAGTCGCCATGGGCAGAAGCTCGCAATGATGGCAGCCGCCATCGGCGAGCGCGAGAGCTGCATGGTCTTCACCCAGGCAGGAAACGCAGATTACATGGCGGTCCCCGTCGCTGAGTGGGGCTCGGCACGAGCCACAGGAAGGCATCTTTAGAAAGACGCTAAGCTCTTATTGTGAGAGTGTGAATTGCAGCGGTGAACACACACTTCAGCAGAGTTTAGAAAGGATATAGCCGCCGGAAAGCAGAGCAGGTACAGCGACTGAAGGCGGCGAGGCCAGCGGCTTCAGATGCAAATGGCTCGTCCCGCAGAAGGCTTTTTCTCGACGGCGCGGCTTCTCACTCTGGATCCATTGATGCGTGAGCTTCGTTGAAGAGATGAAAATCAGATTGTATCAGCCATCGAGCTATATTTATAGGCCCAGACCACGCCCATTTCGGCGGGACGTGATGCAGTGATGCGTGATGCAGACGTCAGATCCCATTGGATCTGACGTCACATGGGGCCTCTCTCAATAGGCTGCTGCAGTTGCCGCAGGGCAGCCAATAGGCACGCAAGTCGTCTCGCCTATGTCTGCATTGCTGCTGCAACGCGTTTTACATTAATTCAAAATTAAGGATAATTTTTGGCTTCAATATCTTGTGGAAAAGAGGTTTTCCCCTAGCGTAAGATATTATGCAGTACGAGAGAACCTCTCGTAAGAGAACTAAAAGTGTATTGTGTTTATGGAAAGAGGCGTGACATTTCCAAAACATGATGGAAGCGGTTGACCAATCACAACACACTGGTCCAGCTGACCAATCAGAGCACATTTCGCTTTTTCGGAAGGAGGGGTTTCATAGAGACAGGAACTAAACAGGATTCCCTGTACAATGATGTAACTCGCTGCTTAACCACAATAGTAGGATGTATCGTTGTAGAAAGTCATGACTTTCCCAAAAAACGGTTGCACTTCTGTCGTTTTTAACATTATACTTAATTTACATAATCAATTGAAAGCCATTAATTTTTTAATCACGTTAATATGCAGTATTTGGCATACTCCCATATAATGGTGGTCCATGCGGTCAGCTTTCTCCACGTAATGTGGTAATGAACTGAGGACTACTTTACTGTTTTGTTCCCTGTTTGCGATGCTGTTTGCGAATGTGCGTTGGAACTGAAGAACCAAAGCGTTCAACTATGTTGGTAATGATATAACTTGCAACCATATTTGGCTAACAATGATTTTGGGAAACGCACCCCAAAGCGTTATCTGGGACAGACTGGGATGAGAGGTGCTGCAATAATGTCAAATATGTGAAAAATAATGTTTGGTTGGTTAGTATGACATAGTTAAGCTGCGTTCTTACTGCTAGCGAATCGCAGCTACAAAGCAACATGATCCCCTTCATTTCAATAGGGAGCTGGTGCTTTCTGGTGACATGAGTGACTGTTGGCGACAGGATGTAGGCGAGTCCAATGACGCAACAAAGTTGAGATATGTTTAACTCTATCAATTACCATTATGTGTCCGACGTAGAAAGCAATACGTAAAAAGCATTACCATTCTGCCATGGACTTATATACAAGCCTGTATAATTTGCTCTTCCACTTCTTCTTCTGAATCAGTTTCTGGTTCAAACATGGCTAAATTAAACCAGTATTTCCACTTGCCATTGTGTAGCGTTTACTACAGTAAAGTTTACCGAGTAGATCAGGTAGTCTGAATTTGTGTGATTGAGTGGAGGCGGGCTAATTTGCATATTCATGGCTCCACGTATACACTGTAAAAAATAAAACCGTAATTTTTACGGTAAAAAACCGGCAGCTGTGGTTGCCAGAACTTTACCGTCAAAAATACGGTAGCAAATACGGTATTTTATTATCTGATATAATGTTAATTTACGGACCTATTGAAGTATTAATTTCTGTTTTGTAACATTGTAATACACTGACAACCAACAATCTTCACAGCAGTGATGAGAGTCACATGATAAATCAAAGCTCTTCACAAGCAACTATATAGAAGCTGCACAGTGTCATTCGCACAAACATTAAACACCATCATGGTAACACACATGACATTTTAAAAATGCAATAAACATTAATTTAACAACATTAAATGTAACATAAAACCCTAATGTACATAACTGATTAGAAAAAAACTAAGAAAACTATGAAGAAACATAGTTATTTCAACAAAAATACTTCAAATGTGAAGTGTCACGCAGGGAATTGTGGGAATGTCAATTTACGGTTTTTCACTGTAAATTATACAATGAGTTTTCTTTTTCACTTTCAAAAACTGTAAATTTAACGGTATTTTACAGTAAAATTACATTAAATGTACCATTAGATCTATCACAGTTATTTACCGTATATAGTAAGGAAACTTTCTGTTAACCAATTAACGGTTTTGCACCGTCTTTTACCGTTAAAATCACAATCATTTTTTACAGTGTCCCAAACCTGATTTTGAAAGATCTGGCCTGAGAGGAAGTCCGGATCTGCGAGGACATAATCACGAGAACCAATGGGTGAAAAAATGTAGGAAGCGGCAAAAAACAGCCAACAGGTCCCACATCAGCTTATGACACATCTGGTCTGAGAGGAAAGCCAGGTCTGAGAGGAAAGAAAATCAAGAAAATCTTAGTAGTAAAATAAAGCACATGGCAAAAACTAGTGATCACACTCTGCGAACACTTTTAAAAGAGACATAAAATGATCATGTTAATGTACTTAACTAATCTTAGTTAACTAATTCTTTTGACACTTAAAAAACAACACAACGACCCCAGTGGATGAATGAATGTCTTCTGAATCTGAAGCCAAACGATAGATGTGTGTAATAAAAATATTAATATTTTTAACTCATTTTATTTTTGTGTAAGAAAAACAACAAAAAAATTAAATACTAAATTAACTATAAATCATTACGTCTGATCTACTGTCATAAGACTGTACACCAGGGAAATGGTAACATAAGTCAATTGTGAAGCTAATGCTAAGTGTCAGTGACCCTTGCTTCTGTTAGGCCTACTTCTCGAATAACAAATGCACAAATGATAAAGCATGATTGTGCACAAAGTTTGCAAGGATGCATACTCACCAAAGATAATAGGGCAAGCTGTCTCAGTAAAACATTTACATCAAGTGAATGATTCCTAGGACAAAAAGAAGAAAATAATTATTTCGAAATCTTTAACAAGAAAAGAAATTCGACGTCAGAGCACGGAGAACATTGAATAGTGAAATGCCTAAGCTGTTGAGAACTGTCTGTCTGACTCTGCAAAAACGTGTTTCGCGCCGTCAAGAATATCCGTCTCGTTTTTCAAAAACAACCTCTTTGACTTTTTAATACTATGTAACGTTAGGCCTACATGTGAATCTCACAAAAACGTAGGTACTTGCACCACTAAATCGAAAAAAATACATATATATTTTGCTTTGGGTATTTTAACAGCTTTACATTATTTGCATGGAAACTAAACAAATTGACCCACTACATTTTAATTACTACAATGGATCTATATATTTCGAGTAGTTTTGTAATTATTCTCCATCTTATGTGCATGATATTATTCGAATTGATGCATCTGGTAAGATTCGCATCGTGTACGTTACTGAATCACAAATTCATGTAAATCGAGTTAAGGGTTAGGCTAGCCTACTACAAAAGAAAGCCCAACTAATTTCTAAATGGTAACTTAACTTTAACCAAGCAAAGAAGTCGCAGTAATAATCGCATATAATCGGAGCAGGCGAAAGCCCTCAACCGTTGAGAGCTCTGTCTGCAAAACGCGATTCGCGCTCAGTAACTTAAGTACAGTCAAAAAATACCTCGTGAAAAAGACGATTTTACAGGTTGGGAGTAACATAATAGAATAACAGCAAAGAAAAAAACTCACCTTGAACAGTGTCCTTCTTTAAAACAGCCTAGAGGAGTGTTGTGTTGTTGCGAAACAATTCTGCTTTCTGTTCGAAAATAGACGCGTTGAAGATGTCCCGCCCACACGTGCTATTTTTTACAGTCCAAGACTGTTTTTTCCAGGAACAAACTGGTTTACACATAAATGCTGTAAATTTACCGCAAGTAATTAATTTATGGAACATAGACTGTAAATTTACAGGATTAAACTGTTTATTGAAATAACAGTATTTTACTGTTGGAAATTGGCTGTATTTTTACAGCAATTTTTAACAGTGTAGTGCTGTAGTATGAGTCCCAGGGGCGGATCTACAGGGGGGCAAGGGGGGGCAGGTGCCCCCCCCCCCCCCCCCACTCTAGAGCCTTGCCCCCCTAACTTTGATGATCCAAAAACTGTACCTGTAAAAACAACCCGCAAGCTTCTCAAAACAGTGAACTAAACGATACATTTACCAAAAGTGAACAATTTAATTTTTATTAAAGCCCCTTCCCCCTCCCCCTCAAATACTTAGTACGTCCCTGATTCAAACGTAGAGCGCCGTTCGCTCAGTCTGGCTCACACACACACACACACACACACACACAGCGAGTCTGCTGCGGTGCGGTGGCCCTGCAACCCGACTGGAGAGACTGAGCTGCCCCAGAGCCTCTGAAGGTGAAGTGAGTTTCCCCAGGTGTAGTTAAACACACGTTTAACTTAAAGTTACATTTGTAATGAATGTATACATGCTAAAGACGATTCAGCATCAGCAAAAACAGCGAGTCTATTACGTTAGCCAAAATCAGCGGTCAAATCGCTCCCTAGTGATTTGTAAGAGCACTCTTCACTTTGATTAGCCTAATTTTGATTTTAGTAAAGACAAGAACAGCTTAATAAAAAATATAAATTGTTTGTATCCATAATGTTTACTGATGGTCGCCGTTACGCCGACGTTACGTTACAACACACAATACAGTGCCAGTTAGGAGATCGATCATTTGATTAGCTAAGCAAATCCAATTCCTCTCAGATATCACAGCAATGAAACCAGGTTACAACTGGGGAAATAACAAATACAATTAGGATTATTATATTAAGTAGTCTAAACATAACTGGTGTGTGTGCATGTGATAAATCTTTCTGATTTTATATTTGTTATATAGGCTATTATTAGCTACATGGCCCTACAGTGTAATGTAATACAAGGATAACCAGAGGTTTTCACATATTGACTTTTGCAGGCAAGAGTAGTTGAAGAAAGTAGCTGGAGCCTAACCATTAAGGCTAAAAGTCCTTGGACACAATTATTGTACTTTTTTAAATATTTTCATTTAGCTTTTTATACTTTTACTTTTTAAAAGATGCACAGTTTTGTTTTGTTTTGTTTGAACACTGCACTGGGCTTATTCCTGTTGTGAATTAAAAACCTTTGTAGTGTGTAAGGGCATGATTAAACAATAACTACTGTGTTTTTGTGTTTGTTTTGTTAAAGCAATTCACTTAGGGATTCCCACCGTATACCCCTGCCACCCTGCCAAGACCTCTTGCCACCCCTTTGCACCCCCATGTAAAATTTTCTAGATCCGCCACTGATGAGTCCGGACTCAAGACATTTTTCTATTGTCTGGGACTTGTCTTGGACTCGTTGGTATTTGCACTCGGACTTGTCTCGGACTTGGTCGGGTCCAGCAACATGTTTTTTTCTCTTTCAAAAAAATCATTGATGGAGCACGCTTGTTCAGAAAACGGGTAACGTTATTGGTTTAATTCATAATCCATCAAGAATAGGCACTTACATTGTTCGCCTGGTAGGCTATATGTTTGGCTCCGCCCTATGTCTGACTCCGAGTGTGCGCACTGCGCATGCGGGGGCATCAAATCAATCATTTTCATTTAGCTAATGGCAGGCATGTTCCAACCTGAACGTAAAAGTTAGCCTTTGCATGAGCGTTAGCCTCATCTTTTAATGAGGTTAGAAAGTAGCTGAAAGATGAATAGTATTTTCAGTGTCATTGCGATATGAACATGTTATTTAGCGATGGGCACCAAAACGTGCTATTAAACGGGCCGTGTCTGCTCTCTTTGTCGCTCATGTATCGTTCGTGACTGTAAGTAGGCTACGTGCAATAAAACCTTCCTGAGTAAAAAGACAATATTTAGTGAGTTTCTGCTGTAAGCTTTAATTTTACTGCTCTAGAAACAACATTTAGTTATATACAAATGAGTGCCGTCAACGTTAACACGTTAAAGCATGCGATTAATTTTTGTCCAGTTTACGCCTTAAAATATTTAACGCCATTAACACAGCGTCCGTATTTTCTGCCATCCTTTGGCTAGCGTTACATTATAGGATCACGTTCATGTAAATGCTTTTAAACCATTCTAGCGGCAAGACAAAAGAGACCGTGCTGTCTGTGAAATTCCTGTCTATGTGACACAAACACACACCAAGGACGCACAGAAAGACGCACGCCAGTATCGTGCGACACAGAGTTCTCTTTCGCGCTTGAACGAACAATAGCACACATTAATGCTCACACAAAATGTCCGATTTGTCTAGTATCCTCAGAAGATCAATCTTAAATTAATTATATAAAGTCTAAAATGAACGTAAAGAGTTGTGAGAGAATAAGGCGCGTGTGAGATCAGCGTATCTGTCAGCAGCGGCTGGTTTTTAAGGGACAGCAGCCAATAATGCTGTCTGTCAGTAAAGTTAATCAAAGAACAAAGGTAACAGCGAAAAGTATTTGCTGCTCTTGACTAAACTCTTGTAGCTTTAATAACGATTGATCTATATTTAATTTATAATTTATGCAGTGCAGACTGTTTGATAACTTTATTCAGTTTCTGTATATTGTTCTGTATGTGTTAGACAGGAAGGAAGGGCACAAGTAAATATGACATTTATTATTGGTTTATGATTTTTAGGATTAGGATTGTTTTAAATTCACTTAAATTAAAAGGTGTAATTTTTTGAAGCCTAATAAATGTAAAAGAAAATGGATAGCTTTCAATACACTTTAATGTTGAATGAATATAATTATAGTTTAATTTATTTATTTTTTTTCTGGATGGGCGTCTATTTCCTTGAGACATCAGTAGTTGTATTAATATCAGTAATACTGGCCTTCATTCATAAAAAAATATGCCATTATACATGTATTTAAAATATACTGTCTTTATGTTGTTTCTACATTCATTTGGAGATTAACTGTGAAATTATTACATTATAAAATATATTAAAAACAATTGTGACTGTTGATTTAATTGTGATTAATCGCAGAAAAAAAGTGTGATTCATCTAGTTTTTTGTAATCGATTGATAGCACTAATTCAAATATTCTATTCTAAACCTGTAGTGAATTTAAAAACAACTAGGCAGCTAATATGCACACTTTAATATGCACACATGCTTTTTGATCATTACAAATAATAATGCAAAATGATCATAGAATAGATAGTTTAGTACGTGGTCTTGAAGAGGATTCTTTTTTTCTGTCTCTGTCTTGACTGTCTCAGTTGGACTCGGTCTTGGCTTGGACTCGGTCTTGACTCGGTCTCGATAGTCCAGGTCTTGGACTCGACATAGGTGGACTTGACTACAGCCCTAGCTTTAGCCCCTGCTGGTCATTATCAAAAATCATTGTTCTTCATTATCTCCCTTTCAAAGCACTCTGTGAATTGTGCAAATATTTTCTGTAATGGACTTCTACAGATCAGAGTAAGGCAAGGCAAGGCAAGGCAAGTTTATTTATATAGCACATTTCATACACAATGGTAATTCAAAGTGCTTTACATAGAAGAAATTAAAATAATCAAAAGAAATCAGAATAATTAAAACAGTTTAGAATAAAAAAATAAAATACAGTACAAACAGTCACAATGGTAATTCAAAGTGCTGTACATAGAGTAAATTAAAATAATCAAAAGAAATCAGAATAATTAAAACAGTTTAGAATAAAAAATAAAATAAAATACAGTACGAACAGTCGGACGAACAGTGGTACAGTGCTCATTCAGTAAATGCACAGCTAAACAGAAGTGTTTTGAGTCTGGATTTGAATGTGACTACTGTAGGAGAACATCTGATCTCTTCTGGAAGCTGGTTCCAGCTGCGGCTGGCATAGTAGCTAAAAGCAGACTCGCCATGCTTAGAGTGAACCCTTGGTATTTCTAGCTGATGTGATCCTAATGATCTGAGTGATCTGTTGGGTTTATATTCAGTGAGCATATCTGCAATGTATTGAGGTCCTAGGCCATTGAGTGATTTATATACCAGTAATAATACTTTAAAATCAATCCTAAATGTAACTGGCAGCCAGTGTAAAGACCTGAGGACTGGTGTGATGTGTTCATATTTTCTGGTTCTGCTCAGAATCCTAGCAGCAGCGTTCTGTATGAGCTGCAACTGTCTTATGGTCTTTTTGGGAAGGCCAGTGAGGAGTCCATTACAATAATCCACCCTGCTGGTGATGAAAGCATGCACAAGTCTTGACTGGAAACAAAGCATCTAATTCTTGCAATATTTTTCAGGTGATAGTATGCTGATTTAGTTATTGCTTTGACATGACTACTGAAACTAAGGTCTGACTCCAGAGATACACCAAGATTCCTGACTTGATTTTTAGTTGTTTGACCTCTAGACTGAAGGTATGCGTTCACCTTGAGAACTTCATCTTTGTTTCCAAACACAATGACTTCAGTTTTGTCTTTGTTTAACTGAAGAAAGTTTTGGAACATCCAATTGTTTACTTCATCAATGCATTGGCACAGGGAGTCAATGGGGCTGTAATCGTTAGGCGATAGGGCTAAGTAGAGCTGTGTATCGTCTGCATAGCTGTGGTAAGCGATTTGGTTCTTTCTCATTACTTGGCTCATTGGGAGCATGTACAGGTTGAATAGAAGTGGCGCAAGAATTGAGCCTTGAAAAGCCTTAAAGCCTTTTTCATTTCTGTTTGAAATGTTCCACCAAAATAAATTCAGTGTGAACTATCATAGCAAGTATACTAACCACTAGCTAAGGTCACTGATCTTATGATTTTTTAAAAAATCAGTTTGTAGCCTACCAGATTTTTCTCTGCACAAGTGCAATAGTATTACTTCATGTAGTTTAGATATTGCCTGAAACCATAATAAAATATATAGCAACAGCCACCATTTCTGATAAGGTGGAACTAAGTATTATGGTGGACGTTTCTAGAAATGAAAGCTGTTTTGGGTGCTGTGGTTGTTGCTGCTATTTTACAGGTACACATTTTGTATAAATAAATTGTATTGTAAACTATATGTATAAAAATATATATTTATTTTATATTTATAATTTAAAAATAGCAACATGTACATGGAAGTCATTTCATGGAATGACTCTGTTGTGGCAAAAACAATTTAATTAAACAAAAAGCATCACGTTAAGAGACAGGATTCCAATTGTATTAAAAAAGTATTTATTCCTGCAGGAATGTTCTCCTCCGACCATACAGACCAGCTGCAGGCGAGTGAGACCCTGAGCAGGGGGGCTGGTAGCAGTTTTATACTATTCTTTTCAAAGAACTTTACGACCAGGAGGTCTTCTCACCTCTGAAGTCACTGCCCTACCACCTGCTGAGTGCCTCACACACCTCAGCTGCATAAAAAAACAGCAGAAACACAAGAAGCTCTCCGTTTCCCGCATTCAGGAATACAGAGACCACATGGCATTTACCAATGCAATGTTCATTATTAATCAGCTCATATTAAAATTTCCACAACAATTCCTCCCTTTTTTATAATTCAGATTATCGAATCACAATAATAAAAAATAAAAAAATCAATAGAGCAAATTTTAAGTCGTATTTTCACATTTTGTTCATCCAAATGAGCAGCCTCCTATTCACCTATGAATAACAATATCATCAGAATAACACATTAACATTAATCCACGTCCATCTCTTAATGTCTGATTTTTCGTATACCTGATCATTCTACTTGAACTTTTGGAAGGAAGATTTTAAAAATAAAAAGTTTATAAAACATTTTGTCGAAACAGGGCTAAGAATGAATAAACATGTTTATCGCATTCCCTGGTTGAAAACCAGATCCTCAGTCATTTCAGACAAAGTTTAAACATAGTAGGAATAAAGAAAAATAAAAAAAATCTATAAAAAATAAAAATTAATAAAAATAAAGATAAAAAAATTAAAATTAACCCAATTAAAGCTTTACACTGTAATTTCCGCTATTTGTATTGTTTGCATAACATTGTTCATCCTTGGGATACCATGTCATTTGCCAATTGAATAGAGTCCTATTCACCCATAAAAAACAATATTATCATAACACATTAATCATTAATTCACGGCCATCTCCGTATATCACCTTGATTTTCCTAATTAACCTTTAATTCTATCAGGCAATGGTTTTACTTAGTGAGCTCTGTTTAATAACCTATTTAATTAAAATCTTTCCAGAAAAGTTGCTAAGCAATTTACTTATTCAAAATTAACCCTAGTATTTCCATTACAGATCGTCTTTTTAACTTATTACCGTACTTTCTTCTACTTTTCCTGAAAGCATTTGCATCAATCAAATCATTGTATCTGTATCAATACCTAGTTTGATTCAATCAAATAAAATCATAAAATCATCACAAAAAAAAAAATTCTTCTGTAAACATCAGTTGATCCGCATCTTTCTTCAGGTGTCATGATCATCTCGTTTGGCCCACAGACGTTCCGTGTTCGCCAGGGTGACACTTTGCGTGACGTAGCCATGGTCTTTCCCACGTCGGTGAGGGAGGTCTGTTACTAGCACAGCCTTTGACCCCTCACTTTCTGTTCTTATTGGATGGTTTGAAGCTTGTCGGTATAGTCTAAGGTGAGAAACTTGGACCCAGGTGTCGTATTCTCCAACCATTTTCTGATCCTTGCAAGGTTTCCCTTAAATCACGACCACACCCCCACTGGAGTGAACCATTTTCTTGTCTGCTGTCACCTGTCACCTTTGAATGGAGACCTTAAGAATTTTGTTAGTGATCGCTTGTCTGGTCGCTAGTCCCATTTGGTGTGACCTGTGGAATCAACAACCTGAAATATTATCACTGGATAATTTATTGCTCACTTAATAGCACTCAGGGTCCTTTTCCCCTGGAAAACAATTGACCCATTTTGCTTATGTTAAAAAAACAATATTTATGCATTTGGAACAGAATCAGTTCTGTTTGATGCAATTCATCCTGACATCCTGTTAAAAAAAATTTTAGTTAGTCGCTGCGCAATGTTAGGCACTGTTTGTACTGCTGTACCCAAAGCCTTTGCTGCTGCATCTGCTCTGGCTTTTCCTGCTGAAACAATCTTTGTTATTAGCACACTTACAGACATTTTGTATGACCAGTGCGATGGCTTTCAATAAACCCCTCCCCTCTTTTGATGCACAATTCTACTTGTGTATCAATTTTATCATAATGGTTTGTCATCAACCCTAAACCAAGCATTCTCCTTCAGCCATCTTTCCTCCAGACATCTTTCTCTGTCTCTGGAAAAATTATTGTGTAAAGCCACAATCTCATCTTCGTATCAAAGTATTTTAATGTCACGGTTCCCCAGTCTTAGAACGTATCCTGTTTTTTTTTTTTTTTTTCAGATCTGTTGTTGGTCTCTTAAGCCAGTCATACTTCATCAATTCTTGCCGTCGGGTCGAGGTGTTCGTCAGTCCAGATTTTGTCAACGTCAGTCACACAATTCTCTGTATTTTTCCATCAAATCTAAACTCGCTCTTATCAAGACATAAAGTGCAGTCACCATCAAACACATCTAGATATGAACCGCTCATATTTCTTATTAATATCCTTTCTCTAAAAAGATTTTGCATTTTAAATGAAATTTTAAACCTTGCATATATCTATAGCTTTTATCTAATTGTTTTCTATGGCCTCTTAACTAGTTTCAAAACATGTTTGTTCATTATTCATTTGATTTTAGAAAAGTCAGCTGTGTTGGTTTTGATTCATTATCATTAAATTGCTTCAGCTTTGGCTGAATTATAACAGAAAAACACAAAGTACCATCCCCTCTTTTTCCACTCAATCAATCTCTCTCTTTCTCTTGAACAACCGAATACTCTTTTCAACAGCCTCTTTAGACTGTAATTTAGACAGAATGTAAATTCCTTACACTAACCTTTGACCATTGTTATTCAGACTTTTGAGTTGTCCTCATCTTTAAGCCACCACCATGTCTCTGTCCATTGTCATGCCCGATACTGCATTTTAAGAGAAAAGTCCTTGCCCTTTAGGGAACTAATATCATAAAGACTTTTGTTACTGTCTCCACATCAGATAATTGCACTAATCTTACGGTCTCAGCTGGCTCTTGAAAGCCCATTCTTTTAGAATTCATTTATGATATTTTTTCTTCAGGGTTTTGTCCCCTGGTATGGTTGTAGAAACTTGTCACAATGAAAAACAAGCCATACAACGAATGCGGTTTTTCTGGTGAGTGGTGTGGAGGAGCTTTGCATTTTATGGGGCAGACTGCCATAACTCGTCACAGCTTCATCTCCCCTTAACGGTATAAGGACGCTGCTGGCCTCACAGCTCCTGCTCAACTCTCATACCTGTCTCACATAACACACCTCCATTCAGGAAGTGTCCAGTGACTTTGCGATAATCCCCTGGCTTAGGTTGCCCTCTGTTTGGCCAAAGAAGGTCGTACCCGTCGTGGGGTGATCATCTAGTGCCCACTGGTAACCGCTCTTTTCCATTTACATAAGCTTTGAATCAATTTTCTTCAACAAAATCAGTTGTTTTCTGGAGCTTAGGAAAGGCACGTTCAAGAGTCACCCGAGCCATTCGGACTGCCTAATAGTGTTCACAGGGAGACAGGTTAACAACAGTATTTAATCAAATCAATCTATTAAACATCCTCAACAAAATCTAAATGCTTAGAT
Organism: Gila orcuttii; assembly: GCA_026230005.1. Classification (NCBI taxonomy): domain Eukaryota; kingdom Metazoa; phylum Chordata; class Actinopteri; order Cypriniformes; family Leuciscidae; genus Gila; species Gila orcuttii. Next base: position 7,498,283 of record JAPDVR010000012.1, read on the forward strand.
TATACTCAGAGAATTTTAGATCATAACCGTACATTCAGTGTACATCTATATCTGTAGACGGGGTCATTGGCCCTGCTTCATGGTGGAGACTAAGATCAGACAAAGAAGTTACTGGTCCTAGAATAACCTAGTCAAAATGTCACTTCTGTCGTTTAAGGTCTGCATTATTTTAAAGACTTTTTTAAAGTCATTCAGTTTTATATTTACAACATTCAAATACAAATTGCCCTCTGAATGGCAATGATTTATTTTAACATCTTAATGAGAGAGAGATTTTGAGTTATTCAGGACTTGGTACTTTTGCACTTTCATAAACTTCTGACTTCAGACTTTTATCTGTCATATTTTTAACTCTAGCCCAGCTTAAGGCATCTTTTCCATAAATTGCATGTATTTTTAATACAAGCAAAAACAAATTTTTAGTTTTCTTTTGCCCATACAGGGACATTAGACATTGACAAATTTCACTCAGATTGAGTCTGTCATGCTGGCAGTTTCAGTCTCACACACAAGCTTATTTTCTAAAATCAACATCAGCTTCTAGTCCTTTCTTGGTCAACACTAATTAGCTTTTGTTTAAAACAAATGCCTTTTTTAACACATTTTACATCTAGCTGTTAATCCTTAACACTGCTTCTGCTTAGCCTATTTGATCTTTAGAGAACAAATAATTATTATTGAGTCTCAATAATCTTTCAATTTCATCTAAATTTTAGTTGTTCTCAATTACCATAGTTTTAATATCTGACTACCATATTTTCTCTTCTAGGAGTTTACCAATCTGCAATTAGGATAATCTAAAACCTTTTGCAACTCATTTAATCTTCTTCAGATCTCCTCTCTGTAATTTTCCGTCACCCCTGTATGACCAGATCTAGCTGGAATAGATTGCCCCTTTCTCCCGTTCTAGGCCAAATTGTCCTTCACACCTGTGAGGTTAGGGGTCCTCATTTATGGCTAAATTACCCTCCGTGCCTTCCTGACTGAAAGTTTCCCGTGCTTTAAAGTGTTAAAGGTTCCACAGTAGCTACCATGTGTTTTGCTATGAGCAAGCCTTGAGAAAACAGACATGCATTCCAGAAGAAACATGCTTAACACTACATTATTACATGTCACTCTCACATCATTTAGATGTAGCCTACTGCTAAATGACCCTGCTGACCACAATAAAACACTTTGCCGTTTGATCACTATCAGCTTCCGAATTCACCCCCACTTGCAGTTCTGTCCCATTCAGGAAAGCAAACAGCAATACAATCTCAGTTGCAAATTCAATCACGATAGCAATTCTCTGTATTCTTTTACAATCTCAGTTCCCGTAAACTAGATCTAACTAGAATAAAATAGAATAAAATTCTAAATTCCCCTCTCCCCTGAGTCTTCTAAATTCCCCCTCCCCTCGGGGTTTTACTGTCCTCACTTCCGTGAGGTCGAAAATTCTTTGTTTGTGGCTAAATAGTCTCTATGTCTTTACTGGAGATAATTACCTACACTAAAAGTTCAAAGGCTCTTTACCATTTGTTTCACTGTGTCTGTGTCACACTGTTCTGTTTACTATCTGCTTTCAAATATATCCCCCATTTACTGCAACATCCCATGCAGCAATGCAAACAGAGCTACTAATGCAATCTCAGTTGCAAATTCAATTACAATAGCCAAATCATAGTAACATTAATCTATTTTTCTAACCCATATTAACACAGAATTTTTCTTCAAATTTGTATCATTTTGGCACTTTCTTTGTTTGGAGCCAGTCAAATTATTGTTTAGCTTCCCGATCAGAATCAAACTTTTACAAAAGCATCATTTGCAAATCTCTTTAAAGTGAGAGCTTCAGCTGCTTACAGCATTTGCTATCTTCTGTCTCACTATTATTTATCAGGACTGTTCAGTTACTCTTCATACAGTATAAAGAAATTTAGCATGTCATCAATTTCATTAACACTGGTTTGAAAGCTTATTCTTCTATCAAATGGTCTGCAGATTCATCTCAACATTATCATTATTTCTAAATTACACAGACAGCTATCACAGCTGCTTGCACCTTCAACTCTTGTTATAAAAATATGGCAATCTATTCTTCAATACCCTTGTTTTCATAACATTAATACAACAGAGCACATTCACATCATCACTTCAATCATTTTATCACTAAAGAATAGAATCTTCCCCATTCTACTTGATAAAACTTTACCATTTCAACTTAATTCAACTTAACAGGCGTTCATGAATAGTTTCCATGAATTCTATTTTCTTTTCTTTTACATTCCAGCTCCTTCTTTATCTGTTCTCTTTTATCTGGTGTTTTCTTCCAACACTATTGTTTTCCTGCCTTCGTGCTCCCTACATGCATATACCATCTCTCTACAATCTGATTCTTTTCATTCTTTCCTCTTCTAAACCAATGCTTATTCATCAACAGACTAAAGCTATTCCTGGCCATTATAATATAATATATTAGGGCTGTCAGTTAAACGCGTTATTAACGGCGTTAACGCAAAACCATTTTAACGCGATTAATTTTTTTTATCGCGAGATTAACGGTCTTTTTGGCCTAGCAAACTTTGTAGTTTTTTTTCACATGCTTTTGCAACAGGACGCAGCATGCGCGCCGCTGCGCTATGAAACCCATTCATTTCAAGGGCTTGCGCCGTGCGAGGACGTTTTGTTGCTTCGTCGACCAAAACGCAAGTGGTTCTAGCTAGACCGGAAACAAAACAACAGGCACGCGCACACACTTGTTTGGGCTTGCGAGCCGGCCAAATAGGTTAACGTTACGTTTTGAGTGACGAGCGCAAGACGCCGAAATGGATGCCAATAAGATTCTGAATGGAAAGTTTACTTTTAAAAAGTTGCCAAATGGTTCCATTGACTAGACCAAAGTGATCTGTGTGTTCCCTATCGGTCAGTCACTACAACGTAGGTCATGACTGACCAATAGGAATCTCGCTAGAGAGGCCAATCTACTTCGCGTGAAACTAAAACAAGCCAATACACATTGGCGTGCAATCATTTGCATCAGCTGCGCACCCTCGTTAGCGCGGGTATAAACGAGCAGCTGGTGCGATTGCACACTAGCTTTTTGCTTCGGAGCCAAACACTTCGATGTCTCTACTGCAGTTGAAATAAACTATCACGAGCCTTTCTGGACCTCTCCTTCCCGGTGCGGGCGTGACAGCACGGCAGCGCGAGCAGTTTCTCTTTCTCTCTCTTTCTTTTCTTTTGTTATTTTAAACTGAGCAAAGAAAAGAGCTGTTTTAACAGCTGGTGAGGTGCGCTTCAGAGCGCTCAAAAGCTGTTATAACAGCTGGTAAGGTGCGCCTGGCAAGCGCTCAAAAGCTGTTGTAACAGCTGGTAAGACCTCCAGCGAGAGAGATCCAGCGCACAGGCGGGTGCACATTCCCGTCTGTGATCGCTGTGGCTGTTCCCCTGCGTGCTTCAGCACCAGTGAGAGTAGTCCCTAAAAGAGCTTACACAGATAGTTCGCGTCTTTTTCAAGATGACGTTCTATCTGTGTGTTTCTGGATGCGGTCGTTACCTGGGGTCGCGGGATGGTCACGATCGCTGCCTTGTGTGTCTGGGCCTCGAACACGCACAGGCAGCGTTCGTGGATGAGTCATGTACCCATTGTGGGAAGATGACCATCTCGGAGCTGAGGTCGAGACTCTTGTTCCTGCAAAGGGGCGGAGTCCCCGTGCCTGCACCTCGTTCCAACCCCCCTTCGCGGGTTGCTACGGGCAGTGACACGGGTGACCTGAGGATTACAGTGAGCGCGCTTCCTTCGGGGAACCAACCCCCTAGGAACCCTCACTCCTGTCATGCTCCGCAACCAGTTGAGCTGCCAACGGAACGTTCTGGACCATCCTCGAGATGTGTACCAGTCGTTTCGTTCGGCGCTCCCTGCGACGACCAGATGTTGATCGCTGCATCGGAGGGTGGGTCAGACCTCTCCGCGGACGACGGCTCAGAGCCGCTGCCTCCTTCGGGTGTGCCAGCAGTGCCCGAGTCGGACCCGGAGATGATGGCCATGCTTTCCCGGGCCGCCAACAGGATCGGGCTCGTGTGGAACCCTCCACCGTGTCCCTAGCCCTCGAGGTTGGACGATTGGTATCTCGGGGTGGCGCGCGCTGGTTCTCAGCAACCCACCCCAGTGCCTTTCTTCCCGGAGGTGCATGAGGAGCTCACAGGGACGTGGACGGCACCTTTTACTGCCAGAAACCGTCTCGGTGGCTCCTCCTCCCTCACCACCCTTGATGGCGGGGCAGCTAAGGGATACACGCGTATCCCGCCAGTGGAACGGGCCGTTGCTATGCAACTGTGCCCTAACTCCACTTGGCGTGGAGAACCGTGTCTTCCTTCCCGGGCCTGTAAGTACTCGTCGGACCTGACCGGCAAAGCTTACAAGGCCTGTGGGGAAGCTGCCTCTGCCATGCACGCTATGGCGTTGTAGCAGGTTCATCAGGCCAAGGCACTGAAGGACCTGCACGAGGGTGGTCATGATCCACAAGTTCTCCAAGAACTTCGTGCCGCAACTGACCTCGCGCTTCGTGCGACGAAGGTCACTGCGCGGTCAGTGGGTCGTGCGATGTCCACACTTGTGGTCCAGGAACGCCATCTCTGGCTGTGTCTGGCTGACATGCGGGAGACCGACAAGATCAGGTTCCTTAACTCCCCCATGTCCCAGACCGGCCTCTTCGGCGACGCGGTCGAGAACTTCGCCCAGCAGTTCTCGGCTGTACAGAAGCAGACTGAGGCCATCAGACACATCCTGCCGCAGCGGTCAGCTGCTGCCTCCACCCCACCGCCCGCGGCTCCTCGGTCTGCTCGTCGCCGTGGGCGTCCTCCTGCGTCTGCCCCTGCTCCCGCGCCGCAGCAGCAGCCTCCATCTAAACGGCGCCGTGGAGCCAGTCGTAGGCAGGGCGCCCCGCCCGTCCAGGCCCCCGCCAAGAGGGGCGGCAAAGACAAGGGTAAGCGGCCCTAGGACGGGCGACCCGGGGATGGAAGGGACTGCTCTCCAGGAGACGATGACTGCATCGCTCCCTCCCCCGGAAGAGGGCCGGGTGGTAAATCCTTTGTTTCATTTTGTTTGTGTTCCGCCGCTGGCCTTAAAACCAGCGGTACCCAAATTCTCAATAAAAGAGCAGTTTCTATCATCTCTGGGTCCGAAGAAGACCCGGAGAGCAGTGGGGGGTTGGAATCCTCACCACTCTCATCCGCCTCTTCTTTCGCCAGCCGGCAGCTGTGTACGGTCCGAGAACGCCACCGAGCCGCCTCCCGCACCTCCTGCCCCGTGGAATCAGGTAAGTGCTGCACAGCACACTCAGACCCCGCTACGGGCCGCCTCCCAGAGAGAGCCCCCCGAGCCGCGTCCCTGTGTTCCACCTCGCTGCCCCACGCCGGGTACGCCTACGGTCCCTTTGGTCCCGCTTGTACGGTCTCTGCGAGCCTGGTTAGCGCTCCCCAGTCCGTCTCGCTGGCTCATTCGAACCATCAGGCTCGGCTATGCGATTCAGTTCGCCCGGCGTCCCCCCAAGTTTCGGGCCATCCACTCCACTACAGTGAGAGCAGCCGATGCCCATGTCTTGCGTGCGGAGATCGCAGTCCTACTGGCGAAGGATGCGATAGAGCCGGTCCCTCCAGCCGATATGAGGTCAGGGCACTACAGTCCCTACTTCATTGTACCCAAGAAAGGTGGTGGGTTACGACCGATCTTGGATCTGCGAGTTTTGAATCGGAGCCTCCACAAGCTACCGTTCAAAATGCTCACGCAGAGACGCATTTTCGAATGCATCCGTCCCCAAGATTGGTTTGCAGCGATCGACCTGAAGGACGCGTACTTTCATGTCTCGATTCTTCCTCGACACAGGCCATTCCTGCGCTTTGCGTTCGAGGGTCGAGCATATCAGTACAAGGTCCTACCCTTCGGGCTGTCCCTGTCCCCACGTGTCTTCACGAAAGTCACGGAGGGGGCCCTTGTTCCCATGAGAGAACAGGGCGTTCGCATCCTCAACTATCTCGACGACTGGCTCATACTAGCACACTCTCGAGATCAGCTATGCGAACACAGGGACCTAGTGCTCAGGCACCTCAGCCAGTTGGGTCTTCAGGTCAACTGGGAAAAGAGCAAACTCTCCCCTGTGCAGAGGATCTCTTATCTCGGTATGGAGTTGGATTCGGTCACCCAGACAGCGCGCCTCACAGAGCAGCGTGCTCAGTCGGTGCTGAACTGCTTGAACACGTTCAAAGGCAGGACAGCGGTCCCACTGAAATTCTTTCAGAGGCTCCTGGGGCATATTGCAGCGGCAGCAGCGGTAACCCCGCTCGGCCTACTTCATATGAGACCGCTTCAGCACTGGCTTCACGGCCGAGTCCCGAGATGGGTATGGCATCACGGCACTCACCGGATGGCAATCACACCGGCGTGCCGCCAGACCTTCAGCCCGTGGTCAGACCCCTTGTTCCTGCGGGCAGGAGTCCCCTTGGAACAGGTGTCCAGGCATGCTGTGGTATTCACAGATGCCTCTGCCACCGGCTGGGGTGCCACGTACAACGGGCATGCAGTGTCAGGGGTGTGGACGGACCCCCAACTGCATTGGCACATCAATTGCCTCGAGTTGCTGGCAGTACATCTCGCTCTGAGCCGCTTGAAAAGGCCGCTACAGGGCAGGGACGTGCTGGTCCGTACGGACAACACGGCGACCGTTGCGTACATCAACCGACAAGGTGGTCTACGCTCCCGTCGCATGTCGCAACTCGCCCGCCATCTCCTCCTCTGGAGTCAGAAGCATCTGAGGTCGCGTCGAGCCATGTATGTCCCCGGCTTGCTCAACCGTGTGGCCGACGAGCTATCACGAGCTGTGCTCCCGGGAGAATGGCGACTCCACCCCCAGGCGGTTCAGCTGATCTGGAGAGAGTTCGGGGAGGCTCAGGTAGACCTGTTTGCCTCCTCAGAGAACTCCCACTGCCAGCTGTTTTTCTCCCTGACCGAGGGAACACGCACTGGCACACAGCTGGCCCCGGGGCCTTCGCAAATATGCGTTTCCCCCAGTGAGCCTACTTGCGCAGACACTGTGCAAAGTCAGGGAGGACGAGGAGCAGGTCCTTCTGGTGGCTCCCTATTGGCCCACCCGGACTTGGTTCCCAGAACCCATGCTCCTTGTGACAGTCCCTCCCTGGCCCATTCCTCTGAGGAAGGACCTTCTGACTCAGAGACGGGGCACCCTATGGCACCCGCGTCCAGACCTCTGGAAACTCCATGTCTGGTCCCTGGACGGGACGCGGAGGTTTTAGGTGACTTACCCCCTGAGGTACTTAACACCATCACTTCAGCACGGGCGCCGTCCACGAGACGTGTTTACGCCCTGAAGTGGAACCTGTTCGTCGAATGGTGTTCTTCTCGCCGAGAAGACCCCCGAAGATGTCCGATAGGGTCTGTGCTTTCCTTCTTGCAGCAGGGGTTGGAGCGTAGACTGTCTCCCTCCACCCTCAAAGTACATGCTGCCGCTATTTCAGCTTATCACGACCACATAGATGGCAAAGCAGTTGGAAAGCACGACCTGGTCGTCAGGTTTCTTAGGGGGGCGAGACGATTAAATCCTCCTCGACCCCCCTCCATACCCTCTTGGGATCTTTCCCTGGTGCTTCGAGCACTTCAGGATGTTCCCTTTGAGCCTCTGCAGTCAGTAGACTTAAAGCTTCTTTCCATGAAGACTTTGCTGCTGGTTGCACTGGCCTCTGTCAAGAGGGTAGGAGACCTGCACGCATTTTCGGTCGACGAATCGTGCCTAGAGTTCGGGCCGGGTGACAGCCACGTGGTACTAAGACCCCGGCCCGGCTATGTGCCCAAGGTTCCTACCACTCCCTTCAAAGACCAGGTAGTGAACCTGCAAGCGCTGCCTTTGGAGGAGGCAGACCCAGCCCTGGCTTTGCTCTGTCCTGTTCGCGCTCTGCGTATGTACGTGGACAGAACTCAAAGCGTCAGGACCTCAGACCAGCTCTTTGTCTGTTACGGAGGCCAGCAGAAGGGAAAGGCTGTCTCCAAGCAGAGGATGGCCTACTGGATAGTGGATGCCATCGCCTTGGCTTACCAAGCACAAGGCGTGCCCTGCCCGCTCAGGTTGCATGCACACTCCACGAGAGGTGTTGCATCCTCCTGGGCGCTGGCACGTGGCTCCTCGCTAACAGATATCTGTAGAGCTGCGGGCTGGGCGACACCTAACACGTTCACTAGATACTATAGCCTACGTGTAGAGCCGGTCTCCTCCCGTGTTCTCACCCTAGACGGGTAGAAGCACTGAGAGGTCTGGCTCTGTCGGCTTGCTGCACCCTACTGTGCACCCTTATTGCTCCAGAGTAAAACCTGTCGAGTCCTCCAAAACCCCTCGGCCCGGACTTGGCGGAGCGCCCGGCGCCAGGCCCTTATCCGCTGAATCCTTGAGAACCGGATCTGGGCTGGGTTCCATATGTGTGACCCTACGGGGATCCCATATGTGTATATTTCCACGGCTGCTCCTATCGGAAGCCCGTGTCTTTCCCTTGGGCTAAGTCACCCATTATTTCATATGCAGTACAGCCTTCGGGCTAGTCCATATGCATTTCCACATAACTCTTTGAAGAAGTGGCTTCCGCAGCGTTCCTTCCTAAACAGAAAGGGCACGCTTTCCCAGTGTTATCCAATATCTCACTGTATGGGTTACCACGGAACAACAGTGTCAGACTCACTCTGTGTAAGCCTCCGCCTATCGTCCTTCCAGGCAAGAAGGTGTAGAGGCTTGCACGGGGGCGCTGGATGGGGTGCAGCGGCTGTGGCGCTTTGGTAGGGATTCCTATTGGTCAGTCATGACCTACGTTGTAGTGACTGACCGATAGGGAACGTCTCGGTTACATATGGTAACCCTCGTTCCCTGAGGGAACATCCGTCCCGTCGCCACATCCGCTGCCGCCCGCCGGGGGGCCAGCTTTCTCAGGCTTGGCTCCTCAGCAAAAAGCTAGTGTGCAATCGCACCAGCTGCTCGTTTATACCCGCGCTAACGAGGGCGCGCAGCTGATGCAAATGATTGCACGCCAATGTGTATTGGCTTGTTTTAGTTTCACGCGAAGTAGATTGGCCTCTCTAGCGAGATTCCTATTGGTCAGTCATGACCTACGTCTCCGTTCCCTCCCTCAGGGAACGAGGGTTACCATATGTAACCGAGACGTTTTGTCGTTATGAACTGAGCTATCATCATCGCAGCACGTCCAGTCTGAAATACCACTTGATGATGGCCAAGCACACACACACAGCTGATGCGAATTCTCCGCCCCCTCGTCAATATCAGTACCTCGTCAGTATTTCTTTCACCCTTTTATTGATGGACAGTGTTACATTGTGTTACAAAGAAATTATTTGCTCCAAGTGAGAATGTTAGTGTGAAATTGAACACAGTATTGCCAATGTTGTTTTCAATAAAAAAAAAATGTGCACAAAGCAAGCAATCCACTTTTGTCATGTTGATAAGAGCATTAAAATGAGAAAAAATAATGAACAAAAAGAAATCAAGAGATATTTAGAATTGATAAAAATGTGCGATTAATCGCGAGTTAATTATGACATTAAAAAAAGGCTGAGCGCCTTTCAGCATTCGATTGTATAAAATTGGTCCGACTTCCTCAGGTGCCAATTAAAGATTTGTTATGTGCCAGTTTTTTACAATTTCATAAAAATTGGTCCGACTTCCTCAGGTGGCAATTAAAATTTTGTTACGTGCCAGTTTTTTACAATTTCATAAAAATTGGTCCGACTTCCTCAGGTGCCAATTAAAATTTTGTAAACCCATTAATCAGCCACAGCGGCTCCTTCATCCGCTTTACGAGCTAGTTTTCGGCATAAAATTGACTTGTAGTGATGGGAAAGTTCGTGCTGGTTCACGTGTCACAATTACCGGTTATAGCATAATTCATAAAAATAAGGATTTTTTTTATTCCAATTGTATTAAAAAAGTATTTATTCCTGCAGGAATGTTCTCCTCCGACCATACAGACCAGCTGCAGGCGAGTGAGACCCTGAGCAGGGGGGCTGGTAGCAGTTTTATACTATTCTTTTCAAAGAACTTTACGACCAGGAGGTCTTCTCACCTCTGAAGTCACTGCCCTACCACCTGCTGAGTGCCTCACACACCTCAGCTGCATAAACAAAACAGCAGAAACACAAGAAGCTCTCCGTTTCCCGCATTCAGGAATACAGAGACCACATGGCATTTTCCAATGCAATGTTCATTATTAATCAGCTAATATTAAAATTTCCACAACAACCCCTATCACAAGGTAATTCTTTTTAGAGAATTAACTGTTTCATCAGAATAAAAACCTGTTTAAATGAAATCCAGTTTCAGGGCCTTGTTGATCTTTTGAAAGGCATTTTGTTGACTGTTGGGAAGACCATGTTACCTTGGAAGCTCAAATGTTGTGTGATTTGACCTTGGGGGGGTTGGTGCTATAAAGGTGCACTATATCTGCTTCATGATGTAGTTTTGGTTCATAAAAGGAAAGGTAAGAACATGGATGAGAGTCTGTGAAACAGATTTCATGTAAACAAACTGTTTTTATAATTGAATAGCTCATACGATTTCAGTATAATATTTTGGTAATTTAAGTGGCACAGAAAAAAAGTGATTTGAAAGTGTTTTTATTTTTATAACAACATGGTTTTCTTGACTTTATGCAGAGCAATGCTGTTTATAGTTCATTATATGTAATGATCATACAATATTGAACTCTATGTTGCAGACTGAAATTAAGTTTTCCCCTGTTTTAAACAGAGAAGCTGAATTGTGTAAATGGACGTAATAATCAGAAGCCAAAACGGAATTTCGGAAAAGCCTTTTCTTTGTTATGAGTTTAGTAACACGTCTTGTCAGAAGTTTGTCTATCCTTTAGAAACTCGAATATTACTTTACATCCTTTTTAGTGTCTCTTCGATTGTCACAATCATAGGAAACATGTTAGTGATCATAACGGTTATTCATTTCAAGCAGCTTCACACGCCAACTAACTACCTCATCCTGTCACTGGCCGTGGCCGATCTGCTTGTAGGAGGAGTTGCGATGCCTCCCAGCATGCTGCGCTCCATCGAGACGTGCTGGTATCTGGGAGATTTGTTCTGTAAAATACACAGCAGTCTTGATGTGACTTTGTGCACTACGTCAATTTTAAACCTCTGTATCATTTCTTTAGACAGATATTATGCCATATGTCACCCCTTTCAATATCACAGTAAAATTACATCACTGGCCACACTAGTTATGATTATTATCAGCTGGACTGTTTCAGCTGCTCTGGGGTTTGGCATGGTCTTCATGGAGCTTAATATTCTTGGCATTGAAGATTTTTACTATGAGAATGTTAAATGTGATGGAAGTTGCATATTGTTTCATAGCAGAGAGGCAGCGACTATAATGTCGTTGACCTGTTTTTACGTTCCCGCTTTTGTCATGCTCTGCATGTATCTGAAAATCTTACATGTGGCTAAAAGGCAGGTGCAGGCCATTCAGAGCGTGAATTCTGAATTAAAAAAAGAAGGAAAAGCCACTAAGACTTTAGCCATCATCATGGGGGTGTTTCTGATTTTCTGGACACCTTTCTTCCTTTGTAATGTTATCGATCCCTTCATTGGGTATTCTGTACCTCCACTGCTGTTTGACTTGTTCTTTTGGGTCGGATATTATAATTCTACATGTAATCCCTTAGTGTATGCCTTCTTTTACAGCTGGTTCAGACATGCATTCAGAATCATTCTATCCAAAGCATTATTTCAGACGAATTCTTCAAGAACGACACTGATGTAATAATGAAAAGATTATATGCAAATTAATTTCTTGATATCTTATTTTCTGATTGGTACATAATGCAATTTTATTTTATTGAATTTTCTACGTGATTTCTTGTAAGAATCCTGTAAAATCCACCAGAGTGGATTTTTGCCTATCTAAATTAAATTTTAATAAAGTTTCACTGTGAGAAAAATGCACGGTCAGTGCTCTCTCCTCCATAACACTTTCACTGTAAACCTTCAAAGCACATGAGACAAGATGAAAAAGAATTTGACCCTAAGATACAACTGCCCTTTTTTATTATTTTTTTAAATATATGACAACATAAATTTTGCATGGCTGTCAAACGTGGTAAAACACTAAGTACTGTTTAGACTATCAGCCTCTATCTTTTATTTGAGGAGATCCAGACAGACATGAACACAATCCATTAAAAGGTTTATTTCTTCATTGTTCATTTTAATGGGAATATCCATTCAGCTCCACCCGTTCACACCAAGGATGATCACTATAATGATAAAGATATAGGCTTAGTTCTAAAAATAATTCCAAATATATCACACAACAATGTGAGCAATATCACACGAGTAGCAGTGTGATATGGCTGTGTATCAGCACAGCTGCAATTCATCCGTAGGCACGAGGCCGCAGGACGAGGGAGTACATAAATAAGAAACAATGGAGTGTCTTTAAAAAAACTCATTTCTGCAGAACTACTTCCTTCTGCCATGGATTTAAATCTCAAATTGACAGTTTGACAGTTGAGCCCAAGCCTCCGTTACTCATTCTAAAATGTCACTTTAGAACTAGTAACAAAGGAACGTTGAGTCACTTCATTGAAGCTTATTGTATTATGTAGAGCAGGGGTTCTCAAACTTTTTGGTACCAGGGACCCCTTAGAGCATAGAAAAATTTCCAAGGACCCCCTCATAACAATAACTGTCTGTGATTAATATGCTTAAAACTATTTGTACTCTTAAATGCCATTGGAATTAATTGCATTGTAATCTTTTTCACCCTAAAAACTTAAGACCTGTTATATAGAACAGAAACACATGTCAGTTTAAATCATGTTAATAATACCACTTATATACTTGTAAACAGTGGGTCTTTTATTCAAATTGCTTTTTGACTCAATAGCATTTACACTAAGTAATTTATCTTAAAGGGCACCTATTATGCCCCTTTTTACAAGATGTAATATTGGTCTCGGGTGTCCCCAGAATGTATTTGTGAAGTTTCAGCACAAAATAACCCACAGTTAATTTATTATAACCATTTGGAAATGTCATTTTTGGGGCCTGTTTTAAAAAGAGCTGTTTTGGTGTGTACCTCCTTAAATGTAAATGAGCTGCATATCCCCGCCCTGCCTTTGGATGAGGGCGTAACTTGCATACCTATGGCAATAAACAGTTGGTAGAAGCAGAATGGCTGAGAGTGAGAGACCCGCTGTTTTGTATGGCATTCAGCCGTACATGTTTGAACCGGAATCAGACCCAGATGATGAAAAGACTCCGGCAGAAGAAACACAAATGAGAATGGACCAGAACGTCTCGGAATGGTTATTTGATACATTTATGTAGCCTACTTATAGAGTTGTAATCGCGTCCCCTTTGCAATTATGGATGTGCAACACACACACAGACACACTGACACACACAAACTGTGATAACGTTGGCGCAATTTTTTAAAACTACAAACACAAATACTGTGATAACGTTTGCTACGTACAAACGAAATTACATTTATGCGAGGGACCTGTTGCGTCATGTTTACATTACTTGTCGTACAGGTGCTTATGTGGCAAATGTGAGAAGATGGCTACAGAACAAGAAAATATATGCTGCAGGGAGATAGAACAGGTATTAATTTATTTACATTTGTAATTGTTGCAAAAAATAATACGTGACATAAAACTGTCTGAGGCTATTTGTTGTATCGAAGGTTACAAGACGGATGAAACATAGCAATTTTGATGTCTTGTCTTTACAGAAAACATGCAGTTTTTAATACAATATCTTTAAAAAAATATTTATAAACGTGTGGTTACACACTATACAAACAAGGTTTAAATTATATACACCAACATCCTACGACGACGACAACAACTTTAGACACATTTGTTGTTGAATTGGCTGACATCGACTGAAATGACTATTTGCTCAAAAATCATAAAATACACTTACTTCTACTGGAGATGACGTTGGATCGCGAACAGTAGGCAACGATCCACACTTGAGGATTAACTTTAAAGCAAGACCTGCTTTGAATTGACCCTCGTTCACAAAACAGTCAGTCAGAAAATGATTCTCGCAAACAAACGTATTTTGGAAGTTTAAGTGGCGCCTTTCCTTCGTAAATAAAATCCATCCACTGCGTTTTCAGTGGCTCTGATGTCGGAAGTGAAAACTACCATGTACATTATTACATCCCACAACAGAACACTTATGTTTCTTAGGAGACATTTTCGACAAGGCAGCACAAATCGTCAGAACACCGGCTGTCGTTGAAACAATGGAGGATGGTGTACAGATCACAGAGGGCCGGGTCTATGCCAAAACGTCTCAGGTTATGACTGTAACCTATGTTCCCTGAGAACAGGGAACGAGACAATACGTCATCGACGCTATGGGGAACGCCTCAGGCGTGACAGGTGTCTGAAATCACTATCAAATCACGTCAATCACATTGACCGGCGACAGCCCGTAAATCATTAGCGTGAATGATTAACGTGCAACCTGGAAGTATATAAGGGCGCCTTGCAAACATGACAAATCACCTTATCGTCTGAAGGAACTGTACGGAAGGCAAGCCCCGAGGCATGGCAGGGAGACGTATTGTCTCGTTCCCTTTCGTTGTCACTCCGAGTTACGTCGGATGACGACGAATGGGGTTTCGCTTAGAAAGCCTATCAACTTCGAGTATTACAAAACGAGCCAATGGTAAAGAAATGCCATGGGTCTGCGGAATTTCCATGACGTAACTCCGCCCCACCTCGTGGGTATAAAAGGAGGAAGTCCGGCAACATGCAGATATGTTTTCGCTTCGGAGCCAAGTTTATTCTTCTCTCCACAAGCCATCTCTGAATTGTCAGCTTTACAAACGAGTACCTCGAGTGTTGGTGTGACGGCGATCTCCGGCGAGCTCGTGCTTCCTGCATATCTCTGCAGTGGTTTGTCAGACAGCGCTCCCCGTGTGCTTCAACACTTGAGTTTTCTCTCACAAAAAGAGCTTTGACAATTTGAGGGCAAGAGTGCGGTTCCACTGACACTTTTTCAGAGGCTCCTGGGGCATATGGCATCTGCAGCCGCGGGGAGTCGCTCGGATTGCTTCATATGAGATCGCTTCAGCTTTGGCTTCGCGACCGAGTCCCGAGGTGGGCATGGCAACAAGGCACGCTCCGAGTACCAGTTACTCCGACCTGCCGTCAGTCCTTCACCCCGTGGTCGAACCTCAGTCACTTCATTGAAGCTTATTGTATTATGTAGAGCAGGGGTTCTCAAACTTTTTGGGACCAGGGACCCCTTAGAGCATAGAAAAATTTCCAAGGACCCCCTCATAACAATAACTGTCTGTGATTAATATGCTTAAAACTATTTGTACTCTTAAATGCCATTGGAATTAATTGCATTGTAATCTTTTTCACCCTAAAAACTTAAGACCTGTTATATAGAACAGAAACACATGTCAGTTTAAATCATGTTAATAATACCACTTATATACTTGTAAACAGTGGGTCTTTTATTCAAATTGCTTTTTGACTCAATAGCATTTACACTAAGTAATTTATCTTAAAGGGCACCTATTATGCCCCTTTTTACAAGATGTAATATTGGTCTCGGGTGTCCCCAGAATGTATTTGTGAAGTTTCAGCACAAAATAACCCACAGTTAATTTATTATAACCATTTGGAAATGTCATTTTTGGGGCCTGTTTTAAAAAGAGCTGTTTTGGTGTGTACCACCTTAAATGTAAATGAGCTGCATATCCCCGCCCTGCCTTTGGATGAGGGCGTAACTTGCATACCTATGGCAATAAACAGTTGGTAGAAGCAGAATGGCTGAGAGTGAGAGACCCGCTGTTTTGTATGGCATTCAGCCGTACATGTTTGAACCGGAATCAGACCCAGATGATGAAAAGACTCCGGCAGAAGAAACACAAATGAGAATGGACCAGAACGTCTCGGAATGGTTATTTGATACATTTATGTAGCCTACTTATAGAGTTGGCGCCTTTCCTTCGTAAATAAAATCCATCCACTGCGTTTTCAGTGGCTCTGATGTCGGAAGTGAAAACTACCATGTACATTATTACATCCCACAACAGAACACTTATGTTTCTTAGGAGACATTTTCGACAAGGCAGCACAAATCGTCAGAACACCGGCTGTCGTTGAAACAATGGAGGATGGTGTACAGATCACAGAGGGCCGGGTCTATGCCAAAACGTCTCAGGTTATGACTGTAACCTATGTTCCCTGAGAACAGGGAACGAGACAATACGTCATTGACGCTATGGGGAACGCCTCAGGCGTGACAGGTGTCTGAAATCACTATCAAATCACGTCAATCACATTGACCGGCGACAGCCCGTGAATCATTAGCGTGAATGATTAACGTGCAACCTGGAAGTATATAAGGGCGCCTTGCAAACATGACAAATCACCTTATCGTCTGAAGGAACTGTACAGAAGGCAAGCCCCGAGGCATGGCAGGGAGACGTATTGTCTCGTTCCCTTTCGTTGTCACTCCGAGTTACGTCGGATGACGACGAATGGGGTTTCGCTTAGAAAGCCTATCAACTTCGAGTATTACAAAACGAGCCAATGGTAAAGAAATGCCATGGGTCTGCGGAATTTCCATGACGTAACTCCGCCCCACCTCGTGGGTATAAAAGGAGGAAGTCCGGCAACATGCAGATATGTTTTCGCTTCGGAGCCAAGTTTATTCTTCTCTCCACAAGCCATCTCTGAATTGTCAGCTTTACAAACGAGTACCTCGAGTGTTGGTGTGACGGCGATCTCCGGCGAGCTCGTGCTTCCTGCATATCTCTGCAGTGGTTTGTCAGACAGCGCTCCCCGTGTGCTTCAACACTTGAGTTTTCTCTCACAAAAAGAGCTCGCATGCGGCACGTCTTTATAAAGACGGCTCGCCCGTGCATTTAAAAAAAAAAATGAATGGTGCGGCAGCTTGGTATCGGACTCTGATGGGCACGAGCGTTGTCTAGTGTGTTTGGGCTTGATCATGCTAGAGCAGCGCTCGTGGATGACTCATGTTTTCTCCGGGGGAACATGACCATCGCGTCATTAAGGTCGAGACTCGGTGAATTCACATGAGTGAGAGTCCCCTCATCCACCCCCGATCTTCGGCTGGTGGCCAGGGTGACCTGAGGGTTACGGTCTGGAACAAGGCGCCGACTATGTGTCCGCGACCCCAGCCCCCCTCTTCAATGACGGTGCCCGCTAGTGAACAGGTGATTCCCACGGGTCTACCCTCTGGTGCCCCGTGTGTTTCATTTGAAGCTACAGAGGATGATACTATGTTTGTAGCAGCTTCACAAGGTGGGGTTGATTTTCCTGGAAGTGACGACTCGTCACAGCTGCCACCTTCTGGTGCATACGGCTGTGCCTGAGTCTGATCCGGAGATGACGGCCATGCTTTCCCGGGACGATTGGTTTTTGGGTAAGGCCGCCGACCCTCGTCCACGGCAAACCCCAATACCTTTCTTCCCGGACGTGCAAGATGAGATCTCGTAGTCCTAGAAGACCCCCTTGTCTTCTCGGGACCGCTCGCTGATCTCATCCGCTTTTCCTCCCCTCGATGGGGCCGCTGCCCATGGGTACACTGGGGTCCCCCCGGCTGAACGCTCTGTTGCGATGCTATGTGTCCTCAGAGTGCTTCTTCTCGGCGCAATCCTAAGCACCCGTCCGTGGCCTGTAGTTTTTCGTCTACGCTTGTGGCGAGATCCTATAGCACCACGGGACTGGCAGCCGCCTCACTGCATGCCATGGTCATTCTGCTGGTCTACCTGACCCAGATGCTCACTATCGAGACCAGTTTTGCGAACACAGGGACCTAGTGCTCCGGCACCTAGCTCGTCTGGGCCTGTGGGTCAACTGGGAGAAGAGCAAACTTTGCCCCTTGCAGAGGATCTCTTTTCGCGGTATGGATATCGACTCGGTCGCCATGTAAAAGGCGCAGCTTACGAGCGAGCGTGCGCAGTCACTGTTGACTTGCCTGAGACAATTTGAGGGCAAGAGTGCGGTTCCACTGACACTTTTTCAGAGGCTCCTGGGGCATATGGCATCTGCAGCCGCGGGGAGTCGCTCGGATTGCTTCATATGAGACCGCTTCAGCTTTGGCTTCGCGACCGAGTCCCGAGGTGGGCATGGCAACAAGGCACGCTCCGAGTACCAGTTACTCCGACCTGCCGTCAGTCCTTCACCCCGTGGTCGAACCTCAGTTTTCTCAGGGCGGGTGTCCCCCTGGAACGAGCTTCCCGGCATGTTGTTGTCTCAACAGATGCCTCTACCACGGGCTGGGGCACCATGTGCAATAGACATGCTGCTGCGGGCTCCTGGACAGGACCCCAGCGGCTATGACATGTCAATTGCCTCGAGTTGTTGGCAGTACACCTTGCCCTGCACCGCTTCCGGGCGTTGCTCAGGGGTCAACACGTACTAGTCCGATCAGACAATACCGCTACTGTAGCGTACATCAACCGTCAAGGTGGTCTACGCTCCTGCCGTATGTCACAACTCGCTCGCCACCTCCTCCTATGGAGTCAGAAGCATCTGAGGTCGCTTTGAGCCATTTCATTCCCGGAGCGCTGAACTGTGCAGCCGATGAGCTCTCACGGCTTCAGCCCCTCCCTGGAGAATGGCGACTCCATCCCCAGTCAGTTCAGCTGATTTGGGACCAGTTCGGGGACGCACAGATAGATCTGTTTGCCTCTCATGACTCGACCCATTGCGCCCAGTTTTATTCCCTGACCGAGGGCACGCTCGGCACGGATGCTCTGGCGCACAGCTGGCCGCAGGGCCGCAAGTATGCGATCCCCCAGTGAGCCTTCTTGCGCAGACCTTGCACAAGGTCAGGGAGGACGAGGAGCAGGTCAATCTGGTTGCGCCTTACTGGCCCAACCGGACCTGGTTCTCCGAACTAGTACTCCTCGCGACAGCACCTCCCTGGCCGATCCCTCTGAGGAAGTATCTTCTTTCTCAGGGACGGGGCACCCTATGGCACCCTCATCCCGATCTTTGGAACCTCCACGTGTGGCTCCTGTATGGGACGAGGCAGGTTGAGTACCCTACCACCAGCGGTGGTGTCTACCATCACTTCCGCTAGAGCGTCGTCCATGAGACACGTCTATGCGTTGAAGTGGAACCACTTCGTCAGCTGGTGCTCTTCTCACCGAGAAGACGCCCGGAGATGCTCGATCAGCGTTGTGCTTTCCGTCCTTCAACAGGGGTTGGAGCGAAGGCTGTCTCCCTCCACCCCGAAGGTCTATGTTGCCGCCATTGCCGCACACCATGACCTCATCGAAGGTAAGTCGGTGGGGAAGCACGACCTGGTCATCAGGTTCCTGAGAGGAGCGAGGAGACTAAATCCGCCTCGCCTCCTCTCGTTCCCTCTCGGGACCTCTCAGTGGTTCTAATTGCCCTGCAGAGTGCTCCCCTTGAGCCTCTGCAATCAGTCGAGCTTAAGTTCCTGTCAATGATGACAGCGCTCCTGGTTGCACTGGCCTCCATCAAGAGGGTAGGGGACCTGCTCGCATTCTCCGTTGACGAAGCGTGCCTGGAATTCGGGCCGGCTTACTCTCACGTGATCCTGAGACCCAGGCCTGGATACGTGCCCAAGGTTCCTACCACTCCCTTTCGGGACCAGGTGGTGAACCTGCAAGCGCTGCCCCCGGAGGAGGCAGACCCAGCCTTGGCACTGCTCTGTCCAGTACGCGCTCTCCACGCCTATGTAGACAGAACGCAGTGTTTCAGGACCTCAGACCAGCTCTTTGTCTGTTATGGTGGGAAGCTGAAGGGAAAGGCTCTCTCCAAGCAAAGGTTGTCTCACTGGATAGTGGACGCCATTGCTTTGGCTACCAGCAGCAAGGTCGACCGTGCCCCCTTGGTGTGACTGCCCACTCCACCCGGAGTGTGGCATCCTCTTGGGCTCTAGCGCATGGCGCCTCGCTAACAGACATCTGCAGAGCTGCAGGCTGGGCGACACTTAACACATTCGCCAGATTCTATAATCTCCGAGTGGAGCCAGTGTCCTCTCATGTACTCGCTTCAACCAGCTAGTACCGGACCCGATCAGGTGTCTTCGCTTGCTCGCCATTCCACTCCACGGACTGGATACGTGCGATATTCTCCTCAGGTGAGCTTCCCCGAAAGCCCTGAGCTCCTCCAGCACTTCTGACGTCGGCGCCAGTGTCTATTGCCTGCGCGTTGGCTAGGTGCCTCCCGTGTGCATGGTCCCTCCCCTGAGCAACCACCACATGTGTATTTCCACTGTAAGCCTCTCTGAGCATGTGTCTTTCCCTTGCCAAGCCACCTTGCCACCCCTGGGGTTGAAATATTCCACCTGCGGCTGGACACCCCAGTGTTCTCCATATGCTTCCTTTGGGTCATATGTGTATTATCTAAGTTCCCCCACTCTGGGTTGGCATTATTTGCATACTTCCCCTAGCTTGGGATATGCTCCCAGTGTACCTTGGTATTCCTGTGTTAAATAGAGTCCTTCGTCCAGTCTATGACAGGGATCTCGATTTACGCAGGGCACTGGAAGACAGCTGAGAAGGTGGCGTGATTAGACTGGTAACCCCATTCGTCGTCATCCGACGTAACTCGGAGTGACAACGAAAGGGAACGTCTATGGTTACGTATGTAACCCTCGTTCCCTGAGTAGGGAACGGAGACGTTACGTCTGCCTGCCACTTTCTGCTGTACCGCGGGGATCGCCTGAGCTCAGTCTTGGCTCCTCAGCGAAGAAACATATCTGCATGTTGCCGGACTTCCTCCTTTTATACCCACGAGGTGGGGCGGAGTTACGTCATGCAAATTCCGCAGACCCATGGCATTTCTTTGCCATTGGCTCGTTTTGTAATACTCGAAGTTGATAGGCTTTCTAAGCAAAACCCCATTCGTCGTCATCCGACGTAACGTCTCCGTTCCCTACTCAGGGAACGAGGGTTACATACGTAACCATAGACGTTCCCTGTTCTCAGGGAACATAGGTTACAGTCGTAACCTGAGACGTTCCCTTTCGAAGGGAACTCAACAATACGTCATCAACGCTATGGGGAACGAAATACCCACTCCGCCATGCTGAGGGGAGTGCATGCCCAAGGGCAGTGACAACTGTTAGAACCAGCAACTTCAAATGAAACGCTAGAACCACTCACCCTCAGGTCACACTGGGCTGTCAGTGACAGCATTCCCTACGGTCATAGCCCAAGCTACAGCCTCACAGAAAAACCTTCATAAACATGGTTAAATGAAAGGTCTACCTGGGCCCGCTCCGGGCCTGGAACCACAACTTCCAATTAGAAGGGGTCCCTTCAAGGGAATGTGGCTAGGGAACCCAAAGGAACCCCAGCCAGTCACTATTCAGGGGAACGTACTCACCCCGAAATGCCACCAGGACGGCCTGACCTGGCGTCAGTACATAGACACTTAGTCTGGCCAAATCCTGTCTGTCTGAAGACAGAGCCTCTGGACAAATGCCTTAAGTAAGACATCCAACCTGAGGGACTGTGAAGCTGGCAGTGAACCCCTCGGCCCGGATCTCAGAGACGGGATATCCCGGAGAGTATGACTCAGCATAGTGCTTTCTGACCCTTGCTAGCGAGGGGAGTTTCTCT
This sequence comes from Gila orcuttii, assembly GCA_026230005.1. Classification (NCBI taxonomy): domain Eukaryota; kingdom Metazoa; phylum Chordata; class Actinopteri; order Cypriniformes; family Leuciscidae; genus Gila; species Gila orcuttii. Next base: position 7,519,951 of record JAPDVR010000012.1, read on the forward strand.
ACTCGATCCACGGATCAACCCAGTGTCTGTGTTTCAAAACACTGAGGAGGCCTGTGAAGGCCTAAGGGCTGATCTAACTGGGAGGCCTCACGAGAGGGAGGGGTTGTTTGGGCGCGCTCGGGACGCGCGGTTTGTGCCAGCGCCGGTGGGACGCTAGGTTTGCCGGACAGCTGAAGACCTTCTCGCACTCGGGACACCTGTACTCCACCCGCACTATCCGGGAGCACTTGTGCTGGCCTACGACCGTCTGACCAGACTCAGGAAGCCGCAAGCTCATAGAGACCCTCGGTGAGGGGAGCACAAGGTCTGCCTGGTAGACAAACCAGGCTGTAGGCAGGAAAGGTTCCGGGAGGGAACCAATAGCAGAGAATAAACACTTTAGCGAGCCAGGGCGCAAGCTCGCCTTCAGCAGCTGCCTATTAAGGCCAGCTGAAACTGATAGCAAGAGGCCACTAGCTTCATAAACCCAGCACCATTAGGGAAACGTTACAGGGAGGCCCGGAGAGGCCTACTACCTGATATACAACGAAAGTGGGAATTCACCTTCAGGGAGGCCCGTGAGGCCTACTACCTGATAACCACAGTATGTGGGAACTCACCTTCAGGGAGGCCCGATGAGGCCTGCTACCTTACAACCACAGTATGTGGGGAGCTCACCTTCAGGGAGGCCTGGTGAGGCCTACTACCTGATTGCTACAGTCTGTGGGAACTCACCTTCAGGGAGGCCAGGTGAGGCCTACTACCTGACCGTACTCAACTACCCAATAACCACAATCTGTGGGAACTCACCTTCAGGGAAGCCTGGCGAGGCCTATCACCTGACCGTTCTCATTCAAGGAGGCCTGGAGGAGCCTACTTCCTGATAATCACAGCATGTGGGAGCTTACATCCAGGGAGGCCCAGAGAGGCCTACTACCTGACAGCCACAATATTTGGGAGCTCACATTCAGGGAGGCCCAGAGAGGCCTACTACCTGACAGCCACAATATTTGGGAGCTCACATTCAGGGAGGCCCAGAGAGGCTTACTACCTGATAGCCAACGTATGTGGGAATTCACCTTCAGGGAGGCATGGTGAGGCCTACTACCTGGTAACCACAGTACGTGGGGAGCTCACCTTCAGGGAGGCCTGTTGAGGCCTACTACCTGTTAACCACAGTATGTGGGGAGCTCACCTTCCGGGAGGCCTGAGTGGCCTACTACCTGATAACCACTGGTGATAGTACAAGGTGGCCTGCTAAGGCCAGCCAGCTGGGGACTCCCCTATCAGGGAGGCCTGGTCGGGCCTACTAGCTGATAGCAAGTCATATTCTGCTAACATACACTGTTGGGAACCATACCACAAGCATATTTTACTATTGGGATTCCAGTAGTCCACCAAGGCCAACCACGTAAAGTGAGCTGGCCTACAGCGCCCTCTTGGGGGCTGCCCAATCAAGGAGGCCTGCTGAGGCCTACTACTCAATGGCGCAGCCTTCGTTGACAGATAAGCTGTTCACACAGCGCCTACAGCATCCAGGTGCCTAATCACATTGCCCATGGCAGTGTACTCTGCAAGAAAGCTAGCCTCAGGGCAATGCTCTGGCTTCAGGGGAGCGTACTTCGACCAAAGCAGAAGTGAAGGCTTACTTCATACTCGACCCGAGCCATAGTGGTGTGAGGTAGCAAAATACAGAACTGGGAGTGAAGTGCTCAGACCTACCCTGTATCACAGGGGAATACTCTGAGGTTACCAGGGTGCGGGCCTGCCAGCGGCTCTAGGGGTGACAGAAATGTATCTGTGCCCAACCTAGGGGAGTGGGGCTTGACTTAAAAGCCACCACTACAAACCAGCGCTCGAGCAGTAGCTCGGCGAGGTAAGTAAAGCCTATACTGGCGGCCTAATCCGTATGCCAGTTCTGCACGGCAGGGTCGGGCAGACAAACCCAGTCTTCTTCGTGAAGCGAAAGATGGCCTAACCCTGCTCAAAAAAGACATAAATACCACGGAGGCCTGTTTGAGGCCTACCACGTCCTTATAAACCAACCTCTGCACCAAGCTGCATTACTCTAATCGCCCCAGAATGCAGGCGGGCCTTGGCCTAACGACTCCATGGGAGAAGGCTGTTATACAGGGATCAAATCAACAACAAGACAGCAAGCACAGGCTTGTTCTAATACAACCAAACATTCAAATCCCCTAGATTAAAATTAAAACATTAACATTCTACATTAAAATAATAGTTTCTGTCATAGAAATTCTGTCATAATTTATTCACCCTCAAGTTTTTCCAAACCTGAATGAGTTTCTTTCTCCTGCTTAACACAAAAGAAAATATTTTGAAGAATGTCGGTAACCAAACAGTTGATGGACCCCATTGACTTCCATATGTTTTTTAAAAAAAGTACCAGAAACTGTTTGGTTACCCACATTTTTCAAAATCTACTCGGTTACTCACGTAACCTCAGTTCCCTGAGTTAGAGAACGAGTATTGCGTAGCTATACGCAGTGGGGAAACTCCTTTTCCTCGATTTACTGAAGCCTTTATGTAAAGCGCATTTGCAGCTGCACAGCTAGAATATGAGCATCTGGCTCGCTCATAGGCTGTGCTGCGGCAACTGCACATCCAATGGCGCGGGCGCCTCTGACGTGCGACCAATGAGATCACTCTGCGTCATTCAAGTCAGAGCCCGCCAAGGGGGCGTGACCTCAGTCTATAATAGTCCCCGAATTCGCCATTATAGCAGGTTTAACGACTGAAGCGACAACTTGCCATGTTACTATAGTGCGGCTGGCTACGCAATACTCGTTCCCTAACTCAGGGACCTGATGTTACGTGAGTAACCGAGTAGTTCCCTTTCGAACGGTCACTTCGTATTGCGTAGCTATACGCAGTGGGGACGCCATGCAAAACGCTGCACTGAGTAACTGGCTGCCACTGCAACTCAGGACCCCTGAGCATACAGAACAAGCCATAACCGCATAATTATGTATAAATAGACCAGACACCGTCAGGTCTAAAATAGTAAACATCAGTTAGAATAACCCAACATACTACACCAATTAACCCAGACACTGTCGGGGTTATTAATATATGAACATATAAACAGTCAAGTGGGTTTATATATGAAATTATAACCGACCAAAGCGGGTTTTTTATATGTATGGAATATAACCGGCAAAGCGGGTTTTTTATATGTCATGTAAAGACTCAGGGGCGGATCTAATCCGTGGGGGAATTTGCATATCATAATTAATAATTGGTAATTAATAATTATTCATACATGTTTGGATTAGATCAATCTTACATGTTAATAAATCTCCCGCTAAGGGATGATGTGTCATTTTACCTGCATGCATGCATGTGTATCCCTGCAATTAACCACAAGTTGATTGTAATTAATTACACGGACCACGTCTTACAAAACAGGCAAAATTAATTAGCTCAATTGTCAGAATAATATTTGTGGGGATCCACAATATCATCCTACTTTATAGGATTTCAGGAAACGCAATTCTGTGGCCACTAGAATTGGGTTTTCTGCCCTATAAACCAAATACTCTTTAAAGTATCTTTAATTTGTAAAGCTTGTAGCTTAAGTTAGACCTTTGGCACTTAAGGGACTTAGAAAATGAGCAGAGGCAGTACATCAATCAAATGAATATAATGAATTTAATAAGGCAGAACTACTTATGTATTTACTACGTTACAGGAATACATGTATTTACAAACATTAACAGACAATGACAACAACGCGGGGCGTTTGGACAATGGATACACGTGTGAGAGAGAGAGAGAGAGAGAGAGAGGGGGGGAGAGGGAGTGAGAGAGAGAGAGAGAGAGATGTGTTCGGCTTCAAGTAAACCTAGCCTCCATTCAGAGAAGAGATTAAGTGCAGCAGGAAGAGCACGGGAGGAAGCAAGCTGTAGTGGCGCGTTTGGGCCACAAAGGGTTTGGGCCACTTCCTCTTAGTGGTCAACCTGGCTGACAGAGAACTTGATTTAAATTGCATTCAAACGGGTTTAAATACAATTCAAATCAAGCGTATGCATAGATGCTGAGTAACTTCTAGAATAGTAAGGCTATCGTTGTCATAACGTATCGAATCAAAATTATTAAAAATAATTTGAAGAAGGAAATATAGAAGTAAAGCCATAAAACCATTCCCAACAGGAAAGGAGACTTAATTCAAATTGATCTTGAAATTTGTTTGTTTCAAACCAAATTTGAATAAGTGTAGGAAATTAAAGGTTGGCATTATATTTGATGATGATCACGACTACGGTGAGGTATCAATGATAATGACCAAAATAAAACCAACTGGGAGAAAGCCACTTCAGAACAGAATCATGTTAGTGAAACTGGAACTTGCACATGCATTGAAAGTTAGAAACACACTTTCAGAAATTCACTGGGAAAATCTGAAATTGTTTAGGAAAGGATGACCTTGTTACCAGTGTCCACACGATGCCGACATTTCGTTCATGCAGGATGAAATCAGGGGGGGCGGAGCGTAATTCGAGAACTGTCAAGCACTTAGGCCTCAAGGCTGCCCTCTAGTGTTTGTCAGCGGAATAACATTCAGTGTGATTAAAATTTGAGCGTGCAGAGGCTTTGTTTTCTGTAGTGATCACACTTATCGAAATTAAATCTCAGCGGATTTTTTTTTTTTGTAGAAAACAGGAATTATACGTCTGTCGGTTGGATCCAAATAACATTTATCAAATAGCACTAATGATTTAAAATGTTTTTTTTTTTTTTTTTTTTTTTTTAGGTTTTGGATTTTCTTTTTCGGTGCTATATTTAAACAACAAGTCTTGCAGGAATTTTTTTTTTCTCTGCGCTGTGTAGAAGAAAACAGGAATTATACGTCTGTCGGTTGGATCCAAATAACATTTATCAAATAGCACTTATGATTTAAAATGTTTTTAGGTTTTGGATTTTTTTTTCTGTGCTACATTTTAACAAACACGTGCGTCTTGCAGGAAATGTTTTTTCCTCTGCGCTGTGTAGAAGAAAACAGGAATTATACGTCTGTCGGTTGGATCCAAATAACATTTATCAAATAGCACTTATGATTTAAAATGTTTTTAGGTTTTGGATTTTTTTTTTTTTTTCTGTGCTACATTTTAACAAACACGTGCGTCTTGCAGGAAATGTTTTTTCCTCTGCACTGTGTAGAAGAAAACAGGAATTATACGTCTGTCGGTTGGATCCAAATAACAATTATCAAATAGCACTTATGATTTAAAATGTTTTTAGGTTTTGGATTTTTTTTTTTTTTTTGGTGCTATATTTTAACAACACGTCTGGCAGGATTCTTCGCTGCGCTGTGCAAAGAAAACAGGAATTTGTCGTCTGTTTTTCGACTCCCATAACATATATCAAATAGCACTTATGATTAAATATGCTTTAGGTTTTTACACTTGAGTAGCTACGTCAATGTTTAACCAGGAGTTTATCGTTAATCTAACGATTATAATATAAGGCCTTTTTAAGAATAGTGAAAGAGCATCGTTTCACTAACTCTTGTCTTCACCCTGACAGAAGAACATCGTTCGGACAGGGGAGTTTTAACATTAAAAATGTCGTCGCTCAAAAGAGGTTTCTTCGTCTTTTGTAGGACAAATTTAATACTATGAAACTATGAAACTGCAGTTTACTTTTTAGTTTTGCTGAACTGAAAGCGGCTTTTTGCCTTCAGTCAGCCGGTGAGTTCGCATTGCGTTCGCTCACTCGAGGCGCACGTACAATATTAAATCACAATATAGACATAGATTGAAACTGAATTTGCTCATAAACAAGTTTAAAGTGTGCCAAGCATATTCTCCACCAATTAAATGTAAAGACTCAGGGGCGGATCTAATCCGTGGGGGAATTTGCATATCATAATTAATAATTGGTAATTAATAATTATTCATACATGTTTGGATTAGATCAGTCTTACATGTTAATAAATCTCCCGCTAAGGGATGATGTGTCATTTTACCTGCATGCATGCATGTGTATCCCTGCAATTAACCACAAGTTGATTGTAATTAATTACACGGACCACGTCTTACAAAACAGGCAAAATTAATTAGCTCAATTGTCAGAATAATATTTGTGGGGATCCACAATATCATCCTACTTTATAGTATTTCAGGAAACGCAATTCTGTGGCCACTAGAATTGGGTTTTCTGCCCTATAAACCAAATACTCTTTAAAGTATCTTTAATTTGTAAAGCTTGTAGCTTAAGTTAGACCTTTGGCACTTAAGGGACTTAGAAAATGAGCAGAGGCAGTACATCAATCAAATGAATATAATGAATTTAATAAGGCAGAACTACTTATGTATTTACTACGTTACAGGAATACATGTATTTACAAACATTAACAGACAATGACAACAACGCGGGCTCGTTTGGACAATGGATACACGTGTGAGAGAGAGAGAGAGAGAGAGGGGGAGAGGGAGTGAGAGAGAGAGAGAGAGAGAGAGAGAGAGAGAGAGAGCATTGGCAACATTCACCCTGACAGTCACCTGTCTGTAACAACACGAAAACATCATCTTACTGCTTCTTAGAAGCTCTATAAAGAGATATACTTGCACAAGTTTCACGTCTCCCTGTGTAGCGGCATTCCTGCACGGCCCTGTCTGGCCGCGTGCGGAGTCCTTTAGGAAGCGTCACGTGGTGCTTCTTGGCGCGCGTGTTGAACGGAGGTTCAAAGTCTTTGGGGTAACATTACCAAAGGAAAATAGTTCGGCTAAGTTCGTTTCACTTCGTGGAAGTGAACAGAGTCGACTACGGAAAACAAAACTTTGACTAACAAAGAAAAGAAATAAAGATTTCTACGGTGAAATCACGCGGAGTTAACGTTACATCTTTGCATGGCTGGTGAAGAAGCGCGCGTGCGTCTCTCGGTCCGGCGCGTCACGTGGTCAGATGCGCGTGTTTCTCCTTCAAAGCGAGCGCGCGCTCGTTTAAAGGTCCCTTGTAGATGGATTTGCTGAAGAGATATGTCACGCGGTGTTCGTTTCACTCGTCGATTGGAATTAAACACGGAGACTTATCTAAGACTGAAATACACAAACTAAACTAGAAACAAATAAAAGAAAGGCAAAGAGCTCGCCCGGGGGCGAGACGTTACATTATGACACGAGGACGAGAGGTAAGAGGGGGATAAACTGGTATTCAGTCCTTTTGAAGACCTGGCGTTTCCGCCTTCTTTTGGAAGAGGGTCCAATCAGGAGCTGTCCCTTTGGAGGGAATTTTTATGATCCTTTGTGTTCTAACCAGGCAATTAAATCTCTAGTTTCATTGGGTGTTTAAGAGAAGAATCTTCACAATTTTTATAATACTAATGTGTCACAAAGTTTAGCAAAATGTAATGTCAATTAACAAATGGGGAATGAAAATTGGAGTTTATCGAGACCAAACTTGCCACAAATGGATTTGGTTAAACATTAGTTGGCAAAGTTTGAAACATTATCCCATTAGAGTTGTCGAGAAACATGGACCAAACCACAAAAAGGTAACTCATGAAATAGGGAACTTAGATACATTGTTCATACAATTCTCAAATGGATATATAATAGCGTATATATATATATATATATATATGAATGCAGGATTCATTTCTCCTCCTTGGTTAGAATTCAGAGAGAGCCACAGTTCTGTGAACATTCCTTTGGGTCGTAAACGCTGTTATCTAAGAACTCCAGTGATGTTAGTTTTGGTCTCTTTTCACTCCAAAGATGGAAAACATAGTAAACTATATTTTACTGGATATTACTATACGTATTCTGATTGATCACACCGAAAGCATTCTGGAGGTGTCCAGAACTATGTGTACAAGTTATGAGAATAGACAGTTATATTTAAAAATGCATAATGAAGGTATTTGTAATTCACTTTAAGCTACGATAAAATCATAGTCATTCCAATGTGGCATGGGCAAATGGACACACATAAAAACACATTGAATATATCTGGTTAAATGTCTTTTAAAAAGAGAAGTTTCTTTTGGATCCTTCTTTGGGACATTCCAGTCAGTCATAAAAATGTCTCGTAACTGGACACCACGCTCTGTCCTGAGCGGGCTTCACTTGTGGGGGATGCGTGTGTGGTTGTGAGTGTGTGTGTATATGTTAATTTACATCCAGGCTTTTTGGGCCTGAAGGCTTTGGGATTTTCGCTAGGATGTATTTAGTTATTCAGATTCACCTCGCCCAGTCCCTACAGTCATATAACCGGCCAAAAGCGGGTTTTATATATATATATATATATATATGTCAATATAACCGGCAACAGCGGGTTTATGCATGAAATACAACCGGCCAGCAGTGGGTTTTATATATATATGTGAATGAGATTGTGCACAGTAATATATGACAAGACCGGCCACCGACGGGTCTTAATCATACCGAAAGCACCTTCGCCTGCAGGGAAGGCACTTCCATATTATAGAAACTCATAAATGTGGAAGGCGAGGACCAGCCGGCCGCATCACAAATATCACTAATGGGAATGCCAGATGACCAAGCCCATGACGAGGCCATACCTCTGGTCGAATGGGCCTTGATGCCTATAGGGCAAACTTGACCCGCTGCGGTATAAGCCATAGAAATAGCATCCACTATCCATCTAGACAGTCTTTGCTTAGTGACTGGATCCCCCTTGGATCTACCACCAAAGCAGACAAAAAGCTGTTCTGATTGTCTAAAAGACGCAGAACGCTCCAGATAGATTCTCAGTGCTCTGACAGGGCAGAGAAGATTAACCTCTCCATTAGGGCTGCAACTAACGATTATTTTCATAATCGATTAATCAGACGATTATTTTTTCGATTAATCGATTAATCGGATAAAATTTCAATTACATTTTTTGTTTATTACAACTAAATAAAACCCTTAATCATGGTATTTGTGTGTAAAAGTGTACAAAAGCCACACATTGAGTTTTACTAATATCAATATTTGCATTGTTTTTAATGATAATTGCTGATGGCAAGTTGACAACCATGAAAAACAAAAAAATCTAAATTATATACAACATTGTTTTAACATAATTTTTGTTAAAAACTAATTTACACAGACATGTTAAGATGTGAAGATAGAAACCAAAAACATGTAAAGTAGGGTACATAATTCATTTAATTTTTATTTAAGATTCAATTAATTATAAGGATAAATTGCTAAAATAAATATAGAAAGACTGAAAAAAAGCGTGTGAACGTAGTAGAGCCACAGTAGATCGCGTTTGTAAAACAATTAAAACTTAATAGTGTCATCATATACAAAAGACGAGAAGCAAATGCAAGTCAACAGTAGGTTTATTGACAAAGATGATGATGATGATGATGCAGTACAGGCAGATGTAGAACGGGTGACACAGGGACTTCGGTGGTCAGGATCCGGTGGTGAAGAGACGATGGTGCGGTGACGGTGAAACAGCAGACGAAACCCAGTGACGAAGACGGAGAACAGGAACTGGAACACAAGGCAGGAACTGGACACTGGAACACCAACACGAACGACATCAAACAACGATCTGACAAGGATGATAGAACAGCGGTAAGTATAAGTAGAGTGGTGAGATTGACTGCAGCTGGTGAAGTGAATGAGGATCAGCTGAAGTGGATCAGGTGATGTCATACATTCACGCCCACTGCACACGTGCATTCAAACCACAACATAAACACGAGACGAGAAGGAACAGAGAGTGTGTCTACCGTGACAGTACCCCTCCTCCTAAGAACGCCTCCTGGCGTTCCCAGACTCCTTACCCTGTCGATTGTAATCATCGATGAGGGAGTGATCCAGTATGTCTCTAGCAGGCACCCAACTTCTCTCCTCCGGACCGTAACCCTCCCAGTCCACCAAGTACTGGAATCCGCGTCCTCTCCGCCTGGAGTTCAGTATACGATTAACCGAATACGTGGTCTCCCCATCTACGAGTCGCGGTGGGGGAGGAACCGGGACAGGCGGATTAATATGAGAATGAAACACGGGTTTAATTTTAGATACATGGAAGGCGGGATGGATCCTCCTGTACGCGGGAGGCAATTTGAGGCGGACTGCCACCGGGCTAATGATCTTGGTGACAGCAAACGGGCCAATAAATTTGGGAGCAAGTTTGTTAGATACGGAGCGAAGAGGAATGTTCTTGGTTGAAAGCCACACCTTTTGACCAACGACGTATACGGGAGGCTTCGACCTGTGGCGATCGGCCTTAGCCTTAGTGCGCGCCCCCACCTGGAGTAGAGTCTCACGGGCTCTAGTCCAGGTACGGTGACACCTCTGAACAAAGGCGTGAGCGGAGGGGACCGCGACCTCGGATTCCAGACTGGGAAAAATTGGTGGCTGGTAACCTACACTACACTCAAACGGAGATAGGCCCGTAGCCGACACTGGCAACGTGTTGTGGGCGTACTCCACCATGGAGAGTTGTTGACTCCAAGAGGAAGGATTCTTGGAAACCAAACATCGCAATACTCTCTCCAAATCCTGGTTGGCTCTCTCGGTTTGACCATTGCTCTGGGGATGAAACCCTGAGGACAAACTAACAGTCGCCCCCAGTAATCTGCAAAACTCTCGCCAAAATTTGGACACGAACTGGGGTCCCCTGTCGGACACCACGTCAATCGGAAGGCCATGTAAACGAAAAACGTGATCTACGACTGTAACCGCTGTCTCCTTAGCTGAGGGTAATTTGGGTAAGGGGACAAAATGGGCTGCCTTCGAGAATCGGTCCTCTACAGTCAAAACGACTGTGTTCCCCTGAGAGGGCGGGAGGGCGGTAATAAAATCTAGTGCGATGTGGGACCAGGGTCTCGAAGGAACCGACAGCGGTTGGAGTAACCCATCTGGAGGTCGATTGGAAGTCTTACCAGTGGCACATACCGAGCAAGCCAAAACAAAATCGTGAATGTCGCGAGCCATAAGTGGCCACCAGAACCGTTGCTTGACCAAAAAGCTAGTACGATTAACTCCTGGATGGCAAGCCACGTTGGAGTTATGACCCCACTGAATAACGTCGGACCGTAATCCCTCCGGCACAAACAATCGGTTCGGTGGGCAACCGGGCGGAGGCGTTACCCCTTCTAAGGCCTTCTTGACCTTCGATTCGACCTCCCATGTGAGTGTGGAAACGAATAGAGTTTCGGGCAAAATACACTTGGGAGTAGACGGGCGTTCGGAAAAATCAAATATACGGGATAGTGAATCGGGTTTGACGTTCTTGGAACCCGGGCGGTATGAAAGAGTAAAATCGAAGCGACCGAAAAATAATGCCCATCGAGCCTGCCTGGAGTTCAGTCTTTTGGCGGTTCTGATGTACTCTAGGTTCTTGTGATCAGTCCAGACAATAAAAGGTACCCCCGACCCTTCTAACCAGTGGCGCCATTCCTCCAACGCTAACTTAACTGCCAACAACTCTCTGTTACCAATGTCGTAATTGCGTTCGGCTGGAGATAAACGATGAGACAAAAACGCGCAGGGATGCATCTTGTCGTCTGTGGAAGAGCGTTGGGACAACACTGCGCCTACTCCCACCTCTGATGCGTCGACCTCCACCACGAACTGACGTGAGGAATCAGGGGCGACAAGGATGGGGGCTGAAACAAAGCGGCCCTTCAGTTTAGAGAACACAGCTTCGGCTGTGTCTGACCACCTGAACGTAGTTCTGGGGGAGGTCAAGGCAGTCAGAGGTGCGACCAGTTGGCTGAAATTGCGAATAAAACGCCGGTAGAAATTGGCGAATCCCAGAAACCTCTGCAGGGCCTTGCGGGAATCTGGGCTTGGCCAATCTACCACAGCCTTGATCTTCTCAGGGTCCATCCGCACTCCCTCAGACGAGACGATGTACCCTAGAAACGGGACCGACTGTGCATGGAAATCGCATTTCTCCGCCTTGACAAAAAGCCCATTCTCTAGCAACCTCTGAAGCACTCGTCTGACGTGTTGCACGTGTTCCTGGAGAGAAGAAGAGAAAATCAATATGTCATCCAGGTAGACATATATGAACTGATCGATCATATCTCGCAACACGTCGTTGACCAGTGCCTGGAAAACCGCTGGGGAGTTGGACAGCCCGAAAGGCATGACCAAATATTCAAAGTGCCCCCTGGGGGTGTTAAACGCAGTTTTCCATTCATCCCCCTCCCTGATGCGAACCAAATGATAAGCGTTACATAAATCCAGTTTTGTGAAGATGGACGCTCCCTGCAACCTCTCGAAGGCTGAAGACATCAACGGCAAAGGATAAGTATTCTTTACCGTGATGTTATTCAGCCCTCGGTAATCAATACAAGGTCGCAGAGAACCGTCCTTCTTCCCCACAAAAAAGAACCCCGCCCCCGCTGGAGAAGAGGAAGGGCGAATGAACTTGGTTGCTAGAGAATCAGAAATATATTTCTCCATAGCCTCCCTTTCTGGAATAGAAAGTGAATATAACTTGCCTTTAGGCGGAGACTTACCTGGCAGTAAATCTATAGCACAGTCATAGGGACGATGCGGAGGGAGAGAAGCAGCACGAGACTTACTGAACACCTCCTTCAGGTCCAGGTACTCCGCGGGCACGTTAGACAGATCCCCTGCTTCCTCCTGAAACACAGAAACAGGCACAGACGAACAGGAAGACACGAGACAAGACTTATGACATTCCTTGCTCCACTCCAGTACTGATCTATGGTGCCAGTCCACTCGGGGGTTGTGACGGATGAGCCAGGGGTGTCCGAGGACGACGGGTGCAAGGGGTGAGTCCATGATGAAGAATGAAATAGTCTCAGAATGGTTGCCGGAAGTGGTGAGGGTGATGTCTTCAGTGCAAAGGGAAATAGTGGGGAGTTCTTGTCCATTGAGTGCGTGAACGGCAATTCTGTGAGTGAGGGGTCTGAGGGGAATCTGAATTTTCTGTGCAAAAGTGTGGTCCATAAAATTACCTTCAGCCCCAGAGTCCAGAAGTGCATGGCAGTCGTGCTGTTGGACTGACCACCTTAGTCTTACCGGAAGGAGTGTGGAGGTAGATGTAATCGATGATGAGGTCTTCCTAGCGGAGATCCCACCCGATAGTAGCCTCAGTTTTACTATCGGGCTTGGCCTTTTACCGGACAGTTGTATGCGTAATGTCCCGCTCCTCCACAATACAGGCAAAGGCCCTGGGATCTCCGCCTCTCCCTCTCCTCCCGGGAAAGCCGAGCTCGACCCACCTGCATGGGCTCGGGATCGTAGACGGGGCTGACCACGTCCCTGCCGCTGGATCGTAGAGGGTCGGTCCCTGCGAAGGTACGGGTGGACGGGACTCGGCGCTCGACCCTAGACAGCCGAGCGTCCACCCGCAGAGCCAAGTCGACCAACCCGTTAAGAGTGGTGGGTAGATCCAGGGCGTAGATCTCCCTCTGGACGTGGTCAGCCAACCCATGCAGGAACATATCCCACTGCGCCTCCTCGTTCCAGCCGCACTCCGCCGCCAGGGTCCGAAATTCAATTGAATAGTCCGAAACCGACCTTTCCCCCTGCTGTAGTTCCGCCAGTCTTCGGGCTGCCTCTCTCCCAGAGACAGCTCTGTCGAAAACCTTCTTCATTTCGGCGCCGAGGGTCTGGAACGAGGCGCAGCATGGGTGTTGGTTCTCCCACACCGCCGTTCCCCAAAGCGCAGCCTTCCCCGTCAGCAGGGTGAGTACGAACGCCACCTTCGCTTGTTCCGTGTTGAACGTGCGGGGCTGTAAAGCGAAATGCATAGTACAGCGGGTCAAAAATGCTCTGCAAAAAGTGGCCTCACCGGCATAATGCTCTGGCACTGGAAGACGGGGCTCTGGCTGGGAGGGTCCTTCTGGTGGTATGGAAGGAACGGTCGGTGTGGGCGGCGCAGTGGGACCCTGTAGGCGTTGGATCTGCTGGGTGAGCTCGGACACCTGTGTCACCAAGGCCTGTACTGCGCGTCCCGTGTCGCCGATCTCTCGCTGCTGCGAATCCATCCTCCTGATGCTATGGTGAATGAATTCCTCCATCGATCTCTGCGACGCACTCGCTGCTTCTCTTTCCGGGTCAGATCGTTCTGTCATCATATACAAAAGACGAGAAGCAAATGCAAGTCAACAGTAGGTTTATTGACAAAGATGATGATGATGATGCAGTACAGGCAGATGTAGAACGGGTGACACAGGGACTTCGGTGGTCAGGATCCGGTGGTGAAGAGACGATGGTGCGGTGACGGTGAAACAGCAGACGAAACCCAGTGACGAAGACGGAGAACAGGAACTGGAACACAAGGCAGGAACTGGACACTGGAACACCAACACGAACGACATCAAACAACGATCTGACAAGGATGATAGAACAGCGGTAAGTATAAGTAGAGTGGTGAGATTGACTGCAGCTGGTGAAGTGAATGAGGATCAGCTGAAGTGGATCAGGTGATGTCATACATTCACGCCCACTGCACACGTGCATTCAAACCACAACATGAACACGAGACGAGAAGGAACAGAGAGTGTGTCTACCGTGACAAATAGAAGACAAATGCTATAAAAAGAGAACGGAATGGAGACGCAGCAAACAGGCTTGATTAAAAGGACAAGAAAATGATCCATTAGTGCACAAGCATTCGCTGAAAACCACTGACTACAGTGACTAAAAAACAATCTTTTACTGCTGCTGTTAATAACTGCCTTTATATTTAGTGCTTCACTTTCTAAACACCGTTTTAATTTAGCCTATTTCTGCGTAGCGCTATTTTAATCCATCACTTATGTTGCGAGCGAAATGATTGCACAACCTGATGCCCGAGACAAAATACAGACATCCCAAGTCTCCCGGAAGTTCCGGGAGTCTCCCGCATATTGATAGCGGCTCCCTGATGCCCGCAAATTAGTTCAAACTCCTGGAATCTAGAGCGTGCAAGCAAGAGAGCGCATGCGAGACAGAAGAGAGTGCTCCAAAGTCCAAACTGTGTAGCGCGCGCCCGACAGAGCGGCACAGGGAGAGAGACCTTGCGTGTGTGTGCGTGTGTGCCGCATCATGATAGGCCTGTTTCAACCAATCACCAGTAAATGCTCCCCGTGACGTAAGCAGAGCAACTAATCGATAATGACATTCGTTGACAACGATTTTCATAATCGATTATTATCGATTATAACGATTAGTTGTTGCAGCCCTACTCTCCATCCTCTGCAGAAGGAGGGAGGGCTAATAATGTCACCGCCTGTGCTCTGAACGGTGTTAACCATAACCTCGTAACCATGTCTGGGCTTGAGGATGACTCTGGAGTCATCTGGACCCAACTCCAAACATGCAGGGCTCACAGAGAGCGCCTGCAGATCTCCCACTCGCTTGAAAGATGCCAACGCCATAAGGAGAGTGGTCTTCAGCGAGAGGGGTTTTAGATCAACCGATTGGAGCGGTTCAAAAGGCGGACGTTTCAGAGCCCCCAGGACAGTGGAGAGGTCCCAAGGCGGCACAGACGGAGGTCTGGAGGGGTTCATTCTCCTCCCACCTTTCAGGAATCTTACGACCAGGTCGTTTCTTCCCAGTGACTGGCCCGCCGTCAGAACATGATGTGCTGCTATGGCTGCCACATTCACTTTGAGCGTGGATGGGGAGGGACCCGCGTCCAGCAGCTCCTGTAAGAATGAGAGAACCACAGATGTCTCACATGACTCTGGGTCAGCCTGATTTTTCGAGCACCAGCTGGAAAAACCTGACCATTTTGAAGCATACAGGCTCCGAGTCGACGGGGCCCTGGCTTCAGATATAGTGCTTAAAACCTTCTCAGGAAGGTCCTTGGGTACCCGTTGAGGGGCCAAACATGGAGGGCCCATAAATCGGGTCTCGGATGCCACAATGTCCCGTTCGCCTGTGTGAGGAGGTCCTTCCTCAGTGGGACAGGCCATGGGATTGTGTCTGAAAACTAAACCAGTTCCGGGAACCACGGTCTGGTTTTCCAGAGAGGGGCCACCAGAAGGACTGGGCACCCGCTCTCTCTGACCCGTTTGATGACTTGTGGAATCATCGAGACGGGGGGGGAAAGGCATAAAGGGGGCGGTTGGGCCAGACATGGGTCAGCGCGTCCCTGTTCTTCGAGAAGAACAATTTGCAGTGGGTGTTGATTCTCGAGGCGAAAAGGTCGATTTCGGCCTCGCCAAACACCTTCCATATCAGACTGACCTTCTGTGGGTTCAGGGGCCACCTGCCGAGGGGAGTGTTGCCCCGTGAAAACATATCCGCGCCCACATTCTGGGCGCCCGGGATATGCGCTGCTCTCAGAGAGCTCAGGTTAGTTTTTGCCCATAAGAGGAGGTCTCTCGCCATCGCATGCAAGTTTCCTGACCTGATGCCCCCCTGGCGATTTATGTAGGCCACCACTGACGTATTGTCTGTGCGGACTAAGACGTGGTGACCTCTGAGGTTCGACAGAAATGCTTTCAGGGCCAACCCAACTGCTTTCATCTCCAGACAGTTGATATGTAAGCTCTGCTCCGTGCTCGACCAGAGGCCGGATGCAGGCATGCCCACGTGCAGCGCTCCTCAACCCAGGTTGGACGCATCTGTAAGAACCACTTTCCTCCTGGAAATTGTTCCCATTGTCACCCCCTCGTGGTACCAGTTCTGAGCCCGCCAGGGAATCAGGGTTCTTAAACAACCATGATTCACCATAACGCGCAAGCTGCCTGACTGCCATGCATGAGTTGGGACACGGCGTTTCAGCCAATGCTGCAGCGGGCGCATGCGCAGTAATCCCATGCGGAGTACTGGCGATGCTGCTGCCATAAGACCAAGCAGTTTCTGAAATTTCTTCAGTGGCGCGCGCTCGCGTGCTCTGGAATTGCCTGCAAGCGCTCGCACCGAGAGCGCACGCTCTGGTGTGAGTCGCGCTGTCATAGCTCTTGAGTCTAAAACTGTGCCCAGAAAGATCACGCTCTGGCTGGGGGTTAGTTTGCGTTTTGAAACATTGATTGTGAAACCCAGGCATTTTAGATGGCCGAGAATCAAATCCCTGTGAGCTAATAGCTCGATTCTCGACTGTGCCAGCACCAGCCAGTCGTCGAGATAATTTAACACGCGCACTCCCTGATGTCTCAGAGGAGAAAGCGCTGCATCCACACACTTCGTGAATGTACAGGGTGCCAACGATAGACCGAACGGCAGAACGGTGTATTGATAAGCCTGGCCCTCGAAGGCGAATCTCAAGAATGGCCTGTGACGAGGATTTATTTGAATGTGAAAGTAAGCATCTTTCAGATCCATTGTGAGAAACCAATCCCCCGGGCGCACTTGCGCGTGGATATGTTTGATAGTTAACATTTTGAACGGCCGTGTCATGAGAGCTTTGTTCACATGTCCCAAATCTAGAATGGGTTGAGACCGCCGTCTTTTTTCGGAATCAGAAAATAGCGGCTGTAAAAACCCATATGTTTTAGCGCGGGGGGGACTAATTCTATCGCCCCTTTTGCTAATAGATTCTGTACTTCGGTGCCAAGCACGTGACCCACGTTGCTTCTCACCGAAGTCTGGAGAACCGCCTGAAATTTCGGGGGTCTGCTCGCGAATTGGAGCGCGTAACCTCGCTTTATAGTGTTTATGACCCAACTCGACACATCGGGGATAGCTTGCCAGGCTAGAACCCGTGTGGCTAGGGCTTGACACTGATTTGGGCTGGTCGCCTAACGTAAGGGGACCTGATACCCTTATATTGTGATTTGTGCACACATTGAGTATTGGACTGACTGTACAAGCATTTGCGTGTGGGGAAGTCAGTGTTACAACGGGGGAGGGGCCGCCTGATGAAGGGGGACCGTGAACCCATGTGTTGTGCTTGTGAAACTGATAGCTAACATTTTGAAGGGCCGTCTCATGAGAGCTTTGTTCAAATGTCTCAGATCTAGAATGGGTCTGAGGCCGCCGTCATTTTTCAGAATTAGAAAATAGCGGCTGTAAAAACCCGTATGTTTTAGCGCAGGGGGGACTAATTCTATCGCCCCTTTTGCTAATGAATTCTGTACTTCGGTGCGAAGCATGTGACCCACGTTGCTTCTCACCGAAGTCTCGAGAACCGCCTGAAACTTTGGGGGTCTGCAAGCGAATTGGAGCGAGTAACCTCGCTTTATAGTGTTTATAACCCAACTCGACACATCAGGGATAGCTTGCCAGGCTATAACCCGTGTGGCTAGGGCTTGACACACTGATTGGGACGGGCCGCCTAACATAGGGGGACCTGATACCCTTATATTGTGATTTTTGCACACATTGAGTGTTGGACTGACTGTACAAGCATTTACGTGTAGGGAAGTCAGTGTTACAACAGGGGAGGGGCCGCCTAGTGAAGGGGGACCGTGAACCCATATATTGTGATTTGTGCACGCATTGGATGTTGGACTGACTGCACAAGCCTTTGCGTGTGGGGAAGTCAGTGTTACAATAGGGGAGGGGCCGCCTAGTGAAGGGGGACCGTGAACCCATATATTGTGATTTGTGCACACATTGAATGTTGGACTGACTGCACAAGCATTTGCGTGTGGGGAAGTCAGTGTTACAATAGGGGAGGGGCCACCTAGTGAAGGGGGACCGTGAACCCATATATTGTGATTTGTGCACACATTGAATGTTGGACTGACTGCACAAGCATTTGCGTGTGGGGAAGTCAGTGTTACAACAGGGGAGGGACCGCCTAGTGAAGGGGGACCGTGAACCCATATATTGTGATTTGTGCACACATTGAATGTTGGACTGACTGCACAAGCATTTGCGTGTGGGGAAGTCAGTGTTACAACAGGGGAGGGGCCGCCTAGTGAAAGGGGACCGTGAACCCATATATTGTGATTTGTGCACACATTTAATGTTGGACTGACTGCACAAGCATTTGCGTGTGGGGAAGTCAGTGTTACAACAGGGGAGGGGCCGCCTAGTGAAGGGGGACCGTGAACCCATGTGTTGTGCTCGTGTGCTTTATTTGGGTCGTGTGCTTTATTTGGTTCGTGTGCTCGTGTGCTTTATTTGGGTTTGTTTGCAAAGACGCGCTCACTGCTGCGGGCCTGTTTACAATAATAAAATCCCCAGCCGCCTGAACTGAACAGGGGATTGTGGGAAGTTTTGCTGGTTTCTTTGAGGGTGGTCCGGCAAGCGCTGGACACGCGCCCTCTCTTTTCTTTGCGTGCTAGGACGACTTTAGCGGGAAGCGCTCGGCTAGCGTTGGGCATCAGCCGCAGGGCGGGGCTGAGAGGCCTGTTTCGCCGGCTTTGCTGGATCTCCCTCGAACAGGACTGGAGATGACTGAGCTGGAGAGAGTGAAGCACGCGGGGATGTGGCCGGCGTGCGTTCACAAACGTTCGTGCTCTCTGGATGCCGATGGCAGACGCTCTTTCTTTTCTGGATGCAGACGCTCATATTCTAGCTGTGCAGCTGCAAATGCGCTTTACATAAAGGCTTCAGTAAATCGAGGAAAAGGAGTTTCCCCACTGCGTATAGCTATGCAATACGAAGTGACCGTTCGAAAGGGAAATCTTCTTTTGTGTTCAGCAGGAGAAAGAAACTCATTCAGGTTTGGAACAACTTGAGGGTGAGCAAATGATGACACACTTTTCATTTTTTTGGGTGAACCATCCATTTAAAATAACATTTAAATTATGTAATGTTACTTTACGTACATCAACTTTAAAATAATGAACTCATTGCACCTTATATCAATGGCAGAACAATCAACAAATCATAACAGAATTAACACTGTTGCAGAACACATCCTAGTAATTAAGTTAAACCAAACTTTTATTTTGGCGGGTTGTAGTGAATAAAAGTTTTGTATTGTTATTATTTATTTAGGCCCAGGGGCGGAATAGAGTGGTGAAGTTATGACGTCACTTTGTAGGACAACTCGGAAGTTAGCGGCGCATGAGTTCCCTCGATCGAAAAGCTATGCATTTTCCCCATAGACTTTCCCCATAGACTGGAAAATCGCAAAAAATAAGATCTGAGTTCAACAAAGAGTTGTGACCCTTACACGTTTTGTTTATCAAGATAATCTTTACAAGTTAATCCAAAATGTATAGATTTTGAAGCCTATATAAAGTTTAAAAAACCACAAGCAGACACAATAAAGTTTAAAAAACCACAAGCAGGTTATAACTGGTGTGTTTTATGTCATAGATCAAAACGTGAAAATATTTAGAGGCTTTGTTAACCACAGACCTTATTTCAGGCGATTTAGCAAAAACCAATTAAAAAACCCATAGACTTTAGGGCGAGGGAACCGGAAGTGCTAAAATGCTAACTCTCTTCCACGTTTTGGCCTACAGTGACGTCATAACTTCGGCACTCTATGTTTTTAGTAAAGCCCTAATATTTTGCTACCTTGTCTTTCTCATAGAGCAAAACAATTAATCAGAAAAACAAATGTGAATAAGATTACAGCTGCCGTGATTACCTAATCATGAAAAGTGAATATTACAGTTTTATTTATATTTTTCTCTTTGCATTAAAGGTACTTACAACGTGCTTTTGCAGCGTTGAGTATTGTAGCCAATCACAGACATGTCTGTTGAACGCATCGGCCAATCAGAGGCGGTTAAACAAGTTGCTGTGCTGAAGATGTGTCATTTATGAGTTCTACACTTTTCGCAAACCTGTCATTATTATTGGCAGTAACCTTAAGATGCAAATAAGAGATTCACTGCAATGTATTTGATATTCTTTATGCTGCTCTGATGCACTCCATTACGCACCGCTCTGTTTGTTGGATGACTAAAAGTTCAGCGGTCTAGCTCATCAATGTCAAAATGATTAAAGAAGGTGGGGCTTACCGTTCACTGAAGGATGTTAACAGTGAACAAACGCCAGGTAAAATGTAAGTAATAAAGATTTAATATTTGACAACTGTTTTACAATAGAAATGTTCAACTACCGACAGTATCTGGTGACGCAAATTACTCAACTTTTATTTTTTTAATTAAATTTCGCCTTTTTGAATTGAAAATATGCTATAATTTCCTTGATTCATGTAGAGAGAATGTATGCATACTTAAAAATAAAAGATTATTTGCCAATACTTTAAATTTGTCACTAATACAATAAGCCTTTCTTTTTCTTTATTCCCTTAAATCACTTTTATAATCAATTAATTAATTTAAATAAAAATACCCAATTTTAGTTTGGGCTAAAGCCCCGAATATCCACAACGTTCTCAAAGTGACTCATAGCAGCTCTGGAGATGACGCTTTTATGTGAAGGCAAAAGGCTCATACATTTTTACTCATGTATGTAGGCCTATGCCGCCTATCAAAGAGAATGAAAGCCTGTGTCCGCCATATACAACTATAAAAAAGGTAAGCTAATTGTGACTTTTTAATCTCACAATTATGACTTTAAAGGTACAATGAGGAGAAGCCCAGCTGGCAGCGGAGCAGATGTCCTGCAGTGACACTCCCCTAAACAAAGCCCCTCGTGGAATGAGCTCTGATGTCCCCTGGGGGCTGCACTCACTTTGATGCATATGCCAAAGCTATAGCATCCACAAGCCAATGTGAGAGGCGTTGCTTAGATATGGGACTCCCTCTGTGAGGGGGCACCCATGAAATAAAGAGCTGGTCACTCTTCCAGAAAACACTGGTTCTGGCCATATATGTCTGTAAGGCACAGACATGATATAGAGCATTCAGCCTCTGATCCTCCGTGGAGGAGAAAGGTGGAGGGTGAAAAGCGGACAACTCCAACACCTCTGATGTGAACGCAGGGAAGCATTTAGGCATGAAAGCCAGATTAGGCTTAAGGGAAACCTTATCTACACTAGGAGATAATTTAGTTCACGAGGGATGAACAGAGAGTGCATGTAGCTCACTGACACGTTTAGCTGACACCAAGGCAAAGAGCAAAGCCGTCACGAAAGACAGCAGCTTTAGGGAAATACTTCCCAAAGGCTCAAAAGGATATTGAGACAGAGCCTCCAGCACCATGGAGAAGTTCCATTCAAGAGAGTTCTCCTGATGACTGGCAAAGAGCGACGGGCACCCTTTATTAATCTGCGAATTAGAGGATGCTGCCCGACTGTTGAGCCCTCAAAGCCCACATGTCAGGCAGAAATCACAGCCAGGTAGACCTTAATTGTGAAAAAAGCCCTCCCTTTTTCCATTAGGTCTTGAAGGAAACACAAAATATCCGTAACTGAGTACTGATATGATGTGAGACGACGCCCATCACAGCACCCTTCAAACACTTGCCTCTTACAACCATTTACCGTGTAGAAAAAGGCCCTGGCATTCTGTATAGTAGCAATCACACGCGGCGAAAGCCCCAGTGTGCTTTGGTTTGTCCTCTCACGGACCAGGCACAGAGAGACACCCTGTCCGGATGTGGGTGATAAATCTCCCTGTTCGCTTGAGACAATAGGTCTGTACGGAGGGGGAGGTACCACGGCTGGGGATATAACAGAGGGATTATCTCTGCCAGCCAGGGTGCTTTGGGCCACCTGGGTGCTATCAGAATGAGAGACAGGCCCTGCTCTCTCATTCTGGCCAGTGTGGGTAGTTTCCGTGCGAGGCGAATAGATCTATGGTTGCCTGTCCAAATCTCATCCATATCATGTCCACTATTTGAGGGTGGATGTGCCAATCTCCGTAAATTGGGTTTCCCTCGATAGAAGGTCAGCACCTCTGTTCAGAATGCCTGGAACATGAGTCACGCGTAATGACAGGAAAACCCATCTGCTCCACACCAAAAGCTTGTGAGCTAGAGCGTGAAGTTTCGACGAGCACATACTGCCTTGACGGTTGATGTAAGCCATTGCCGTGGTATTGTCCCAGCGTACGAGCACATGATGTCCCTGCAGGTGAGGCAGAAAATGATTCAGAGCTTTCCATATGGTAATAAGCTCTAAATAGTTTATGTGCACTGAACGTAGTCTGCTCGGCCACAAACCGCTCACCGTTCTGCCCTACTGGGTGGCACCCCAGCCTGTTAAGGACGCATCTGTCGTCACAATTTTCCACATCATAAACGTCCCCAGTGGGGTTGCCTGTGCGTAAAAGTCCGCGCTCTTCCAGTGGCGCAAAGCTGCCGAACAAGCATGCGTCACTGTTACAGAGGGGCAAAGATCGCGTGTCGGGCTGAAATGTAGTGTCAAAACCCATTTCATGAACCATTTCTCAGGAGTCCCAGTGGCAAAACCTGGATAGATAAAGCCATAATACCCTGTAGCCTGAGGCATGTACGATATTGTAGTTTCGCCCCGTTTCTGAACTGCGAAAGACAGTTCATTAGAGAGAGAACGCACTCCTGAGAGAGATGCGCTCGCATTGAGACTGAGTTCAACTCCGAGCTCAGGAAAATCACAGTCTGACTGGGTGTAAAATTGCTCTTGTTCACATTCACCCTGAACCCGAGAAATGTGATGTGTGTGAGCACACGGCAGGTGTCCTGCCACACTTTCTCCTTCGATATGGCTATAATGAGCCAATCGTCTATGTATGTCAAAAACCTCAGGCCTGCCATTCTCAGGGGTGCAAAGCCCGCCTCCGCACACAGAAAGAAACTCCTTGGGCTTAATGAGAGCCCAAACAGGAGAACTGTGAATTTGTAACATGTGCCTTGGGTAGGCGAAACGAAGAAACTTCCTGTGTGGCGGATAAATGCTTATGTGGAAGAAAGCATCTTTCAGATTGACCAATGTGAACCAGTCGTTCCGTTTTATGTTGCGGGCGAGCGAGCCATGAGTTAACATTCTAAAATTGTATTTTCTCAAATGTTTGTTCAACACACGGAGGTCCAAGATTGGGCGGAGAGAGCCGTCCTTCTTTGGGACCAGGAAATAACTAGAATAAAATCCCTGATTTATCAGAATAGGGGGAACCACCTGAATCGCTCCCTTGTTTAGAAGGGAAGATATTTCCTCTTTCAGAATTAGTGCGGCGCTCTCCTCCGTGTGTGAAGAGAGAACGCTGTTGAAATGCGGGCGTTTCATTACAAACTGCAGTCTGTAGCCCTGCATTATTGTACCCAACCACTCGGGAGCCGAAACAGTTTGCCAAGCCAATTCGTGACTCGCGAGTGTTCCCACCCGAGCCGAAGCGGCGCTGTATATACCCAGCTGGCTTATTTGTGATGCAATGGCACCCCCTTAGGACGAACTAGAGGCGAGATGCAGGGGTTCAGAGAGATTTTCTCTCTCTGCAGGGAGATGATTTCTCTCTGCGGAGAGAGGTCCTCTCTCTGTAACAAATTCATTTGATTAATTTGTTTTAATGTGTTTTTTGTGTTTTGTGTTAAGGAACACTGGGGCCGAAGCCTTTAATAATTGGGTGAGGGGAACAGAGTATGTGCGGTGTGGTGACACTGCTTTTGCACTTTTCCTAACAACAGATCCCCTGAACGTGGGGGGAGAACACACAATGTTCACTGAACACATGGGCTGGGCAGCCTCGGAAGGGGGGAAAACGACCCCTACATGAGAGACCCTCCGTCTTTTGGACGTGTTCTTGGGCAGGGAGAGAGTCCAAGGGACTCGTGGCCCGTGAACGCGGACTCTGATGGAAATTTTGTCCTGTAACAGGGGGCACCTGCCGTGGGGCCGCCTTCCTAGGAAGGCATAACTCGAAAGCCTCGTCTTCCTGCTTCTTGTCGTCACATCGTTGCTGCATCAATACGACGGCGGGGCCAAAGGGACCATCCTGGTGGTGGTGGGCAGGATGAAGGTAATTGCAAGTATTAGAACATGATTGGTTAGATGTGAAGGCAATAAGTGATGTAACGATTGAGTATTCCTGGCAGAACTTACATTTTTATACACAGCGAAAGAAGCCTTTATTTGACAAATTCCAGAATTGTCAGCAAGCTGAATATCTAGATAGCACAGTTTATATGGTTGTCAATGAATGGGACGATAAATATCATTTTTGCTTTAATAACATTTTCCCAATAAACAGGCAAGAATAAAGTTGGTGTCCTCTAGAGGTGGGGGAAAAAATCGATTCTTAGATGCATCGCGATGCGGACGTGGACGATTCTGAATCGATTCACAAATGTCAAAAATCGATTTTCAAAAAAAAAATTTTTTTTTTATATATATATTTATAATAACGTAATATTGACGGAACGCAAAAGACGGAACTCTGAAGCGCGGAAGTGCAGTGCCCGGACCGTCTGTGGCGTGTGCACATAACAGAGACGCGAAGGCTGAGCGCGAAATCCAAACACCCTCCTCGTTAAAAGCTGACGTGTGGAAATATTTTGGCTTCTATGAAGTTGAAGGGGGAAAGGAGCTGGACAAGAGCCACACTAGTTGTAAGCTTTGTAGAATAAAACTAAAATATTTCGGAAACACGACAAATATGTGAAGCCATATGACACGTTTCCACCCAGAGGAGGAAAAACACTCGGTTTTGTGCTGCCTTGTCGAAAAATGCTACCCAAGCAAGCGCGAATCGATCACAGAGAATGTTGATTCATTCTCTATTGTTTCCATAATGGTGTAAATCTCACAATATTATGACATAGTTATTTCATTTAAATTAGGGTAAGTGTATGAGGAGCATATTTTGATATTTTAAATGAACTAGCAATTATCACATTTGATATAACAAGTAAAAATGACATTATTATATGAAATACAATTATAATAAAATTCTTTTTTTCTTTTTATAATAAAAAGTTAAGTGTACAGTATACTGTACTGTTTTCATTTTTAAAACGGTGTGAAAAGTAAAAATTATCATCAAATATTCATCTTTGACCTGTCAAAGTTTCCTACAAGTCTCCACAGCAAGGATGCATAGATTTATGGGCGTGGTAAGCAGAAGGAAAATGAGTCTGCACATGCGCATAACCAGTAAGTAGCACATCTCGATGGGTAGCATGAATCGTCAGAACACTGGTCGTTGTTATATTATTAATTTACTACAAGTATGCTGCTAGTTCAGGCACACATTTATTTTCCTGTTGGTTCTTTGCAATGTTAAAATATATTGTACGTTAATTCTTTATGGGTCATTACTTTGTACTTTTAAAGCAAAGTATTTATATTCACACACACACACACACAAAAAGATTCAGATAATCGATAATCGCTTTAGCATCGAATCGCAGCCCTCTGAATCGTAATCGAATCGAATCGTGAGGTGCCTAGAGATTCCCACCCCTAGTGTCCTCCATGATTCCTGTTCTTTCCTTTAACAAAGCACTTTAATGCGACAAGCTCGTTATCATAACTTCAGAAGTGGGGAAATTTCTGATATCATGTGAAGGCAGAATTAGTACATTCACCGGCCACTGTTAGGTTCACCTGTTCAACTCCTCATTTACACAAATATCTAATCAGCCAATCACATGGCAGCAACTTAAATTGCATTAAGGCATGTAGACTTGGTCAAGACGATCTGCTGAAGTTCAAGCTGAGCATTAGAATGAGGAAGAAAGGTGATATAAGTGACTTTGAACATGGCATGGTTGTCTGTGCCAGACGAGCTGATCTGAAAATTTCAGAAACTGCTGATCAGTGACCTCACCACACCATTTATTGACCTCAAAATAATAGTGAATTATCACTTTAAATCATATGATCAAGAGAAAGTGACATCATTAGAGCCCTTAGAGAAGCCATGTTTAAAGTTTGGCGTTCAATTATCATTTAATATTAATCATTTGTTAACCATATTTTTTAAACACGTTCACCACATCACATATTAGGAAAAAATTGTTTAGTATTTTTTGTCGATGTTGTTGTACTATTTGGGTGTTTGTTTTGGAATGTTATTTTGGGTTATGTTTTGAAATGTAGGTTTTGTCCTTATTAGTCATATATTATTCCAAATTCAGCCATTGTTGAGATGCAGTTTCAGGGCCTTGTTGCACTTTTTTGTAGACATTTGGGAAGACTGTGTTACCTTGGAAACTCAAATGTTGTGATTCGAAAGGAGGGAGGTTATTATGAAACTCTTGTGCTACAGTACTGTATATATGTGCGCTCTCTTTAGCTTTGGTTGGTTGTAGAAGGAAGGAAAGGTAAGAACATGGATGAGAGTCTGTGAAACAAATTTCCATGTAGATGAACATGCTTGGAATATTGTTCAAAAATAAAAATTCAGCACAGATTTATTCTACTATATGGTCAAGTTAAGTATTGCATTTAAAATCCATTGAGTTTTAACATGTAATTCATTCATAGAGATGCATAAACAAAGCTGCATTTTTGAAGGCTGGAATTGACTTCACTCCCTTGTTTCAAACAGGGAACCTCCAGTGAATTGTGTAAATGGATGCACAAATCAACATCAGCCAAAATGGAATCTTGGAAAAGACTTTTCTTTGTTATGAGTTTAGTAACACATCTTGTCCGAAGATTTTCTATCCTTTGGAAACTCGAATATTACTCTACATCCTTTTTAGTGTCTCTTCGATTGTCACAATCATAGGAAACCTGTTGGTGATCATAACGGTCATTAATTTCAAGCAGCTTCACACACCAACTAACTACCTCATCCTGTCACTGGCCGTGGCCGATCTGCTTGTAGGAGGAGTTGTGATGCCTCCCAGCATGCTGCGCTCCATCGAGACGTGCTGGTATCTGGGAGATTTGTTCTGTAAAATACACAGCAGTCTTGATGTGACTTTGTGCACTACATCAATTTTAAACCTCTGTATCATTTCTTTAGACAGATATTATGCCATATGTCATCCCTTTCAATATCACAGTAAAATGACATCACTGACCACACTAGTTATGATTATTATCAGCTGGTCTGTTTCAGCTGCTCTGGGATTTGACATGGTCTTCATGAAGCTTAATATTCTTGGCATTGAAGATTTTTACTATGAGAACGTTAAATGTGATGGAAGTTGCATATTGTTTCATAGCAGAGAGGCAGCAACTATAATGTCATTGACCTGTTTTTACGTTCCCGCTTTTGTCATGCTCTGCATGTATCTGAAAATCTTACATGTGGCTAAAAGGCAGGTGCAGGCCATTCAGAGCGTGAATTCTGAATTAAAAAAAGAAGGAAAAGCCACTAAAACTTTAGCCATCATCATAGGGGTGTTTCTGACTTTCTGGATTCCCTTTTTTCTTTGTAATCTTATAGATCCCTTCATTGGATATTCTGTACCTCCACTGCTGTTTGACTTGTTCTTGTGGGTTGGCTACTATAATTCTACATGTAATCCCATAGTGTACGCCTTCTTTTACAGCTGGTTCAGACATGCATTCAGAATCATTCTATCCAAAGGAGTATTTCAGACTGATTCTTCAAGAACAATGCTGTTGTAATAATGAAATAGATTATATGCAAATTAATTTCTTGATATGTTATCTTCTGATTGGTACATAATGCAATTTCTTAACTGAACCTTCATACTTAAGGAAGTGCAAAACAAATCTGTGTATTAAGAATCCTGTAAAATACACCGGTGTGGATTTTTGCCCATCTAATGGATCCTTCTGAATTAAATTCTAATAAAGTTTAACTTTGTGAGAAATGCACGGTCAGTGCTTTAAAACCTCTCCCCTCCATAAACACACTTTCAAAATCACTTGTCACTCTACAGAGACAGCATTTGTAAAAGTTTTAAATGATGTTTTAATGGCTACTGACTCGGGTGACTCTGTTGTACTGGTGCTTTTGGATTTAAGAGCTGCATTCGATACTGTTGACCATGATGTCCTGCTATCTCATCTAGAGAAAGTTGTCGGCATCAGTGGAACTGCTCTAAGTTGGTTTCACTCATACCTTAAAAATAGAAGCTTCTCGATCAATATAGGAGGATGCCATTCAGGTGTGGTCCCCATGACTTGTGCTTTATAAATAAATTGAGATTGAGTACATAAACCTTCAAAGCACATGAGACAAGTTGAAAAAGACTATGACCCTAAGATACAAATCTATTCAACTGTCCTTTTTTATAAATTTTTTTAAATATATGACAACATAAAGTCTGCATGGCGGTCAAAAGTGGTAAAACACTAAGTACTGCATATCTAGAATATCAGCCTCTATCTTTTATTTGAGGAGATCCAGACAGACATGTGTTATGCATAAACACAATTCATTAAAAGGTTTAGCTATTTCTTCACAGTTCATTTCAATGGGAATTTTCATTCAGCTTCATCCGTTGACACCAATGATGATCACTATAATGATAAAGATATAGTTCTAAAAACACAGCTGGGCAGGCCGAGGGAGTACATAAATAAGAAACAATGGAGTATCTTTTAAAAAAAACTCTTTTGTGCATGTAACGAAGTTAGATGTTGCGGGAAGAAAGAGGCGGGAACCGGCAAACATTCAACAGACTTTAATACAATAAATGAAACAAATACAAAACGAAAGTAAAAGACAGCAGCCCCTCACGGACAACTGCTGACACATATAACAAAATAAAACACAACATAAATCCTGGCCTCTCTCGTTCTTCACTGTCTGAAGATGCTTCCACTCCTCCGTGAGAGATACGATGAGGCCCTCGGCCTCATCCTGCTCGCCACAGTGCAGAACTACTTCCTTCCGCCATGGATTTAAATCTCAAATTGACAGTTTGACAGTTGAGCCCAAGCTAAAACGTCACTTTAGAACTAGTAACGAAGGAACGTTGAGTCGCTTCATTAGAGTAGAGTATTATGGTATGAGAGAGATCGACTAAACGATTACCTGCATCTGATATAGCATTCATTCTTCAGGTCAATGAAACAAAGGTTATTTAAAAAAAACAATGATGCAACTTTCACAAAGCCATTTTAATTAAACAATAATTGGAATTGTAAATAACATTTAGCATTTATCTGATTTGCTTAATTCCTTTAATTTAGTGCTTCTCAGTCCATCCAGGCCCTTCGCTAATCTGACACACAGTTAAGTTAATAGAGCAGCACTTACCCTTTAAACTGGTGAGTTGAATCCCTGTTAGACAAGTGAAATATCCAAAATGTGAAATGCAGATGGGGCTATAGGATTGAGAACCATATGAATCCCTCACTGCTACAACACAGACATCGCATGCATACATGCTGTATAATAAACATGCTAAATCATTGCATGACATGAACGCTCTCTCAAGTATTTCACCTTGTCTTGTTGTTACAATTTTCATATGAATGATCATTTGAAGCATATTGTATGTTTTATACACAGCGAAAGTAGCCTGTATTTGTCAAATTCCAGAATTGTCAGCAAGCTGAATATTTAGATAGCACGGTGAATGTTTATATGGTTGTCGATGAATGGGACGGTAAATATCTTTTTTGCTTTAATAACATTTTCCCAATTGTAGGGACTGGGCGAGGTGAATCTGAATAACTAAATACATCCTAGCTAAAATCCCAAAGCCTTCAGGCCCAAAAAGCCTGGATGTAAATTAACATATACACACACACACACACACACACACACACACTCACAACCACACACGCATCCCCCACAAGTGAAGCCTGCTCAGGACAGAGCGTGGTGTCCAGTTACGAGACATTTTTATGACTGAC
This sequence comes from Gila orcuttii, assembly GCA_026230005.1. Taxonomy (NCBI): domain Eukaryota; kingdom Metazoa; phylum Chordata; class Actinopteri; order Cypriniformes; family Leuciscidae; genus Gila; species Gila orcuttii. The sequence continues at coordinate 7,550,356 of JAPDVR010000012.1, forward strand.
TGGAATGTCCCAAAGAAGGATTCTAAAGAGAAAGAAACTTCTCTTTTTAAAAGACATTTAACAAGAGATATTCAATGTGTTTTTATGTGTGTCCATTTGCCCATGCCACATTGGAATGACTATGATTTTATCGTAGCTTAAAGTGAATTATAAATACCTTCATTATGCATTTTAAATATAACTGTCTATTCCCATAACTTGTACACATAGTTCTGGACACCTGCTTTCGGTGTGATCAATCAGAATACGTACAGTAATATCCAGTAAAATATAGTTTACTATGTTTTCCATCTTTGGAGTGAAAAGAGACCAAAACTAACATCACTGGAGTTCTTAGATAACAGCGTTTACGACCCAAAGGAATGTTCACAGAACTGTGGCTCTCTCTGAATTCTAACCAAGGAGGAGAAATGAATCCTGTATTCATATATATATATATGCTATTATATATCCACTTGAGAATTGTATGAACAATGTATCTAAGTTCCCTATTTCATGAGTTGCCTTTTTGTGGTTTGGTCCATGTTTCTCGACAACTCTAATGGGATAATGTTTCAAACTTTGCCAACTAATGTTTAACCAAATCCATTTGTGGCAAGTTTGGTCTCGATAAACTCCAATTTTCATTCCCCATTTGTTAATTGACATTACATTTTGCTAAACTTTGTGACACATTAGTATTATAAGAATTGTGAAGATTCTTCTCTTAAACACCCAATGAAACTAGAGATTTAAATGCCTGGTTATAACACAAAGGGTCATAAAATCTCCCTCCAAAGGGACAGCTCCTGAAACGTCAGGTCTTCAAAAGGACTGAATACCAGTTTAGCCCTCTCTTGGTTTTCCATCCTGCCGCAAACACTGTCTCGGGTGATACGGGGAACCCCCCCTCCCCCCTCCATGGGGGCCAAGAGGCCTTCCAGCAGGCCTGGATCCCAACCAGATCCGGCCTCATGGAAAAGAGAGGACACTCTCTTACAAAGAACCAAAGACAATCTCAGGAGTTTTGGAACAAAGACTCCAACCAACAACGACTCCAATCACTTCTCCTGGGTGCTCGGCGTGGCCTCAACAGAGTCCCAGGCCTTGACCAAACCAATCGTGCGTTCCTGGAGAAAGAGAACGCTCAACCAACTTCCACTTGACACTGCCGGAACCATCAACGACTTCAATTTTCAACAACTTCAAGAATTGTTCCCATTACAAATGCAAGTATTCAATTCAATGAAATGTGAAAATGAAATTCTGATGGTTCTTCTCATAGACCCTCTTCCGGTTTCCAATTTCATCCTATCACTAACCTATTTATGTATTCATGTGTGTATGTTGTTTAGTTTATTTATATTCATATAAATATCTATATTTAGTTAATAAAACTTGTACATAATATGTATTTGGTTCTGCTTTGTTTGCAATACAATGTCACTTTATGATCACGGTTTTTGCTACTGGCTCAACGTGCGGTATATGCGAAGAAATAATTATTCTTCTGTGGCCATGGAAGATACCCTTTTCTTAGAATAAATTAATAATCAAAAGAGTTCGTTGGACGAACTGATTAATTGATTGTAATATTAATTCAGCCACATCAAGTTAATCCAATTAACTGACCCAAATATTTATAATTAATAATAACAAGATATTATTGATTATTAATATTTCCAAAAAGCTGAGTTCCTTACATTATGGTGGAGAATTTTAAGGCATCGTATTAAACATTGTATGCAAGCAGACAGTAATCAATCATATGTTGTCCCATAAGTTGTTATTAACATCTCATACACACGCACAAGTATCTAAAATCAGCAAAACTATAGCCTGAATATGCCTTCCTACGAATGTCAGAAAGTTTCTCAAATGCTATAATGCATATTTAAATCGTACGATAAGAAACTCCTGATATTAGCGAAGAAATCCTAATTTCAGATAGAAGTCGTGCGTACGTTAAACCTTCTCTGACGGAGAAATCTCAGATTAGCCGCGCGTATAAATGGAACCAGAACAAATTAATCTGATTATGGACGAAGAAAACTCCATTCTCAGCATTTTGAAGGTGATCTGAGCGATGCTCCTCAGTCACCAATCAAGGCCTTGTTGTTCGTTACTTCATTGTATTCATATTAAACCGCCGAAGCGCTCATATGAAACAATCGCGTCAGATTAGTGGTATAAATTCTAGCCTAACTAACTAGTAGGCTAATTTGCCATTGTCTGGGAAAGAACGGTGCTGTTTGATTTGTGAAAGAGTCACTCACATGCAATGTCATGTGCCTAAGCGAGAGACCCAGTGCAAACGTTCAGCACAGCTCGTCCGCTGCTCCGGCCGATCTGTGTTGTTGGTTGGCATTGCGTCCAGAACGCGAGCAGGCGTTCCTATCTAGTTTTTTCTGACAACAGCACCAATCTCACAGACCCTCGTGTAAACAAGCGACGGTTGTAGCCAATAGCTCCCTCAATCCTAACTTACACGCATAACTTACAAGTAAAACCCTCTACCTCGAGTGATAGTTTTAGCACCGCCTAAAAACCTTAGACACTTTAGAGCGTAAAGTGTAACCTTAAACCAAAGACTATAGATTTTGCGTGATTTGGACTGAGTGATTTGAACACGAGTAATGAGAGTCAAAGCTCTTCGAGGCTTTGAATCAAAGGAGTCAACTGCGTCACAAATGATTCTTTGTTTGAAGCGCCCTCGCTGGCGACCCCTGCTGGTCAAAACAGTGGAAGTGTAGCGGAAACTCAAATCAACGGAACACCTTTTACAAACCAATCGCAAAGGTTTTATCAAAAGGTGTAATCAGGTAATGGCAATCCGCGAGCTACCTAATATCGTTTAATATGAGGTGTCTTTCAAGGCACAATATCCTAGTAAACGGTAGGGCTCGTTTTATGAAAGCTTGACTTGAAAGTCAATCAGACCCTTTATCAAATGCGTCATTAAATGTGTACGAATCTATAAAGTGATACAAGATCACATAGAGACCAGATACACACTGGTTCACGAACCGTTGAAATTTAAAACAATTTCGAAACAGCTATGACGCGTAACAAAGCCCAGTTTAATAAAATCACGTGACCTTAGCAGTGATACCCACTCCGAATGATTTGAGACGAATGATTTGGTGTCAGAGCTTCACGAAGCACGTCCCATAAGAGGGTTAAACCACTCTCTTCTCTCTCTCTTTCTCTCGCTCGACCCCTTCCTCTTGGTTTCACTTTCAGATTGAAACCCAGATACTGTGGTTTTCATTTGTGTTTCTTTTATTTCGACCCAAACCTACCCCTATCGTATTCTGTGTCTTCACACCTGTTGAGCCTGAATATTCCTATTCGGTTAAGTTGAATTTAATTAAATTTGGGATTTAATTAAATCAATTTGCTTATTCAATTTCCACTCTAGTTACCAGAGCTATGAGAACACTCGATGTTTAATTTTTATTTTTTGATTTTATTTCAATTTATTTATTTACTTTTGTTTCAGCCTGAATTCTTATATTCAGATAAATAAAGCTTAACTAAACTTGAAATTTAATTAAATTACTTGATATGCTTCCCTTTCCCTTTTAGTTTTCTTAGAGCTATAAGGACGTTCTTACTTTTCCTTTACCTTATTTTAGATCACTAGTCACTATCCTCATCTTCTCTCTCTCTTTAGGATTACAATATCTAGCGACTGTTGTTTCCTTAGCAAGTTACACAGGTCATTAATATCCTACTTCCTGTCTGTGTTTACCCATCCTCACTCCTTAGCACCAAGCTAAGTACATGAAGTACGGCTAAACACAAATGCACAGTAGGCCCCAGACAGAACTGGAAACACTTCCCGTTGTTTCTTCTTCTTCTTTTGGACCGTGAGATGTTTGATGTGTCCCTGCTAGCTTAGTCTAACAGCAGCATAACCCATAAGTGACTCCTGTTTACCTATGTCTCCTAGCTAAACCTAAATAGGTAAAACACTCCTTTCTTCCTCTTCTTTTCTGGTTTCATCCTATTGTTGTATTTTGGTTTTGCTCTATCTGTTACTCTCGTAGCACAACATGTGAGAAGAACCATCAGCATTTTTGAGTAATAGGTTATGACATGTAAGAGCCCAGTCATCAGTCGATGCTGCTTAAAGCACGTCAAAGATACTCAAATTTTTTTTTGTTGTGTGTGCTCCCCAACACTACATTTTAGCTGCTCCACATAGCCGTTCTCCCACACAGATAGCTCACCACCTCTGTAGAAATTTGCCTTTGCCATTTCTCTCTTGTGTTCCCACAAGTGTGCCAGTAGGCCTCAGACACCCAGCCCTGCCACCAGGACCACCTGGAGACCCGGCAGAGCAGTGTCATGGACATCCTTTAGCCGGAAGCAGGCAAAGACCTGCCACGGCAGAAAAAGGAACAGTTAGACGACAACGAAAGCGGACGTCCGGCCTGAGCCACCTAGAGCTGACCAGAATCATCTTCTCCTTGGCCGCGCTCCCGCAGGCCTCAAACAGGAGGTAAATGAACTAATGCTGCCAGCCACAGAATTCCACAGAGAACAAACCCTGCTCAGCGTGAGAGGATACAGGACAGATGCAAGGACCCTGACAGAGCAGAGCAACTGAAAGAGGCGGACGACAGCTCTGAGCACCTGCTAACCGGTGCTAACTGTAAAGAACTATTTCACTCAAAGAACTTAAAGAAATGGTTGAACTCAAAGAGAGCTAAAGCCATCAATGTGCAGCGGAAGTCCGAACACTGACTTAGCGATGCTGTAACATTATTGACGCACTCCATGTGGTCCAAAGAGAGCTGCAACAGTCCAACCCACTGCAAATGGACCACACAAGAAAGACGTACCCTGCTGACCTTCACATCAGCAGCGTAAGCTTCCCCAGCCCTGCACAAAGTGGGGAGGAGCCAAAGCCCTCGGCTTAACGCTTCACCAGCCAGTGTCCTGAGAGCCCCTGCAGCTGCAGGACGAAAAGGTAACTCAGACAAACCCTGAAATGGCACATGAAGTGACACTCAACAATCTCAAGTGAAAGGTCAGAAACATCCCTGCCAATCTACAAGACATTGATTTTCACCTGCAGTCTCCAACCGGTGTGGCACACCGAGACAGACTCCATCTGATCTGGACACATCCAGCCTAGTTGGGCCCTGCCCAGACACCAAGCAAGACAGACCTAGAAGGGCCTGTGCTACCACCACCGACTCCGAACGAGTTTTCTGTGGAACTTACAAAGAACCTGTGACGGAGGAGGACACCAGCATCAAGAAACTTTTACTCCAAAACCACTTAGTCACCATATTTTCACCTGCCCCCACGCAATGCCCACTCAACGATGCGTGACCTGATGCAGAAGGCCTCTAACACAGAAGGCCTCCTCAGACAGGGTTCCTAAGACCCCATTGATTCTGAACTGCAAAACCAGAAGGCACACAACATGAACACAATGCAAGACTCTGCTAAAAAGTCCCTGGTCAGCATAGGACATAAAACTTTTAAAGTAGATGAAAATGTGTGCTCAAAGAGCAGCAAGACTCTGCATTAGTAAAAGTAGAATTTTACTGATATAAGGAAAATCTTGAATGGACGTGTAAGCCTCACCTGCCAACAGACTATGCACGACTCTTTTGAAACAAACATTTGCTACATGCTGGTTGAATTGGCACTGCTAAACATTAGTTTCCATGACAATCACTTGTTACAGGAAATACAAACTCCAAATAGGGCATTCGTCACCCTAATGCCAGATAGTAAGCAAACCACCTGAGCTGGGAAAACGTCTCAGGTTACGTATGTAACCCTGGTTCCCTGAGAGGGAACGAGACGCTGCGTTGAGACGCGGTGGGAACGCTCTGCGTGATTGCGTCGTGAAGCACGTGTATAATCAGTCCAATGGAAGAGCTAGACGTCATAGGCGGGTGACGTCATAGACCAGGAAGCTATAAAGCACCCCTGAAAACAGACCGCGACAGCTTCTGATAAGCCTGAAGCAAGTCGATCAGGGCATGCAGGAAGTATGGCAGGAGAACGCAGCGTCTCGTTCCCTCTCAGGGAACCAGGGTTACATACGTAACCTGAGACGTTCCCTTTCAAGGGAACTCGAGCTGCGTTGAGACGCGGTGGGAACCCCATACCCACTACGCCATAAAGACAAATGCCCGTTCTGTGTGAAGTCTTGCGCACACTAAGAAGCAAGCAACCTAGCCCCAGGAGTGGAGAGGTCTAAGTCATAAAATCTGACAAATGTATGTGGTGAGGACCAGCCTGCCGCATTACAAATATCCTGAAGGGAAACTCCCGAAATTAAAGCCTAGAGGCAGCCATACTTCTGTAGAATGGGCCTGAACAGCCATAGGGTGAAGGCTGTCCGGCCGCTTCATAAGCAAGTGAGATAGCCTCAACTACCCACTTGCTCATCATCTGTTTAGATGCAGGGCAACCTATCTTAGGTGACCCGAAGCAGACAAATAATTGTTCTGATATAAGCCACTGAGCAGCTCTGTGGACATATGCATCCAAAGCCCGGACAGGGCATAACAGATTAAGTTTTTCCTGATCTGGGGTATTAATGGTGGAGGACAGAAGGCCTGCAGCACAAATGACCCGCACATTCAGTAGGGACCTAGAGATACAACCTGACCTGGGGTGAAGAAATACTATCACCATACCAGGTGCAAATCCAAGTACATGCAGGCCTCAGCCTCATGTACCACGGAGAAGACGAAATTAAGGATCTCTCCTCAGAGATAACCCAGCAAAGAAACATTCATTACAGAAATCAAGTACTGTACCAACAGGGCAGAAACAAGATTCAGAAGGCGTTCTCTGCACCAGTCAGAGAACGGTTTCCATATCAATGCATATTTAGTCTTCTCGTGGAGGGAGCACTAGACTGGAGTATGGTCTCCACGACCTCGGTCGAGAGACCTGAGTCTATGAGCTGGGCCCCCTCAGAGGCCGAGCCCACAGTATCCAGAGCTCCCAGGAGCAAAGATATCGGGAAATGCGTACAGTTGTAGCGTGAACCACACCTAATACATCACATCCAGTCCAAGCGGAGCTGGATGCATGAGGGAGAACCACAAAGGGCAATGCATTGTACAAGCGATACGAAAGGTCGACTTGAGTTTGACCTAAGTTCTCCCTAAGAAGCTCCACCACCTCCAGTTTCCAGGTGAAGTTTCCATTCCCCGGGCCACAGCCCCTGCCTCAACAGGATATCTGCTCTGATATACGAGACCATCAGTGTGTTGTCCGGACCCTTCACCGAGCAACCACTCATGATTGCCCCCGACTTGTGAGGGAAGCATCCGTCGATAGCATTATGCGTCGACAAGAAGCCCCCAACACTGGGCCTGGGCGAGGAACCAAGGTTCTTCCACATGACCGAGGCACGAAGGCATAGCCGCGTGACCTTGATCATGCGAAAACGGATTTCCCCTCGGAGAAAACCCCTCGGTCCTGAGGCACCACTGCAGGGGTCTCATGTACAGAAGGCCAAAGGTAACTACGTTGGACGCAACTGCCATGAGCCCCAACCAAAGGCCTTTCACCGAACGGCCACTCATGACCGCCCCCCCATCCTGTGAGGGAAGCATCCGTCGATAGCGTGACGCGTCGACAAGAAGCCCCCAGCACTGGGCCCTGGGCGAGGAACCAAGGTTTCATCCACATGACCGAGGCACGAAGGCATAGCCGCGTGACCTTGACCATGCGAAAACGGATTTCCCCTCGGAGAAAACCCCTTGGTCCCGAGCCACCACTGCAGGGGTCTCATGTACAGAAGGCCAAAAGTAACTACGTTGGACGCAACTACCATGAGCCCCAACAGTCTCAGAGACTGTTTGCAGTGAGTGACTGACCTAGTTTTAAATTCCTTTACGGCTGTGAGAATCGCAGAAATACGTGCAGGAGACAGACGTGCTTGCATTGTTGTCGAATCCCATAATACACCTAGAAAAGTGGTCCTCTGAGCTGGGAGGAGTACACTCTTTTGGTGTTGAGCCGCAACCCCAACCTCCTTATGTGGGACAGAACGACATCTCGATGTTGAACTGCCAAAAGCTCGGACTGAGCTAAAATCAACCAATCGTCGATATAATTTAATACACGAATGCCCTGGAATCTCAGAGGAGCCAGAGCTGCATCCACGCATATTGTAAAAGGTGCGGGGTGATAACCTAGGCCGAATGGAAGAACCCGATACTGGTATGCTTCGCCCCTGAAAGCAAACCTCAGGAACCTCCTGTGATGAGGATGGATAGATAAGTAAGCGTCCTTTAAGTCTATTGTGACAAACCAGTCCTCGGACTGAGTCTGTGACACAATCATATTTAGCGTAAGCATACTTTGAACTTAAGATTCTGAGACCTGCTGTTTAATTGACGCAGGTCTAGAGTAGGACGCAACCCCTCATCCTCTTTCGGAACAATGAAGTAATGGCAGTAAAACCCTGACTGTCTGCCGGGAGGAGGAACCCCTTCTACAGCTCCTTTTGCAGAAGTGTCAGTACTTCCTGCTCCATAACCAAAGCCTGCTCGGGGTCCACCACAGTGGGGAGGACCCCTAGAAATCTGTGCGGACAAGAACTGAATTCTGAACCCCTTTTCTATAGTGTGCAGGACCCACCGAGAAATATGTGGCAGTAGTTTCCACGCTGCCAGAAATTCTACTAGGGGAACCAGTCTCTCAAGACTGGCCTCTGGATTTGGTTGAACAGTCACTACGGTGCCCTGAAGCGGCGAACCGGCAGGGAACAACCGAACTGACCGTTCTACGACCCTCCTCGGAGGATCGTATGGGGACGCTGACAACTCGGTGCCCTGAACGGCGAACCGGCAGGGAACAACCGAACTGGCAGCGCTGCGACCCTCCTCAGAGAGTCGCACCCCAGAGGGCGCCGAGGAGAAACGGTTTCTCAAAACGGTCCCTGCCCCGGAGGAGCCCTCAGAAGCCTGATAGCCTCGTTTTTTTTTTTTTTTTTACGACAGGACTTCCTGTCTAAACTTTATTAGAGATGACGACAGTCCTCAGATCTTGCCTACCTCTAAATAACTTAGTTCCTACGACCCTCCTCGGAGGATCATTGGAAAAAGCAGTCACCTCGGCACCCTGAAACGGCGAACCGGCAGGGAAACCGAACTGACTGCTCTACGACCCCCCTCGGAGGATCGTTTGGGGACACTGACACCTTGGTGCCCTGAACGGCGAACCGGCAGGAAAACCGAACTGGCAGCGCTGCGACCCTCCTCAGAGAGTCGCACCCCAGAGGGCGCCGAGGAGAAACGATTTCTCAAAACCATCCCTACCCCCGGAGGGGACCACCCTTTAGAAGCCTGATAGCCTCGGCTTTGTCAGGGCTTCCTATTTGTCCAAGCTTTTTTTTTTTTTTTTTTTTTTAGAGATAAAAACGTCCTCAGATCTTGCATATCTCTAACTGGCTAGACTGCTACCGCCACCCAAGTCCCCCGATTGTGGAGGAGCCCAAATGGCGATGCTCGTTTGCACTCAGTGCTGCGAGGAGCTTAGTAGACCGAGACTGCTCCGCCCAGCAGTCTCAGGAACATTAGATTGGTGAGGAAGAAACCTCTGGAACGCCGCTGAATGGTTTATTTCTTTGTTTTTTCTTTATTTTTAAATCAGAAATACGTATGTATATATATATATATAAATATAAAAATATATCACTCCGTGGCCACCAGCAGGAAAACAACCGAACTGGCCGTGCTGCGACCCTCCTCAGAGAGTCGCCCCCCAGAGGACGCAGAGGAGAAACGATTTCTCGAAACCGTCCCTCCCAGTATAGTTTATCTCTTTCTTTGTTTTTGCACGACGCAATTCTCGAATAGCGTCAGTGCTGACAACCTCACATTCATCCATGTCTTTATAATTTACCCACCAGCGCTGGGTAACGTCGGGGTTAAAAATAATGACGCCGACTCGGGAGAGAGAAAGCTAGTAAGCGTCTCTTTAACCCGAGGCACTGTCATACCATGATACTTAATACCCATAGCCTTACTATAGTTAGACGTTTGGGCATTAAACACAAAATAGAAACCGGCTTATTCCACGATCTCGACACCTCAGTGTGGTGTGGAGATAGGGAAAAAACGGCAGTCCCCGACGAGGAGGCTGAGATACAGAGTTTTTCTGTTTTTAGATATATTTCATCTAATAAACTCTTTTACTCTCATAATGTTCAGCTGGCCAGAAAATATTTAACTAGCAACAGCACTAGATAAACCTCCTTTTAAAGCTCCTCTTTATTCAACAGAGTTATGAGCTGACTTATTTATTCATTTATTGAAAACTCAAACATCTGCCTTTTTCTAATATCTTTATTTGTTTTGTTCTCTTTTTCTAAACAAAACACTAACGATACCAATTCCTCGGAACTGGAAATCGCCAGCACTGGATCTGGCAGGTGAAAGTTGAGATAGGGCGGGGCCCGTCCCAACTCTCGCTGTCAGATCCGTTTGCGAACCCCAAAATGCGAGTCGCCGCCGTGCATCGGCCACAGCGGGACCCGCACGGGGAGCGCAAACCGAAACGTCCTCCTCGAAGAACGCCCGGCGGGAGCGGAGCGTCCTCACGGACAGCTTCTCGCAATGCTCACAGTCAGCCCCCTCGAGAACTGACTGTGGCATGCTCCACTCCCAAATAGTAACAAAAAGCTGATGTGTGTGTCCCCACCCGTGATATAACGTGGGCAGGGAACAACACAAAGCTGCTTGCTCTCTTTTGCCATAATATATATATATATTTCAACTTGACAGACAACAATAAATATGACAAGGACAGAATACACAGATCGCTTGCTGAAGGCGCAGAAGCTGTCGCGGTCTGTTTTCAGGGGTGCTTTATAGCTTCCTGGTCTATGACGTCACCCGCCTATGACGTCTAGCTCTTCCATTGGACTGATTATACACGTGCTTCATGACGCAATCACGCAGAGCGTTCCCACCGCGTCTCAACGCAGCTCGAGTTCCCTTGAAAGGGAACTAGCATGACCTAGAGCCCCTTCGTAACTACTGTTATCCTAAAAGTGCTTATTTGACCATTGCGGTCCAACTGGAACACAACATGCGAATCCGCATTTTGATCACTGGTTGCTGGCTTGTCTAAATGCAGATAAAACGATAGCTGGAATTGACATCTCTACTGTAAGTGAAAGAGTCTTAGATTTCCAACTGGTATCAGTTAGTTCAGCATTAAAGCGTAAGTCTGTTTGACAAAGGAATCTCATCTCAGCAGCTTGTAAACTGTACCGATATCTATCCTGCTTTGGTTAAAGAAATCCAAATTGCAGTATTGCTAAACCTGTTTCTGACAAAGAAAGCTCAGGACAGTGTTATATATATGTAGACCTGGGTGATGCTCCCCTTTCTACAATGTAAAGGCCTTGCAAATTATTGTTAGGTTGATGTAATTCACCTAAATTTTTAGCTGCATCTACAAGCAGAGAGCTACCTAGCGATCAAAACTGTTCATTCGCTGAAAAGTCAGCATTTATGCATGAGAGGGACGTAACTATATAGGCTTAGACAAGCTTTGACTTACAGCAAATCTATTTCCTTACTCTGTAAACAAATAGAATAAGTTGTGTAAAGTAAAGAGAAGAGTTCCATGAGTAAAATTAGCAAATGCCAAAACACATTTGCATTTTTACTGAAGGTAACATCAAGTTCTTGAAAGACTTAAAGTATAGGCGCCCCCTTTTATAATAATAATAATAATAATAATAAATTTTATTTATAACGCACTTTACATCAATTCAATGACCTCAAAGTGCTACAATGCAGAACAGAATAAAAACAGAAACATTAGAGTAATACTATTAGCCATAAAAGGCTTTTCTAAAAAGATGGGTTTTAAGGCCTTTTTTAAAAGAGTCCACAGACTGTGGGGCCCTTAGATGGACAGGGAGAGCATTCCAGAGACTGGGAGCAACCGAACAGAAGGCGCGGTCACCCATAGTACGAAGCCTTGTCCTCAAAGGCTGGAGGAGGTTGGCCTGTCCAGAGCGGAGATGACGTGATGAGGAAAGGGGAGTGATGAGTTGTTTGAGATAAAGGGGGGCAGTGCCATGGAGGCACTGGTGAGACAGAAGGGAAACTTTGAACTCAATCCTGTACTGGACAGGAAGCCAATGGAGCGATTTGAGGATGGGAGTAATGTGGTGATACTTCCGCACACCCATCAGGATCCTAGCCGCACAGTTCTGAACGTACTGCAGCTGCTTGATGTTCTTGCTTGGGATCCCGATGAGGAGTGCGTTGCAATAGTCCAGCCTGGAGGAAACAAAGGCGTGGACAAGTTTTTCGGCATCGGGGAAAGTGAGCATTGGGCGGAGTTTTGCAATGTTCCTGAGATGAAAGAAGGAGGTTTTACAAAGATATTTAATCTGGGCCTCAAAGGTCAAGTGAGGGTCCATTCTGACACCAAGGTTTGTGACTGAGGATGAGAGGTGGATGTCATGACCAGAGAAGGTGATGCTGGTGATGGTGGATGACCGGGTCTGCTGCGGAGTGCCAACAAGAATGGCTTCCGTTTTTGAGCTGTTGAGTTGTAGAAAGTTAGCGGCCATCCACGACTTTATCTCCTCCAGGCAGGTGGAAAGTGTGGAAGGGGCTGCAGAGGGGTTTGGGTTTGTTTTGATGTAAATTTGGGTGTCATCAGCGTAGCAATGGAAAGATATTCCATGCCGGCTGATGACATGACCAAGGGGGAGCATGTACAGCGTGAAGAGGGTGGGGCCAAGGACTGATCCTTGAGGGACACCACAAATGACAGAGTGTGTGTCCGATTTAGCAGCACCCAGGGCTACATACTCAGTTCTGTCCGTGAGATATGATGTAAACCAGGCCAGAGCAATATCAGAGAGTCCAATGGAGGAGTGGAGGCGGTGTAAAAGAATATGGTGGTCCACAGTATCAAATGCTGCGGTGAGATCGAGAAGGATGAGAAGTGATGGGGAGCCAGCATCAGCCGTCATCAGCAGGTCATTGGTAACCCTGACCAAGGCAGTTTCCGTACTGTGGCCAGAGCGAAAACCAGACTGGAACTTCTCATAAAGACTGTTTGTTATGAGATGATTCTGTAATTGAGCAGAAACTACCTTTTCCAGCACCTTTGACAGAAAAGGGAGGTTGGAAATTGGGCGGTAGTTGGCAGGTACTTCGGAGTCAAGGCAGGGCTTTTTGAGTATTGGCTTGATGACCGCGGTTTTCAGAGATTTAGGGACATGGCCAGATCGGAGAGACTGATTGATGATTTTGGTGATCATGGGACTTATTGCAGAAGAATGACTTTTTATCAGGGCTGAGGGAAATGGGTCCAGGTCACAGGTGGAGGGCTTCATCTTCCTTAGAAGGTCTTCGATGTCATGCTGAGTGATATCCGTAAAACGGCAGAGGAACTGTGTAGTCCCAGATTGGTGGTCAGTGGATGTAACTGGAAGAGCTGAGGGGCTAGGGAAAAAAGGGGGCGGGTGCGAGTTAGCAGATACAGTAGGGGGCTGGAGGGCAGGGGGGCTGGAGAAAAGGGAACGGATCTTTTCAACTTTTCTTTTGAAAAAGGAGATGAAGGTATTGCAACGCTCCTGCATGTTCTCTGAGCATAGGGGGATCTGAGGTTTGAGGAGATGATTTATGGTTGAGAAAAGTTGATTAGAGTTACCAGGGCTATTGTTGATTATGTGGGAGTAGAACCGGGACCGGGTATCACTGAGGGACTTGCTATAGGCCCTCTGATGTTCCCGGTACGCTAGCTTGTGAACAGCAAGCCCTGAGTCTTTGAAACGCCGTTCAAGGACACGCCCTGTTCTCTTCTGCAGCCGCAGCTCCCTGGTGTACCAGGGGGCTGAGTGTTTGAAGGTGACGGTTCTGGACTTGACTGGGGCATGACGGTCCAGGAGGCTGCTAAGTGACGAATTGTAAAGATCCACAGATTCAATGACTGAAAGGGGGCAAGCAGCAGAGAGATGATGGAGGTCGGTAGTCAGGGTGAGTGGGTTGATGTTTTTAAAGTTCCTGAAACTGATTTGTCTGCTAGACTTAGTGAGGGGGGACAAGATGGGACACTCCATTGAAATGGCCTTATGATCGGACACACCCAGATCGTGCACCGAGAGATTGCTGATAGAGATGGAATTGGTGATCAGCAAATCAAGAGTATGGCCTCTGGAGTGTGTTGGGACATCGACGTGTTGAATGAAATTGAGACTGTCAAGAAGATTAGTAAGTTCAGCTACCGAGTAGGATTGGGGATCATTCACATGGATATTAAAATCACCAAGTATGATGATATTTCCTGGGGTTGAGTAAAGTGTGGTGAGGAGATCATGTATCTCAGGAATGAAAGCTGGGTTCGGTTTGGGGGGCCGGTAAATCAGGAGCATTGTAGTGGACAATGGCAGTTTGCATTTAAATGCAAGGCATTCAAAAGAAGAGTGGAGAGGCAAGGACAGGAGGGACAACTCAAAATCTACCCGGTGCAGAACGGCAAGGCCACCACCACGGCCAGTGGTGCGGGCCTTGCTTAGGTAGGTATAGCCAGGGGGACAGGCTTCATTTAGACTAGAATAAACTTCTGGTTGTTGCCAGGTTTCAACTAGACACATGAAGTGTATGTGCTCGTTGATGATGTGGTCATGGATAAAAGATGCCTTATTATTAAGAGATTGTGCATTTAAAAATTCAATTTTGACTAGGGGTGCTGGGTTGAGGGTAACAGAGTGTTTCTGTAGGGGCCGGAGAAGGCTATGATCCACTCCACGTTTTATGTCCTGCTTGGAATGAAATAGCCTCTTGGTAGCAGCGTTCTGATGACGTGTCAGTTTTGCGACGGGCGTCCAGATTGACGGAATGTAATGCTCAGCCTGCTGATAGTGGACAAAGCATCTGCGTGTACTCCGGTGGACATAACGAGGGCGACGCAAAATTCTGAGTTCACTTATAATGGGGATGTTAAGTCCAGGAGTGAATGCAGAATTGAGTTTGTGGAGCTGTGAGGAGGAATAACTGAGCGCCATGCCAAACACGGACAGATGCCACCTAGCCTCGCTAACAGCTTGCCGACAAGGTAGCCTGTCTTCCGATAGCCCGTCTTCGTGTGCCAGCACCGATAGCAAGCCCCGTGCATGAGTCCCGCAGACTGATGACAGAGAGCCCCTCAGGTTAGTCAACTTTGACTGGTATAAACAATCCAAAAAAAACTCCAATCGAATTCGTGGAAAACACTGACAGAGGGCTTTTACAAGTTGGTCGAACTTTGCTTGACATAAAACAATCCAAGTACAATATAAAATGATATAAAACAATCTAAAACAATCCAAAAGAGAGGACTCTAATCCCGATGAGCAGCGGCAGCCAGACGTGCCTGCGTACGCCAGATCTATGGGGACCAACCGTTTAAACCTTTTAACCCGTTTAAACATGCATAACTCAGTAAAATGTGCAGACATTCTTCAGGTACTGTTGAATTGTTCTGACATGCTCTGGTTCCCATGACAACAACTGGTCACAGGAAGTGCTAACTTGTGATGTCACTTTGTAAACAAACCAGCCTAGGTGGCTAAGCTAACCTAACCTAGCATTCATCCAGCTTAGGCTAAGCTAAATAATAACTTCTACAATTAGCAGTTAGCATCATTCCCTTGAAGCCTTAATAACAGCTTTTGTTTACACAGTGCAAAGCATTCTAGAATACTTTCTTTAACCCCAGTTAGGGTTTCTAATTCTTCACTTTCCGTACTTTCAGTTCTTCTCAGCTAAATTTCACCTTCACTAGATAGGCATACTCCTGGCTGAGCGCTGTAGGCTAAATTTGCAGATGCCCTGTCAATTAAACTTAAGTTTAACTACATGTAAACTGTGTAGCTAGAGAAGAATTCGTATAGTAATGAGAATTTCCATCAGCATGTTGATTAAACCTTTGGAGGGACACACACAGTGTGGTCTTGAACACGCAACCGCTGTAACCCACTATGGAGTGTTGGTCCAGACAAATCCAATGTTTAGTCACTAGTGCTACTGATTATTCTCACATTCAGATCATTACCGCTGTTTTGATTACTTTATTTTTTTATTTTTTTATTTCCACTTTGATAATAATGGCAGTCAGCTATTCCCTTGTCTATTCGGTCATCTATATGATTTAATTCCATTTCCTCTCTTGTTCGAATGTGGTTCCATTTCCCATTGTCCCCAGAAAGGAAACAGAGACCCCTTTATTTGTGATTGTGTTTATTTTCAACAAGGGCACTCATTTTTGTGACCCTGCAACACAAGTAATTTCAACAATTACTAGGGCATAACTATAGTCCTGAGGATTGATAATAAGCATAATTTGAATAGGAAAGCTGTCTCTTTTCCTCCTATCCTTCACTTCGTCAAGCCGTAGTGAACCACCATTTAAGTCCAGAGAAATAATTTAGTCATAAGAACCATCTTAAGTCATTTATTTCATCTCGGCTATGCCCTTTCCAGGAAACACTCTAGGAACCACACAAGTCTTAGCCTCCTAACATCCACAGCTAAGATGATGAAGATACAAGAGACACATCACTAGCTAGATACACATGAAGCACCTAACTTTATGCTACATATCTAGCGAACCCATTAAACAGTGGTTCTGAACTTTTAGGGTCATGCATTAGTCTCTCACCACAAGTATGCCAAAGTGTCACAGAGCCTCTGCTTAACCTGACCCCAACCTTCCAGCTTACCAATGGACATTATGAGAATCCACCTCTCAGACCCCTCCAACCACCCTAGCACGCCGTCTGAACCCACCGACGACCGGTGCCCCAGACACCTGCAATACACCTTGCACATGCTGCGTGCACAAGACAACATTCAGCGTTCTGCACCTGATGCCATCACTGCACCACAGCTTGTAATGCCACAGTGCAAAAGGGGGGTCATGCCAATGTATGCCCATGACGCAGCACCAGAGACACTTGCAAGACACCGAAGCAAGTGGCATACCGGCGTGAAAAGACTGTCCAAGCCAACCAAGGACAACACCTGCTGAAATTTTTCCTCCCTTTCTCTCTCTCTCCCTTTCACTTTACCAGGATGCTGCTGTGGTTCGCCATCCTGTGCCTTCGGCCAGCATCCCCAGCATCTCCCCAGGCCCGGCATCAGGCACCATCCTGAGGGAACAACTGGGACTCCTGACTACCAACTTCAGGACCCACACCCAGAAAGTTCATGTTCGTCTCGACCCCTGCAATGTTTACAGGGCACCCTACCCCAGCGCAGTAGCCCAATACAGCTGGGCAGGTGCCCGATGGACAGACTCCCTCACTCACGCCGGGGCCGATGCACATGCTCAACCAACTTGAGAAAATGACTATCACACAAGCGGAGTAAGGTGGACACAACCACCACTCCAAACAGTTCCGGGGAGCTTTGCCCGGAGCCACCGCCACTCTGTTTAACACTTGTATGTCCAGTGTGAATACAGTGAACCTAGCCACCGTGAGGCGGCATGCAGCCGAAATTCAGACTGAGATTATACAGATAAAAGAGCAACTCACAACACAGAGTGCATCCCTGCAGATCAGCGACACCCGCTGTCCTGTCAAAGCTAAGCCTCGCACTCAAGTCATCAAGACCCAAGCAGAGATTGTAAGTGGCAGGTGGCTCATTAACACTCCTGTGCGCACAGCTGCACTCAATTACGACCAGAATGACACTGACACCTGTGTCACCTCGCTCCACCAGAGCATGTGAATCCAAGTACTGAAAGGCGCCATCCTTCACCTTGACGACCTGGCATGGTACCATCTTCCAAATTTCCAAGTACAAAGTAGAACTGGAAATCCCATCCTTCTCCAGGAACCACACTTTCACCCTAACTCCAGAAAGGGAGTTGTGGTTTGCGAAAGGGGGGGTCCCAGCAAATTGACATTGCTTCTATCAACACAGCCCTCCGAGCTTTGTCTCAACTGGTCTACTTGACTACCCCACCTGGTCATCATCATGATTCACCTGTCATCCGTCCATTGCGATGATTTATGTCCGATGATGTCCACACCGGGACTTCATCAGACAAAAGGGGGGACTGTAGGGACTGGGCGAGGTGAATCTGAATAACTAAATACATTCTAGCTAAAATCCCAAAGCCTTCAGGCCCAAAAAGCCTGGATGTAAATAAACATATACACACACAATCACAACCACACACGCATCCCCCACAAGTGAAGCCCGCTCATGTCAGTTACGAGACATTTTTATGACTGACTGGAATGTCCCAAAGAAGGATTCTAAAGAGAAAGAAACTTCTCTTTTTAAAAGACATTTAACCAGATATATTCAATGTGTTTTTATGTGTGTCCATTTGCCCATGTCACATTGGAATGACTATGATTTTATCGTAGCTTAAAGTGAATTATAAATACCTTCATTATGCATTATAAATATAACTGTCTATTCCCATAACTTGTACACATAGTTCTGGACACCTCCAGAATGCTTTCGGTGTGATCAATCAGAATACGTACAGTAATATCCAGTAAAATATAGTTTACTATGTTTTCCATCTTTTGAGTGAAAAGAGACCAAAACTAACATCACTGGAGTTCCTAGATAACAGCGTTTACGACCCAAAGGAATGTTCACAGAAATGAAAGTGTAGCGTAAGTTCCGCCAGGAAGACTCAATTGTTACGTCATGTATTACCTTCTCATCTATCCAATCGCGTTCTAATACGTGAAGTATAAAAGATCCTTACTTACACTCGTCTGAGTTCGCAGATGCATCATGGTACAGTATCTTATCTCCGAGTCTTTCTGGTAGAACTGTGGCTCTCTCTGAATTCTAACCAAGGAGGAGAAATGAATCCTGTATTCATATATATATATATGCTATTATATATCCACTTGAGAATTGTATGAACAATGTATCTAAGTTCCCTATTTCATGAGTTGCCTTTTTGTGGTTTGGTCCATGTTTCTCGACAACTATAATGGGATAATGTTTCAAACTTTGCCAACTAATGTTTAACCAAATCCATTTGTGGCAAGTTTGGTCTCGATAAACTCCCATTTTCATTCCCCATTTGTTAATTGACATTACATTTTGCTAAACTTCGTGACACATTAGTATTATAAGAATTGTGAAGATTCTTCTCTTAAACACCCAATGAAACTAGAGATTTAAATGCCTGGTTATAACAAAAAAGGGTCATAAAATCTCCCTCCAAAGGGACAGCTCCTGATTGGACCCGCTTCCAAAAGAAGGCGGAAACGTCAGGTCTTCAAAAGGACTGAATACCAGTTTAGCCCTCTCTTGGTTTTCCATCCTGCCGCAAACACTGTCTCGGGTGATACGGGGAAACCCCCCCTCCCCCTCCATGGGGGCCAAGAGGCCTTCCAGCAGGCCTGGATCCCAACCAGATCCGGCCTCTTGGAAAAGAGAGGACACTCTATCACAAAGAACCAAAGACAATCTGAGGAGTTTTGGAACAAAGACTCCAACCAACAACGACTCCAATCACTTCTCCTGGGTGCTCGGCGTGGCCTCAACAGAGTCCCAGGCCTTGACCAAACCAATCATGCGTTCCTGGAGAAAGAGAACGCTCAACCAACTTCCACTTGACACTGCCGGAACCATCAACGACTTCAATTTTCAACAACTTCAAGAATTGTTCCCATTACAAATCCAAGTATTCAATTCAATGAAATGTGAAAATGAAATTCTGATGGTTCTTCTCATAGACCCTCTTCCGGTTTCCAATTTCATTCTATCACTAACCTATTTATGTATTCATGTGTGTATGTTGTTTAGTTTATTTATATTCATATAAATATCTATATTTAGTTAATAAAACTTGTACATAATATATATTTGGTTCTGCTTTGTTTGCAATACAATGTCACTTTATGATCACGGTTTTTGCTACTGGCTCAACGTGCGGTATATACGAAGAAATAATTATTCTTCTGTGGCCATGGAAGATACCCTTTTCTTAGAATAAATTAATAATCAAAAGAGTTCGTTGGACGAACTGATTAATTGATTGTAATATTAATTCAGCCACATCAAGTTAATCCAATTAACTGACCCAAATATTTATAATTAATAATAACAAGATATTATTGATTATTAATATTTCCAAAAAGCTGAGTTCCTTACACAATAAACAGGCAAGAATAAATTTGGTGTCCTCCATGATTCCTGTTCTTTCCTACAACAAAGCACTTTAATGCGACAAGCTCGTTATCATAACTTCCGAAGTGGGGAAATTTCTGATATCATGTGAAGGCAGAATTAGTATATTCACCGGCCACTGTTAGGTTCACCTGTTCAACTGCTCATTAACACAAATATCTAATCAGCCAATCACATGGCAGCAATTTAAAATGCATTAGGCAACATGGTCAAGAATCCAACGGGAATGTGTGAGAAATGTTGACAGAGTGAAACTGTAGAACATGTGATTATTTCACTAGTTCACACTTACATACAATTAGAGGGAGTAAGTTTTATGCATATTTGGTGTGCTATCCAGGCGGAGGGCTTCAAACTCGGAGTTCGGCCCGAACCCAGAGTACTCCCCCCTGTATATGTAAATGGTGAGGACAAGAAGTGTGGAGAAGGGGTGGTGGAGGGATGCTGCTTAACTGTCAATGAATTGAGGTGAGACTGCTGAATATATACACCTCTTATTGTTGATTGCTGAGTGCTCTCCACTCGTGTTAATTATCTGCGCGTGCTCCTCCCAAACTTTGTGAATAAATCATAATTTCAGTAGTTCACACTTACATACAATTATAGGGAGTAAGTTTAATGTATATTTGGCGTGCTGTCCGGGGGGAGGGCTTCAAGCTCGGAATTCGGCCCGAACCCAGAGTACTTCCCCCAAAAGGCTAAAGAGTAGAGGACAGCCGCCGGACTAAAGATCCCCCCCCCCAAAGGAGTGCAGAGTTTGGCGGGCTGGCATCTCGAGAAGAGACCTAGTTTCTTGACCAGTAGGGCCCGTGAGGGCATGACGTAGTACATGACGTAGCCAGACTGACGGGCCCTGCTGGCCAGCGAACGGGGAGCAGTTGTAATTTGGAAAGACCAGTCGGGAGGGCTTGTGCCTTCTTGATGAGAACAGTTCGTGGCAGATCAAGGATAGCGGACTGAGTGGGCCAGTGTAGGTTTAGGACTCGCGGTCGTAGGGCCCTACCTGCCGACGGTGGAGTGACAATCCCGATCTATGCTTACGGGAGAGTTCTCACTGCATCCGCTATGAGACCAATGCCCGCTGGAAAGAAAGAGAAAACAGGAATAGGAACATGAGTGCTTTACCGGGAAAATTCTCGTTGTGAGACCAATGCTCGCTGGGCAGAAAGAGAAAACAGGAAGAGGAACATAAGTACTTAACCGGGAGATTTTCTCACTGCGTCCGCTGTGAGACCAAATGCTCGCTGGACGAAAGAGAAAACGTAAGTGCTCTACCGGGAAAGTTCTCGCTGTGAGACCAAATGCTCACTGGACAGAAGAGAAAAACAGGAAAGAGGAACGCGAGTACTCGACCGGGGAATTTTCTCGCTGCGTCCGCTGTGAGACCAAATGCTCACTGGACAAAAAGAGGAAAGAGAAATATGAGTGCTTGACCGGGAGTTTTTTTCACTATTTATTGACTATGGCGAGCAAGCAGCAGTTTAGAGTGTGTGCGCACCCCTGCCCGCGTTATTTAACGGGTGGGGGCACACACACTTTGTGTGTTGTTTGTTTGGGAGAGGTGAATGGTCAGCGCTCGAGGGCGCTGACTGTGAGCACTGTATTGTTCTTCCCTTGTGGACACTCCGATCCCACCTGGCGTTTTTTAACAAGGATGCCTAGGCTCGCGTTCCCCAAGGCTCAGGTCCCGTTGCTGCCGAGGCACAGCGAAGACTTGGGGTTCGCAAATGGATCTGTCAGCGGGGATAGAGACGGGCTCTGCCTTATCTCTGACTTCACCTGACAGATCTCATGCCTCGTATCAGGGTTCGGAAGCAGGCGCTGCGGTTTCTTCCACCCCGATATAGGCACAAACACTACAGCTATCCAGTTCCGAGGGACTGGATGTTGTTAGTGTTTATGCTCGTGATACTGAGGATTCGCCACCTCAGTCTCATGCTTTTGAGGAGCTTGTTGAGGTTGTAACGAGAGCGGTCGAAATATTACATATCGATTGGCCGGCATATAAGCAGGACGTTCGTTTAAAAAGCAAACTAGACGAACGCTTCCTGTCCTCTCGTTCACAATCTCAACGCCTGAGCCTTCAGTTTTTCCCCAATCTCCACACTGAGGTGTTGAGATCGTGGTAGAAACCTGTGTCATATAGAATGTACAGTGTACAATCATTACACTCTCTTCTATTTCACAATATAAAGAGCACGGATATGGGGAAATGCCGAAGGTGGAAGAGACGCTCGCGAGCTATCTCTCCCGTGAATCTGCATCTACCCTTAAAGCCATATTATTACCCACCAAACCAGTTAGTGTAACTTCAGCTTTGGTGGGTAAGGCTTATTCAGCGGCTGGTCAGGCTGCAGCATGTCTTCACACAATGTCGCTGCTGCAGGCTTACCAGGCTGAAATGTTAGGAGACATGAGGGCCGGGCTATTCGCCCGAACGCAGTTTGCGAACTGTGTCGAGCCACAGATTTCTGGCTCAATTTGAGCAATATTAAAGAAAATGAGAAAATATTTTTTATGGATTTTCCCTATCTCTTTATATGGCCTCTTTGGCGACGCAGTGAACACGGTCGTCGAGAGGGTTCAGGAGTCAGCCATACAAGAAACGGCTGCCTTCCAAAAACTTCGCCTTCGCCAGACTCATGTCTCCGGGGTTGCTGAGTGGGAGCAGCCCCAAACTTTTAAAAACCGTGCCACAAAAAAACAGAGCATGGCTTCCCATGTTCCCCCACAAAAAGACTGGGGACACGGAAAGCGCGCTCAACAGCAGCCTTCAAGGGATAAGACGGATCTGAGGACCGTCGTTATTTCCAAGAAAGCTGCAAAGAAAAGGCCTGACGTCCGAGGGCGCAGGCCATCGAGGGCAGTTCCCCACCGAAGCAGAGCGGTTAACACCTCATTTTACGGTTCCACCCCAGCTCCGTTCGGTGCCCTCGGGGGACCGTTGTGCTAACCCTGCCACCTCGTGTGTTACAGGGCGCAGCGGTCTCCAGCGAGCACATATCTCATGTGCCACCCAGAAACGTAGTGGTCCTGGGATGCCCGCCCCCTCCGAGGAGGGCCCTAGAGCAGTCAGTTCAGTCATTCCCTGCTGGTTCGCCGTTACAGGGCGATGGGCTGATTGCTCAACAAAAACTAAATCCATAAACCAGTCTCGAGAGGCTGGTACCTCTAGTAGAATTCTTGGCAGAGCGGAAGCTACTGCCAAATATTTCTCGTTAGGTCCTGCAGACCAAAATGGGCTCTCATCCCACCGTGGTGAGCCCCGAGCAGGTTCTGGTAATGGAACAAGAAGTGAAAATCCTGTTGGACATAGGGGCCATAGAATATGTACCTCCCTCGAGCAGGGACACCGGGTTTTTCAGCCAGTATTTCATCGTTCCAGAGAAGGATGGGGGGTTGCGTCCCTGTGGCGAGGGGGGCGTGGTCTCGTGAAGTCTGTAGCGAGAGACGAGTCAGCGAGCTGTGCGGTGAGAAGTAGGTCAAGTGCAGATGATGAACACCTGTATCTGATTGCAGTGATTGGCGTGGAGACCGCATATAAACTGCCAGGAATGAGAGAGCCGCGAGAGAGAAGGGCTTGGGACCCGCAGCAGACACCGGCAGAGTTTATGCACGAAGTGGAAAAAGTTTTGACCGAATGGACTGAGTTATTGATGAAACGGGAAGAGTGGTCATTTGACTGAACCTTGAGAGCTGGAGACATATAGCGTGAGCTGGTACAGCTGGCAGAGTGTTTCTTATATGTGTGCTGTAGTGTTGCACTACGGTGAAGGCGCAAGAGCGCACCTTTTTGTTTCTTTTATTTTCTGAATAAAGTGCGAGTCCCAATTCCGCCGACCCTGTCTTCTTCTTCCTCCACCCACACACGCTGAGTTTGACTACACTGGTGCCGAAACCCGGGAAGGAGAAGACAGCCGCCGCCATGCAGAACCCGCCAGGAACGCCATTTGCGGACCTCATCCAAACGCTCGCGGGTCTTCACAGGGAGCAACACCACGCCCTGCTGGCCGTGAAGGAGGAGCAAAATCAGCGGTTCCAGCTGCTTATCCAAGGCCAGCACGAAGACCGCGAGCTGTTCCGGAGCTGGCTCGACCGGGAGGTTCGGGCCGTCCCCGATCCGGCTACGGCCTCGGCCCCGCCCCTGCCTCTCAATAAAATGGGGCCCCAGGATGATCCGGAGGCATTCCTGGATCTTTTTGAGAGGTCGGCTGAGGCCCGGGGATGGCCCCGAGCGGACTGGCCCATGCGGCTCATCCCTTTACTGTCAGGAGAGTCGCAGATAGATCACATGGTGGCATGCCCAGGGGTCGGCGAGCCTCTCCCATCTGTCTCTCTCTCTCCCTCCCTCTCTCTCTCTCTCGTCCCCTTCTCTCCCTAAACCTGTCCCCCTTCCCAGGTCTCGTGGGGGGCTGATGCCCCGGCCGGCGCCGAGGTGGAGAACGGGGCCTCCGGCGGAGCCTGTCCCGGCATCTAGGGCGCCACCCAGGGGGACGGCGTCGGTCGACCACTCCGCCCCGGTTCCTGCAGCCTTACGCTCTCCACGCCAATCCCTTGACCCGCTTCCCGCCACTGGGGCGGCGGGGAGGCCTGGGCCGGCTGCGGGGACCCAGGACACTTTATAGACCGGTGTCCGGTGATGGAGGTGGGGACACTGATCCGGGTCCCCGACGCGCCACAGGCTGCCCCCGATCAAGCTGGCCTGTACCAGATACCAGTGAGTATCAAGGGGGGTACTTATCAGGCTTTGGTGGATTCAGGCTGCAACCAAACCTCCATTCATCAAAGCCTGATTCAACCTGAGGCATTGGATAACAGCCGCATGGTTAGGGTGCAGTGTGTGCACGGGGTAGTGGAGAGTTATCCTATAATGCCTGTGGTAATTCAATTTAGGGGACAAAAGCATAGCGTAGAGGTAGCAGTTAACCCGCACCTCTGGCATCCGCTAATTCTGGGGACGAATTGGCCTGCTTTTAGTAAATTATTGGGGTCTTTGTGTGCGGATGGCTTTTGGAAAAAGAAAAACAAGGGGAGGACAGCGGTTGTTCAGGTGGGAGATGCTGAGCCGGGACCTCTGGCTTCTGCTGCAGGGGAACGGAGTGCTCTGGAGAGAACTATCCTCACAGAGCACGATGATTTTCCTCTGGAGCAGTCCCAGGACGAGACGTTAAAACGTGCATTTGGCCGGGCATTCACGAGAACGTGCGCAGGTGGTGTGCGTCTTGTCGTGAATGTCAGTTGGTGAATCCACCGGCCAATCCAAAAGCACCATTGTGCCCCCTTCCATTAATGCAGGTCCCCTTCGAACGAATTGGTATGGACCTCATCGGTCCATTAGAACGGTCAGCACGTGGGCACCGCTTTGCGTTAGTCCTGGTGGATTACGCAACGCGGTACCCGGAAGCAGTCCCGCTCCGTAACATTTCTGCCAAAAGTGTTGCGAGCGCGCTCTTTTCGTTAATCTCCCGGGTGGGAATCCCTAAAGAGATTCTCACCGATCAGGGCACGGCGTTTATGTCACGAACTATTCGCGAACTTTATGAATTATTGGGCATTAAATCGATTGGCACTAGGGTCTACCACCCACAGACAGACGGGTTAGTGGAACGGTTTAATCGCAGTTTGAAGTCCATGATTCGGAAGTTCGTTCACGAAGACGGCAAAAATTGGGATAAGTGGCTAGAACCCCTCTTGTTCGCTGTACGCGAGGTCCCCCAAGCCTCCACGGGGTTTTCCCCCTTCGAGCTTCTCTATGGGCGTCAGCCCCGCGGGGTGTTAGACGTTCTTAGAGAGACTTGGGAGGACGGACCGTCCGCTAGTAAGAACGAAATTCAGTAGGTCTTGGACCTGAGAACAAAACTCCACACTTTGGGGCGGCTATCAATGGAGAATTTGTTACAGGCCCAGGACAGACAGAGTCAGCTGTACAACAGGGGGGCTAGACTTCGTCAATTTGCACCGGGAGATAAAGTGCTTGTATTACTCCCTACTTCCAGCTCTAAATTACTCGCAAAGTGGCAAGGACCTTTTGAGGTCACACGGTGGGTTAGCGATCTCAATTATGAAGTAGTTCGAACAGATAGGGGCGGAGCACATAAAATGTATCACCTCAACCTCCTCAAAAAGTGGGTTGAGGCAGAGTCAGTGATGCTGGCGACGGTAGTGAGCGGAGAGGAGGATCTCGGGCCAGAAGCGAACACAAAACCACAATCTCTCGCGCTGGCTCTTGGTGGAGATCACCTCTCACCCTCCCAGCTCACTGACATTAAAAATTTGAATTTGCTGATGTGTTCTCTCCCCTGCCTGGTCGAATGGACCAGGCAGGGGTGTGGTGAAACCGGGTGTGGTGGTGCGCTGCCGCCCGTATCGTTTACCTGAACACAAAAAAAGGTAGTTCAGAATGAATTAGAGGCTATGCTGGATATGGGGGTAATAGAAGAGTCCAGCAGTGACTGGGCGAGCCCGATAGTTTTAGTTCCTAAGACCGACGGCTCGGTCCGTTTCTGTGTGGACTATAGAAAGGTGAACGCGGTGTCTAAGTTTGATGCTTATCCAATGCCGAGGGTTGACGAACTGCTTGATCGGCTGGGTACTGCTCGTTTTTATTCGACACTGGACTTAACAAAGGGTTATTGGCAGATCCCCTTGTCTCCCATGTCCAAAGAAAAGTCAGCTTTCACAACGCCGTTCGGATTACACCAATTTGTCACCCTTCCTTTCGACTTGTTCGGGGCTCCTGCGACTTTTCAGCGTCTGATGGACAAAATTCTCCGGCCGCATGCTGCATATGCCGCTGCCTACTTGGATGATATTATCATCTATAGTAATGATTGGCAGCGTCATATGCAGCATTTGCGTGCTGTCCTGAAGACGCTGTGAAGGGCTGGGCTCACGGCCAACCCGAAGAAGTGTGCGATTGGGCGTGTGGAAGTAAGGTACAGACCGGACGGCTCCCTGGCCTGAGTCGGGCGGTGGGGGTATGTGGCGAGGGGGGCGTGGTCTCGCGAAGTCTGTAGCGAGAGACAAGTCAGCGAGCTGTGCGGTGAGTAAGTAGGTCAAGTGCAGATGATGAACACCTGTATCTGATTGCAGTGATTGGCGTGGAGACCGCATATAAGCTGCCAGGAATGAGAGAGCCGCGAGAGAGAAGGGCTTGGGACTCGCACGCGACCCGCAGCAGACACCGGCAGAGTTTATGCACGAAGTGGAAAGAGTTTTGACCGAATGGACTGAGTTATTGATGAAACGGGGAAGAGTGGTCGTTTGACTGAACCTTGAGAGCTGGAGACATACAGCGTGAGTTGGTACAGCGGGCAGAGTGTTTCTTATATGTGTGCTGTAGTGTTGCACTACGGTGAAGGCGCAAGAGCGCACCTTTTTGTTTCTTTTATTTTCTGAATAAAGTGCGAGTCCCAATTCCGCCGACCCTGTCTTCTTCTTCCTCCACCCACACACGCTGAGTTTGACTACAGTCCCATTTTGATTTTAATAGTTCTGTACGTTTCCGTCATGTAACTAAAGTTCAAAATGTTGAGACAAATCGTGCCACAGATCAGCTCCGAGGACTGGTCTGTCACGAAAGATCTCAAGGACGCATACTTCCACTTTTCCATCCTTCCATATCACGGGAAGTTCCTGAGGTTTGCTTTGGGGGACAAAGCATACCAATATCGAGTTCTTCCGTTCGACCTAGCACTATCACCCCGCACTTTCACGAAATGCGTAGATGCAGCTCTGGCGCTACTGCGTCCTCAGGGTATTTGCATCATGAACTACATCGACGATTTGTCGATTCTTGCTCAATCGCATCTGTTGGCAGTTCGGCATCCAGATGTCATTCTCACCCACATGAAAGAGCTGGGGTTACGGCTAAACGCCAAGAAGAGTGTGCGTTCTCCATTACAGAGGAACACTTTTCTAGGGGTAGTGTGGAATTCTATGTTGATGCGGGCCCGCCTGTCTCCGGCACGCATGAAGTCCCCGTTCCCCGTGTTGAGAGCTTCTTGTCATCGCAGGATGCTAACGACAGATGCCTCCTTCACGGGCTGGGGGAGCTATCCTGGAAGGACGCTCAGTTCAGGGTAAGGGTTTTCCCCGAGGGGCAACCCCTTTCGCATGATCATGGTTACGCGGCGATGCCTACGTGCCCTGGTTATGTGGAAGAAACCTTGGTTCCTGTCCCAGGTCCCCATGTTGAGAGCTTCTTGTCGTCGCAGGATGTTAACGACAGATGCCTCCCTCACGGGCTGGGTAGCGATCCTGGAAGGACGCTCGACTTAGGGCCTACCAGACCTCAGGAGCCACCATGTGTGGGTCCACACAGACAGCACATCGGTGGTCACTTATATAAGTCATCTAGGAGCAGACATCCTGTCGAGACAGGGGCTGAGGCCCAGGGATTAGATGTTCCACCCCGAGGTGGTGGAACAGATATGGAGGGAGTTCGGCCAGGCTCAAGTTGATCTGTTTGCGTCTCGAGAGACGTCTCACTGTCCACTCTGGTTCTCCCTCACACATTCACCTCCTCTCGGACTGGATGTGTTGGTACAGACGTGGCCGAGGCTACGTTTGTATGCTTTCCCCCGATCGCTTTGCTCCCGGGAGTTCTGGAGAGAGTTCGCAGGGACCATCTGCGCCTACTTCTTTTAGCCCCGCAGTGGCCGGGCAGAGTACGGTTCCCAGATCTATTGTCTCTCCTCTATGGGCCTCCTATGGAGCTTCCAGTCTGGAGAGACTCTCTGTCCCAAGCAGAGGGCTCTATATTTCACCCTCGTCTCGAACTGTGGAACCTGTAGGCTTGGCCTCTGAGGGGGCCCAGCTCAACGGGTCAGGTCTCTCAACCGAGGTTGTGGAGACCATTCTACAATCCAGAGCTCCCTCCACAAGGAAACTTTATGCCCTGAAGTGGAAGGTTTTCACTTCATGGTGTAGTGACTGTCAGCTGGACCCAGTTAACTGCCCGGTTGGTACAGTGCAGGAGTTCCTGCAGGAGCGGTTCACTGCAGGTCTATCCCCGTCCACTTTAAAGGTTTTTGTGGCGGTCTTAGGTGCTTACCACACTCCTTTGGGTGGTATGTCTTTGGGTAAAGACCCCTTGGTATCTCGTTTCCTACGTGGCACTTTGAGGCTGAAGCCTGCTGCACGCACGAGGGTTCCGACTTGGGACCTGGCAATTGTCCTCCAAGGCCTTTTCCCAGGCTCCCTTTGAGCCCCTGGAGGAGGTTCCTGCCAGATTTCTGACTTTGAAAACTCTGTTCCTCCTCGCATTTCGTCTCTCAAGAGAATTGGAGATCTTCAGGCGCTGTCGGTTGCACCACCGTGCCTGGAATTTGCGCCCGGCATGGTTAAAGTTCATCCTAGGCCGGGTTATGTTCCCAAGGTCCCCACTAATGTGGCCCGATCTATAGTACTGCAGGCCTTCTGTCCTCCTCCATTCCAGGAGGCGGACCAGGAAAAGCACAATTTGCTATGCCCAGTTAGGGCTTTGGATGCTTATGTCCACAGAGCTGGCCTGTGGCGTAAATCCAAACAGTTGTTTGTCTGTTTTGGAGCCCCTAACAAGGGGCACCAGCATCTAAGCAAAGAATGAGCAAGTGGGTGGTCGAGACTATCTCACTTGCTTATGAGTCAACCGGCAGCCTTCACCTTTGGCGGTGCGGTCTCACTCAGCAAGGAGTATGGCGGCCTCTAAGGCCTTATTGTCAGGAGTACCTCTTCAAGACGTGATGCGGCAGGCTGGTCCTCACCTCACACATTCATTAGATTTTATGCTCTGGACTTGGACTCTACACCAGGGTCCCGAGTGCTCTCATCCTAGTGCTGCTCGCCCTGAGTTCACACTGGACAGACACTTCTCGCTATGGTGGCGTTGGTATAGACGTTCCCTTTGCGTCAATCGACGCAACGCGAGTTCCCTTGAAAGGGAACGCCTCGGTTACGACTGTAACCTCAGTTCCCTGAAGAGGGAACGAGACGTTGCGTCACCTGCCATATCTCCTACGTGCCTGTAAGCAACTTGTTCAGGCCCTACGAAACTTTCGTGGCTGGGTTTGAACCGGCTTATATACTTCCTGGTTCATGACGTCACCCGCTTCTGACGTCCCGTCACGCCATTGGACTGATTT
Organism: Gila orcuttii; assembly: GCA_026230005.1. Classification (NCBI taxonomy): domain Eukaryota; kingdom Metazoa; phylum Chordata; class Actinopteri; order Cypriniformes; family Leuciscidae; genus Gila; species Gila orcuttii. The sequence continues at coordinate 7,580,639 of JAPDVR010000012.1, forward strand.
TACATCTGCTTCAATACATCAACACGCAAAGCGTTCCCTTAGCGTCAATCGACGCAACGTCTCGTTCCCTCTTCAGGGAACCGAGGTTACAGTAGTAACCGAGGCTTTTGCCTTATTCAGTAAAATTAGCTATTCAAAGAAAATATACTCTGAAGATTTTTAGATTTGATTTTGGAGATTGAATCTTGAATAAAATTGTATAATTTCACATGGAAGTGAAAAAATGCCACTGAAATAAGACAAAGTACAGTTATTTTCAAAATTCATTCTCTAAAAACAAGTCCTAATATGTTATACGTTGTTTTTTTTTTCAAATGTATTTTGTTTCATGGAATTTTCGATACTTGAAACCTTACATAAAAATATTCATTAAGAATTGGATTTTTTTTAATGGCAAAGACCTACTTGTGGCAAAACTGCATGATCAGTGCTTAATCCAATCTATCTCTATCACACAAACTGAAGTGAATATACATAAGCAATCTCACGTTATAAAAAGCCTTAAGTGAGTTTTTTCTTGTGTCATTTTTAGCCAGTGTCCTGATTGGAGTCTTGATTTTCCCTGAAACGCCTCCATTGTAGTCTTGATTTTCCCTGCCTCCATTGTAGTCCTGAGATTTCTTCCGAGAACGAACATGTCACATTGTTACAATAATCTTTATTTAAATAATTCCCACCCAAGGCAACGCAATAAAGGGGCGATGCCTAGTTGAGCTGCCTTAGTAGTGTATTGAAACTAAAAGTGTATTGTGTTTATGGAAAGAGGCGTGACATTTCCAAAACATGATGGAAGCGGTTGACCAATCACAACACACTGGTCCAGCTGACCAATCAGAGCACATTTCGCTTTTTCGGAACGAGGGGTTTCATAGAGACAGGAACTAAACAGGATTCCCTGTACAATGATGTAACTCGCTGCTTAACCACAATAGTAGGATGTATCGTTGTAGAAAGTCATGACTTTCCCAAAAAATGGTCGCACTTCTGTCGTTTTAACATTATACTTAATTTACATTATCAATTGAAAGCCGTTAATTTTTTAATCACGTTAATATGCAGTACTCCCATATAAATGTGGTTCATGCGGTCAGCTTTCTCCACGTAATGTAGTAATGAACTGAGGACTACTTTACTGTTTTGTTCCCTGTTTGCGATGCTGTTTGCGAATGTGCGTTGGAACTGAAGAACCAAAGTGTTCAACTATGTTGGTAATGATATAACTTGCAACCATATTTGGCTAACAATGATTTTGGGAAACGCACCCCAAAGCGTTATCTGGGACAGACTGGGATGAGAGGTGCTGCAATAATGTCAAATATGTGAAAAATAATGTTTGGTTGGTTAGTATGACACAGTTAAGCTGCGTTCTTACTGCTAGCGAATCGCAGCTACAAAGCAACATGATCCCCTTCATTTCAATAGGGAGCTGGTGCTTTCTGGTGACATGAGTGACTGTTGGCGACAGGATGTAGGCCTGTTAAATATGTAATTTTGGTGATCAAAGATGAGTTTTAAGGGAGACAATTATTGACTACAGGTCCATTCCCAAAATGCAAGGCAGTGTGAATGCAGCTTTAGCTAGTGCTGTAGTACGAGTCCGGACTCGAGACATTTTTCTATTGTCTTGGACTTGTCATGGACTCGTTGGTATTTGCACTCGGACTTGTTTCGGACTTGGTCGGGTCCAGCAACATGTTTTTTTCTCCTTCAAAAAAATCATTGATGGAGCACGCTTGTTCAGAAAACGGGTAACGTTATTGGTTTAATTCATAATCCATCTAGAATAGGCACTTACATTGTTCGCCTGGTAGGCTATATGTTTGGCTCCGCCCTATGCCTGACTCCGAGTGTGCGCACTGCGCACGCGGGGGCATCAAATCAATCATTTTCATTTAGCTAACGGCAGGCATGTTCCAACCTGAACGTAAAAGTTAGCCTTTGCATGAGCGTTAGCCTCATCTTTTTATGAGGTTAGAAAGTAGCTGAAAGATGAATAGTATTTTCAGTGTCATTGCGATATGAACATGTTATTTAGCGATGGGCACCAAAACGTGCTATTAAACGGGCCGTGTCTGCTCTCTTTGTCGCTCATGTATCGTTCGTGACTGTAAGTAGGCTACGTGCAATAAAACCTTCCTGAGTAAAAAGACAATATTTAGTGAGTTTCTGTTTAATTTTACTGCTCTAGAAACAACATTTAGTTACATACAAATGAGTGCCGTCAACGTTAACACGTTAAAGCATGCGATTAATTTTTGTCCAGTTTACGCCTTAAAATATTTAACGCCATTAACACAGCATCCGTATTTTCTGCCATCCTTTGGCTAGCGTTACATTATAGGATCACGTTCATGCAAATGCTTTTTAACCATTCTAGCGGCAAGACAAAAGAGTGCTGTCTGTGAAATTCCTGTCTATGTGACACAAACACACACCAAGGACGCACAGAAAGACGCACGCCAGTATTGTGCGACACAGATACAGAGTTCTCTTTCACGCTTGAACGAACAATAGCACACATTAATGCTCACACAAAATGTCCGATTTGTCTAGTATCCTCAGAAGATCAATCTTAAATTAATTATATAGTCTAAAATGAACGTAAAGAGTTGTGAGAGAATAAGGCGCGTGTGAGATCAGCGTATCTGTCAGCAGCGGCTGGTTTTTAAGGGACAGCAGCCAATAATGCTGTCTGTCAGTAAAGTTAATCAAAGAACAAAGGTAACAGCGAAAATTATTTGCTGCTCTTGACTAAAGAACTCTTGTAGCTTTAATAAGGATTGATCTATATTTAATTTATAATTTATGCAGTGCAGACTGTTTGATAACTTTATTCAGTTTCTGTATATTGTTCTGTATATGTTAGACAGGAAGGAAGGGCACAAGTAAATATGACATTTATTATTGGTTTATGATTTTAGGATTAGGATTGTTTTAAATTCACTTAAATTAAAAGGTGTAATTTTTTGAAGCCTAATAAATGTAAAAGAAAATGGATAGCTTTCAATACACTTTAATGTTGAATGGATATAATTATAGTTTAATTTTTTTTGAGGGGGTCTATTTCCTTGAGACATCAGTAGTTGTATTAATATCAGTAATACTGGCCTTCATTCATAAAAAAATATGCCATTATACATGTATTTAAAATATACTGTCTTTATGTTGTTTATACATTCATTTGGAGATTAACTGTGAAATTATTACATTATAAAATATATTAAAAACAATTGTGATTGTTGATTTAATTGTGATTAATCGCAGAAAAAAGTGTGATTCATCGAGTTTTTTGTAATCGATTGATAGCACTAATTCAAATATTCTATTCTAAACCTGTAGTGAATTTAAAAACAACTAGGCAGCTAATATGCACACTTTAATATGCACACATGCTTTTTGATCATTACAAATAATAATGCAAAATGAACATAGAATAGATAGTTTAGTACGTGGTCTTGAAGAGGATTCTTTTTTTCTGTCTCTGTCTTGACTGTCTCAGTTGGACTCGGTCTTGACTTGGACTCGGTCTTGACTCGGTCTCGATAGTCCAGGTCTTGGACTCGACATAGGTGGACTTGACTACAGCCCTAGCTTTAGCCCCTGTATAGTATAGGCTACCTTAAATGCCGTATGTACAATAAAGTGAGAGAGTTATTGTAATGTTGTTGAAACATTTATACATGTTGCAAGTACATTTATTACATAAATGAATTATTATATAATATTACAATTTTGTTATTAATAGCAATACTTAAATATCACAAATTATTTTATGATATTAAGGATTTAAGAGGTATAGGTATTGCCAACATAAGAAACAATAGGACAGAATTAGGAGGTTATATGAGTCAAAAGGCCTCAGTTGATCTTTAGGGAATGAAAACACACCAAATGTCTTATTTCATGTATTGCATGATTTTAACACAAACACAGGTTTGATGCTCAAGAAGCATTAAATTCCTTAGATTACTCAAGCACAAATGATTAAGAAAGAAAGGCAGTAGGAAATGTGAATCATTAAAGCAAAAAGCAATGATCAAAACACACTAGAAATAGAAACATGGTTAACAGTGACTGAATAAGTGCATGCATGTTCTGTATATTAAATTAAAGTATCACAGTTCATTATAATGATTTATTAATGATTATTTTAATTATAATGATTATAATGTGGTTCAAAAACATTTTATAATAAATATAAACTTCACATACAATGAAAATTATATGTTAATGAAAGAAGCAGAAACATTTAGAAGGAAAAAATGAAAGAACATGTGCTTCTAGATTTCTTAATAGGCACTTTAGCACAATTTATATAGTTTTTTGTATAAAAGTTTGGATTTTTCTCTGAACCAGCCGTAAAAGAAAGCATAAATCAACGGGTTAAATACTGCATTCAAATAAGCCACCCACATTAGAACCTCATATAAAAGTGCTGGTATTGTGTGGTTAACAACAGGATCTATAATGTTACACATAAAATAAGGTGTCCAGCAAGACATAAAAACTCCAATGACAATAGCAAGCGTCTTAGTGGCTTTCAGATCCTTTTTACTAACTGATGAGCTTGAAGGGTAGTTATTTATAACACGAACATGTTTCTGTGCTATAACAAAAATCCTGCTGTAAATGCTGACAATTATAAACATGGGGAGGAAGTAAAACACAATGGAATATGTCACTCCGATTTCTCTTCCATGCAATGCTAAACACCCTCCCTTGCAAGCAACATGCAGCTCCTCGGTTCTTTTTACCTCGATGGTCAGCTCTGAGAATATGATGCCAAAGCCAATAAAGGCAGAGAAGCACCAGCTGAACAGGATCATGGCTATGCTCACACGTGTGGTAATTCTGCTGTGATATTGCAGTGGTTGACAAACTGCATAATAACGGTCAATTGAAATGAACGTGAGGTGCAAAACAGATGCATTACACAGCGTAAAATCAGTGCCGGAGTGAAACTTGCAGAAGAAGTCTCCAAAATACCAGCACGTCTCCAAAGAGCGCACCATACTGGGGGGCATGACAAAACTGCCCAGGAGCAGGTCGGCTACGGCCATCGAGATGATCAGGTAGTTGGTGGGTGTGTGGAGCTGCTGGAAAAAGGAGATGGTGCAGATGACCCACAGGTTGCCGAACACAATCACAATGATGGTTATAGCAAAGAGGAAGTAGAGGGGAGCACGAATGACAGGAGAATAGACCGTCTTTACACATGAGTCGTTCAGTCGTTCGAAACAGAGGCCGAAAGACTCTGCTGTCCACAGTTGACTCACAGTCATTGTACAGGCAATTGAAAACCTATGAAAAAACAACTTGATTAGGCCTAATTTTTGGTGTAAATGGAAAATGTTAAATATAAAATATTGTATAAAGACCCAGTGAGGCAATTAATTAAATTAGTCAAATTAGTAATTCCTTAAAAATATATATAGTTTAATTACAAAAAAAAGTTAAATTACATACTTAAAATATAATAAAATGTGTGTTTTTTGTAATCTTACCACAGAAAGACTTCCTATGTCCTGAGCAGATGGTGGAACGTCTGTATTTGCTTGCCTTTTAAATACTTTCACACAGAGAGTGTTTCTCTGAACCAATAAAAAAGGGCTTTGTCTTGTCATGTGATAATAAGGAATTCCTGATTGGCTTGAGTGTCAAGATGCTGTAAGAGTAAACCGTGTGTGTTTCTAGTGGTCAGTTTGGCTGGTTGTCCAGTTAGCCCCTGCTGGTAGATAATGTAACTGAACCATCTGGAAAAAGCATGTTTTTATATTGATGCCTTAAAAAATTGTTTTGGAATATGGATATATGTAATTATAATAAAGTATGTTTTGTTAATGATTTGTATTTTTTTTAAAGGTTCTTAGGGGCCAGTTACACGACACTGTTTTATGCGTTTTGGGGGCCTGAAAACACAAACTTTTTAAATGGGTTTCAAATTGAACGTTTTTGAAAACGATTTTGTTATCTTCATGTAAACTACAAAAATGTGACTGTGAAAACAGTGACGCTATGCACATGCGTATTATGTGTTCAGTCTATTGGTGCGTAGGGTTTCTTTACAAAGTGACCTCGCCAACTACAGGCCTGACAGCATAATACAGCATTTTAAGTTGTTTTCGCGGATTTGTGTGAATTAGGAAAGTTTTGATAATGTTGTCGTCTGTACGCGATAAACTACGAAAAAACTTTCCCATTTTTAAACATCGTTGTCGTGTAAACGTAGCCTACTACAGTGGTCCAGTAGTGCAAAACTTTAATTTTAGTATTAAAGGGGTCATGAACTAGCTTTTTAAAAAATGTTATATTGTTGTCTGAGATCAACTTATGACGTTCGCTTGGTTTTTACATTCAAAAACATCAAAATGAATAAGTAATAGGCTATTTTCTACCCTAGTTTTGAGCCTTGCTCAAAAATGCTCGGTTTTTATGGGCGTCTCACATTGAAGACTTGGAAGTAAACGCCACTCCCACTCTAGATTCTTGCCCGCCCAGCTGCCCCCCTAACTTTGATGATCCAAAAACTGTACCTGTAAAAACAACCCGCAAGCTTCTCAAAACAGTGAACTAAACGATACATTTACCAAAAGTGAACAATTAAATTTTTATTAAAGCCCCTTCCCCCTCCCCCTAAAATACTTAGTACGTCCCTGATTCAAACGTAGAGCGCCGTTCACTCAGTCTGGCTCACACACACACACACACAGCGAGTCTGCTGCGGTGCGGTGGCCCTGCAACCCGACTGGAGAGACTGAGCTGCCCCAGAGCCTCTGAAGGTGAAGTGAGTTTCCCCAGGTGTAGTTAAACACACGTTTAACTTAAAGTTACATTTGTAATGAATGTATACATGCTAAAGACGATTCAGCATTAGCAAAAACAGCGAGTCTATTACGTTAGCCAAAATCAGCGGTCAAATCGCTCCCTCGTGATTTGTAAGAGCACTCTTAACTTTGATTAGCCTAATTTTGATTTTAGTAAAGACAAGAACAGCTTAATAAAAAATATAAATTGTTTGTATCCATAATGTTTACTGATGGTCGCCGTTACGCCGACGTTACGTTACAACACACAATACAGTGCCAGTTAGGAGATCGAACATTTGATTAGCTAAGCAAATCCAATTCCTCTCAGATTTCACAGCAATGAAACCAGGTTACAACTGGGGAAATAACAAATACAATTAGGATTATTATATTAAAGGGTTAGTTCACCCAAAAATGAAAATGAAGTCATTAATTACTCACCCCCATGCTGTACCAACCCCGTAAGACCTTCGTTCATCTTCGGAACACAAATTAAGATATTTTTGATTAAATCTGAGAGGTGGATCACTCCTCCATAGGCTTCCTAAGGGAATGAAACTTGACGGCCCAGAAAGTCATTGAAGAAAATGTTTAAATATTCCATGTGACTACAGTGGCTCAACTATAAGTTTATCAAGCGACGAGACTACTTTTTGTGCGGGGAAAAAAACAGAAATAACGACTTTATTCGACTATTCCTTTTCTTCCTTGTGGGCCTGAGACGAGAGTTCAAGAGATTTCCACGACGCATGCGTGAGAACTGAGAAGAGAACGTTCTTCTTCTAATACTTCTTGTTCAGTTCTCGCGCATGCGTCGTGGAAATCTCTTGAACTCTCGTCTCAGGCCCACAAGGAAGAAAATATTTTAAATATTTGTTTTTTCTTGTCTGCTGTCTTTGAGACTCTGTGCATTCTTGTAGTGCCATCAGCCAATCAGCGTTGCCATGCTGTCACTTTCTTGCAGTTTCAGAAATTGCACTCAGTTCCAGAAACATTTGTTTTGAGTTGTAAATGCCATGTGACTAATATTTGAACACGAAACTTGGGAAAACACATTTGATGCCTTTAAGTGCAACTGTTCTCTGGCGAAGTATCTATAATCTAATGAGATTGCTGTGATGTAAAATGATTAATTTCTCAGGCCTAAATAGGAGGAAATGAAGAACAGTTATAAAGCATTGCAGAAAAAAAAAATTTCTTTGCTGAAAAAATAACTTATTTTGCTGGTTTATGAGGTGGTACTTGGGCTACAGTACATTTCCCATCATTGTCTGTAGCAGCAGGGCTTTCTGCTGCATTTTATTTTTCAAGTAGAAGGTTGGAAATTGTTTTGGAAATAAATGATGATATACAGATATTATCTATACTGTAGTTATATATGGCCATATTCCGTCCTTTCCCCCTAAAAATAATGAATAATTGAATGTTCTTTAGGACAACCAAGTTAGCTTCCAGTCCATTGTGCCCATGCTTTTTTATTCCTTATCTCCCCTTTCACTTATCAGCATTGTGTATGCTAATAGTGTGCTTTCATGGAGATGGGAATGGAGCTTCTGTTTTGATTTGTTTTGTTTCTTAACGTGCAGCTCTTTGTTCTTGTACTCCACATGTGCATGTAAATGCTAACAAACTTAGTTACAGTTGATATTTTAACATGACTCATGGATAAATATAGACAGTTTTACTGGACTTTGCCCGTTAGGTGTACAAAGCAGGTGGAATAATTTAATATCCAAATTATTTGCTAAGAGAAGCTGGAAAGACACATTCAGTTCTTTCTAAGTATCTCTATTAATATTTTATGAGAAAAATTGCTGCTTAGAGAGACTATAGTAGCTTCTTCTATTGGAATTCCTTAAAAGGAAAATTCTGGAAAACTCATGTCTCCCTTGGGAGAAAGTCTGTTTAGACTTTAATTTAAACCATGGCGTTATTTATGGCCGTTTTACAATGTAGATGGTACAAATGTAAACAGAGCTATTTTAATTAAACAGACTAAAACCAGCCAATCCACAAGACTATTAGTTTTCATGAGTTTCTGCTTCATGTATCATTCAACATCAGATCTTGCTCAATGGACTATGAAACACTCATATGGATCTCTGTTATGAGGCATTTGAATGGATCCTGTGGGAAGTATGTTCGACCGAACAGTGTGCACTTTCCAATGCTCATTGCTGTGATGTTGATCACTTTTATGACTGTCATTGGGAATTTACTGGTCATCATCTCCATAGGGCATTTCAAGCAACTCTACACACCAACAAACCAGCTGATTCTGTCTCTCGCTCTGTGTGACTTTCTGCTCGGGCTGTTTGTAATGCCATTGAGTGCCGTTCGTTCCATTCAGGGCTGTTGGTACTTTGGTGATTTCTTGTGTAAGTTACACACATGCGTTGACATTACTCTCAGCACCGCTTCGATTTTCCATCTTGTGAGTGTGTCTGCTGAGCGCTGTTGCGCAGTGTGCGGCCCATTAACGTATCATTCCCGCATCGGTTTTCCAAATGTGCTGTTTATGATCTTTACCAGCTGGCTTATCCGAATATGGCACTGGCTTATCCGTGCCATATTCGCTTATGCGATTATCTTCTTTTAGCTCAACCTCCAGGGTGCCAAGGATTTCTACGAAACACATGTACACTGTGTAGGAGGGTGCCACGTCTTCTTTAGTCACGGTCCGGCGGTGGTCACCTCCCTGGTTTCTTTCTACATCCCTGGCTTCATTATTATTGGGATCTATTCTAGAATCTACATGGTGGCCCAAAACCAAGCGAGATCTATTAATCATCAACTGAACCAGCTTAGGGGAAGTTATCCATCAGGAAGCATGCATGCACGGAAGGCTACAATAACGATTACTATCGTGGTTGGAGGTTTCCTGGTTTGCTGGACTCCCTTTTTCCTCTGTAACATCCTGAATCCTTTTATTGGCTACACAACACCCCCAATGCTGATTGATGCACTTGTTTGGTTTGGCTATGTTAATTCCACCTTAAATCCTTTTATTCATGCATTTATGTATTCTTGTATTATTGTAACTGGGAAAATATTTCAAAACAATAGCAGCAGAAAACAGTTATACTTGTAACCAAGGCCTAATTCGGAATAGCATACTAGAATACTCTTGAATCATTTGGGTCAATTCATTTATTTTGCAAAGTGATTCACAAAGCGCAAAGCGATTGGTTTGAAGCGTGCTCTAGCCAGCAATCATAAGACTCATTCGTGCTTTTTTTTAATGCCAGGTTAGGGTTACACACATTAGAGGTCGACCGCTTGATCGGCCGGCCGATTAATCGGGCTGATTTTTGCCATTTTTTTTATGAATCGGCATCGGCCGATTGTGCTGCAAATTAGGCCAATTAATAGGCAGGCACATCTGCGGGCAGCTAAGCGTTGTTGTGGAACACGTGACACTGCCTCTTGCAGCAAGAATATTGCCAGTCCCCCTTAGACGGTGGGCCGAACACGTTTTTCGTGTTGATGATCGATCTACATCGATAGAGTATACGCTTCTTTTATGTACGATATTAAGACATTATATGTAGTCAAATAAAATTTGTTGGCAATTCTGGTTTGATCATATATATATGATTCATATATATATTTCACAAACGTATGTTTTGATTGTCAATCTTCTTAGGCAAATCGCGGGACAGCTCTAGTAGCTGAACCAATCGTATTGTAGTTTTTAACGTCCTTAAAAATACTAACCAATCGCAGTCGGCCAGACTAGGACCCCGAAATGGTCGGGAGTAATCGAGTAACATAGCGGTAATGTTATATTGTAGTCCTATATTTACCATAGACAGTAAGATATTTACAAGTGAAACTCGAAAAATTAGAATAATGTGCAAAAGTCAGCAAAATTTCAGTAATTCAAATTAAAAGGTCAAACTAATAAATTTAGTATATTCTTTCTTTCTTTATTATTTATCTCAAACAATCAACATAGATACACAATAAACAAAACAAAACAATTGTTAAAACCACAAAATAAAACAACCACCATATATCAATATATGTTTTTATATAACAAAACGCTATATATATATATATATATATATATATATATATATATATATATATACTTCACTATATACATACACTGTATGCATGATCATACTTTTCAGAGGGCCGATATTTATGTATTTAAAATTATTTTTTTTATTGATTTCATGTAATATTCTAATTATCTGAGATTTTGAATTTGGGGTTTTCATAAGCTGTAAGTCATAATCAACAAAATTATAACTTTTGCACGATATTCTAATTTTTCGCGTTTCACCTGTATATATCTAACATAAATAAGACACTTTATCTTGGATATGGAGTGTTGTGTGCATGTTACTAGCTGTACATCAACAAACATCATATCCTTTTCACTAACAAGTTGGATCAAGTTAGTACAATGTTTTTTAGAGTGGGTGAATTTAAATACAAAAGAAAGCCAAATCGCCCAAAAAGCTGTGAAAAAATATGAAATCACAGGCGGCCACATTCCAGATGTGCCAATTCTTGTTGGCTACCATAGAGAATGCTACATGCAGTATGCTAACAATAGAAATATTGAGAGAGCCAGCAAGAAGAAAAGACAGCACAGGAAGTTGAAGGTTTGTAAGGCAACTTTATAGTGGTTAAGTGTAGTCGTTAGATCTCATGCGTTTGGATAAATCATGATATACATTCTTAGAATCCTTTTAAACCCCAAACATAAATTATTGATATTTACATCTCAGAAATAGTAAAAAAACATACAGATATAATTATATAATGTAATAACATATATATTAAGTTAATTATTATATATTCTTATAAAAGATGAATATGTATTATCTTAGCATGACTATCTTTATAACTAAATGACACTTCAACTGTTTGGTCAAGCAGGCTTTAGTAGTAATATATGGCAGTAATATATATATAATGGTAGAACATTTAACATATCTTATTAACAACAATAAATAGATCCGTCCGAAACTATGCACACAAAAAATAAACCCTGCCAGGCCAGACCATGGATGTATTAAGAGAAAGGCCAGGCATAGCCCTGTGTCTTTATTGGCATTTTAGTCAAGGTAAACTAATAAAAGGCTTCTATAGACACAGCGATATCTAGTGGACAAAATTTTCAACATATAGTGACTGAAAATGTGCTCCACCAATCCGAATAGCAAAACATTAAAAGGGTTTTATGATGAACCGTGAAAAACAAAGGGCATTTTCATTGTTTTAGCAGAATAGATGTGTCAGGGCTTAGTCAGACCAGGTCAAGAATATGTCTCACAGCAGGGCTGAGGATCTGGGATTACCTGGGGAAACAGATTAGCAAAGTTGTAAACAGTGTAGTAAAATTATGAGAAGGGTCTGGCTGCTGACCGTGGGCTAGTGGAGTTCACTTTCGAACAGGAAATACGTCACCTCCACTTGAATTAATAAAGGAGGGCCAAGATGGCGTTGCTGTGAGCTCTTCGAATTATTACTCAGGTCATTGACTTACTGACGCTATCGTAACGTGCAATGCAAGCAAAAGCATAGGGCTTGCGTGAAATTACTCACAAAGGGATGAATAAACACAATGGATTGATATTTCTAACGAGCATAGATGTTATTGTGACAGATTAAAAAATGTATTTTATAAATTCATAAATCTGTGAAAAATTTAAAGCACTATATTCACACTATTTTGAATGAGTGTAAAAAGGGTTATAAAACGTAAATATGTAATTTGAATGTAATTTTGGGTTCATCTGTGATCTATGAGTTTGGCGATGTGCCTTGTTGAACACTAGGGGGAAAATTCAAGGGGTTTTTCCATTCCACATAAAGCTTTAAATGCAAAATTCTGAAATTATTTTTACTATAATATTTTATTAAGAAAGTAATAAAATGTTAAAGCTTAGTATACCGCTTCGATATTTTGCGTGAAGATTAGGTCAGGTGATGTATGCGCTCAGGCGCAGTGGCAGTGACGTATTTTCGCTTTCGAGTGGAGCTCCACTCGCCCCGTAAGTCTGCAGCCAGCACCTATTGAAAATTATTGGGTCAATAAGGATTTACATTTATGAGGCAAAGTGTAACTAGATGGGCCCAGATTAAAATGCATACTGTAATCTGACCTTGTGTCAATATGAATAATAAAAGCATACAGGTGAAACTTGAAAAATTAGAATATCGTGCAAAAGTTATAATTTTGTTGATTATGGCTTACAGCTTATGAAAAATCCAAATTCAAAATCTCAGAAAATTAGAATATTACATGAAATCAATAAAAAAAGAATTTTAAATACAGAAATGTCGCCCCTCTGAAAAGTATATTCATGCATATGTATATAGTTATATATTTACTAAATGTATTAGTTTAACCTTTTAAATTGAATTACTGAAATACATCAACTTCTGCACGATATTCTAATTTTTCGAGTTTCACCTGTACCATTAGGGCTCAGCAGTAACTTTGCTGAAACTGAAAATAAGGTTGACATTTTGAGAAAATTTGTCACGAGTAATTAATACACTAAACAAAAGGAAAAAAGCTTTATTACAGTAAACGATTATATGTCGTTTGTTTTATTTGACAATTTAAAGAATTTGAATCTCAAGTGTCGAAGCATTACCACTACAATCCATGCGGTCATCACATTTCCCTTATCTTTTCCAGTACAATATATTAGACGAAGAAGCCTACACTTTAATTTTTTACACTTTTTTTTTACCTTTAATTACTTTGTTGTGTGATGATAAAATGTATAATATTAAGGATATTGTAATGTATTGTTACTTAATACATGGTATCTCTTCCATGACTAGCTATTAGGATGTCTGCTGTTGATGTAAACCTATTTAATACATGTTATCTCTTCCATGCCTAGCTAGTAACGTTAGGTTGTGTGTAGTTGATGTAATCGTTTGTAGCTAGGTAAATAATAACGTCACATGTTATCTCTTCCATGACTAGCTATTAGGTGATGTAGCTAGTAGATGTAAACTTATATGATAAATGTTATCTTTTCCACTTTAATGTCTGTCTAGTAATCGTCTTTCATATCCTAATTTACGGGGCTACAGCCTGATAGAATAACTGTTTACGACGTTAATGTTAACATGCACTGCTAAAATTACATTTAACTAACGTTTACATGCTAACACGTTTTCTTCTCTGTGAGCTGCATTTAATTTATAACAAGTGTAACGTTACCTGTAAATACAAACATAAAACGGAATAACGTTATGTTAACGGTTTACAGAGTTCATGCACTAAGTTAACGTCATAAGACAGGTATAAACAGCCATTAACTTACACCTGGAATCTTGGATGCCGCTGTTAATGTTTCTCGACTTCGGATAGGATTCCTGCTGGAAAATGTTTGATTGTGTAGATTTCGTTAGAGAAGATTTTATGGTGTGAACCATTGACTGTAAAAAAATATGGACGTAGTGTCCATGACGTCACCCGTAGGTTTCTGAAGAGCGTTTTTGAAGCCTAAAGTGGGAGGGGCCAACCGTCGCCATCTTGGCAGCGCGTCATCTCTGGTCACTCCCAGATAAAAGAAAATGGGCAAAGAGGCGGGACGTGGGTGGAGCTGAGGTGCTAATGCTATGCTACTGGCCTTGCGCTAAAGTGATAGCTGAATGTAGAAGTAAAGCCAATAGTTAAAGTTCATATTCTTGCCCTTCGAAATACTATAATAATTAAAAGACGTAACTAAAAGTGAGACTATGTGTATCGTGATGCATCATTATTCTGCTAGTTAAAAATGTATTGTCATGCAGTAACTTACAATATTGCTCTGAGCTTGTACGTATGACAGTGATTCATGCAGTCAGCGAGGCATCGCACGTCAAGTTCGTAAAGAGCTTTATTCAGTTCAGTGAGTCGATTTTAAAATCTGATTTTGGCCGCCTCTCAATTTCTCAAATGGGTTAAACCAAAAATATTACCTCAGAAGTTCAAGTAAATGCACTAGAAATCCACGCTCATTCAAGGGTGTGCATCTATTGCATGGACGGAGAGAAAGCACTGACACCTGCAGGATTTCATCTCACGGTACTTTTTATTTAACACTTAAAAGTTAAATAAGCATATCTGTTCCGTGAGAGCAACGGTACCGCATAACGAGTGTAGCCTGTATACTCCAAAAAGCAAAGAAATTGTCAGACATCCATTAGTGCATGCGAGGAAAACAACTGGAAATACAGCGCTGGTTGTTCTCTCCATACTCTACAACGACGGAATCCAACGGCGTGGGCAAAGGTATAATGCGTTTATTAAATTCCGAAAAAAGCACAAACACTGAGGAGATGCAAGTACAGCAGCAGCAAGTACAGCAGCTGCTGGAATTAGCTGAGGGTGACGTTAACAGATAGACAAACGTCGGCTAGCAGTTACAGCAGTCTCAATCCACCAGTCACTCAAGTGGCCACGCCCTTAATTATGCAGAACTTTAAGGCTTAATATAATTTAAACGGATTAGTTGTAAAAAAATTCACCCCCCTCACAGTTGTCATGAAGGGCAAAATTAGCTGTATAGACCAAAACAACTTAAGGCACCAGGCTGTAAACATATTTTTTTCGGCTGTAAAGTTGGGCATTTTAACATGGGAGAGATACAGATTTGGCTCACTTTTGCAGTCAGCCTCAAGCGACCAGTCAATGAATTGCAGTTTAATTCACTTCCGTGTTGGTTTCAAGAGGGAAACAGGGAGGTTGCGACTTGGTGTGAACTCATGGATGTGGCTGGCTAGCTAGAGAACACATGTGCTACGCTCACTGATCTATATTATGACTGGATAGCTCATGACGTTCTAAACTGCCATCAGGCAGTGAAGCCACCGGAAGTGTTCGAGCGGCCATCTTACGATTCCCTACCAGCAGAGGGCTCCAACGCCCGTTATACAGAGATTGGTAGGCCCGACGGCACTTTAAAGATGAACCAACCGCTGAGCAGCATACAAGTGTTAAACGACGTTCACAAAAGGACGTAGAAAAACTGCCACAGGTTGTAATTCAAGCCCTATAAGTAGTTATTTATATGCAAAATTGTCCTGTGTCCGTGTTGTTTTCTCCGAGGCAAGAGTAACGGTAATGCTGCTGCTTCTTTAACAAGCAACAATAAAACAGTCAACAGTAAGTTAGCCTATAATAAACATCAGGAGGAATAATCACAATTAAGTGTCCAATAGCGACACCATTTAACAGCTTCAAAAGAGCTTTGTGCAGAGTCCGTTTACCGTTACATTAACCCATACAATTTTTCACACTTTTCATTTTTTTGGGTGAACCATCCATTTAAAATAACATTTAAATTATGTAATGTTACTTTACATGCATCAACTTTAAAATAATGAACTCATTGCACCTTATATCAATGGCAGAACAATCAACAATTCATAACAGAATTAACACTTGCAGAACACATCCTGGTAATTAAGTTAAACCAAACTTTTATTTTGGCGGGTTGTAGTGAATAAAAGTGTTGTATTGTCATTATTTATGTAGGCCCAGGGGCGGAATGTTTTTAGCAAAGCCCCGAATATTTTGCTACCTTGTCTTTCTCATAGAGCAAAACAATTAATCAGAAAAACAAATGTGAATAAGATTACAGCTGCCGTGATTACCTAATCATGAAAAGTGCATATTAGTTTTATTTATATTTTCCCCTTTGCATTAAAGGTACTTACAACGTGATTTTGCAGCGTTGAGCATTGTAGCCAATCACAGACATGTCTGTTGAACGCATCGGCCAATCAGAGGAGTTTAAACGAGTCGCGTGCTGAAAATGTGTTTTGCGCGAGCTCACCGAGTTCTACACTTTTCGCAAACCTGTCATTATTATTGGCAATAACCTTAAGATGCAAATAAGAGATTCACTGCAATGTATTTGATATTCTTGATGCTACTCTGATGCACTCCATTACGCACCGCTCTGTTTGTTGGATGACAAAAAGTTCAGCGGTCTAACTCATGAATGTCAAAATGATTAAAGAAAGCGGGGCTTTCCGTTCACAGAAGGATGTTAACAGTGAACAAACGCCTGGTAAAATGTGAGTAGATAAAGATTTAATATTTGACAACTGTAATTATTTCACTAATACAATAAGGCTTTCTTTTTCTTTATTCCCTTAAATCGCTTTTATAATCAATTCATTAATTTAAATAAAAATACCCAATTTTAGTTTGGGCTAAAGCCCGAATATCCACTGACCTTAGAACCGCCCCTGTTTTTGTGTCAAATTAAATTGCTGAAACGTTCTCAAATTAAGTAACTCATAGCAGCTCTGGAGATGACGCTCTTGTGTAAAGGCAAAAGGTTCATTCATTTTTACTCACGTAGGCCTATGCCGAGGCCTATTCACTGTTCTCTCTGGATATGCGCGCGCGTTTGTGGGGGGAGAGAAAGAGAGAGCTAGCCTGGTTATACCAGACTCTTGTACATTTCATTTATTTTGTACAGAGAGTCTGGCACCGCTCCATTGACAAGCGTTAACTTCCTTGTAGGCGGGTATTCTATTGAAGTCTAAAACTATTGGATCTGCCCAGAGTCACTCTATCTGCCATAACCAATCGCTAACGTTTGGTCGTGACATATGTCTTTTCCCTAACCCCGTGGGAGGATGGCCATAAACACAAAACTAAGCAAAGATTGTTCTTGTTCCGTCTTTAACTTCTTGATATTCGGCAGCGTTGCCACAACGGACCGAATGGCTTCGCTCGCATCTTTCTTATTTTGAACTACAACTCAAAATAACGCACGAGTCGACATCAACGTCATCGTTCTCAGCCACTCCCTCTGTTCGCTGATTGGCCCGGTAAAAAATTGATCGGAGAAAACCAAAGTCTACAGCGCAATCCCAGACGTACTACTGAAGGAAAATGAAATTGAGCGGAAGTGCGTAGGAGGGCGGAGCCAGGCTAAGAGAGAGCAGGAGCGCTCTGCCAAGAATTTCCCCGATGGTCTGACTGGATTCCCCGATTCCGTTCATAGGGTTCTAAAATTATTTCGCGGACCCCTTGGCAACGGGTTGCGTACACCAAGGGGTCCGCGGACCCCACTTTGAAAACCACTGCGGAGAGCAGTAATCTTATTTGTATGTCCTTGCTAAAAAATATATTTGCATGCCAGCAACAAGTGTCCCTTGTGAGAGGATTTTTTCAAAGGCTGGAGAAATTATCTGTAAAAAAATAAGTAGGCTAAGTCCTTCGACAGCAGAGAAATTAATATTGTTGAATAAAAATCTATAAAAAAATGAGACATTGTGGCTTGATTTATTTTATTAATATTCATTTTTCATGACCAAAATAACATTATGCACAGTGAGGAGCCTACAGGTTACAAGCTTCACATATTAGAAAAACACAATAATAAAAAAACAACACATTTTTTAATGGCTCGTTGTCAAGGTTGTTTCAGATCAACACCTGCAAGTGACCACTAGGTGTCGCCGTTGAGACGGGTGTCGGATTGTTTCGAAGCCTCGACACAATATGGCACATTTGCTTCAACTGTTTCATTGTTTCACGAAGCCTCGATCTGCCCACCACTACATTTAGGCCCAGATGCAAAAATATAACTTAAACGGGATGAAATGACAAAAATAACCACACAGGTAGGTAAAATAATATTATATACATAGATTAGAGTGAAAATATAGACATAATAGCAACAAATCAAATTAGGATTATTAAAGATTATCAAGAGCCCAAAATAACCTCACCTCTCCACTGCATCACCAATGCAAAGAGGAAAAAGGAGGGGACAGAACAGGACAATATATTGACTCATGATGTCATCACCACAATTAAAGGGGAAAGGCACTCACACTTCAATTAGGCAGTCATATCAGGTGTATGTAAACAAACAATTTTGTGTGAATTCTTATAAACATATGTATTTAACAGGAAACTTTCTGTACCTGTTACATAAGTACGTTTTTGTGCACTAAAACGTAATTTTTTCATCTAAAAGTTTATTTGACAGTCTAGATTTTTGATGACCTGTTTTGTGTATTTAATATTTAACGTAGGCTATAGATATATTTTTAATTTATTTTATACAAGTGCACTGTTTGGAGAGGCTTGTTTTGTTCAATAAATGTAAAATTTAAGTAATGTTCTGTATCACTTCTTGTTAACTGTTAGATTTTATGAGATGAAAAAAAAGGAAAATCGGGCAAAAAATATCAGCATCATATATCGGCCATCGCCTGCCTCAATTTCTAAGCATCGGCATCGGCCAGATAAAAACCCATATCGGTCGACCTCTAACACACATTTCTTTTATCGTCTCTGGCCCTCTATAGCCTTGGACACCCCATGTTTAAAACTCTAGTTCCACCATTGATCCATTGATCACTACACACAGTTGAAGTATTCATTTTATTATTTTAATCTCCTGAGTTTATGTTGTTTTTGTAACTATGGGTTACATGGACTAGTGTACAGGGGTTACCTCGAATCTGAGCATATACAGGTCCTTCTCAAAAAATTAGCACATGATAAAGTTAATTATTTTCCATAATGTAATGATAAAAATTAAACTTTCATATATTTTAGATTCATTGCACACCAACTGAAATATTTCAGGTCTTTTATTGTTTTAATACTGATGATTTTGGCATACAGCTCATGAAAACCCAAAATTCCTATCTCAAAAAATTAGCATATCATGAAAAGGTTCTCTAAACGAGCTATTAACCTAATCATCTGAATCAACTAACTAACTCTAAACACCTGCAAAAGATTCCTGAGGCTTTTAAAAACTCCCAGCCTGTTTCATTACTCAAAACCGCAATCATGGGTAAGACTGCCGACCTGACTGCTGGCCAGAAGGCCATCATTGACACCCTCAAGAAAGAGGGTAAGACACAGAATGAAATTTCTGAACAAATAGGCTGTTCCCAGAGTGCTGTATCAAGGCACCTCAGTGGGAAGGAAAAAGTGTGGCAAAAAACGCTGCACAACGAGAAGAGGTGACCGGACCCTGAGGAAGATTGTGGAGAAAGACCGATTCCAGACCTTGGTGGACCTGCGGAAGCAGTGGACTGAGTCTGGAGTAGAAACATCCAGAGCCACTGTGCACAGGCGTGTGCAGGAAATGGGCTACAGGTGCCGCATTCCCCAGGTCAAGCCACTTTTGAACCAGAAACAGTGGCAGAAGCGCCTGACCTGGGCTACAGAGAAACAGCACTGGAGTATCCACAGTCAGTGATGGTCTGGGGTGCCATGTCAGCTACTGGTGTTGGTCCACTGTGTTTTATCAAGGGCAGGGTCAATGCAGCTAGCTGTCAGGAGATTTTGGGGCACTTCATGCTTCCATCTGCTGAAAAGCTTTATTGAGATGAAGATTTCATTTTTCAGCACGACCTGGCACCTGCTCACAGTGCCAAAACCACTTGTAAATGGTTTACTGACCATGGTATTACTGTGCTCAATTGGCCTGCCAACTCTCCTGACCTGAACCCCATAGAGAATCTGTGGGATATTGTGAAGAGAAAGTTGAGAGACGCAAGACCCAACACTCTGGATGAGCTTAAGGCCGCTATCGTAGCATCCTGGGCCTCCATAACACCTCAGCAGTGCCACAGGCTGATTGCCTCCATGCCACGCCGCAATTTCTTTCTGTGTCTTACCCTCTTGCTTGAGGGTGTCAATGATGGCCTTCTGGACAGCAGTCAGGTCGGCAGTCATACCCATGATTGCGGTTTTGAGTAATGAAACAGGCTGGGAGTTTTTAAAAGCCTCAGGAATCTTTTGCAGGTGTTTAGAGTTAATTGATCATGTCAGTGCGACCATGCTGGAATGGCACTACAGCACCGGTGTCGGGAAAAGCTATCATCCCTACAAAGCAGGTATGCTTGGTATTTCATCGGAGCGGTCAGTGTGGAGCGTACCATGATCTCCTAAACAACGGAAAAGCGCGCTATGCATCTCAGCGTACTTCTTCGTCACTTAAAAATCGAAACCATAAAGGATACTATGCATTCCGGAAACTACTCAGCTATCTGTTGACAACAACTCTTCTACTCTCTGGAGATGTCCAACTCAATCCCGGGCCAACTAAACAAACGGAACTCATCACGGTGGAGGTAGCTGGTGATGTGCGGGTGTCCGATGAGTTGGGTGAGTGCCAGGGTCCGGCGCTGTCCGCTCCCTGTTTCTCCATGGAAATTGAAAGGGGTCAAGAGAATCTTAATTCGTGGTCTTCTGACATTAATCTGGACCCAGTAAATATAACTACTATGAAACTACCAGTAGCCAGTAAAATCAATGTATCGATACAACAGCCAATCAAAAGAAAACATTTAAATCCTGCAATTGTTAAGCGCAAGAAGTGGAAATTCATACAAACTGTAAATCAGGCTCGATTACTGTGGGATCCACGAGCAAAACCTAAGGGACTACTTGGAGGACATATAAACATTCGTAGTATCATAGGGAAATGTGAACAAATTCAACATCTTATTGTAGATTCTAATTTGGATTACCTATGCCTATCAGAGACTTGGCTACACAAAAACTCTCCAAGTGCAGCATTAAGTGTCCCAGGCTACAATATATTTAGGAGGGACAGGCCTAACGGAAGAGGTGGGGGGTTGATGTTTTATGTTAGAGATAACATCAACTGCCGTCAAATCCAGTGGAAGCATGACGATGGGCTTGAATGCATCGGGCTTAATGTTATATTGTCTCCCCAAATGTCCTTTAACCTTATTGGCCTGTATAGACCACCCTCTTCCACATTCGTTTTGTTTTTAGACCAACTAAAGAGTATTTTAAAAGAATGTAATTCTGGGAAAGAGGTTATTTTAATGGGGGATTTTAACATAAACTGGGAAGATAAAAGTAAAAGAAATGCCCTAAAACAAATTATAGATACCTTTGACATGACACAATTAATTAAGGAACCAACACGTATAACACAGAGTTCAAAAACATTGATAGACCTGATATTCAGTAATAAACCAGAGAGAATTGTTAAAACATTCAATTTGGTTACTGGGTTATCGGATCATAATTTGACACTAGGAGTTAGGAAACTGTCAAAAATACGTTTTAATTGTGGTGTAAATAAGCCTAGTCACCTCAGAATACCTAAGGGACAACAAAATGACTTTGAAAATGAAATTAAAGGAATAGAGTGTAACAATCTACTTTCTTACTTTGATGTCGACTCTGACTGTCAGATCTTTCTCTCCACAATTCAAAGTACAATGAATAATTTCTTAAGGAGAACTAAACCTGACAGCAGGAAAAAAAAAAAATTTCCATGGTTAAGTACTGACATACACAACTTGATGAAAGAACGAGATTCAGCATTGAAAGCAGCCCTAAAATCAAAATTAGTAACTGATAGACTAAAGTTTGTAGGACTACGAAATAAGGTAACTAAGGAGATTAGGAAAGCAAAAGCTAATTTTTATCTTAATGTCATTGATCAAGCAAAGGGAAATACCAAACTAATACGGAAGAACATAAAGAGGCTGACTGGAAAACATCATAGTGGTAATAAACAGCGCCTCGAAATCTATATAAATAATAGTATTACCCAGGACGAAGCTCAAATAGTATCAGCTTTTAATTCATACTTTGTAGAATCAGTATCGTCACTGATACATAATCAATCTATCAATCCATTAACTATGATGCCTGTAAATTATGAAAAACCTGTATTTGAGATTCATGAAATACCCGAAGCAAAAGTGAGAATGATAATAAGTTCCCTAAAAAATTCCAAAGCTAAAGATGTGTATGGACTGGACACAATGTTTTTGAAAGTGTTTAATGAATGTTTGTCTAGTCCATAGGTCGGCAACCCGCGGCTCTAGAGCCGCAAGCGGCTCTTAAGCGCCGCCCTAGTGGCTCCCTGGAGCTTTTTCAAAAATATGAAAATGGAAAAAATATTTTTTGTTTTAATATAATTTCTGTTGGAGGAAAAACATGACAAACATTCTTAAAGTTTTTCAACGTTGTAAAAATGTGTCTAATAAATATTTAATTCCAAAATTTCTGTCAACGAAGAATTTACGTCATAGACTGTGACACACGTGTCTGTCAGATCGGCGTGATGCCAGACCGGTGGCTGACAAACAAACAAACAAACCGGCGGGTGTGTCATGGCCACGGGCCATGGATCCCAAGAGGAAAAAGAGAAAGATAGCTGAGGAGCACTCCCAACGCAATAGAGTGCGGCGCCGGACTAGATTTGATGGCCGAGTGCGAGCGCGAGCGCGGGCGGTAATGCACTCACTCTGTGTGTGCGGGTTGCGGGAGAATAAAACGATTCGCGGACTCCCGCAAACTAGAAATATCTATGAATAAAACATATAAAAACGAATAGATTTTTATTCATCTGTTGCAGAAAAGCAACAAGAAACAACTAAAACAAAATAGAAACGATTTCCAGGCCAGAGTTTCTATTTATAACATGTTTGCAGCGTTGAGCGATGTAGCCAATCACAGACATATGTGTTGATTTCCTGAACGCAATGGCCAATCAGAAGCATTAAAATAGACTCCCCTCACCGCTCAAAACTGACTTTTTGTTCAGTGCTGAATTATGTATGCTGGCAAATCCTCTAATTATAACAAACAAAGTGTGGATATTATGAAAGATTCATTGTGCAGTCAGCTTCATTGATAATAACATATGTGAGATCGCGATGAACTGTCAGCTTTTTAGGAATTATTAAGGGAGCGCACTTTGCTCGCATTCAGTCATGCCAAACCATGCACGCAGTAGCTGCTTGCTTTAATGTTAAATTAACAGTGGTTTGTGTGTTAATTCTTTAATAACAAATAATTTATCAGGAGTATTTATGCTGATGTGTATGGTGGCGACACATAGGCTAACTTGAAAGTATTTGGAGGTACAGAAAAAAGTCTATTTGCGGGCGGGAGCGGGACAAAACATAAATGTTGCGGGCGGGAGAAAGTAACATAGAAAGTTGAGAACGTCAGTTATAACGACCCACGTATTAAAAATGGTCGGGTTTAAATCGGGCTCGGGCTCATAATTATGTTTAATAATGTGTCGGGCCGGGCTCGGACACAACGTGCACGGGCTCGGGTAATAGTCGGGGTCGGGCTTGATTTTTTGGGCCCGATCTAAGCTCTAATTTGTAGCCTACTACTTATCATTTTGATAGTAGGGAGCTAATAAAGCAAATATAACACTTACAGCATGTGTTGCCTTCATTATAAGGCTTATATAAAGCTTTTAAATTTTTGCGGCTCCAAACAGATTTTTTATTTATTTTTTGGTCCAATATGGCTCTTTCAACATTTTGGGTTGCCGACCCCTGGTCTAGTCCATTAACACATATTATTAATAGATCAATTAATGAAGGAATTGATCCCAAAGCGTGGAAGACAGCTATAATAACACCGATCCACACAACAGGTGATACTTCAAAGGTCTGTAACTACAGACCAATTAGTATATTACCTATTGTGTCAAAGGTAATTGAGAGATATGTAGTAGAACAACTCATTAGTCACCTCAGTAACAGTCCATTTACATTGCATCCTATGCAGTTTGGTTTTAGATTGAATCATTCAACGGAAACTGCAAATTGCTTTTTTTTGGAGAATGTGAAATCAAAGTTAGACAAAGGAGGAGTTGTTGGGGCTATATTCTTAGACCTAAAAAAAGCGTTTGACACTGTGGATCATGGTGTCCTATTAAAAAAACTGTCAATGTTTAATGTCTCCCCCAATGTAATGAAATGGATGCAGTCCTATCTGGAACACAGAGAGCAAAGGGTTAGGATAAATGATGAGGTATCATCGGCCATTAGTTGTAATATTGGTGTACCTCAGGGATCAATTTTGGGGCCCCTGTTGTTTAGCCTGTACATAAATGATCTCACGACTGTATGCAATGAGTCCGAGATTCAAATGTATGCAGACGATACTGTCATTTATGTACATGCGCCGAACAAGCAGCAAGCAGCATATAAGCTCACGGCAGTGATGGAAGATGTTATGCAATGACTTAGTGATTCCCGTCTTTATTTAAATATAAAGAAAACCAAATGTATGTTCTTCACAAAGAGGTCAACAGATAATTCTGTAGCAAATATTTATATTGCAGGGGAACAACTGTCAATGGTATCTGATTTCAAATATTTAGGTATAATAATTGATTCTAATCTTACATTTAAAAAACAAATTTAAAAAAGTTATAAATATAGTAAAATTTAACATGTCAAATTTCCGTCATATAAGAAATTGTTTGACTACAAAGGCAGCTACAATATATTTTAATGCTATGATCATGCCATATCTGTTGAACTGTTTGACTAGCTGGGCACAAGCCTCCAGCACAACACTTAAACATGTGCAGTTACTGTACCATCAAGCTTCTAAGGTGCTTGATAGGAAGCCTAATACCTATCACCACTGCTACTGCTTAAAAAAACATAATTTAATGACTTGGGACAATCTTATTAAATTCACAGACTCTTGTCTTGTTTTTAAAATTGTACATGGCCTAGCTCCCCCACCACTAACTGCTTTTATAAAACAAAAAAATACTGTTATTAGACATACAAGGTCTGTAACAAGAGGGGATTGTGTCGTACAAATGAGAAGAACTACCTTTGGTCAGTCAGCTTTTTCTGTGAGAGCAGCACACACTTGGAACAGTTTGCCTACGTCTATTAGAGACGTTGTTTCATATGGGCCATTTAAGATTAAATTAAAATCATGGCTAAAAGACAATCAAGTGTGTACTCATATTCTGTAGTTTTCTAAATCATCTGATTCATGTTTTGATTTGTTGTCCTTGTTTAATGTATTTTATGAACTTTTATGAAATGCGTTTTAATGTATGTATAATTATTGTTGATTGTCTGAATGTATTTTATCGGTCATTACATCTGCCCAGTGACTGCAGTTGAAAATTAGCCAAGATGGCTAAACTGGCACATTTACGTAAGCGTTTATTAATGTGCACGGTCCCTGTAACTTTAAACTGATTAAATAAATAAATAAATTAGTTAATAAATAAATTAGTTGATTCACTGTTGATTCACTGATTCACTGCATATGCACTGCTGCTCTGTGCATAATTCAAGATGAACACACCAGAAACCTTAGTAGTTCTAACCCTATACCTTGTGTCAAGATGATTTATGACCCTATGATTGACAGGTGGGCGGTGCTAACCTTTGACCTTCCGGAGGATGTTCCGGAGGCCCCTTTGATGTAGGGATTAACCTTTGACCTATCGATCAATCAAGTTGACAGGTGGGGGGGCTAACCTTTGACCTTCCGTGGTCCTCCGGAGGTCCTTTGATGTAGGGATTAACCTTTGACCTATCGATCGATCAAGTTGACAGTTGTCTTTGCCCTATTGACCTTTGTATTATACGTCAAGTTGCCAGTTGTTAGGGTTGATCTGGGTTTGACAGTTGTCTTTGATCCGTATTATGATGGATGATTTTGCCATTTAGTTTTACCCCTATTGACCCCCGGGGACTTTTTGCTTTGGGAAATTCCCTCCACGCCAGCTGTGTCGGGGTTAGTGAGAAAATAATTTTTCTAATGTTACATATAGATTAGAGTTATCTTTTCAAAACAAAAATAAAATCATCTTACCGTTTCAGAGTTGAGGATCTTTTGAAAAAGTTGAAAAGAGTTCCTCTTTTGGAAAGAGTGCCTTTTGCATCTGACAGTCTCTGCGCTAAGTGTGTGCGTCTGTCTGTGACTGTGTGATACGTCACCCTATTCCTGCATCCCCCTGCTGGGGAGTGAAAGTGAGAAAATATCTCACACTAAGTAGAGTTGAAAAACATTCATTCCTTTAAAATAAATAAAAATAAAAATCATCTTACCTTTTCACTATGGTGAAGAATTGGGTTAAAGTTGAAAAGAGTTCCTCTTTTGGAAAGAGTGCCTTTTGCATTTTGACAGTCTTTGAGCTAAATGTGTGTGACATCCGATATCCTGACATTCCTGAGCACGCTATATAAATGGGGATAGTGAGAAAAAGAGATTTTTCCAATAATGGCACATATCTTACACTAACGTTGAAACACATTCTGTTCTTTAAAATTATATAAATGAAATGGTTAATAAAATATCTTTTCAAAACAAAAAATAAATAAATACATTTTCACCTGGGTTGAAGAAGTAAATCTACCGCCATGTGTCTGGCCTCGTGGGTATAAGGGTTTGATTTAATGGAAGTTGTGAAGGTTTTATGTTTGAACTTTGACACGGGGCTTCACAGGATCTCCCTCCATATTCCAGAGGAGAGGGGATTGCTGAGGACGGTGAAAGTGAGAAAATATCTCACACTAACTAAAGTTGAAACACATTCTGTTCTTTAAAAGTATATAAATGAAATATTTATAAAATTTACATTTAGTCATTTACAAATATAATATTTTCACATTAACTAAAGTTGAAACACATTCTGTTCTTTAAAAGTATATAAATGAAATATTTGTAAAATTTACATTTACAAATATAATATTTCAGAGTTTTTCTAATAATGACACACTAACAGCAGTTGAAAAAGTTGAAAAACATTCTGTTCTTTAAAAGTATATAAATTATATGATTATATCGTTCATTTTAAAAATAACCATCTTTTCTAAATTACTGAAACACAGTGCACCAATTAGTTTTGTTTTAGATGAACACAAAATAAAGAAAATCTTTACATCTTACATTTTCAGAGAATTGAAGAAGTAAATCCCAACACATCATTGTCCATATAAGGTATGAATGTATTTACAAAGATGCAATAAGTTTTGATACAAAATATCCCGGAGTGTTTTTTTCCCACACCGGCGTTTTGACAGTCCGTGATTCAGAGTGGAGGAGGAATGGGTGTGTGTGTGTGTGTGTGTGTGTGTGTGTGTGTGTGTGTTACATGATACCCTCCGCATTGCTGGGGACAGTGAGAAAAATAAAAGAAGATTTCAATTAAGTCTTAATAAAAACGTTGTAATACAGTCGTATCTTCTATTTATCTTTTGAATGATTTTGTTTAACGGTGACCTAAAGTATAATTTTATTAATATAGTCATAGCCATAATGATTTTTGTACTGTATCCCGTACACCTAAACACGACCAAAAACAGCATTTTTACATTGTTTTTACATACTGTTTTCCATAAATTAACTAATCTCCATATTTAAATTAAATGATTATAAATATAGAATAATAACAAGTATGTTACTGAAATGAATTCAAACGATTTAAACATAGTTTTAGCTAAATGACTTTTATATAAAAAAGTATATAAATATAAAAATACCTTACATTTTCATAGTGCCGAAGATGTAGTTCTTTATGCAATGATAAAAACAGTCCAAAGTCATAAACAAAGCCCTCCTGGTTCCTCCAGTGATAAACTACAGGGTGAAATGAATGCTTGAGCCCCAAGATGCAGGACAGATGAGCCTCTGGGGTACACTGTCACAGTAAAGTTAGTGTGCTTTCCAGAGTTTTATTCATACTAAATTCATTTAAAAGCATAATATTAAAAGTTTAAATTAGATCTTTTAAAATTAAAAGACTGTTTAAATCAAAGCTTTAACGTTTTATTAAAATTGTATCTTCTATTTATCTTCTTAGAAGACTTATGTGTGATATAAATGATTTTACATAAATTTAACCTAAGGTATTATTTTTACTAAACAGTTTAAAGCAATTTTAAAATTGTAAAGCAAAAACTGTACTTTGGTATCTTAGATCTTATACAAAAATATTTCAAACAGTATCGCAGCAATTTTACTCGTCTTAATTCAAAGCATGATCTTACTTTTTCTACGGTAGCTATGATCTAGTGAAACCCTTTACTGAGAATATACTATCGGTTATCTTCTCAAAATATATATGTAGAACTTTAAAATGTTAGCATTTGTTGATGCGACAGTTTGTCTGTTGGAACAGCCTTTGGGAGAGCTGA
Source organism: Gila orcuttii (assembly GCA_026230005.1). Classification (NCBI taxonomy): domain Eukaryota; kingdom Metazoa; phylum Chordata; class Actinopteri; order Cypriniformes; family Leuciscidae; genus Gila; species Gila orcuttii. The sequence continues at coordinate 7,609,372 of JAPDVR010000012.1, forward strand.
TGATACTATAGCAGGAAACATGCCCTTTGACCTCCTCCATTTTGGAGGATTTAGTCCTTAAAGGTACGCTGTGTATGAATTTACCCCATCTAGCGGTGAAATTGTATTTTGCATTCAAACGAATAGTGCTCTCTAGCGCATCGCTTTTTCAAAAGCGTGTTGCAACTACGGTAACCGTTATGTGTCACGAAGCTACAGTACGACATGTCTTCCAATAGCACATCATCGAGTTTAACTATACATGTTCTACTGTTACGCTACCTATATAATAAATTAAACAATCAAGCAATGAAAAAAAAAAAAAAAAAAAAAAAATGGTCATTTAGACCATAACATTGACTTACCAGTCAAGAAGAAAGCAGGACTTCAGCGTCCCTTTCAACTTCTTTCTCCTTCATTAGCTCTATCCACCGGGGAAAAGCTAATATTTACCCTCGTTTTGAATTTGCCGGTCACGTTTCCTTTTAGATAAAATGTTTATGCTTTTTGGTTACGAGGATTGCATTATGAAGTACCGCACAGTGCAGCCTTTCAAATTTGCCGGGGGACAAGCGCCTCTCACTGACCTCCTTGAACGAAAACGCGTTGAGGTAGGCTAGTGCTTTTTGTCCCTCTCTGCTATTATAGTTTTTCAAGATGGCGGAACGACATAGAAGTCTCCATGGACTTACCCGTCCCATGCAAATAAAGATAAGAAATTCTTCGCTTACGAGGACAAGTCAGATCATTGGCAGAGCTAATTTTACACTAATGAGATCATATTTATGAATAAAGACATTGATTTTAGCTAATAGAATACTTTTTAAAAAACTACTGTACCTTTAATTTCAGATGTGTAAATTACAAAACAGCATTTTTCAACCGAGTGAATCTACACGTGAGAGATCTTCAGAAGTCATAACTTCAGGGGTCAAGGGGTCTCCCAAGAATACTTAATTTCCCTTAAAAACCATCGATTAAGTTTAACGACACTAGCTTGCAACGCTACCCCAAAAATCAAATACTGTATTAACCTTTTCAAAGGATAATCTAACTTTAAAGTTAGAATAAAACGTTCAAAACAAAACATATCTTCATACCTGTAGTGTTCGGACGCAAGGCCATTAACTGGTTCTTTTGTTTTATACATTTACTTTGCTTATTTCTACAAATATCAGCCTGATAAATATGGAGTTATTACATGATGAACAAGATAATCATGCTACCAAATTTTTTTATTTCAGTTTTTTAAGAAAAAGCAATGTTTTAAAATACAACTAAACCATGATAACAGATAATTTTTGACAGACCTAGAAATGCATGTTGATTACCAAGTTTCAGGCATAGTGCAATTGTGCAATGTTCGAGAAAGCTAATATTGGTGTAATCTTTTGTGCGGTCTCACCCACAACGCAAAACTTTGTGTTGGCTGATCCAGGCATAGCTTTACTAAAAGAAAATAATATGCAAGTCATTATCAAACTTTAATTAAACCATATTTTATTAATATTATGGTTTCATGTTGATTTAAAGTTTTTGTTTGTTTGTTATTAACCTTTTTATTTTTTACATCCAGCACAAATTAAAGAGATGTATGAGCTAATGGTGTTCCCTGACCCCAAATAATCAGATAATGGAATGTTCACAAGCGACAGTTAGATATTCTCCCGCTTAGTATGGGTGTAAATAGTTGTGCTTAAATGTTTGGGTTATTTTTACACAACAACATATTTTGTCACACCGTAGCGATATTTATATAACATATTTTGTCACACGCTTGTAAAGACTATGGCCTACCTTTAAAACATAATCTTTATACAGGAATCACTCGTGTCCAAAACATCCATGTAAGATTCAAAAGACCAAATCACTAAGAAAAGAGGATTGAAAAGCATCGTTTATAACAAATACACAAAAGTTTGCAAATGATGGTTTTATTACTATTCAGATAGCAGACGACACTGTTTCACATTTTGAATGTCGGACTGTATGTGTTTTAGGTAAAGACTTTGCTTTGAGAGCCCTCAACAGTGTTTATAGGAATAAATGACCATTAATAATTTAAGCGATAGTATTTCTGTTTGATAACTAAATTGATACTTTGTTTAGTGTAACTTTCCCTCTATCTACGATGTGAAATCACACAAAGTATTAATGCAAAAAGTAAGGGGGTGTTGTGTTACACTTAAACTATTACAGCAGAATCACAACTGACTATTGCGCTGAGATAGGCGTATTCATTAAAGCTCGAGGCTGTTAAACAAAGTCCCGCACTACGGCTGATAAAATTGCACAAAAGTAAATTCTAGAGGCCAACTTGCTAAAAAAGTAAATACGGCACGAACCATTTAAAACAAATACAGAAGAGCCACTTGTAATCAGTTTTGAATGTTTGTAATTGACATTTTATATACTAGTCGATTACGCAGTTTACATATTGTTTCTTTTTGTTTTTGTACAGTTTGCAAAACCTATAGTCTACGAGCGTGGTCAAACATTTAGGAGTTTATGAAAAACATATCAAAAATTGAATTAAATTCTTCTATGCGACTGTTTAAGACTAAACCAATCAAATTTCTTTTAGAACATCTTTCTGCTATGTCTACGAAACATCGTCATGAAAGATGAGTATTGCTGTTTTTCTGTTACCTATAAAACTATTACGCTTCAAACTCGTCTAATTATTGCACTTATCACAGCACGGTAATAGATACACAGTTATGTTGTGTATGTCGCTAAACAACTGTTAAGCTAATGAATTACCGCTGTTAAGCGGTATTTTTGCGTGTAAGGTGGGATGATTCATTTTTTATTCCCTCCACACCAATACTTTGACACCAGAGTTTTAGGTCTGATCCAGAAAACAGACGGTAAGCACTAAGTTATGAAAACATGTGGTAAGCAGTTTTTGGCCTCATCATCAAAATGTTTTAACATATCGTAAATTTCAATTGTTTGATAAATTATCTAACGATTATACCTAACTATCAACAGTTATATGTGAAACGAGCTCAGTCGCATTAGAGTTGGATTCTTGTTTATACTGAACATTTGAACCGCATGTTGAGGAGCTCTAGTGTTCTTAAATTGTTTACCGCGGTTTCATTTTAACAACACTATCGTAACACTTATCGTATCGCCGGGTGTGATTGTAATGTTTTGTATGGTGTTTTTCTTTACGCTCTCCCCCTGGATATCCGTTTCCTACAGTTACCGGTAATGTTAGTGAACTCTAGGTCTTCTCTTTGCTCATATTCGACAGTATTCACATGAATTGACTTGATTTAAACCATCATCTTCACTTGAGACATTATACCATTCTAGTTTTTAAATAGCGCTTAAATGTATATTTACCCCTTTATGCGGCTATAGAATACCGCACAAGGATCTCTGAAATATTTTTTGTGTATAACATCTATGTAGATCTATCTGTTTTTAAAAATACACCAAAACAAAGAATGAAGACATTTTTCTATAAGTGTCCCTCAACATCTGTGCATACAACAAAACACAGTGCATCCGTGTACGATGATTTATCAGAAAATTACTTTTGTCGCTTTTTCTGAATAATCTCACCAAGTGCGGGTGCTTGATAACTATTGAACAACCCTGAATTCGGCTACTCAATAAAAAACTCAATACATTTGAATGCGCTAAAGGTCTATAACTGAACTTTAACATCTTAGTAGTTGGTAAAACTTCACTTAAACTCTGCTCAAAATAAAATACATCCTAGCTACTTTCTAAACGCTTGTTACAGAGCTTATTGCGATCCATTTACCCATCCATATGTTTTGAAATTTTAATGTTTAATCAACATTTTGTTGGAAAACATATGATGGATTTACTCAACTTTTTATGTCAACAGGTTCTACAGGGTAATGTCGCATTTAATTAACATTGTTTATTTCAGTAAACTTAAGTTTATTACATAAGATTAATTCAATGCCATTTAGTTGAATCAGGTTAGCATTCTTAATTTAGTCCAAAACTATTAAGTTCAAATAATCCAATTGTTTCATTTATTTAGGGATTGTGTTCAACAACCTTTACAAATATATCTAATAAGATAACCTTTTACAAAATCTTTACTCGGTAAAGACTCTTATTGGTTTTGTCGCATCCAATGCATCCCCAAAGTAGTTGTTTTTATAATGATTAAAACCGTTTTAATTATTTTTAGTATGGTCTACACTTTATGGTAAAACACTAACATATCAGAAACTCTTTTAAATATAAACATTAACAAGTCAACGATTTTTTATCTTGCTGTTAAAACACATAAATAACGTTTTATTTCAAATTGTACTGTTCCTAGTTTTCTATATTGCTATTTTAATTAAACTCATTTGTGTAATCTCGACTCAAATGGATAAGTAAAATGTTTGAAAAGTATTGAGTTGATTTAACTTCATTTACTAATTATTTTGGTCTACTTAACTGAAAAATGTTCTTTCAACATGACTATATTGAGTTAAGTCAGTTTAACGCAATGCATTGTGTTTGAATGAGAAAGCTAATACAACGGTGTTAAATGAAAATTATTTTTTAAATAAACTGAACAGTATCGTAAAATAATTTTAGGCTGAATTCTCTCGGACGACATGCAGGACATGGTTATTTATGGCGTCCTGATGACGACCCACCGTACACACAGGGGTGCGAGGGCGGGCCCACAATCGCAGGAGTGATAAACTCTACACAGAGACCAGCCTCAGTTACCGGCACACAAGCCGTATTTCCTAACCGCTGTGTATGCCGGTAATGCTGCTAAACCCCGTTTCGACGCTACGGACGGATGCTTCAACGACGTCGGATTCGAAATCGTAAAAAACTGCGGGGGTACTACAACATCTCATTGATCAAAAGTGGAAGGAATTGATCAGAAGTTCCTGTTTGTCTGAGCTTCTTCGACTCACGCTTCAGACCCAAAAACACAAGCTTCCGAGCGTTAAAGCACAAGGCCTGGACAATTGTGCTGCAAGGACTCGCTCACGAGATTCCGGAAACTATTCGAATCTTTCACCATCAAGATTCTGGAAACTATTTGAATCTTTCACCATCAAACAGTTTCCTATTTGAAAATCTATAAACCTCTGAAATGGCGACTCAAAAGCTGACGGAGAACGACTGCCCGTCGAGTTCCGGTGATGCGGGACACAAGTATCATCCGGCGTGTGAGTGCGCCACGGGGAATGGCTGTCGTTTAAGAGATACGCTAGACTCTATGTTTAAAGACCATTTTAGAGACCAGATGGTTGACTTGATGCGCAGGATCATCGATGCTGCGTGTGATATGGAAAACGATTGTGCGCAGGATACCAAACGTGTCACAAATCTCAAGAAAGAAATGGATGTCATAAGAGGGTTAGTGGGGACATGGACCGATGTGACGCCCATGTTTTTTAACACCATAGAGCCGACCGGTGTAATCCTCAGAAAAGTTCTGGATGTGATGTGTGCATCTAGTGAAGAATTCACAGTCGACGAACTACTCGTTATATGTACGTTTGTAACAGATCTCTGTGTGTCACTGGTGTCAAAAAATGCCAAAACAGATCTTGGTGAAATAGTTCAAGGTCTGGTCAGCTATATCCTAGACCAAGACATGGTAGTGTGCAGAGACTTTCTATTCTGGTTGGATTACAAATAAATGGAGTTATTGTCTACTTTATGTATATGTAATGCCGGTCTATCATAATTTTGTAAAGAAAAATACTGTTGAAATAAAAGATTGTACCACTTAACTCATCATTCTTTGCGACCGTGTCGGAGCTTTGGAGTTTCACAATTTTATAATAAAATGGTATTATAAGTCTTGATACTTGCACATTAATAATTTAATGAATAAATACTAGATGAGAATATTTAAGAGATGAAATATTTCAGAGATCCTATGGATTTCCCCTTCCCATCATGCTGGATAGGGGTGTACAATTTGAAATAAAACGTTATTTATGTGTTTTAACAGCAAGATAAAAAATCGTTGACTTGTTAATGTTTATATTTAAAAGAGTTTCTGATATGTTAGTGTTTTACCATAAAGTGTAGACCATACTAAAAATAATTAAAACGGTTTTAATCATTATAAAAACAACTACTTTGGGGATGCATTGGATGCGACAAAACCAATAAGAGTCTTTACCGAGTAAAGATTTTGTAAAAGGTTATCTTATTAGATATATTTGTAAAGGTTGTTGAACACAATCCCTAAATAAATGAAACAATTGGATTATTTGAACTTAATAGTTTTGGACTAAATTAAGAATGCTAACCTGATTCAACTAAATGGCATTGAATTAATCTTATGTAATAAACTTAAGTTTACTGAAATAAACAATGTTAATTAAATGCGACATTACCCTGTAGAACCTGTTGACATAAAAAGTTGAGTAAATCCATCATATGTTTTCCAACAAAATGTTGATTAAACATTAAAATTTCAAAACATATGGATGGGTAAATGGATCGCAATAAGCTCTGTAACAAGCGTTTAGAAAGTAGCTAGGATGTATTTTATTTTGAGCAGAGTTTAAGTGAAGTTTTACCAACTACTAAGATGTTAAAGTTCAGTTATAGACCTTTAGCGCATTCAAATGTATTGAGTTTTTTATTGAGTAGCCGAATTCAGGGTTGTTCAATAGTTATCAAGCACCCGCACTTGTTGAGATTATTCAGAAAAAGCGACAAAAGTAATTTTCTGATAAATCATCGTACACGGATGCACTGTGTTTTGTTGTATGCACAGATGTTGAGGGACACTTATAGAAAAATGTCTTCATTCTTTGTTTTGGTGTATTTTTAAAAACAGATAGATCTACATAGATGTTATACACAAAAAATATTTCAGAGATCCTTGTGCGGTATTCTATAGCCGCATAAAGGGGTAAATATACATTTAAGCGCTATTTAAAAACTAGAATGGTATAATGTCTCAAGTGAAGATGATGGTTTAAATCAAGTCAATTCATGTGAATACTGTCGAATATGAGCAAAGAGAAGACCTAGAGTTCACTAACATTACCGGTAACTGTAGGAAACGGATATCCAGGGGGAGAGCGTAAAGAAAAACACCATACAAAACATTACAATCACACCCGGCGATACGATAAGTGTTACGATAGTGTTGTTAAAATGAAACCGCGGTAAACAATTTAAGAACACTAGAGCTCCTCAACATGCGGTTCAAATGTTCAGTATAAACAAGAATCCAACTCTAATGCGACTGAGCTCGTTTCACATATAACTGTTGATAGTTAGGTATAATCGTTAGATAATTTATCAAACAATTGAAATTTACGATATGTTAAAACATTTTGATGATGAGGCCAAAAACTGCTTACCACATGTTTTCATAACTTAGTGCTTACCGTCTGTTTTCTGGATCAGACCTAAAACTCTGGTGTCAAAGTATTGGTGTGGAGGGAATAAAAAATGAATCATCCCACCTTACACGCAAAAATATCGCTTAACAGCGGTAATTCATTAGCTTAACAGTTGTTTAGCGACATACACAACATAACTGTGTATCTATTACCGTGCTGTGAAAAGTGCAATAATTAGACGAGTTTGAAGCGTAATAGTTTTATAGGTAACAGAAAAACAGCAATACTCATCTTTCATGACGATGTTTCGTAGACATAGCAGAAAGATGTTCTAAAAGAAATTTGATTGGTTTAGTCTTAAACAGTCGCATAGAAGAATTTAATTCAATTTTTGATATGTTTTTCATAAACTCCTAAATGTTTGACCACGCTCGTAGACTATAGGTTTTGCAAACTGTACAAAAACAAAAAGAAACAATATGTAAACTGCGTAATCGACTAGTATATAAAATGTCAATTACAAACATTCAAAACTGATTACAAGTGGCTCTTCTGTATTTGTTTTAAATGGTTCGTGCCGTATTTACTTTTTTAGCAAGTTGGCCTCTAGAATTTACTTTTGTGCAATTTTATCAGCCGTAGTGCGGGACTTTGTTTAACAGCCTCGAGCTTTAATGAATACGCCTATCTCAGCGCAATAGTCAGTTGTGATTCTGCTGTAATAGTTTAAGTGTAACACAACACCCCCTTACTTTTTGCATTAATACTTTGTGTGATTTCACATCGTAGATAGAGGGAAAGTTACACTAAACAAAGTATCAATTTAGTTATCAAACAGAAATACTATCGCTTAAATTATTAATGGTCATTTATTCCTATAAACACTATTGACGGCTCTCAAAGCAAAGTCTTTACCTAAAACACATACAGTCCGACATTCAAAATGTGAAACAGTGTCGTCTGCTATCTGAATAGTAATAAAACCATCATTTGCAAACTTTTGTGTATTTGTTATAAACGATGCTTTTCAATCCTCTTTTCTTAGTGATTTGGTCTTTTGAATCTTACATGGATGTTTTGGACACGAGTGATTCCTGTATAAAGATTATGTTTTAAAGGTAGGCCATAGTCTTTACAAGCGTGTGACAAAATATGTTATATAAATATCGCTACGGTGTGACAAAATATGTTGTTGTGTAAAAATAACCCAAACATTTAAGCACAACTATTTACACCCATACTAAGCGGGAGAATATCTAACTGTCGCTTGTGAACATTCCATTATCTGATTATTTGGGGTCAGGGAACACCATTAGCTCATACATCTCTTTAATTTGTGCTGGATGTAAAAAATAAAAAGGTTAATAACAAACAAACAAAAACTTTAAATCAACATGAAACCATAATATTAATAAAATATGGTTTAATTAAAGTTTGATAATGACTTGCATATTATTTTCTTTTAGTAAAGCTATGCCTGGATCAGCCAACACAAAGTTTTGCGTTGTGGGTGAGACCGCACAAAAGATTACACCAATATTAGCTTTCTCGAACATTGCACAATTGCACTATGCCTGAAACTTGGTAATCAACATGCATTTCTAGGTCTGTCAAAAATTATCTGTTATCATGGTTTAGTTGTATTTTAAAACATTGCTTTTTCTTAAAAAACTGAAATAAAAAAATTTGGTAGCATGATTATCTTGTTCATCATGTAATAACTCCATATTTATCAGGCTGATATTTGTAGAAATAAGCAAAGTAAATGTATAAAACAAAAGAACCAGTTAATGGCCTTGCGTCCGAACACTACAGGTATGAAGATATGTTTTGTTTTGAACGTTTTATTCTAACTTTAAAGTTAGATTATCCTTTGAAAAGGTTAATACAGTATTTGATTTTTGGGGTAGCGTTGCAAGCTAGTGTCGTTAAACTTAATCGATGGTTTTTAAGGGAAATTAAGTATTCTTGGGAGACCCCTTGACCCCTGAAGTTATGACTTCTGAAGATCTCTCACGTGTAGATTCACTCGGTTGAAAAATGCTGTTTTGTAATTTACACATCTGAAATTAAAGGTACAGTAGTTTTTTAAAAAGTATTCTATTAGCTAAAATCAATGTCTTTATTCATAAATATGATCTCATTAGTGTAAAATTAGCTCTGCCAATGATCTGACTTGTCCTCGTAAGCGAAGAATTTCTTATCTTTATTTGCATGGGACGGGTAAGTCCATGGAGACTTCTATGTCGTTCCGCCATCTTGAAAAACTATAATAGCAGAGAGGGACAAAAAGCACTAGCCTACCTCAACGCGTTTTCGTTCAAGGAGGTCAGTGAGAGGCGCTTGTCCCCCGGCAAATTTGAAAGGCTGCACTGTGCGGTACTTCATAATGCAATCCTCGTAACCAAAAAGCATAAACATTTTATCTAAAAGGAAACGTGACCGGCAAATTCAAAACGAGGGTAAATATTAGCTTTTCCCCGGTGGATAGAGCTAATGAAGGAGAAAGAAGTTGAAAGGGACGCTGAAGTCCTGCTTTCTTCTTGACTGGTAAGTCAATGTTATGGTCTAAATGACCATTTTTTTTTTTTTTTTTTTTTTTTCATTGCTTGATTGTTTAATTTATTATATAGGTAGCGTAACAGTAGAACATGTATAGTTAAACTCGATGATGTGCTATTGGAAGACATGTCGTACTGTAGCTTCGTGACACATAACGGTTACCGTAGTTGCAACACGCTTTTGAAAAAGCGATGCGCTAGAGAGCACTATTCGTTTGAATGCAAAATACAATTTCACCGCTAGATGGGGTAAATTCATACACAGCGTACCTTTAAGGACTAAATCCTCCAAAATGGAGGAGGTCAAAGGGCATGTTTCCTGCTATAGTATCATCAGCTCTCCTAAAGGCTGTTCCAACAGACAAACTGTCGCATCAACAAATGCTAACATTTTAAAGTTCTACATATATATTTTGAGAAGATAACCGATAGTATATTCTCAGTAAAGGGTTTCACTAGATCATAGCTACCGTAGAAAAAGTAAGATCATGCTTTGAATTAAGACGAGTAAAATTGCTGCGATACTGTTTGAAATATTTTTGTATAAGATCTAAGATACCAAAGTACAGTTTTTGCTTTACAATTTTAAAATTGCTTTAAACTGTTTAGTAAAAATAATACCTTAGGTTAAATTTATGTAAAATCATTTATATCACACATAAGTCTTCTAAGAAGATAAATAGAAGATACAATTTTAATAAAACGTTAAAGCTTTGATTTAAACAGTCTTTTAATTTTAAAAGATCTAATTTAAACTTTTAATATTATGCTTTTAAATGAATTTAGTATGAATAAAACTCTGGAAAGCACACTAACTTTACTGTGACAGTGTACCCCAGAGGCTCATCTGTCCTGCATCTTGGGGCTCAAGCATTCATTTCACCCTGTAGTTTATCACTGGAGGAACCAGGAGGGCTTTGTTTATGACTTTGGACTGTTTTTATCATTGCATAAAGAACTACATCTTCGGCACTATGAAAATGTAAGGTATTTTTATATTTATATACTTTTTTATATAAAAGTCATTTAGCTAAAACTATGTTTAAATCGTTTGAATTCATTTCAGTAACATACTTGTTATTATTCTATATTTATAATCATTTAATTTAAATATGGAGATTAGTTAATTTATGGAAAACAGTATGTAAAAACAATGTAAAAATGCTGTTTTTGGTCGTGTTTAGGTGTACGGGATACAGTACAAAAATCATTATGGCTATGACTATATTAATAAAATTATACTTTAGGTCACCGTTAAACAAAATCATTCAAAAGATAAATAGAAGATACGACTGTATTACAACGTTTTTATTAAGACTTAATTGAAATCTTCTTTTATTTTTCTCACTGTCCCCAGCAATGCGGAGGGTATCATGTAACACACACACACACACACACACACACACACACACACACACACACCCATTCCTCCTCCACTCTGAATCACGGACTGTCAAAACGCCGGTGTGGGAAAAAAACACTCCGGGATATTTTGTATCAAAACTTATTGCATCTTTGTAAATACATTCATACCTTATATGGACAATGATGTGTTGGGATTTACTTCTTCAATTCTCTGAAAATGTAAGATGATTTTCTTTATTTTGTGTTCATCTAAAACAAAACTAATTGGTGCACTGTGTTTCAGTAATTTAGAAAAGATGGTTATTTTTAAAATGAACGATATAATCATATAATTTATATACTTTTAAAGAACAGAATGTTTTTCAACTTTTTCAACTGCTGTTAGTGTGTCATTATTAGAAAAACTCTGAAATATTATATTTGTAAATTTTACAAATATTTCATTTATATACTTTTAAAGAACAGAATGTGTTTCAACTTTAGTTAATGTGAAAATATTATATTTGTAAATGACTAAATGTAAATTTTACAAATATTTCATTTATATACTTTTAAAGAACAGAATGTGTTTCAACTTTAGTTAGTGTGAGATATTTTCTCACTTTCACCGTCCTCAGCAATCCCCTCTCCTCTGGAATATGGAGGGAGATCCTGTGAAGCCCCGTGTCAAAGTTCAAACATAAAACCTTCACAACTTCCATTAAATCAAACCCTTATACCCACGAGGCCAGACACATGGCGGTAGATTTACTTCTTCAACCCAGGTGAAAATGTATTTATTTATTTTTTGTTTTGAAAAGATATTTTATTAACCATTTCATTTATATAATTTTAAAGAACAGAATGTGTTTCAACGTTAGTGTAAGATATGTGCCATTATTGGAAAAATCTCTTTTTCTCACTATCCCCATTTATATAGCGTGCTCAGGAATGCCAGGATATCGGATGTCACACACATTTAGCTCAAAGACTGTCAAAATGCAAAAGGCACTCTTTCCAAAAGAGGAACTCTTTTCAACTTTAACCCAATTCTTCACCATAGTGAAAAGGTAAGATGATATTTATTTTTATTTATTTTAAAGGAATGAATGTTTTTCAACTCTACTTAGTGTGAGATATTTTCTCACTTTCACTCCCCAGCAGGGGGATGCAGGAATAGGGTGACGTATCACACAGTCACAGACAGACGCACACACTTAGCGCAGAGACTGTCAGATGCAAAAGGCACTCTTTCCAAAAGAGGAACTCTTTTCAACTTTTTCAAAAGATCCTCAACTCTGAAACGGTAAGATGATTTTATTTTTGTTTTGAAAAGATAACTCTAATCTATATGTAACATTAGAAAAATTATTTTCTCACTAACCCCGACACAGCTGGCGTGGAGGGAATTTCCCAAAGCAAAAAGTCCCCGGGGGTCAATAGGGGTAAAACTAAATGGCAAAATCATCCATCATAATACGGATCAAAGACAACTGTCAAACCCAGATCAACCCTAACAACTGGCAACTTGACGTATAATACAAAGGTCAATAGGGCAAAGACAACTGTCAACTTGATCGATCGATAGGTCAAAGGTTAATCCCTACATCAAAGGACCTCCGGAGGACCACGGAAGGTCAAAGGTTAGCCCCCCCACCTGTTAACTTGATTGATCGATAGGTCAAAGGTTAATCCCTACATCAAAGGGGCCTCCGGAACATCCTCCGGAAGGTCAAAGGTTAGCACCGCCCACCTGTCAATCATAGGGTCATAAATCATCTTGACACAAGGTATAGGGTTATAACTACTAACCTTTTCTACAGTTTTTGATTATTCGGACGTTTTGCTGGACATTCTCGTCGGAGGGGCAGCGTTGTTGTTCAAACGCGCGGTCAGACGCAAACGCGGGAAGCGAGCCGGCGCTCTGGTTAAACTCCGCGAGCGCGGCCTGCACACTGCACTCCCCAGTATTCATCTCGCGAATCTCCGATCCCTTCCTAACAAAACGGATGAACTTCTTCTCCTCACCCGCAGTAACAAGGATTTTTTAAACTCTGCTGCTCTGTGCTTCACTGAAACCTGGCTGAGTGAAGCCATACCGGACAACGCAATACATCTGCCGAGCTTCCAGCTGTTCCGAGCGGATCGCATCGCGGAGCTAACAAGAGGTGGTGGATTGTGTTTCTACATTGACGAAAGTTGGTGTTCAGATGTAACAACACTGAAGAAGATGTGCTCTCCTAATTTAGAGGCACATTTCATAAACTGTAAACCCTTCTACCCGCCTCGGGAATTTTCCTCTTTAATTCTCGTGAATGTTTACATCCCTCCAGACGCGTGCGTGAGCGCTGCGCTACAACAGCTGGCTGAACAAATAGCGGTAACGGAACAAAGGTACCCAGACTCTCTTTTAATCATTCTTGGGGATTTTAACAAAGCAAATCTTTCCCGTGAACTTCCAAAATACAGACAGCACGTTACATGTCCCACCAGAGACAGTAATATACTGGACCACTGTTACACCACAATAAAAGATGCGTATCACTCCGTTTCACGAGCAGCTTTGGGGCTCTCTGATCACTGTTTGGTTCATCTTATACCGACCTACAGGCAGAAACTGAAATCAGCTAAACCTGTAATAAGGACTGTAAAAGGATGGACTAATGAAGCAGAGCAGAATCTACAGGCCTGCTTTGATTGCACTGATTGGACTGTTTTTGAAGCTGCTACCAACGATCTGGATGAGCTCACAGATACTGTAACATCATATATAAGTTTCTGTGAGGATACATGCATTCCTACCAGGACATTCTTATCATTTACTAATGATAAACCATGGTTTACTGGGAAACTCAAACACCTTTGTCATGCCAAAGAGGATGCTTACAGAAGTGGGGATAAAATCTTGTATAACCAGGCCAGAAACAGACTGACAAAGGAGATCAGAGTTGCTAAAAGGAACTACTCTGATAAACTGAAAAAACAGTTTTCATCCAACGACCCATCATCAGTCTGGAATAGCCTGAGGAACATCACCAACTACAAGTCACCATCCCCCCGATCTGTGGACAAGCAACACCTGGCTGACAATTTAAATTCATTTTACTGCAGGTTTGAAAAGCCCTCATTCACACCACACACCCGGTCTGATCTGCACTTCACACATTCACCATCACCTCCTGCACTCCCATTACTCCCCCCTCCTGCCATCCTACCTGAGCTTAAGGTCTGTGTGGAGGACGTGAGAAGAGTCTTCAAAAAACAGAAGACTAGGAAAGCCTCAGGCCCAGACGGCATCTCATCTGCTTGTTTAAAAGCCTGCGCTGACCAACTGGCCCCGGTCTTCACGCAGATCTTCAATAGATCATTGGAGCAGTGTGAAGTTCCCTGCTGCTTCAAACGCTCCACTATCATTCCTGTCCCCAAAAAAAACAAAATCACTGGACTTAATGACTACAGACCTGTCACTCTCACGTCTGTGGTCATGAAGTCGTTTGAAAGACTGGTGTTGGCCCACCTGAAGGACATCACTGGACCCCTGCTGGATCCCTTTCAGTTTGCTTACAGAGCAAACAGGTCTGTGGATGATGCAGTCAACATGGGACTGCATTATATCCTGCAACATCTCGACAAACCTGGGACTTATGCAAGGATCCTCTTTGTGGACTTCAGTTCGGCCTTCAATACCATCATGCCTGACCTTCTCACATCCAAACTGACCCAGCTCTCCATACCATCCTTGATCTGTCAGTGGATCTCCAGCTTCCTGACGGACCGGCAGCAGCGAGTGAGACTGGGGAAACACACATCCAGTAGTCTCACCACCAGCACTGGCGCCCCTCAAGGGTGCGTTCTCTCCTCACTGCTCTTCTCCCTGTACACTAATGACTGCATTTCTAAAGACCCCTCTGTCAAGCTCCTGAAATTTGCAGATGACACCACTGTCATCGGTCTCATCCGGAACGGTGACGAGTCTGCTTACAGACTGGAGGTTGAACAGCTGGCTGTCTGGTGCAGTTATAACAACCTTGAGCTGAACACGCTCAAAACAGTGGAGATGATCGTGGACTTCAGGAGGAACAGCCCAGCACTCCCCCCACTCACCATCATGAACAGCACTGTGGAAGCAGTGGAGTCATTCAGGTTCCTGGGCACTTCCATCTCTCAGGACCTGAAGTGGGACAATCACATTGACTCCACTGTGAAAAAGGCCCAGCAGAGACTGTACTTCCTTCGCCAGCTGAAGAAGTTCAACTTGCCACAGGAGCTGCTGATTCAGTTCTACTCAGCCGTCATTGAGTCTGTCTTATGCACATCCATCACTGTCTGGTTTGGTTCAGCTACCAAATCAGACATCAGGAGACTACAACGGACAGTCCGGACTGCGGAGAGGATCATTGGTGCCCCCCTGCCAACCCTCTTCCAGAGTGAGGAAGAGAGCAGGTAAAATCATCACAGACTCCACTCACCCTGGACACGACCTGTTTGAACTGTTACCGTCAAGACGGCGACTCAGATCACTGGCCACAAGAACATCTCGGCACAGGAACAGTTTCTTCCCACAGGCCATTTCCCTCCTGAACAGTTAACACTCCTCCCAAGGCATATGCCTTAAGTGCAATACTCCCACTGTTTAGTGCACTATCCAACAACTCAGGTGATACTTATGTAGATTTATTTATTTATAATATTCAAAACACTGTAAATATGTTCATAATCTGTAAATCTGGAAATGTCTATTCTGACTAAACCCAACTGTGATACTTTTATTCCCATATATTTTTATTTTTATTCTTATAATTTGTAGTATTATGTTTCTTGTTGTATTTGTATTTGTATATGTCCTATGGAAGCCTCAGCACCAAAACAAATTCCTTGTGTGTGCAAGCACACTTGGCAATAAAGCTCTTTCTGATTCTGATTCAGATGATTAGGTTAATAGCTCTTTTAGAGAACCTTTTCATGATATGCTAATTGTTTGAGATAGGAATTTTGGGTTTTCATGAGCTGTATGCCAAAATCATCAGAATTAAAACAATAAAAGACCTGAAATATTTCAGTTGGTGTGCAATGAATCTAAAATATATGAAAGTTAAATTTTTATCATTACATTATGGAAAATAATTAACTTTATCACAATATGCTAATTTTTTGAGAAGGACCTGTATATGGACACAACTGAGTTGCTCTGAGTCCATTTTGGGAGTTAAACTAGATTGGTATGTAATATGTCCACTTTTCTCTGGATATTGATCTTCACCAAAACTATAATTTACTAAATTATTCTGTTTTTACGTTGGTTTATAAATGTCTGCCTTTTTATGGTTGCAAAGAAAATCATCTCAGCATCTGGAGTAGACGTGATGATGTCAAATGAAAGTGACTCTGAGAATGTGTTTCTCTGCTATCCACTCCTGCTGCACTCCTGTGCGAAATTGCATCGTCTTACTGTAGTTAAAGTGGCGATGTATGTTTTCATGGTGCTGATGATCCTTACAACAGTTTTTGGGAACCTGCTGATCATCATCTCTATCTCTCACTTCAAACATCTACAGTCTCCAACTCATCTGATCGTTCGCTCTCTGGCTGCCAGTGATTGTCTGCTGGGCTCTTTGGTCATGCCGTACAGCATGGTGCGATCTGTTGAAGGCAGAGGTGTGGACTCGAGTCATGTGACTTGGACTCGAGTCAGAATCGAGTCATGAATTTGATGACTTCAGACTCGACTCGACAAACTGTACAAAGACTTGAAACTCGACTTGGACTTTAACATCAATGACTTCACTTGGACTTGCGCCTTTTGACTCGAGAAGACTTGCTACTTCCCATGAAAACTGGGGAAAAAAATGTTCACACGACCGCGCCGCTCTCAGTTTATCTGCATCTGTGAAAAAAATGTGCACCACCTGTATGCATGCAGAGAGCACGCGCACTGCCTGCACGACATCCAATCACTGTAGTCCCACGTTGTTTTGATTCGACAGCATCACAGGCTGTGTTTACACTTGGCATTAACATGCGACCTGTATCCGGATGTTGTCCACATACACATTGAAAAGACAAATCTAAACGCACTTCTGGGGCTCGTTCTTCGTACGTTGCTTAAAACATCCGAGATCAAATGAGACATCCAAGATGATATCATCGTGCTAATCATGATCCGGCTAATTGGGTTCTTCGAACACACCTGTTGTTTATGATTAGTATCGCTGGATTGAGTTATCTGAGATAATTGCGCGTTCATGCGCTGGGTTAAAAGGGGATATGTATCGATAGTAGAAACAATGATCAGCAACGCTGCTATTGGCTGTTCAGCATGGCCAAAGAACGCGCCCAGTTTTTCTCCCAAGGAGAACAAGAGCTTTTAATGGAAGGTTATGCCGAATTTGAATCTTTAATTAAAACGACAGGGAACACCTCGAAGTCTGCAAAATCCAGGAGAGAGGGCTGGCAAAAAGTAGCAGACAAATTAAATGCGTAAGTGCTGTCCATGGTAGATGTTTCTATCACTTTCTACAGTATGTATTTTTGCATTTTAATAATTTCATATTTATTTTGTTCTTTTATGTCAGAGCCTCCGCGGGACCCACTAGAACATGGGGACAAGTAAAAGTGAAGTACAAGAATATTCTACAAAATGGTAGCCTTTAATTCTTATACTGTCTTTATTTTAAAAAGCCACTTTTTTCCTCTTTTTAAAAGCCACTGTTAAATAATGTGTTTGTCTGTTTATAACAGCCACCAAGAAAAAGGCTGAAAAAAAAAAAAACAGGTGGTGGTCCTGCACCATGTCACGGTGTGGGTGTTTTGTTTTGTTCCTTGTTCTTGTCTGTCATGTGTTTCTCTGTCTTTACATGTTTTGCTGTTCCCCGTTCTGTTGATTAGTCTCCCCAGGTGTTTCTGATTAGCCACGCCCCCTTGTTATCTTGTTAAGCTTGTTTGTCTGTGTATTTACACGCTTGTTCTTCAGTTGGTGTTTGTCGGTCGTTGTTTGATGTTTGATGTTCGCAGTTCCTTGTTCCGTGTGCCTTATTCTGAGTTATTTCCTGGATTACTGTCTATTTCATGATTAAAGTGCTTGCGATTGGATTCACTCTCTGCTTCATCCTTGCTTCTACGTAACAGAATGACCGACCCAAAAATATGAATCCAGCAGCACGGATCTCGCCTGATCTACACAGGCTAGACCGGGAGTTCGCTGGACAGATCGCGGCCTTGGCCCTGGAAAGCCTTGATCTGTTCCAATACACCTGGGGGTTTGTTCCCCTCGCTGCCTCTTGCTCTCTGGGTGATGAGGCGATTAAGATGTGTTACTGGCTGGGGGCTAAGGAGGTCGACCCGAGGGAGCTCCCCGACCTCTCCGGTCTGGACTGGAGAGAGGCACTCTCCAGATGTCTGGAGGGCTTCCTCCCGTGGCACGCCAGGTCATCACCTGTTCTTCACGTTCAACCAGAGCTTCACCACGACATGCCTGAGTTTCACCACGACATGCCTGAGTTTCACCACGACATGCCTGAGTTTCACCACGACATGCCAGAGCTTCCAGAGCCCAGCCACTTCTCAGCCGAGCTTCCAGAGCCCAGCCACGTCCAGCCAGAGCTTCACGTCAGCCACGTCCAGCCAGAGCTTCATGTCAGCCACGTCCAGCCAGAGCTTCACGTCAGCCACGTCCAGCCAGAGCTTCACGTCAGCCACGTCCAGCCAGAGCTTCACGTCAGCCACGTCCAGCCAGAGCTTCACGTCAGCCACGTCCAGCCAGAGCCAGTCTTCGAGCAAAAGCCAGAGCTTCCTTCGCCGCTGACGCCGTCCTGCCCAGAGCCTTCACCGCTGGTCCCGTCCAGCACAGCGCCCTCATCGCTGGTCCCGTCCAGTACAGCGCCCTCACCGCTGGTTCCGTCCAGCCCAGCGCTCTCTCGCTCTCGGAGACGGAGGAGGAGGAGGACTTCCCACGTCCCGCAATGCCTGGAAGTCCTCCCTGTACTTCCTGTCAGCCCAGAGTCCTCGCCGCTGGTCCCGTCCAGTCAAGAGACTATTCAAGTCACGTCTGCCGATCCAGAGACTGTTCAAGTCACGTCTGCCGATCCAGAGACTGTTCAAGTCACGTCTGCCGATCCAGAGACTGTTCAAGTCACGTCTGCCGATCCAGAGACTGTTCAAGTCACGTCTGCCGATCCAGAGACTGTTCAAGTCACGTCTGCCGATCCAGAGACTGTTCAAGTCACGTCTGCCGATCCAGAGACTGTTCAAGTCACGTCTGCCGATCCAGAGACGCTTCACATCACTTCTACAGAGCCAGTGTCTACAGACAAGATGGCCGATCCAGAGTCGGTTCACGTCACTTCCTCCGAGCCAGTGTCTACGGACAAGATGGCCACCTTCGAGCCAGTGTCTACGGACAAGATGGCCGCCTTCGAGCCAGTGTCTACGGACAAGATGGCCGATCCAGAGACTGTTCACGTCACTTCCTCCGAGCCAGTGTCTACGGACAAGATGGCCGAACCAGAGACTGTTCACGTCACTTCTGCTGATCCAGAGACAGTTCACGTCACTTCCTCCGAGCCAGTGTCTATGGACAAGATGGCCAAACCAGAGACTGTTCACGTCACTTGTGCGGATCCAGAGACTGTTCACGTCACTTCCTCCAAGCCAGTGTCTACGGACAAGATGGCCGCCTCCGAGCCAGTGTCTACGGACAAGATGGCCGCCTCCGAGCCAGTGTCTACGGACAAGATGGCCGCCTCCGAGCCAGTGTCTACGGACAAGATGTCCGGCCCAGAGTCTGTTCCTGTTCCCGAGCCAGAGTCTGTTCCTGTTCCCGAGCCAGAGTCTGTTCCTGATTCCCAAGCCAGAGTCTGTTCCTGTTCCCGAGCCACAGTCTGTTCCTGTTCCCGAGCCAGAGTCTGTTCCTGTTCCCGAGCCAGAGTCTGTTCCTGTTCCCGAGCCAGAGTCTGTTCCTGTTCCCGAGCCAGAGTGTGTGTTGCCTGTTCCCGAGTCTGTTCCTGTTCCCGAGCCAGTGTGTGTGATGTCTGTTCCCGAGCCAGTGTGTGTGTTGTCTGTTCCCCAACCAGTGAGTGTGTTGTCTGTCCCCGAGCCAGAGTCTGTGTGGTCTGTCCCCGAGCCGGAGCCAGTGTGTGTGTTGCCTGTTCCCGAGCCAGTGTGTGTGTTGCCTGTTCCCGAGCCAGTGTGTGTGTTGCCTGTTCCCGAGCCAGTGTGTGTGTTGCCTGTTCCCCAACCAGTGAGTGTGTTGTCTGTCCCCGAGCCAGAGTCTGTGTGGTCTGTCCCCGAGCCGGAGCCAGTGTGTGTGTCGTCTGTTCCCGAACCGGTGTCTGCAGTTCCCGAGCCGGGGTCGTCTCCGCCCTGGCCGCCCGAGGGGTCGTCTCCGCCCTGGCCGCCCGTCTGGTCATCTCCGTTCTGGTCGCCTGCTCCTTCCTGGCCGCCTGCACGAACCTGGCCCTCCGTCCCTCCCCCAAGACCGCCTCCACTTCACCACCCTCCTGAACTTTAGTGTTTTTTTTTGTTTTGTTTTGTTTTTTGTCTCAAGGGGCGTCGGGAGCCGCCCATAGGGGGGGGGGGGGGGCTATGTCACGGTGTGGGTGTTTTGTTTTGTTCCTTGTTCTTGTCTGTCATGTGTTTCTCTGTCTTTACATGTTTTGCTGTTCCCCGTTCTGTTGATTAGTCTCCCCAGGTGTTTCTGATTAGCCACGCCCCCTTGTTATCTTGTTAAGCTTGTTTGTCTGTGTATTTATACCCTTGTTCTTCAGTTGGTGTTTGTCGGTCGTTGTTTGATGTTTGATGTTCGCAGTTCCTTGTTCCGTGTGCCTTATTCTGAGTTATTTCCTGGATTACTGTCTATTTCATGATTAAAGTGCTTGCGATTGGATTCACTCTCTGCTTCATCCTTGCTTCTACGTAACACACCACCACAATATACCCCAGCAGAGGAGCTGGCCCTTGGGTTGAATGAAAACCGACCCATTGTGGAGGGCATCCCTGGGGGCAGCTTTTCCTCAGACCCAAAGCCAGGGACCAGTAGCAGCAACACCTTTATTACTGGTAGGCTAAATGAGTTTTCAATTCTCTTAGTACACTGTAAATATAAATGAAGTATAATCCAAATGGCTTGTACAGTAATTTAAACCGTTTGTGAAAGTGAAAACTTCTAAACTTTTAGTTAATATAAAATATATTGCCATGAGTTATTGATCACATTATATTTTTTACAGTGTAGTTAATTGTAATGACAATTTTTTTTGTTCCCCTCTTTTGTGCAGTTTTACATAATACACCAACACTTTTACCTGTTCCCAAGCAAGTGGTGGCTGAAGCATATGCAGTAAGTTGTGTACTTTTTCTAACTTGCATAAAGGGAAGAAAGTGCAACACTTTGTAATACCCATTTATTTCCATTGCACAGGACAGTGAAGAAACCCTCTCAGATGACTGTCCTTTGGAGGAAGAACCTGTAAGTGCATAAATAACTTTACACTAATTTGTATATACTTGTGTACCTATTCTTTCTGTCTGCAATATGAGTTGCAGGAGTCCACACCTACAGAAAGGCCTACAGAAGAGTCTGCACAAAGAACTGATACAGAGGTGGACAGTGTTGTACTTTTACTTTTTACTTTTGTTGCATGAGGCATGTTTTGACCCTTTTTCTTTCACAAAATGACACAGGGTGACATCCGTTCCCTATATAAACGGCATCTTCAACAAAAAATCGAGTATTTTGACCTGAAAAAACACAAATTAAGAGGAGAAATTGAACTTGACAACTTGAAAAAGAGAAAAATTGCACTAGAGATAGAGTTGCTTCAAAAGGACCTTCAGAGTAAGTGCTAATACATCATTTGACACATAGTAGTATTGCTGACTTTACATAACTATCTCTTATTGCAGGCAAAGGATGACTTGCTGGCTTTTCTTTATAAAGAATTGTTTAAATAAAACTCCAGGAACTAAGCATTTTTGTCTTGTCTTTTATTACACATTCAAAAATGGTGTTCCACAATTCTGTCCCGTGCAGCTCTGCCACTAGGTTGGTCCAAGTGCACTGGCTGGAGGTCATCATCAGGCTGCACCCCCACCACAGGGGTCCTCTCCTTTCTGATAGTGGCAATGTTATGCAATATGGCACATGCAACAATTATGTCACAGGCCCTGTCAGGTGCAACCCTCAGACCCTTCAGACACTGAAATCTTTCCTTTAGTTGCCCAAAGGTCATTTCAATGCGTGCCCTTGTCCTGGCTAGAGCTGCATTGTAACGGGTTTGTGGTCCAGGGTTTGGGTCAGGGAATGGCGTCATGAAGTACTGCCTGCAGGCATAGCCCCGGTCACCAAGCAGGACCCCGTCAAAATTCCCTGTATAATGGAAAAATCCAGTTTTGTTAGGCTCAGCATAAGTGTGTGTAATACTGTGAGCTTGACATTTATAAGTTCCCTTACCACGTTCAAATAATGTGCATAAATGTGACTCTGAAAATTCTTGAGTCATGCACTGATCCTGGCCATTTTGCTTCCACATTTGTTATATGGAACATAGAGTCACACACCATCTAAGAGATTTTAGTCAGTCAACTGCATACTTTTTGATTACATTCATTTTTTTATGTAATATATTACTAATTAATCTGGAATATTATAAATTGTAATAGTAACTTGCCTGCACATTTACACTGTGAACCCCCTTTCGGTTCACAAAATCCCCTTCATTGGGCCCTGGTGGGGCCTTGATGGGGACGTGTGTGCAGTCTATGGCACCAATTACGTTAGGGAAGCCTGAAGGACACATACTGTTAGTCATACTTTTTGGCATGGTCATGATTGCATGTCATTAACAATTATAAATGTACCTGCAATAGCAAAAAAATTCTGCTTTACAACCTGGGGTCTTAAGTGGCTTGGAAATACCACAAAACCCCCTAAAAACTGCTTGAGTGCCAAGTAAACTTTGCGAATGGCACGACAGACAGCACTTTTCACTAAGTTCTCTGCATCTCCAATAGTGTAAAGGAACGTGCCACTCGCAAAGAATCTCAGGGCAATGCACACAGTCTGTGCAGTTGTCAAAGCCCGACTCCTCCGTGTTGAACATTTAATGTGTGGTTCCAGCAAATTAATGATGTAAATAACACCCTCACGAGAAAAACGATATCTCTCAAAAATTACACTGTCGCGCTGCGCTAAAGGATCCAGTCTATCCTGCAATACGCGATTAATTCGAAAAGCTCTGCGAATTATCCTCGCACCTTCCGCAACAGGTTGCTGTCGTAAAAATGGACAAGACATGGCTACGACAGACTTCCCGTATCACCTCCGCTTATAAAGCCGCAATCTAATCCTGTTTACATGAAATAAGCCTGCTCGCGAGCAGGTTCAAGCTGGCGCACCTGTTGCTATGACAGCAAGTCTAGGATGAGCTTCGAAGAACCAAACGATCCAAGATCATGCCAAATCGCCAACAATCAAATCCAGCTAACTGAGTTAGCGACGTACGAAGAACGAGCCCCTGATCTGTTTGATCGGATCACGGTGGTCGCATGTTAATGCCAAGTGTAAACGCAGCCAAAGCAGGCACATTGCAAGACAACCAATGAAGCGCAATAAGCAACAACGCACCAGTTGGCAAAATGATACCGAAGATAGTTTCCTTTGGCTATAAAAATTACGAGGTAGTCGTAATGCATATACATGAACGCATGCGCACACACACTCACTCTCTGCTCATCACCTGTCCACACCACTTGCGTAGCTATGGGTGGGCCTGGATGGGCCTGGGCCCACCCACTTGTCAGTCAGGCCCATCCAGTCAGTGGCCACACAAGGTAGCCTAAGGAGGGAATTCTGTTGCAATTATTACAATACTTGACCTATAAAAATAAATGTTAACAGGGTTCCAGACTGCGACCATTTTTTAAAAATGTGCGAGTTAAAATTTTATGTGGTCGCATTTGTGAGAGTGCATGGTCATGTAGGCCTACTACTCAGTTAAATTCACGCATGTGCAACAGAACGCCGTTGTATCAGCAGCTGCTGCAAGTCCGTAACTTATGTTCAAAATGAATGAGTACATCATGAATCCATTTTCCAAACCGTGTTTTTGACTTATCCTGAATCACTACGGTACGCCTATAATAAGTGTTTATATTCTGACTATTTTATCCCGGGGTCGGCTCGGCTGCGGAGTTGCCCAGTGACTCGCCATAGACATTAACGGAGAGAAGTAGCTCTGGCTACAATGTTGTTCCACAAGACACTTGCAGTTTATTTATTAACGAACGTACACATCAAGCGCATTGCACACTGATGGTGAAACGCGCCAATTAGGAATTCAGGAATTAAGGCATATACAAATGAAAAGAACATACATGTTTTTTTAATTATTTTAATTTTTTTTTTTTTTTTGAGTTTTTTTATTTGATAGTTAAAAGATTAAAACATTTAACTTAGCAAACATGAGGTCTTGTCACTGTCAGTCAAGGTATGCAGATTAAGACCACTATTCATCAGCATGCATTGATTAATCCCATGGCATGTAGCAAAAAAAATAAAATAAAATAAAATAAAATTATTGGTGCGACCAAATCCTATGCTGGTTCTCAACTGAGAAAGTTGGTAGCACCAGTGCAACCAGTGGAAAAGTTAGTCTGGAGCCCTGACACTACATTAAAGGTAATTTTCAAAAATCCATAATAGGGGCCCTTTAAACTGTGGTGTATTCAAGCAGGTGTAGTTGTGTTGGCCTATTTTGATCACAGATGCATTTTAGGCTGTGCCCACCCGATTTTCTCTGGGCCCACCTACATTGTGATTCCTGGCTACGCTAGTGGTCCACACAGCTCTCTCTCTCTCTCTCTCTCTCTCTCTCTCTCTCTCTCTCTCTCTCTCTCTCTCTCTCTCTCTCTCTCTCTCTCTCTCTCTCTCTCTCTCTCTCTCTCTCTCTCTCTCTCTCTCTCTCTCTCTCTCTCTCTCTCTCTCTCTCTCTCTCTCTCTCATACACACCAGTCTCCATGGAGGCATTCCAATTATATTATCAAGTTGGTCCAGTTTTTCAGAAGTGATAATTGAGGAGTGAGGATTTCATTGATGACATGTTTAAAAAAGTTTAGGCTAAAAGGACCCGTGTCTATTTGAAAGTTAAACTGTTTTGCAATATGAGGTCAATACAATACAGGACTGAAGCTGCTGTGCATTGTTCTAGTGCAATATGCTGTTGAAATACAAGCATTTTCTGTGAAAATTAAATTTTCTGTTTTTTACTGTATTTGAGTAATTTCATTGTATAAAAAGAGGTTTAAATAAAAAAAAATACAAATCTTACAGACATACATGATTTGTATACATTTTATTTCTGTGGTAAGAGGACCTGAAATGACTCGAAACTAAAATGGTAGGACTTTGGACTCGACTTGAGACTTGTTGGCTTTGACTTTTGACTCGACTCGGGACTTGCCTCATCTTTGACTCGACTTGACTCGGGACTCGAGGGCAAAGACTTGAGACTTACTCGTGACTTGCATAACAATGACTTTGTCCCACCCCTGGTTGAAGGCTGCTGGTATCTGGGAGATTTTGTGTGTAAAGTACATTCTAGTTTAGACATGACCTTCTGTATCTCTTCCATACTGCACACTGTAAAACCTAACAGTACTATTTACTCAATTAAATTGAGGTCACTGCACTCAAATAATACCGAAACTTGAAGTGTCTTGAATGACTGAAACAGAACTCAAACTGAATGAGTTATAGAACATGTCTAGATCCCAGAATGATAATTGAATAATAATTGTATAGTTAAGTTAATTAATCATCAATTAAGTGATGATTGTTCATTAGTGATTAACACCTGCTGTTAACAAGCAGAATCACTGAAGGAAAGAGAAACACAAGAAATACAAGGTTTAAGGTCACCATGATGGAGATCAACGTTTGCTTTAGTTGGGCTCTTGACCCTTGACATTTGAGTACAAGTTTTTCTTTGGCTGCTGTAATTGGGTGTTTATAAAACATTTGTTATGGTACAAAAGTCAAGGAAAAGTATGATCGGGTGATGAAGTTCAAGGTTTGATGATGACAATCATCACTTAATGACTTTATTCACTGATCTCATTCAGAGTCTAATCTCTGATTATATTATTAGTTGTATTTGAAAATAGATTCTACAACATAAGAACTAGCAATGTTATGAATTTCAGATAGTAGGAAGAATTTTATAGAAAATGTGATTCATTACCAAAACTAACACAGATATCAAGAATCAGCATATGAATCTCAACAATGGCGACCATTAAAAAAACTATTCATACTGCAATGCATGCTGGGTACTACCATAATACAAACCTTATCCATGGCTCCCAGCATGCATTGCAGCATGAATCGTTTTTTAATGGTCACCATTGTTGAGATTCATATACTGATTCTTGATGTCTGTATAAGTCAGCATGATACCATAGACGTTTTTAAAATCTGATTGAAAGGGCCTTGCAGCAGGATCACAGTTATTTTATAATGAATACTACAAGTTATATATCACCTGTTTATCAGAGATTACTCTCTAGAAAAGATCAGAGAATCAAAACACCAAATGTTGATTCATCATTCCATAAATCATCATCAATACAAAATTTTCTTTTGGCTTTTGTGCAATAACAAATGTGTTATATAAACACTCAGTTACAGCAGCCAGAGAAAAAACTGTTGTTATAAAGTCAAGGGTCAAGAGCCCAACTAAAGCAAACACTGACCACTATCATGGTGTCTTTAAATGAAACTCAATAAATCATCTTCATCTAAACCTCTGTTCATTCACAATAATAACTTCTGTAGACGCATGATAAAAGTCAAACTGGTTAGTAATAAGTGAAGCTGGTAATGCTGTTTGTGGAGTTGTTCAATCCTCCTCTGCTGAGATCTTGAGAGATTTAAAATTATTTTATCTTCAGTTGATTTCATCTAATGTTGTGGTTGGAAGTCAGTTGTAGTTCTTGTGTTTCTCTTTCCTTCAGTGATGTTAACAGCAGGTGTTCATCATTAATGCTCAACAATAACTTAATTAATCACTTAATTAATCACTTAATTTATTGACTGCAATATCTACTTTTAGTGAACTCAACTGAAATAATTTCAGAGTACTCATAACTATTGTTTTTTATAAACTTAAATGAATTTATGTAATCGGTTTCCTCAAATGTAATGAGTTAGCTTAACTCATTGGATTTGACTTTGTGTGTGATATTGTGAGCTAGCAGTAACTGCAAGTGCTCTGAGTTCATTTAAAGTTTGTCATTTCACTGTTTTTACTCAATAAAGTGAAGTTTCAGCTATATACAGTATTAAATGCAGTGTAACGTTTAATTGTGTTTTAAGAAATATTATTGTTTTAGTGAACTCAAATAAAATAAGTTCAGAGTACTCATAACTATTGTTTTTTATAAACTTAAATGAATTGATGTAATCGGTTTCCTCAAATGAAATGAGTTAGCTTAACTTGTTGGGTTTTACAGTGCATCTCAGTTTAATATCTGTTGACAGGTACTGGGCCATTTGTGATCCTTTAAGATACAAAATGAGGGTCACAAACAACATTGTGACTGTATTTACTACATTTACATGGCTGTTTTCATTTGTGTACAGCTTTTATGTTGTGTTTTCAGGGATAAATTCAGTTGGACTAGAGATGCTTATATTGCAGATTTCCTGTGTGGGAAGTTGTGTTCTTTTTTTTAACAAACAGTGGGGTCTTATATGTACAATTCTCACATTCTTCCTTCCCGGAACGATCATGAGCTCTCATCATGAGTAATGTCAGAAAGAGTGACTGTGGCGGCAGCAGGAGGGTTGAAGAGCCGAAGCTCTGTACACAGAGAGAGAAAAGCGGCAAAAACTCTGGCCATTGTCATGGGTGTTTTTTATCTCTGCTGGCTGCCTTTTTTTACTGTTACTGCTCTTGACCCTTTTTTCAATTATTTAACCCCAGCTGATGTTTTTGATGTTGTAATTTGGTTTGCATATTTTAACTCCACTTGTAACCCCTTGATTTATGGATTTTTCTACCCTTGTTTTCAGAATGCATTTAAGGTTCTTATATCCACTTATGTCTGTGGCATCAAGGATTTAAACACCTTGACTTTTGAATAAATATGACAAAAAATTCTTTTTTGTTCATGCTAAAGCCATTTTGCAAATGTTTCTGTTTCTTTATGAACTTATGAACTGCATTTACTGGAAGCAGTGATATGAATATTTTTAGTAATCTGGTGAAAAAGAGGGGCTGTGGCATGACATGCAAGGCTAAAATCAATGTTAAAATAGACATTTTCAGAGAAATTGCAGAAATCTGTTTTTACTATGTTCAGAAAAATATGTTAAGTTATAATAAAACATCCTATAGCCAGCTTTTTAATAAATAATCAAGACTCAAGAAGTAAAACACTCTCTGCTATCACAACTGCATTACTATTTTTCTAGGTTAGGGAAACCTGTGGCAAATGAAAAATAAGTTAAAAAGTTAATCATAGATGTTTTCGTATTTTACTGTTACTTAGACTGTTATTCAGTACTACTATTATTCAGTACTACACTAAGTCTGTTATAGTACATTTTACAGGCTATTACAATGGGCGCCTGCAGGATTTTATGTACTGAGGGGGATTTTGTTTTTTGGCACAAACAACACTAAAAGTGAACTTTACTACTAATGATATTAATATTTCTGGTGAAAGAGAGGAGCTGGGACATGACACATGCAGGGCTAAAATCTGTTTCTATATTCAGAATTTTCTTTTGTCTTTTTTACATTATCTTACAATCTAGCTCTACCTTTAAAAAAATATTCACATTAAAGCCAGTATGTTTGTTAAATTGCCTGATTGTAGGTTCCAGGTGACTAAACATATTTGTATAGTTGTACATTTTGTGCATTATATATATCATAAAAACCAAGGAAATTTATTTCACAAAAATTGTTGACACACACGCACAAGTACATCCCACTTTCCTTAAAGCAACACTAAGTAATATTTTTTACCTTAAAATAATGTTTTTAAAATCGTTTCAGTGGTTCATCAAGTGGCCTTTATCTGATATATCCACGCAATGTAAGATTGCCAGATCGGGTTGCATTTCTGTAGTCCGAATGAGACATAAGAAAACTACAAATTCGACTTGCTTTACGGCAAGCGTTACAATTGCTCATAGGTGGAGCGTACTCGACAGTAGACTACAACTACATGTAAGAATCATGCATCATACTCTGCCTTGTCTGTGGCATTGTTGATTCCAAAGCCGGTGCTGGATAAACGGAGAGCATGTGTGTGCGACAGTAGGATGCGGTAGGCTAAATGATTTACGATAGCAGTAATGGACAATTCCGCTTCCAACCTTTAGGGCGACCGCAGAGGAAAAGTTACTTGGTGTTGCTTTAACACATAAATAGTAAGAATATACAAAAAAAAAACACAATGTGGAAGTGAAAATGTGGCATTTTGGGGTTAGGGTTAGGATGAATACACAATACTAACATGAACACTGATCCTGATGAATAGAATGAACATTATAACTGCATGCAAAGTTCCAGTTACGTGATTTATTGGTAGACTTACATTAATTTATTTAGCTTTTTATTCACAGTGAAGCGATAGGTTATACCAGTGGTTCTCATCTCCAGTCCTTGGGACCCGCTGCTCAGCACATTTTGTATGTCTCTCTTATCTGAGACACTCAGTTCAGATCATAGAGTCTCTCCTAACGAGCTGATGATCTGAATCAGGTGTGTTACATAAGGAGACATACAAAATGTGCAGAGCAGTGGGTCCCGAGGACTGGAGTTGAGAACCAATGGGTTATACAGTACAAACCTCTACAAGTTACGAAAATAATTTTAGAATAATGACATTGACATGTTGATCTGACAACATCTTATCTGACCGCAGATACTGAATCAGGACAACATGTTTTACTTAGGCTGTGTCTGAAATCGCCCCATATACCCTTAAAGGTGCCATGTGTAAGAATTGAGGTAAAAATATCCAAAAAATTAGCTACACGCATCAAAACAATGAGAAGAAATAAGGGTGATGATGTCATTAAAAAAATGACCAGTTATAGTGCTGCAGAGACATCAACCTGAATAAGTATGCTAAATTACTAGCCACGGCCCGACAGGTGTCATAATACCAGTTTCGGCCATGGGAGGCGGTATGCGGGCAACATAACCACCAGCCAAACTGCAATACATGAATAACTCGCACGGCTTGTGGGCGTACTTGAACCTGATGTCAATCGTGTGGAAAGTACAGCCCACTACTACATTTCAGTTCAGGGAAGAGAGCGGAAGAATGGCTGAAGCCCTTGGCAAGAGACCCTTACCACCACCACAACCACGCGCTGCAGGGAAAAAACGCGCTCGGAATTTCCTGAGGTAAATCTGACATATTTGATCTCCAGCTATGTTATTGACCTCTGCACGCTGATTAAAAAAATGATTGGTCGATATTATGTATGAGGAATACATTTCGGTAAGTTGTAGCCTACTGTATCTTTCAACAGTGTTCGTGTTTTTTTAATATTAGCTAGTAGAGATGATCGGTTCACGTGCGCTAGGGATCTGTCGTGTAACATTTACAAGGGCCAAAATGGTTTATTGTTTGAATTGCGTAATAAAATTGACAGAATCTGAGAGCTGAGATTTTTTTTTTATCATAACTAATCTGCTCTGTCTAGTCTGTCGGTCTCCGTGTCCTCTTTGCTTTGCGACTTTTCTGTGCGGGACCCAGGGACGTGCACAGGAATTTTGAGAGGCAGTTGCTCTGACCTGAAAAAAGGGCGGCCCCCCCCGAGCTTCTGCTCGTATTCAGTTCTGATGGTAGGCTACGGGCAACTACGCATGATTTGTAGTATGATTGCGTAAAGGGAACAGGAATTTCGGTAGGGAACAGAATCGACTGCTAAACCCTAAGCAAAAGGGGCCCTCTACCTGACCCGTGACGCCGTGAGCTATGTAAACCATTTGCCATTGCCACACAGTCACACCTGACACTTCAGTGCTCCCAATACAATCCTCCCTCCTTTAAACAAAACAGTCAAAGAATAAGTACAACAATATAGAACAGAATGAGGTTCAAACAAACAATATTTATTGAATAGAGTATTTTCTATAGAATGTTAAGATAACAAGTGAATATTAACGTAAACATAAATAAGAAGAAAATAATAAATTATAACCCTGAGCTTTGGCTTTTGGGATTAACTTTGTTTCTCTCTACAGCCTGGGTATTTTCGGCATCAGTATGATTTTTTTTATTTTTATTATGCATGTTGAAGCAATTCTTGATTTATGGTTATTATTTACTGAGGGATGTGCATCCATATTGACCAGTATGTCCAGCTAATCAACATTTTAAATTCAATATAGCCTATAAATCAATAATCAATCAATGTCAAATTGTCAATACATTGCTTTCTATCTTGCATAATTAGTGCAGTTGTTTAGAATTTTTAACTACACTGAGACTAGATAATCAGCGTCTTGTTTTATAATGTGTACTTTGATTGGGAGTGCCATCATTCACGTGCATGTATTGTACAGTATTTCTGGTCTCCACAAACAATGCGAGTTTCATTTCATGCACGCGCATATGAACGCACGATAACACACGCGACGCGGTTATGTTTTCCGACCTGCAGTAAACAAACACCGTTGCACTTTGTCGTTTATCAAAAACAAACGTAATAAATAATTGTATTTTACTCTCACTTTTGTCAGGCACAAAGTGATGCAAGAGATGCACTGCCTGCCCAGCACTGCGGTCAAGTGGGCCGCGCGTTGAAAATACACGGTCAAGCCAGCCGCACATTTTTTTTAGTATGCGCGTCTAATTGTGTACTTACGGTATGGGTGCTGGAAGAGGTCAAAATTGATTTTTAGACTATTTTCTGCTGTTTTGCATCTTATTAGGACACAATTAATACAATTTCATGATTTTTAAAAAAGAACATAACTTTTATTTTATTTTTTATTATTTTAATGTTTGTAGGCCTATATATGATTTACATTAATTATTACATAATTTATTCATTTTCATATTAATGTTAATTGTCATACATTAATTTTTTTAACTTTTTATTGTTAATTTTAATGTTTTTATATATATTATACATTAATTATTATACTTTATGCATGTTAATGAAATGAAATATTAATGTTAATTATCATACATTTATTTTGCATTTTTATTGTTGATTTTAATGTTTGTATAGAAAGCATACATTAATTATTATACATCATGTATTAATGTTTATTTATTATTTACTTACATTTTTCATGTTAATGTAAATGACAAATATGATACAACAGGCTTTTGGTGGCTTTTAATTCTGTCAATTATAATTGAATTGCATTTATGAGCAATAAAAACCTGATCTATGAAATATACATTCATACCTAATGTATGAAATATTATACTAAAAAAAAAACAAAAAAACACACAGACACACACACACACTATATATATATATATATATAGGTCCTTCTCAAAAAATTAGCATATTGTGATAAAGTTCATTATTTTCCATAATGTAATGATAAAAATTAAACTTTCATATATTTTAGATTCATTGCACACCAACTGAAATATTTCAGGTCTTTTATTGTTTTTAATACTGATGATTTTGGCATACAGCTCATGAAAACCCAAAATTCCTGTCTCAAAAAATTAGCAGATTTCATCCGACCAATAAAAGAAGTGTTTTTAATACAAGAAAAAAAAAAGTCAACCTTCAAATAATTATGTTCAGTTATGCAGTCAATAGTCAATACTTGGTCGGGAATCCTTTTGCAGAAATGACTGCTTCAATGCGGCGTGGCATGGAGGCAATCAGCCTGTGGCACTGCTGAGGTGTTATGGAGGCCCAGGATGCTTCGATAGCGGCCTTAAGTTCATCCAGAGTGTTGGGTCTTGGGTCTCTCAACTTTCTCTTCACAATATCCCACAGATTCTCTATGGGGTTCAGGGTTTTTGAGACAGGAATTTTGGGTTTTCATGAGCTGTATGCCAAAATCATCAGTATTAAAACAATAAAAGACCTGAAATATTTCAGTTGGTGTGCAATGAATCTAAAATATATGAAAGTTTAATTTTTATCATTACATTATGGAAAATAATGAACTTTATCACAATATGCTAATTTTTTGAGAAGGACCTGTATATAAATAGTTTTTTTTTTAACTTTACCTTCTAGCACTTACATGATGTCCCATTTTCAAACACTCATATGAGTAAACCTGACTACTACTGTATTTATTTTCAAGTCATTACTTGTTTTGTAGAAAAGTAAAGGCAAACTCAACTTAAACATTTAAGTGCCTTCTAGCACTTACACCATGTCTCATTTTCAAACATTCATAAAAAGTGTTCCTTCATAGGTTTGCTCATTCTTTTAATATATTCCTATTCAGAGTGACCCTGACTATTACTGTATTTATTTTCAAGTCATTTTACTGTATAGTCTTGGAGAAAAGTAAAGGCAAACTCACCCCAAACATTAAAGTGCATTCTATCACTTACACCATGTCCCATTTTCAAACACCCATAAAAAATGTTCCTCCGTAGGTTTGCTCATTCTTTTAATATATTACTATTCAGAGTGACCCTGACTATTACTGTTATCATTTTCATATAATTTTACTTTACAGTTTTGATGAAAAGTAAAGGCAAACTCACCCCAAACATCTAAGTGCATTCTAGCACTTACACCATGTCCCATTTTCAAACACTCATAAAAAGTGTTTCTTCATAGGTTTGCCCACTCTTTTAATATATTCCTATTTAGATTGACCCTGACTATTACTGTATTTATTTTCAAGTCATTTTACTGCTTAGTATGGGAGAAAGGTAAAGGCAAACTCACCCCAAACATCAAAGTGCATTCTATCACTTACACCATGTCCCATGTTCAAACACTCATAAAAATCTTTCTATTATAGGTTTGCCCATTCTTTTAATATATTCCTATTCAGAGTAACCCTGACTAGTACTGTGTCTATGTTCATGTCATTTTACTGTATAGATTTGGAGAAAAGTAAAGGCAAACTCACCTTAAACATCAGTGCATTTTAGCACTTACACCATGTCTCATTTTCAAACACTCATAAAAAGTGTTCCTTCATAGGTTTACTCATTCTTTTAATATATTCCTATTTAGAGTGAGCCTGACTATTACTGTATTTATTTACAAGTAATTTTACTGTATAGTTTTGGAGAAAAGTAAAGGCAAACTCACCCCTAACATCAAAGTGCATTCTAGCACTTACACCATGTCCCATTTTCAAACACTCATAAAAATCTTTCTATTATAGGTTTGCTCATTATTTCAATATATTTCTGTTCTGAGTGAC
Organism: Gila orcuttii; assembly: GCA_026230005.1. Taxonomy (NCBI): domain Eukaryota; kingdom Metazoa; phylum Chordata; class Actinopteri; order Cypriniformes; family Leuciscidae; genus Gila; species Gila orcuttii. The sequence continues at coordinate 7,643,974 of JAPDVR010000012.1, forward strand.
CCTGGCTATTATTGTTATCATTGTCATATCATTTTACTGTATAGTTTTGGAGAAAAGTAAAGGCAAACTCACCCAATCATTAAAGTGCATTTTAGCACTTACACCATGTCCCATTTTCAAACACTCTTAAAAAGTGTTCCTTCATAGGTTTGCTCATTCTTTTAATATATTCCTATTCAAAGTGACCCTGACTTTTACTGTATTTATTTTCAAGTCGTTTTACTGTATAGTTTTGGAGAAAGGTAAAGGCAAACTCACCCCAAACATCAAATTGCATTCTATCACTTACACCATGTCGCAAATTCAAACACTCATAAAAAGTGTTCCTTCATAGGTTTGCTCGTTATTTCAATAAATTCCTGTTCAGAGTGACCCTGACTATTACTGTATCTATTTTCATGTCATTTTACTGTATAGTTTTGGAGACAAGTAAAGGCAAACTCACCCAATCATTAAAGTGCATTTTAGCACTTACACCGTGTCCCATGTTCAAACACTCATAAAAATCTTTCTATTATAGGTTTGCTCATTATTTCAACATATTCCTGTTCTGAGTGACCCTGGCTATTACTGTTATCATTTTCATATCATTTTACTGTATAGTTTTGGAGAAAAGTAAAGACAAACTCACCCAATCATTAAAGTGCATTTTAGCACTTACATCATGTCGCAAATTCAAACACTCTTAAAAAGTGTTCCTTCATAGGTTTGCTCATTATTTCGATAAATTCCTGTTCAGAATGACCCTGACTATTACTATATTTATTTTCATGTCATTTTACTGTATAGTTTTGGAGAAAAGTAAAGGCAAACTCACCCCAAACATCTAAGTGCATTCTAGCACTTACACCATGTCCCATTTTCAAACTCATAAAAAGTTTTCCTTCATAGGTTTGCCAATTCTTTTATTAGATTCCTGTTCAGAGTGACCCTTGCTATTGCTGGTTGTATATAGAATATTAAACCATTCTATATACACTTGACTATAGCTAGCAATATATTAATTAATGATCAAAAGTGTGAAGTCTGTAAGATTTGTTTTAATGTTTTCAAAAGCCTCTTATGCTCACCAAGGCTGCATTCATCTAATCAAAAATGATCAAAAACAATAATATTGATTTAAAATACCTGTTTTCTATTTGAAGATATTTTCAAATTTAATTTATTCCCGTGATGGCAAAACTGAATATGCACATCAAAATTTAAAAAAGATATAAATTGAAACTCCCCCTGGAATTAATGATTAAACATGATTAAACAAAAATCAATAAACAAAGTGCAACATAACTGCATATCTATTCTCTGGCAGACACCATAAAGAAGTAAATATTGTAGTCCTGACAGTAGGCGTAGGCGGCGGCGGTCATCTCGGGATGAGACTCTGGAACAGCGGCCATCTCGGGACGAGACTCTGGAACGGCGGCCATCTCGAGACGAGACTCTGGAACGGCTGCGGCGGCCATCTCGGGACGAGACTCTGGAACGGCGACAGCGGCCATCTCGGGACAAGACTCTAGAACGGCGGCAGCGGCCATTTCAGGGACGAGACTCTGGAACGGCGACGGCGGCCATCTCGGGATGAGACTCTGAAACGGCGGCAGTGGCCATCTCAGGACGAGACTCTGGAACGGCGCCGGTGGCCATCTCGGGATGAGACTCTGTAATGGCGGCGGCGGCCATCTCGGGATGAGACTCTGGAACGGCGGCGGCTGTCATCTCGGGATGAGACTCTGCAACGGCGGCAGTGGCCATCTCGATACGAGACTCTGGAACGGCGACGGCGGCCATCTCGGGATGAAACTCTGGAACGGCAGCAGTGGCCATCTCGGGACGAGACTCTGGAACGGCGGCGTTCAACAGGACTGACGTGAGCAGTCTCTCAGATTAGGCATGACGTGAAGATCAGGCTGGTCAGACATGACGTGAAGATCAGGCTGGTCAGACATGACGTGAAGATCAGGCTGGTCAGGCATGACGTGAAGATCAGGCTGGTCAGGCATGACATGAAGGAACGCAGGCTCGGCAGACATGATTTGATGAATCTCAGGCTCGGTCGACACGACGTGAAGAAGCTCAGGCTTGGTGGGTACTGTGGAATTGCGGTGTTCAATGAGGAACCATTCAGCAACAAGGCATAGTCAATGTATTGGGCTGGTAATCGAGACCGCACCGGTTCGTTCAGCCCAAAATGAAAAATGTCCTTTAGAACCACGTCATTATAATCTACCTTATGGCTGAGTCCACAAAAGTCCTGAAAATAGGTCCCAATGGCCTGGTCGCCTTGACAGAGGTTCAAAAGACAAAGAACTGTAGTATGCCCACCACCACTTTTTTGATCGGATGCCAATCCAGTCAATAGGTCATTATGAAAGCAAAAAGCACTAAACAAGACCAATAACCTTGATTTATTAACCTATTAACACAGTATACCCCATTTCCCCATGATATATGTACTTACAAGGCATTTGCCCACTAGCAACTATAGTTGCCGCTTGGACTTTTTAAAAACTATAGATCTCTTGTAAGATTTGTTTTGTTTGGATGATTCTAGAGACCTTCATGATTATGTGTGTGTGTATATATATATATATATATATATATATATATATATATATATATATATATATATATATATATATATATATATATATATATATATAATTACCTTTCTTTGGGATGGTTTGCCTTCATGTTTCTTGGAAGAAGAGGTAAGAAGTTGACAGCCTCATGTGACAGGAAGGAAATAAATACTTTTTTTATCCTTTATTTGGTTGTTTGCTTGCATTTCATTGAGAAATAAAACATGGATAACATCTAAAAAAAAATTCGTAAAAAAGGAAAATGACAACTATACACTGCGGCAACTATAGTTGCCAGTGGGCTTAAACGGGAAACATGGTGTAATTGCTATAATGCACTTTGATGTTTGGGGTGAGTTTGCCTTTACTTTTCTCCAAAACTCTACAGTAAAATGATATGAAAATGAATACAGTAATAGTAAGTGTCACTCTGAACAGGAATGTATTGAAATAATGAGCAAACCTATGAGGGAACACTTTTTAAGAGTGTTTGAAAATGGGACATGGTGTAAGTGCTAAAATGCACTAATGATTGGGTGAGTTTGTCTTTACTTTTCTCCAAAACTATACAGTAAAAGGACTTTGAAAATAAATACAGTAAAAGTCAGGGTCACTCTGAATAGGAATATATTAAAAGAATGAGCAAACCTATGAAGGAACACTTTTTAAGATTGTTTGAAAATGGGACATGGTGTAAGTGCTAACATGCACTTTAATGACTGTCTGAGCTTGTCTTTACTTTTCTCCAAAACTATACAGTAAAATGATATGAAAATAAATACAGTAATATTCAGGGTCACTCTAAATAGGAATATATTAAAAGATTGAGTGAACCTATGAAGGAACACTTTTTATTAGTGTTTGAAAATGAGACATGGTGTAAGTGCTAGAATGCACTTTGATGTTTGGGGTGAGTTTGCCTTTACTTTTCTTCAAAACTATACAGTAAAATGACTTGAAAATAAATACAGTAATAGTCAGGGTCACTTTGAATAGGAATATATTACAAGAATGAGCAAACCTATGAAGGAACACTTTTTATGAGTGTTTGAAAATGGGACATGATGTAAGTGATAGAATGCACTCTGATGTTTAAGGTGAGTTTGCCTTTACTTTTCTCCAAAACTATACAGTAAAATATGAAAATGATAACAGCAATAGCCAGGGTCACTAAAAACATGAATATATTGAAATAATGAGCAAACCTCTAATAGAAAGATTTTTATGAGTGTTTGAACATGGGACATGGTGTAAGTGATAGAATGCACTGATGTTTGGGGTGAGTTTGCCTTTACCTTTCTCCCAAACTAAGCAGTTAAATGACTTGAAAATAAATACAGTAATAGTCAGGGTCATTCTAAATAAGAATATATTAAAAGAATGGGCAAACCTATGAAGGAACACTTTTTAAGAGTGTTTGAATATGGGACATGGTGTAAGTGCTAGAAGGCACTTAGATGTTTAAGTTGAGTTTGCCTTTACTTTTCTACAAAACTAGTAAAATTATATGAACATGATAACAGTAATAGCCAGGGTCACTCAGAACAGGAATATATTGAAATAATGAGCAAACCTATAATAGGAAGATTTTTATGAGTGTTTGAACACGGGACATGGGGTAAGTGCTAGAAGGCACTTAGATGTTTAAGTTGAGTTTGCCTTTACTTTTCTACAAAACTAGTAAAATTACTTGAAAATAAATACAGTAGTAGTCAGGTTTACTCATATGAGTGTTTGAAAATGGGACATCATGTAAGTGCTAGAAGGTAAAGTAAAAAAAAAACTATATATAGTATGTGTGTGTGTGTGTGTGTGGTTCTTTGTGTGTTGTTGTTTTTTAGTACAATATTTCTTACATTAGGTATGAATGTATATTTCATAGATCAGGTTTTTATTGCTCATAAATGCAATTCAATTATAATTGACAGAATTAAAAGCCACCAAAAGCCTGTTGTATCATATTTGTCATTTACATTAACATGAAAAATGTAAGTAAATAATAAATAAACATTAATACATGATGTATAATAATTAATGTATGCTTTATATACAAACATTAAAATCAACAATACAAATGCAAAATAAATGTATGATAATTAACATTAATATTTCATGTCATTAACATGCATAAATAAAGTATAATAATTAATGTATAATATATATAAAAACATTAAAATTAACAATAAAAATAAAAAAAAAAATTATGTATGACAATTAACATTAATATGAACATGAATAAATTATGTAATAATTAATGTAAATCATATATAGGCTTACAAACATTAAAATAATAAAAAATTAAATAAAAGTTATGTTCTTTTTTTAAAAATCATGAAATTGTATTAATTGTGTCCTAATAAGATGCAAAACAGCAGAAAATAGAATCTAAAAATCAATTTTGACCTCTTCCAGCACCCATACCGTAAGTACACAATTAGACGCGCATACTAAAATGTGCGGCTGGCTTGACCGTGTATTTTCAACGCGCGGCCCACTTGACCGCAGTTGCCCAGCTAGGTTAGCAAGACCGAAAAACATCAAACTTTACTGACATCAAACTTAGAGAGGAGAGAACACAAGTTTACCTGATTGTTGTTCCCGCAATTCACTCTCATGTTTTTTTTCTTCTTCCTCTTTTCGTGACCAGAAGGATAGTTTCGCTTCATTTTCTCATGGATGTTGTACACATTAATTGAAGCGCTATGACACGAGATGGAGGCGGGGCCTTAAGCAGTGCTCGAATTGAGTCAAGTCTTATAGGGGGTCCCCAAGTTTTTTTTTAGGGGTGTGTGTGTGTGTGGGGGGGGGGGGGGGGGGTGTTTGGGGGGTGGTGGTGATGGATGTAGGTTTAGTCTTGCAATATACACTTTATACAAAATATACAATATATTTGATCATAATATGCATAAATATATCTTATTTATAAAAACGCTTGATAAAGAATTATATAGTCTATATATATATATATATATATATATATAATTATTCTTTTAAATTACTTACTAAAGTAATACTGGATTTAGAGGGCAGCAGACCCAAAACAGTAACTATGGCAAATATACCAGGGCACTACATATAAGGCTCACACTAAAATTAAAAGTTCAGTTCCATTCAGAAGTTGAGATCGATACAATTTTTTAAATGTTTTTAAAAGTCTCTTCTTCTCAAAGCTGCATTGATTTGATAAAAAAACAGTAATATTGTGAAATATTGTTTTCTATGTGAATATATAGAATGCGTGATCAACGCTGAATTTTCAGCATCATTACTCCAGTCTTCAGTGTCACATGATCCGTCAGAAATCACTCTAATATGATGATCTGATGATCAACAAACATTTATGTAATAAACATTTATTTTATTTTTCAGGATTTTTTGATCAATAGAAAGTTCAAAAGAACAGTTTCTATTTGAAATAGAATCTTTTGTTACATTATAAATGTCTTTACTGTCACTTTTGATCAATTTAATGCAACCATACTGAATAAAAGTATTAATTTCTTTCCCAACATTTTTTAAAAATACATTCTTACTGACCACAAGCTTTTAAATGGTAGTGTATAATGCTACAAAAGTTTATATTTCAGATCTGAAGGATCATGTGATGAAGACTGGAGAAACGATGGTGAAAATTCAGCTTTGATCACAGAAATAAATGATATTTTATTGTATTATTATTTTAAATTGTAATAATATTTCATAAAATTACTGTTTTTACTGTATTTTGCATCAAATCAATGCAGGCTTGGTGAGCAGAAGAGACTCTTGAACTTTTGAACAGTAGTGTACATCCAACAGAATGATTCTAGCTTTTTTTTACCAATGTAGTTTTTATCCTAAAAACAACTGGATGATTAATGTGGATTATGTGACACTGTGATAATGTTTGTTCCAAAAGACTTGATTAAATGGATGAAACTTATTTATTAGATATTAAACATATAGATTGTGACAAAACAGGCTGTCATTCTGTGTGTTGGTGGGGATTTTTCAACTATTTCAGCACATGCGATTTTTACATAGTTAAGTCCAGTAGGGGTGGCGGGAAAGCACTGTTATGAGTGAGTAAGTCAGCAACTATTCAACGACCATTTCAGTGAAAAAGGCTGCTTTATTCAGAAACAAACAATGCCATGGCAATCAATGTCAATTATTGCTATTTCAAAAGTGAATCCCGCATAAATACGTATGTAATTCTCGAAACTTTGTGTTTACGTGGCCATTGGTCCTGGCTGGCAGCATGAAAAACAAGTTTTATACAAATTCTGAATGGAAATTAGAAAGCATAGAAAGCACACAACGATCGCTCCCTTTACTAAAAAGCTATCCATCTCCGTCGAGATCTCTAGCACTCCCGTAGGGTTAGAAACCCGAACCAGGACTATTAATAATGAAAAAAATAGTAACTTAAGCCTAAATGTTTCCAATTTACGCAAGGAATACAAAAGCCCCGATATGGTGTGGGTAGATATAAAGTAGAAAGATATAGAGAGAGAGACAATTACCCCTCAAAAAAGTCAGTAAGAAGCTTTCTCTTCCCGACCTCGAGTGGAGGTTTATTTTTCTCAATTTTTTAAAAGTTAAAATTAGCTTCAACGGAGCGGCGCCAATCAAACAGTCCTGTCAGTCAACGATGTCATGCGCACACACAGCACTCTTTAGATGTGGGGCGGGGCGTTTACATTTTAAAGAGACATGGCAACTAGCCAACTTTAAAAAAAATATTGTAAATAATCAATTCACGAAATTTACCGTATCCATTGCATGCATTTAATCAGATTTGTTATTAGGGTAGAGTGGGGGAAAACGCCCCCCTTAAGGAAAATGTGACATTACTGTGAAACAAAACATAAATGTGACTAGAATTGCCATCCCAGTTTTGAGTGTCTATGTCAGGAGTTATTTACCAAATATTAAAATTGCTCAACCTTCATAATACATTTTTTTTTTTTGGACTGAAAATATTTTTGGACAAAGGGGGCGTTTTGCCCCAGCGGTGGGGTAAAACGCCCCCCAAGGTGGGGTAAAATGCCCCCTTTCTTACCAACCAGTTTGCTTCATAGATCAACAGCAAAATGAACATAGTTTTTAATCTCTAAAAGTAAAAGGCAAGTAATGCAACAACATGTATATATATATATACCTATTAATATTTATTTCAGCAATGTACAAAATAGCCAAATGTCTAACATTTTAATATTTTGATTTCTACACTAGGCCTATATGGGGTTGATAATTGATGTAGTATTTGTTCACCACTATCATCAAGAAAAACAGAAAACCCTAAATAAATATTAAACATAAATTAGTATATTTATAGTGAAATATATTCCATAAATGCATTAAAAGTCACTATGTTTTATCATTGGGTCACCTAACCACCTTCCATCATTGCATTCACCAAGCTAGCTAGCTAATGCTCACTTGAGGTAATTTTTTCATGTTTTGTTCAAATATTTTGATTTTACCGCCTAGTTATACTGCATTAAAGTGTAAAATAAAGACTTTGATGAACAGAAATATGTTACTGTAGTAATTATGATAAAGAGAAACTATGCCCCTTGGGGGGCGTTTTACCCCTCAGCATAGGGGGCGTTTTACCCCACAAGCTATGTCTTTTTAAAAAAAAAAAATATTTTTAAAAAATATAATTATATTCCTTATAAATAACATATGCACTCAAACTACAGACTTCACTATTCATTTATCATACATCAATGTGATATCACTGTGAACAATATTCTATTAAACACTTGTTTATTAATATCTGAAAGTTATAGCACTTTCCATGTAATCCTCTTCTCTTCAAATACGTCGCTGGTGTCAGCTTCTCCATAGAGATTTGTATATCCCCGTTGTCAACGTAGTGCATAGCAATAGTAAAAATGTATCTTGATTCATTCTAGTGGTTATTTTGGGAAAAACGGGTGGGGGGCGTTTTACCCCAGGGGGGCATTTTCCCCCACTCTACCCTATTATTTTTTACTAAACAAAAATATCTGAGGGACCCCCCCTAATTCTATTTTTTACTTCTTATGGGGGGTCCCTAATACCTTATGGGGGGTCCCGGATCCCCCCAGCCCCCCCTCAATTAGAGCACTGGCCTTACGCACCGGTCGCGTGCAGCGCTGCAGCCACATAAACAGTTTGCCCTTCCCTTACTGACTTTCACTTTCGGTGCCCGAATGGAAGTGAATAAAGCTTTGGGATTTTTTTTTTTTTTTATCTAGGCCTACGTGAAATTCTGCATCCATTGTACGATTTTTATTTTTATTTTTTTCCTCGGAAGGGCAACCTGAGTCGAGAAGGGCATATGGGCAGTTGCCCGGGCAACCTGAGCAACCCCCCTGTGCACGTCCCTGGCGGGACCAAACTTGATGTGTGGCGTGAGAGCGTGTGAAGTGTCAATTGCGTGTGTCTCACGGTGAATTCGTGAGAGTTGGCAGCTCTGAATGGCGCTAGCTTGGTCAACATCAGCGAATGCTGTCCGTCAAATTAATGTAATTCAAACTAACAATAAAAATGTAATATGAACAAAAGGAATATGGACATATTCACTGGTAAAGGTGAAGGGGAGTAGCGTGAAGTCATATTTAAAAATCACTTGACTGTCTCTTTGCTCGATTGCTTTTGTCCGCCTCGCTGCCTGCTGTGAGCTGTGAGTTTGTTTGCGTCGTGGCTGTCTAAGCCTCGTATTAGCTTCGCATTTCCTTCTGTTTTTCCGTATTTCTCTCTTTATTCTGTTGTGAACCATCATTTAACTCATAATTACAACTCGGACTGTTGGCCAGACGCGTCTCAAGCCATTATACGGCTGGAACCGCAAATACGGTTGGAACATTGGTTGTTGGTCGTAGAGCGAGACACCGCTTCACTGCTGTTCGCCCTGCGATCGACTGCTTTTGTCAGCCTCGTTGCCCGCTGTGAGTTTGTTTGTTTGCGCAAATACGGTTTGAACATTGGTTGTTGGTCGTAGACCGAAACACCGCTTCACTGCTGTTCGCCCTGCGATCGACTGCTTTTGTCAGCCTCGTTGCCTGCTGTGAGTTTGTTTGTTTTCCCGTCTATCGTGCGTCTACATTACACCCATACCACTACAAAGACGGTTCTCTTACGAGAGATTCTCTCGTATTGCGTAAGTTTAGCTTACGCTACGGGAAAGATTCATCTTCTCGAGATACTGAAGCCAAAAAATTATCCTTAATTTTTGTATACCTTGTCAACGCAGTGCAGCAGCTAGCAGACCTAGAGCAGGCTATCTTGCGTGCTCATTCGCTGCCCTGCGGGCAACTGCTGCAGCCTACCAGTGAGCCGGGCGTGACATCACGCCCAATGAAGGGCTCCCGCGCCTTCATAGCGTCACAGCCCGCCAGAATGGGCGTGGCTTTAGCCTATAAAGGAATGGGCTGTAGGCTGCTTCCCTGATTTTTGTCTCTTCAGCGAGCTCTTCGCATCGTTAAATCTGAGAGAAGCCACCGCCGCCGTCGAACAGTGAACAGCCAGCTTAGGACAGCGCTGAGGAAGCCGGCCGTCTTCGCCACCTTCAGCCATCCGTGCGAGCTACGCTATCCGGCGACGTATCCTTTTTGCCTTGCTATTTAGATTATTTTCTAAAAGAGCAGCGAGCGTCTTTTTCAAGATGCCTCGCACTTCCTGCGGCTCGTGTAGAGCCCCGCTCAGCGCCGGAGACCGCCACCTGATCTGCGCTCTCTGCCTGGGCCTGGAACACGCAGAGCTCGCCCTCGCTTCCGGGGGCTGCGAGCTCTGTAAAGCGCTTCCGCTGTCGACCCTGCGGGCTCGACTCGAAGCCTTCAACCCCCCGCCCCTCCTCACCGACGCGCAGCTGCCGCTCACGAGCCTCACTGCCGTCGCATCTGAGGATGAGGCCGAGGGACACGTACTAGCACGCGGCTAGCTCTCTTTACGTTATAAGAGAGCTACCCCGCCCTCGTGTCCCCGTTCGTGCGTCATGCAGAGCCCTCTCGAGCTCTCTGCATGACCCGGAAGGGCATCATCTGTGTTAATGTAGGTCCCGTGCCCACTACTCGTGCGCGCGCCCTCGTACAAACACTGTTCCAGTTCTGCTCGACCAACGAGCACGCGGCTAGCTCTCTTTACGTTACAAGAGAGCTACCCCGCAATCGCGTCCCCGTTAGCGCGTCATGCAGAGCCCTCTCGAGCTCTCTGCATGACCCGGACGGGCTTGCGCGCCGTCGTCGAAATGTCTCGCCCTGTCAGTCCCCTTAGATAAGGCTACTGCAGCGGTGTATTTGGCAGCCAACGAGCCGGTGATGCAACCCGCTCGCCTGCACACATCCGTTCTCGCGGCGACCCAGAGAAGTCTTAAGTGAGTATATATGAGGTTAAGAATGTAAGTTACGTGCCCGCTCACGAGCGCTCACGCTTACTAATAGACACATCGCCTCCGAAAATACGCGCGCTTCCCGCTAAGGCCGGACCGCCGTCAAAGTTTATTCTCTGTCAGTCCCCTTCAAACAGGCTACTGCAGTGGTTCAATTAGCAGCCAACGAGCCGGTTTGTTTACCCTCTCGCCTGCACACAAACGCCGTCTTCACAGCGACCCAGAAAAATCTCAAAAAGAGTATAATGTCTGGTCCGGCTCATGCCGTCGGTGTTGTAAGTGTAGTGAAGTGCCCACGCCCCCAGTGTTCACCCCTACACATAAGCACTCCGAATCTCGCAGAGCACACTCTCATAAAGCGCAGAAAAGCCGCTCGAGTGTTGAATGTAAGAAATGTGTCCACAGGTCTGTGCCCACTATCTGCCCGCTCTGTTACACGATCAAGAAGCAGGTTATGTATGTAAGTCTCGTGCCCACCAGAGTGTGTTCACGCTTGCTAACACAAACCTCCCCCCGGGCTCCGCCCGCGCGTTTAAGTGTTATCACAAAACGAAGGGCATTAATAAAACGCTCCCCATCCATTATGATCGGGACGTCAAATACACTTGTAAGTCTAGTGCCCGCGCACGCGCTCACGCTTACAAGAAGCTTTTTTCGCCCGGAGCGCTGCTCGCGCGTCAAAAAGTGAAAAAAGAATGTTCCCCATCCCTTATGATTGGGACATCTCGCATAAATCAGCCGGTTTTCGGTTTTCAGCGAGCAGCCATTGCCCAGAACCGAGAGCGCGCGCGCCGCGTTTTCGGCTCCGGGTCAGTTTCAAACAGCCTTCGCAGCGACGTCAGGGCGGCCGCCCTAGATCGCGCTCAGACAGCCGTCACAGACCGCCGCCTCCCAGAGGGCCTCGGCAGAGAATCACGCTGAAATCTGAGCACGCGAAGCCCTCCTAACAGTAAGAGAGAAAAGACGCGCGTGTCCCGCTGCGGCCGGACCGCCGTCAAAATTCATTTCCCTGTCAGTCCCCTTCAAACAGGCTACTGCAGCGGTTCATTTAGCAGCCAACGAGCCGGTTTATTCACCCTCTCGCCTGCACACAAACGCCGTTTTCACGGCGACCCAGAGAAATCTCAAAAAGAGTGTAATGTCTGGTCCGGCTCATGCCGTTAATGTTTTAAGTGTAGTGAAAGTGCCCACGCCCCAGTGCTCACCCCTACACATAAGCACTCAAAATTCTGTGTCACTCTCAGAGCACATTCTCATAAAGCGCAGAAAAGCCGCTCGAGTGTTGCATGTAAGAAATGTGTCCACAAGTCTGTGCCCACTATCTGCCTGCTCTGTTACACGGTCAAACAAACAGGTTATAAACGTAAGTCTCGTGCCCGCCAGAGAGCGCTCACGCTTACCAACACAAACTTTCCCCCGGGCCCCGCCCGCACGCTTAAGCGTTATCACAAAACGCAGAGCGTTAATAAAACGCTCCCCGTCTATTATGACCGGGGCGTTAGATACAGTTGTAAGTCTCGTGCCCGCGTCCACGCGCTCACGCTTACAGAGAGCTCTATCACCCAGAGCGCTGCTCGCGCGTCAAAATGTGGTAAAAGTTTGTTCCCCATCCCCTATGATCGGGACATCTCACATAAATCAGCCGGTTTCGGCTGTCAGCGAGCCGCCATTGCCCAGAACCGAGAGCGCGCGCTCCGTGCTCTCGGCTCCGGTTCAGTTTCACAAGCCAGCAAATGGCGGTCTGAACCCGGAGGCCATTCGCCCTCTAGCGGCTCACATAGCCGCGTGGGAGAACATCCCAGGGATTTCTGAATGGGTATTGATTACAATAAAGCAGGGCTATACACTACAATTCATTCGCCGTATGTTGGGCTGTATGGCCTACTGCGCATGCGCCCGCTCCAACGCTGGCTGAATGCTCGCGTGCCCCCCCCGAGCCTGGGTGTCTGGCGGTCGGAAAATCTGAGTGACTCAGGCCTGCATAGCAGCTCTGCAGCCCTGGTTACCGGCCAGCTGGTTCCAGCAGGGAGTAACGATGGGAACCGTCTCTCACCGGAAAGTCATCTCAACAGACGCGTCCAACTCAGGTTGGGGAGCGCTGTTCGAGGGCAGACCGGCCTTTGGCCAGTGGTCAGACCGGGAGAAGGAGTTTCACATAAACTGTCTGGAAATGATGGCGGTCGAGAACGCACTGCAGTGCTTCCTCCCGTTCATACAGGGCCAGCATGTTCTTGTCCGTTCGGACAACACATCTGTGGTTTCCTATATAAACCGTCAGGGCGGTGTCAGATCCAGAAATCTCTGCAATCTGACGGAACGCCTCCTTATTTGGTCTCAGATACACCTGCGCTCGCTGAGGGCGGCGCATGTGCCTGGCCATCTGAACGACGGCCCAGACAGACTGTCCAGAGACAATGTCCCCCCAGGGGAATGGTCCTTGCACCCCCAAATGGTCCAGAAACTGTGGCGCCTATTCGGCAGAGCGGAAGTCGACCTATTTGCGTCAAAAGACAACGCTCAATGCCCAATGTTCTTCTCGAAGGACGAGGACGCGCTGGCCCAGGTTTGGCCCAGCCTCCCGCTATATGCTTTCCCTCCGGTCTCTCTGTTACCACAGGTGATCAAGAGAATCAGGGAAACGCGCCACTCGGTGCTCCTCATAGCCCCGCGTTGGGAGAATCAGATTTGGTTCCCGGAACTAGCACAGCTGTCACTTACAGCTCCGTGGCGGATTCCGGTGAGGGCAGATCTCCTCTCTCAAGCTCGCGGCATGATCTGGCATCCCCATCCAGAGCGCTGGTCGCTGCATGCATGGCTGATCAACAGGTACTCGTTACCCTGCCAGAAGGAGTGATGAACACGATCACGCAGTCTAGAGCCCCTTCCACGAGAAGGCTCTACGCGTCTAAATGGTCGGTGTTCTCCGGTTGGTGCACCGACAGAGGTCTGGACCCGCGGACATGCGGGGTGGCGCATCTGCTCACTTTCCTACAAGAGCTGTTGGATAAGGGAAGGTCCCCTTCCACGCTCAAAGTGTACGTGGCGGCCGTGGCAGCGTTTGCAGAACCGGCCAGTCAAACGGCCAGTCACTGGGGAAACATGAGTTGGTCATCCGCTTCCTTAGAGGAGCTAGAAGGATGAATCCGCCGCGCCCCCCATCGGTTCCTATGTGGGATCTTTCATTGGTCCTCGAGGCCCTGAAAGCTTTTCCTTTCGAACCACTAGACTCCGTGGGGTTGGAATATCTATTACTGAAAACGTTTTTTCTGACTGCGCTGTCATCAGTAAAACACGTAGGGGATTTACATGCGCTGTCTGTCAGCGCGTCGTGTCTTGAGTTTGGACCAAATGACTCTAAAGTCATCCTCAGACCTAGACACGGCTATGTCCCTAAAGTGATGGGCACTCCATTCAGAGCGCAAGTTATTTCACTGTCTGCTCTCACAGCATCTGACAGTGAAAGTGATGTGAACCTCCTCTGCCCCGTCAGAGCGCTAAGGGTCTACATTACGCGCACCGCCTCCTTCAGGCGCTCGGAACAGCTTTTTGTTTCGTTTGGTGGGCGCACCAAGGGTTTCGCGTCCTCGAAACAGAGCCTGTCCAGATGGATAGTAGACGCTATAGCGGCCGCTTATGCGTCGAAGGATCTGCAATGCCCTCTGGGCATCAGGGCTCATTCCACGAGAGGCGTGGCCTCTTCGTGGGAATGGTCCAGCGGGATTTCTATCCACGACATATGTGTAGCGGCGGGCTGGAGCTCCCCGTCTACCTTTGTCAGGTTCTATAACCTAGAAGTTCCCGCCTTGCAGGCTAAACTGCTGTCAGTCGGAACGAGAGATGTATTCTGCCCAGATCTCCTGCTCAGATTACTCTCACATGACTCAGCTCTCCTGGTTGAGCTGCACTAAAGGGATTATGCCATGTGCCTATACAGACCCTGCGCTGCTCTGTATTCCCTATGTGTGCTTATGTACAAGTGATGGCCCGCGAAATGGCCGGCCACCTTATTCTTCCACTTATGGGGTTCCCCCTAAAGTTCGGGGTCTCATGTGGATGCTTGGCGCGCACGGCGTTGACAAAGTGTTCCCGTAGCGTAAGCTAAACTTACGCAATACGAGAGAACCTCTCGTAAGAGAACGATACTCGGTTACTAACGTAACCTCGGTTCTCTCTAGAGAGGGAACGAGTATTGCGTAACCGGCCGTGCTCGCGCCACGAGCGACTTCGCTTCAGTCGACAAAAAACAGGGAAGCAGCCTACAGCCCATTCCTTTATATGCTAAAGCCACGCCCATTCTGGCGGGCTGTGACGCTATGAAGGCGCGGGCGCCCTTCATTGGGCGTGATGTCACGCCCGGCTCACTGGTAGGCTGCAGCAGTTGCCCATGAGCACGCAAGATAGCCTGCTCTAGGTCTGCTAGCTGCTGCACTGCGTTGACAAGGTATACAAAAATTAAGGATAATTTTTTGGCTTCAGTATCTCGAGAAGATGAATCTTTCCCGTAGCGTAAGCTAAACTTACGCAATACTCGTTCCCTCTCTAGAGAGAACCGAGGTTACGTTAGTAACCGAGTATCGTTTTTACCCAAGACTTGAGTCATAAATTAATATAAATATTAATAGCATAACTGGTTGCATCATTGCTAACTTACTGTCCATCTGTTAAAATGGCAAATATATCAGGTGTATGTTATCTACCTTTTGGTGCAGATGAGAACAAATCTGAATTGCTTTAATTAATTCGGTGCAGTCTGAATTAGAAGCTGTAGAAAAGCAGATCCGTGACCTTCTAGAGAGACAAGCTGAGCTGAGAGACCGGCGTTTAGCTCTTGAAACATCACGCGCTGATGCACACGGATCAGTAATTAACGTTAGTAACCCGCTGATGCTGACCTCGTCTACTCCGTGCGTTTCTCAACATTGGTCCCGAGCGTCCAGGTCACGATCAGCCATGATTTCATTCACTCCGGCTCCAACACACCACCACGAAGCCTGGGTGGTTCCGCGGAAGCCGCGAGCCAGGACAAGAATCTTTTCGCCCCTCCCGGTTTTCGAGATCTCCACTCAGAACCGCTTCTCCCCTCTTCGCGAAACGGAACGCGATGCTGTGATCATCGGCGATTCCACCATCCGACACGTCCACGCTACGTTAGGTAAAAGTAAGGTGCACAGTCAGGGGCGTCATGCAAGCCAAAATTCTGGGGGGGCACAATCTGAGACGTTGCAATTGTTTTCTGACGGGTGATATGGATCATGTTAGGAGGGGTCAGGTGGTTTCTCCCCCTGAACATTTTTAAATTCTGGCTGGTAAACATACCATTTCAATGCAGTTTGGGAGGGACAGAAATACCTTAACGGAGCTAGCAGCAACCCTCCTCTATCTGAGGACTAAGTTAAAGTATCTATTTTCTAAGTTTATGTAAAAGACAGGTTGATGAAAGAACTGTAAGCTCAAATTCAAAAGCTTTTGAAGTCTACTTCATTAAAGCATGTTTACACACACACTTACTGTACACTTAGGCCTACTACACATGATTTTAAAAACAGTAGGCTACCATTGCAGTTTTTATGTTATGATTTTAAATTGGTATGTGACCTAAGAACGATCTTACATTAGAGGGTACATAAAGGTGCTGAGGTCTGACTTTGTGGTGCTCTGAAATGAAGTTATTTTAATATTAATATCTGATGAAGGACTTTGAAAGAAGTTTGACAGATTTCAGTGCTGAATAAGGTTAACAATACCCCGTTTATTTGAAAATGGTTAATATTTGACAGAAATGTAAAAAAGTAATCAAATCAAATGTAATATGTAACATTACTTTAGTAAAATCATTGAAATACTGTAGTTACACTGCTCATTATTATATTTTAAATAAGGAACTTGTAAAGAGTAATTTATGAGCTATGAATCAATTTATCAGATAACGTTACTATGGCTTATTGGCTTTGTATGGCAGGCAGTAACGTTAGCCAACTAGTTTACGGTTAGACTAGGCTAGCTATCGATAACGTTACACTGACACAACTTAAGTTAATGCTCTGAATTCGCAGCTAATATCAAATCCATAACTTTTTGATCAAGTTAAAATTTCCAGGTCAACCACAAATAATCCCACTACCTTTTAATATCATCCGATTACTAATTCAATGCCGATTTGTTGCTTTGCCCACTTACCACTTCAAGACCATTGGTAAAACATTGCCAGCTCAACGTGCGAGACGAGTCAGTTGCTTGAACATACACAGCAGAGCGCTACGCGCATAGCGCTCTAGATTTGATATACACAGACACCATATTAGGAAAAAGGGGCGGGCTGATGCTGACTGATTTATTACACATCCAGAAGAATTTGAGTCGTTATAGGCTCTGGTCAGGGACGTGCGGTCAGGGTAGGCAGGGTAGGCAGTGCCTCACCAAAGGAAATGTTGATATTACATTTATTAATTCCAAGAGCTTTATTAATTCACCACATTATTTATTGCATTTATTTTATTCCAAATATAATTTTTTCTAACAAAAAAAAATCAGCAATACACATATAATATACTCCTTTTGCCATTGTTTACTCCTAAAAATCATTGTTTCGTTCAGAAAATCCAAGGCTATGGCCATTGAGGCAGAGGTTATCAGTGCCTCTTTGTTCCATAGAACGTAGTTTATGTAGATTTGCGCATGCGCAGTCAGTTCTCATGCTGTCTTGAATTATTAACATTGAGGCAGAGACCGAGCTTGCTTCATGTCACGTGATCCACTCGCTCTCACTCACTCCGCGCTTCCCGCTAGCGGCGCCTAGCGTTGGAAGCGTCCTATGAAGAAAAAAGAGCTGTGGTCGCTAACGGGAATCCTTTGTAGACGAAGTCCATGCGTCTATCCCTCTGGACAAAGATGTCAATTACTTTGTTGTAAAAGTCCTCTTTGTTGGGTGTATTTCTCAATTTCATGAGTCTCTCCTTTTCAATGGAAATAAGAGCCAAGGAGGAAAATCTGTTCTGCTCCTTTCACGTCAGAGGCGCCCGCGCCATTGGATGTGCAGTTGCAAATGCGTTTTACATATAGGCTTCAGTAAATCGAGGAAAAGGAGTTTCGTCTACAAATAAAAGTAAGCACCCCTTTAAAACGTAAATTATTCATTTATTTATTATTTTTAAAAACCCTTATATTGGCTTGTGTATGTTGTCTGATGGTGGCCTAACAGTTACTGCTATAGGCCTGCTGTGCGCTGACACCAAAATGTTCTCTCTTCCATACCCTGGTGCGCCGTCACCTCTGCCACATTTGTATTGTAGGTCTATCTGTGCGATTATGTTGCATTTTGTAAGGATTAAAATGCTGTTTTGTAGTTCTCTTTTTTTAATCCTGGTGCGCCGTCGCCAGACGCTCATTGCGTGTCGGTCTAGCGCAGTTTGTAGGAGCGATAATAAGCTGTTTTTGTACTTTAAAGCTGTACTGCTGACAAAATGTTTTCTGACTGTAATGTTAGCCTATTGAAATCCTGGTGCGCCGTCACCATAGTGACCAGACCAGTAGTGTGTGTGTGGCTGTCTGTGCGCGTTTGCGAAGGAGTAAAGGCTGCTTGTCAGTTCGCTGACAACGCGCCGCCTCTCTCTCTAATGGTGTGTTCACACCGAACGCGAATAGAGCGTCAAATACGCGTCTATCGCGTCTAGTTAGACGCTTGAACATTCGCTCGAGTTCAAATTTTTCAACTTGCGCGGAAGACGTTCGCGGCAAACGCGTCGCCCAAATCATGTCATTCGCGACGCCCGGCGCGAATGATGCGTATATTCGCGTCTTTGCATTGACTTTGTATGTAATCTACTCGCGCAAATAATTAAATTCGCGTTCGGTGTGAACACACCATTACTGTGGCCCGCACAAAACATTTGTTTGTTGTATAAGTCATAAGATAGATGTGTCCATTAATTTGATCATTAGGTTTGATTGTGCATTAGCCTCACATATGACTGACTTTGCTGTATGCAGGCAGCGATGTGATGATGCCTGATATGAACATGGGTTGCTACATTAACTGAATGAATGTAAGAACATGCCACATATAGGTCACAGCCTACCCATGACAAGATTTCACCGCACGTTACTGGCTCTGGTAATTATATGGAGCATAATAGGAATAAAGTTGTGACAAAAAAATTATCAGGGAGGAAAAATCTGAGGGGGCACGTGCCCCCTCACTTTGAATGGGCATGACGCCACTGTGCACAGTCACTGCTTTCCTGGTGCTCGTGTTCTCGATATCACTGCGCGGGTAACTGAGATCCTGAACGGTGACGAGCGCGTCGGAGCTGTTGTGCTGCACGGGGAGCTAACGACATTAGGCTGCGACAGACGGAGGTTCTGAAGAAAGACTTCAGGAGCCTTATCGATACGGTACGCAGCACATCGCCTGAAACATCGATTATTGTGTCTGGACCGCTTCCTACGTACCGACGAGGGCATGAAAAGTTCAGTAGATTATTCGCGCTAAATGAATGGTTATTGTCATGGTGCAACGAGCAGAAACTGATTTTTGTAAATAATTGGAATCTGTTTTGGGAGCGACCAAGGCTCTTCCGCGCTGATGGCTTACACCCAAGTAGAATCGGGGCAGATCTTCTGTCGGATAACATTTCCAAGATGTTAAATACCATTTGACTAGTAACCAAAAATCCAAATCACAGTCTCTACTGCACCAATTTAATTGATATTAATACTAGTGTAGAACATTGCATAGAAACTGTGTCTGTTCCTCGTTTACTAAGATCAAATAATAAATCTACTGCGGGATCTAGAAAAAATCCAATTGTTATTAAAACAAAAAATTTCGCTATTAGTGAACAAAAAAAAATTTCTAAAGCTAGGTCTTCTAAACATTAGATCGCTCACACCTAAGGCGGTTATTGTAAATTAAATGGTCACAGTTTAAACCTGGCTTAAACCAAATGATTATTTCGGTCTAAATGAGTCTACTCCGCCAGGATACTGTTATAAGCATGAGCCCCGTCTGATCGGTCGTGGCGGCGGTGTTGCAACAATCTACAGAGATATCCTTAATGTTACTCAGAAAACTCGTCATAGGTTTAATTCGTTTGAAGTGCTTGTGCTAAATGTTACGCTCTTAGATGTAAGAAAAAAATCCCTATTATCTCTAGCATTGGCTACCGTATATAGACCTCCAGGGCCTTACGCCAATTTCCTAAAAGAGTTTGCTGACTTTCTATCAGATCTTTTGGTCAACGTCGATAAAGCATTAATTGTTGGAGATTTTAACATACACGTAGATAATTTAAATGATGCGTTAGGGGCTGCGTTTACAGATTTATTAAACTCCTTCGGGGTCAAGCAAAACGTCACCGGACCAACTCATCGTCTTAATCATACACTCGATTTAATTATATCATATGGAACCGATCCAACCGATATAGATATCATTCCACAAAGTGATGATGTCACTGACCACTACTTGGTAACTTGCATATTACGCACTGCTGTAATATGTCATGCTGCCCCACGTTATCGACCAGGTAGAACAATTCGTCCATCCACCATAGATCATTCCTCAAATAGCTTATCTGATCTGTCTCAGCTGCTGCCTGAACCCAAACAAACAGATGAATTAGACGAACTTACTAGCACTATGAGCACCATTCTCTCTAGAACATTGGATATTGTTGCACCCATTAGATTAAAAAAGGTCAGAGAAAAAAGTATAGCACCATGGTACAATAATACTACGTATGTTTTAAAGAGAGAAACCCGTAATTTAGAGCGTAAATGGAAAAAAACTAATTTAGAGGTCTTTAGAATCGCGTGGAAAGACAGTATGTCACTTTATAAAAAGGCACTTAAAACGGCCAGGGCTGAGCACCTCAGCAAATTAATAGAAAACAACCGAAATAATCCAAGGTTTTTATTTAATACCGTGGCTAGACTAACAAATAAACAGACGTCGTCTGAACAAAATACCTCGTTACAGTTTAGTAGTAATGATTTCATGAACTTCTTCACCGAGAAAATTGAAAGCATCAGAATCAAAATCGTAAACGTTCGATCTTTGCTCGCGCCTTATAATTCGGCCGCAATTATCACCCCGCAAGAACAATTACAATGCTTTACAACCATAGAACAAAAAGAGTTAAATAAACTTATCACTTCATCTAAAACAACAACATGTTTATTAGATCCTATACCAACTAAACTACTGAAAGAAGTGTTACCTATAGTGGAAGAGCCTCTTCTCAATATTATTAACTCATCTTTATCTTTAGGTCATGTTCCAAGAACGTTCAAGCTGGCAGTTATAAAACCTCTTATTAACTACCACAATTAGATCCAAATAACTTAGCAAATTACAGACCCATTTCGAATCTTCCATTTATGTCAAAAATATTAGAAAAAGTTGTGTCCGCTCAACTCGGCTCTTTCTTTCTCGACTATTGCCCTGCGATCGACTGCTTTTGTCAGCCTCGTTACCCGCTGTGAGTTTGTTTGTTTGCGCAAATACGGTTTGAACATTGGTTGTTGGTCGTAGAGCGAGACACCGCTTCACTGCTGCTCGCCCTGCGATCAACTGCTTTTGTCAGCCTCGTTACCCGCTGTGAGTTTGTTTGTTTGCGTTTGTTTGTTTGCGCAAATACGGTTTGAACATTGGTTGTTGGTCGTAGAGCGAGACACCGCTTCACTGCTGCTCGCCCTGCGATCGACTGCTTTTGTCAGCCTCGTTACCCGCTGTGAGTTTGTTTGTTTGCGTTTGTTTGTTTGCGCAAATACGGTTTGAACATTGGTTGTTGGTCGTAGAGCGAGACACCGCTTCACTGCTGCTCGCCCTGCGATCGACTGCTTTTGTCAGCCTCGTTGCCTGCTGTGAGTTTGTTTGTTTTCCCGTCTATCCTGCGTCTATATTACACCCATACCACTAAAAAGACGGTTATACCCAAGACTTGAGTCATAAATTAGTATAAATATTAATAGCATCACTGGTTGCATCATTGCTAACTTACTGTCCATCTGTTAAAATGGCGAATATATCAGGTGTATGTTATCTACCTTTTGGTGCAGATGAGAACAAATCTGAATTGCTTGCGGTGCAGTCTGAATTAGAAGCTGTAGAAAAGCAGATCCTTGACCTTCTAGAGAGACAAGCTGAGCTGAGAGACCGGCGTTTAGCTCTTGAAACATCACGCGCTGATGCACACGGATCAGTGATTAACGTTAGTAACCCGCTGACGCTGACCTCGTCTACTCCGTGCGTTTCTCAGCATTGGTCCCGAGCGTCCAGGTCACGATCAGCCATGATTTCATTCACTCCGGCTCCAACACACCACCACGAAGCCTGGGTGGTTCCGCGGAAGCTGCGAGCCAGGACAAGAATCTTTTCGCCCCTCCCGGTTTTCGAGATCTCCACTCAGAACCGCTTCTCCCCTCTTCGCGAAACGGAACGCGATGCTGTGATCATCGGCGATTCCACCGTCCGACACGTCCATGCTACGTTAGGTAAAAGTAAGGTGCACAGTCACTGCTTTCCTGGTGCTCGTGTTCTCGATATCACTGCGCGGGTAACTGAGATCTTGAACGGTGACGAGCGCGTCGGAGCTGTTGTGCTGCATGCGGGAGCTAACGACACTAGGCTGCGACAGACGGAGGTTCTGAAGAAAGACTTCAGGAGCCTTATCGATACGGTACGCAGCACATCGCCTGAAACATCGATTATTGTGTCTGGACCGCTTCCTACGTACCGACGAGGGCATGAAAAGTTCAGTAGATTATTCGCTCTAAATGAATGGTTATTGTCATGGTGCAATGAGCAGAAATTGATTTTTGTAAATAATTGGAATCTGTTTTGGGAGCGACCAAGGCTCTTCCGCGCTGATGGCTTACACCCAAGTAGAATCGGGGCAGATCTTCTGTCGGATAACATCTCCAAGATGTTAAATACCATTTGACTAGTAACCAAAAATCCAAATCACAGTCTCTACTGCACCAATTTAATTGATATTAATACTAGTGTAGAACATTGCATAGAAACTGTGTCTATTCCTCGTTTACTAAGATCAAATAATAAATCTACTGCAGGATCTAGAAAAAATCTAATTGTTATTAAAACAAAAAATCTCGCTATTAGTGAACAAAAACAATTTCTAAAGCTAGGTCTTCTAAACATTAGATCGCTCACACCTAAGGCGGTTATTGTAAATGAAATGGTCACAGATAATAATTTCGATGTTCTGTGCCTTACTGAAACCTGGCTTAAACCAAATGATTATTTCGGTCTAAATGAGTCTACTCCGCCAGGATACTGTTATAAGCATGAGCCCCGTCTGATCGGTCGTGGCGGCGGTGTTGCAACAATCTACAGAGATATCCTGAATGTTACTAAGAAAACTCGTCATAGGTTTAATTCGTTTGAAGTACTTGTGCTAAATGTTACGCTCTTAGATGTAAGAAAAAAATCCCTATTATCTCTAGCATTGGCTACCGTATATAGACCTCCAGGGCCTTACGCCAATTTCCTAAAAGAGTTTGCTGACTTTCTATCAGATCTTTTGGTCAACGTCGATAAAGCATTAATTGTTGGAGATTTTAACATACACGTAGATAATTTAAATGATGTGTTAGGGGCTGCGTTTACAGATTTATTAAACTCCTTCGGGGTCAAGCAAAACGTCACCGGACCAACTCATCGTCTTAATCATACACTCGATTTAATTATATCATATGGAACCAATCCAACCGATATAGATATTGTTCCACAAAGTGATGATGTCACTGACCACTACTTGGTAACTTGCATATTACGCACTGCTGTAATATGTCATGCTGCGCCACGTTATCGACCAGGTAGAACAATTCGTCCATCCACCATAGATCATTTCTCAAATAGCTTATCTGATCTGTCTCAGCTGCTGTCTGAACCCAAACAAACAGATGAATTAGACGAACTAACTAGCACTATGAGCACCATTCTCTCTAGAACATTGGATATTGTTGCACCCATTAGATTAAAAAAGGTCAGAGAAAAAAGTATAGCACCATGGTACAATAATACTACGTATGTTTTAAAGAGAGAAATCCGTAATTTAGAGCGTAAATGGAAAAAAACTAATTTAGAGGTCTTTAGAATCGCGTGGAAAGACAGTATGTCACTTTATAAAAAGGCACTTAAAACGGCCAGGGCTGAGCACCTCAGCAAATTAATAGAAAACAACCGAAATAATCCAAGGTTTTTATTTAATACCGTGGCTAGACTAACAAATAAACAGACGTCGTCTGAACAAAATACCTCGTTACAGTTTAGTAGTAATGATTTCATGAACTTCTTCACCGAGAAAATTGAAAGCATCAGAATCAAAATCGTAAACGTTCGATCTTTGCTCGCGCCTTATAATTCGGCCGCAATTATCACCCCGCAAGAACAATTACAATGCTTTACAACCATAGAACAAAAAGAGTTAAATAAACTTATCACTTCATCTAAAACAACAACATGTTTATTAGATCCTATACCAACTGAACTACTGAAAGAAGTGTTACCTGTAGTGGAAGAGCCTCTTCTCAATATTATTAACTCATCTTTATCTTTAGGTCATGTTCCAAGAACGTTCAAGCTGGCAGTTATAAAACCTCTTATTAAGAAACCACAATTAGATCCAAATAACCTAGCAAATTACAGACCCATTTCGAATCTTCCATTTATGTCAAAAATATTAGAAAAAGTTGTGTCCGCTCAACTCGGCTCTTTCTTGCAAGAAAACGACATCTATGAAAAGTTTCAGTCTGGATTCAGGCCACATCATAGCACTGAAACTGCGCTTGTTAGAATCACAAATGATTTACTTTTAGCTTCGGACCAAGGCTGTATCTCAGTACTAGTTTTACTTGATCTTAGTGCTGCGTTCGATACTATAGATCACACAATACTCTTAGATCGACTACAAAATTACACTGGTGTTCAAGGACAAGCATTAAGCTGGTTCAGGTCATACTTATCTGACCGCTACCATTTCGTCTACTTAAATGGAGAAAAATCGATTATAACTTCGGCAAACTATGGAGTGCCGCAGGGATCTGTGTTAGGCCCTTTATTATTCTCAATATATATGCTGCCACTTGGTAATATTCTAAGGAAACATGGAATTAGTTTCCATTGTTATGCTGATGACACTCAAATATATATTTCCTCACGGCCAGATGAATACGCTAAATTATCCAAATTGACAGATTGTGTTAAAGATATAAAAGATTGGATGACGCATAATTTTCTTTTATTAAATCCAGACAAGACAGAGGTAATACTTATCGGTTCTAAAAACCATCCACAAAACCTTTCACAGCACGACTTTAACATAGTAGGATGCCCTTTTACTCTATCCGCTACAGTAAAAGACCTGGGTGTTACATTAGACTGCAACCTGTCTTTTGAAAAGCATATTTCATATGTTACAAAAACAGCCTTTTTCCACCTTAGAAACATTGCTAAGCTACGTAATATGCTATCAGTCTCTGATGCAGAAAAGTTAGTTCATGCATTCATGACCTCGAGACTAGATTACTGTAATGCTTTATTAGCTGGTTGTCCTGCATCTTCAATAAACAAGCTACAGTTAGTCCAAAATGCAGCCGCTAGAGTTCTTACTAGATCAAGAAAATATGATCATATAACACCGATTTTATCATCACTTCATTGGTTACCTATAAAGTTCCGTATTAATTACAAGGTATTGCTTTTGACCTATAAAGCTCTAAATGGTTTAGCTCCAGTCTATTTAACGGATCTTCTATCGCCTTACAATCCATCGCGCTCTTTAAGATCACTAGATTCGAGGTTTCTGGTCATTCCTAGGATATCCAGATCCACCAAAGGAGGCAGAGCATTTTCACATTTAGCTCCGAAGCTCTGGAATAGCCTTCCTGATATTGTTCGTTGCTCAGACTCGCTCTCCCAGTTTAAAACTAGACTGAAGACGCATCTATTTAGCCAGGCATTCATGTAAATTTTTTATCTTACAGTTACTGTAAATTCGGCCTCTAGTTCATAAACGCCAGAGGAGAACTGGCCCCCGACTGAGCCTGGGTTCTCCCAAGGTTTTTTTTTCTCCATTGGGTCATCTGATGGGGTGTTAGGACACCATTAGGTCACTGGATGGAGTTTTTCGGTTCCTTGCCACTGTTGCCTTAGGCTTGCTCAGTTGGGGATATTCAAATTAATTAACCAATCATACCATTGATCAGCTCTACCAAACTTGGATGTCTTTTTTCCAGTAATAAACAAACATTAAGTTGTTTTGATTGATACTGTGAAGCAGCTTTGATACAATCTGTATTGTGAAAAGCGCTATATAAATATATTTGACTTGACTTGACTTGACTTTCTTGCAAGAAAACGACATCTATGAAAAGTTTCAGTCTGGATTCAGGCCACATCATAGCACTGAAACTGCGCTTGTTAGAATCACAAATGATTTACTTTTAGCTTCGGACCAAGGCTGTATCTCAGTACTAGTTTTACTTGATCTTAGTGCTGCGTTCGATACTATAGATCACACAATACTCTTAGATCGACTACAAAATTACACTGGTGTTCAAGGACAAGCATTAAGCTGGTTCAGGTCATACTTATCTGACCGCTACCATTTCGTCTACTTAAATGGAGAAAAATCGATTATAACTTCGGCAAACTATGGAGTGCCGCAGTGGTTCTGTGTTAGGCGGCCCTTTATTATTCTCAATATATATGCTGCCACTTGGTAATATTCTAAGGAAACATGGAATTAGTTTCCATTGTTATGCTGATGACACTCAAATATATATTTCATCACGGCCAGATGAATTCGCTAAATTATATAAAAGATTGTATAAGATTATATAAGATTAAGATTATATAAATAATATAAAAGATTGGATGACGCATAACTTTCTTTTATTAAATCCAGACAAGACAGAGGTAATACTTATCGGTTCTAAAAACCATCCACAAAACCTTTCACAGCACGACTTTAACATAGTAGGATGCCCTGTTACTTTATCCGCTACAGTAAAATACCTGGGTGTTACATTAGACTGCAACCTGTCTTTTGAAAAGCATATTTCATATGTTACAAAAACTGCCTTTTTTCACCTTAGAAACATTGCTAAGCTACGTAATATGCTATCAGTCTCTGATGCAGAAAAGTTAGTTCATGCATTCATGACCTCGAGACTAGATTACTGTAATGCTTTATTAGCTGGTTGTCCTGCATCTTCAATAAACAAGCTACAGTTAGTCCAAAATGCAGCCGCTAGAGTTCTTACTAGATCAAGAAAATATGATCATATAACACCGATTTTATCATCACTTCATTGGTTACCTATAAAGTTCCGTATTAAATACAAGGTATTGCTTTTGACTTATAAAGCTCTAAATGGTTTAGCTCCAGTCTATTTAACGGACCTTCTATCGCCTTACAATCCATCGCGCTCTTTAAGATCACTAAATTCGAGGCTTCTAGTCATTCCTAGGATATCCAGATCCACCAAAGGAGGCAGAGCATTTTCACATTTAGCTCCGAAGCTCTGGAATAGCCTTCCTGATATTGTTCGTAGCTCAGACTCGCTCTCCCAGTTTAAAACTAGACTGAAGACGCATCTATTTAGCCAGGTATTCATATAAATTTTTTATCTTACAGTTCCTTTAAATTCGGCCTCTAGTTCATAAACACGAGAGGAGAACTGGCCCCCGACTGAGCCTGGGTTCTCCCAAGGATTTTTTTTCTCCATTGGGTCATCTGATGGGGTGTTAGGACACCATTAGGTCACTGGATGGAGTTTTTCGGTTCCTTGCCACTGTTGCCTTTGGCTTGCTCAGTTGGGGATATTCAAATTAATTAACCAATCATACCATTGATCAGCTCTACCAAACTTGGATGTCTTTTTTCCAGTAATAAACAAACATTGTTAAGTTGTTTTGATTGATACTGTGAAGCAGCTTTGATACAATCTGTATTGTGAAAAGCGCTATATAAATATATTTGACTTGACATCAACCAACGTTCCTCTGGAGTCAAAACGTCCTCTATTAGGAGTTGGCTCGGCTTCGGCTATGGCTCTAGGGTCGTTGTGAAGGTAGGGGCGGAGCATAGAGACTATGCCGTTTCTCGTTTGTTACTAGAGTATACCATCTTACTTTCTGGAGGTATACTGCCCCCATCTGGTATGGAATGTGGAGTATGAATTGATTTTTTGGCGGACATTACACAAGGCACCTTTAAACAGGGCACTATTTGAGGGGACAGCCATTTGTAGGGGTGTCCGAAACCATAGTGGACGTTATCGAGTGCACTTCAATCCTACAATGCATCGCTATAACGCTCAATGGCTTATACCCATAATACACTTTGAGAGTCTTGCACTGAATTGATTACTGAGTCTGACCAGGCACCCTCAGCTGAATAAGCCATCATTCCATTCTCCAAACCGCTGGTCCAATGTGGGTACAGCGTAATATCTTACAGGTATAAATTCATTTTTAATTGACTATTAAATTGTTTTATTAAGGTTTATGCATATTTAACATGATATAAATCAATATAAATCTTTTCATCTCACTACTGGATCTGCCAGTTTGCTAAGTTTCTAATTATTATTAAACAGCAAGCACAGACTATGCAAAAGCGGCGCACTCAGACACACTCAATTAGAAAATGAATTTGCTCACTCGTTTTCATTCCCTCCTTCAAGTGAACTATATTAGCGGAGTAATGTAGGGAATAGTGAATGAGGATATAGGGGGAGATTTCAGACACAGCCTGCATCTGACAGAAGAATCAACAACTTTCACGCACGTCTTTAAAAATAAAAGTCTCGCATCAGAAAAACATTTAGAATTACGTTTTTTGTTTTTGATGTTTCTTTGACTGCACACTATCATCAGGGGTGGCTTTGCCATTTTTATAGGCCCGTTCATCTCTATAATTCACTGGATCTTGCAGCGCTGATAATGGTGTCGAGTGATCAAGATTGATCCGCGAGTAAACATTTGCTTTCTCGTGTTTGGAGTATTGCAGGCATACCTGATGAATGGTCAGCGTGACATGGTTCAAACGAGTAGCCAGTTTCATTCTGATTTTTGGAGCGTTTGCCGTTTAAAGGGATATTTCACCCTTAAATTAAAATTAAGTCGTAATTTACTCACCCTGATGTTGTTCTAATGTTGTATGCCCTTCTTCTTTTTGGTCAAAAAAAGAGAATTTAAGTGTTTTCAAGTGTTCTGGGGTATATTTTAGGATTAATGTATTATTTAACGAAAATCCTGACCCTGGCCGTTGGTCTTCTGTGTACGTCTGAGTGTTCGTGAGACTTTATTAGCTCTGCATTTCACTCCATCACACCCAGAAAAGGCAAACAAGTTCTGAGAAATCAAGATGAATAAATACGTGAGTGGGACATTATATATTTTTCTCCTTTTGTGGTCCATAAAAGAAAGAAGGGCATGCGTAGGGCTGGGCGCAATATCAAATTGATATATATTTTATAAACAATATAGGTGTAACATGGCTGGCCTTTCCTGTGTTTTATTGTGTTTTTAGGCCCCGTTTACACGTACATGGTTATTTTGAAAAACTGAGACATTTCCCTTCATTTGTGCCCTTCGTTTACACGCAAACGGAGAATTCGCCTCTGAAAACAATTCTTTCTAAAAACTCCGGCCAGAGTGGAGATTTAGGAAAACTTTGTTTGCACTTTTGCATGTAAACAGTTTTAGGCAGCCGACGTCACAGTATGCGACAGAACTTGCACCTGCGTCAAAAGTGCAACCTCTTTGTTCAAAAGAGGAAGTGATTCTTTGCTGTTGTTGCTATTTTCGGGATTCTGATTGGCTAACATGGGCTTGAGCTTCTCGTTACACTGCCACCTACAGGTTTGGCATGCTCTTGTCGGCATATATACACGGGTTCGTGTAAACCAACATTTTTCTGAAAACTAACAGGTGTGCACGATGTTATTTTTGAAAACGGAGAGGGTGAAATGTCCGTTTATAAAAAAAGCCGGCCATGTGTAAACGTCGCCTTAGTTCTGCCGTCTGTGACCTAGTTTCCCTGTTGCTGATTAGTTAATTTGTCTCCACCTGTGTTCATTTATTATCTTGTTTGTCTCTGTTCATTTAAGGCCTCAGTTTTCTCCCAGTCACGGTCTGTCCTCGTTTGTTTGGTTGCCTTTCTCTGTATTCTCCAGTGTGTTTATTATTAAAACCTATTTGTTTACTTTCTTCTTCATCGTATGCTTCATTGTATTAACCGAACCGTTACAGAAGGACAGACCATCCAAAGTGAGTACAAGAAAGACGGACTAAAACCGCTTCACCATAACCTGCTGTTATGCCTGGAAAAGAAGCAGCAAAGCCTCGAGGCCCACACTTGTGGATTCTTGTATCTGGGTAGCCTCACAAACTTTCCCGATCGCTCCCTGTGCTCGTTCTACCTGGCCAGCACAAAGGCTCGCCTGCCCAGTGTGGGTCCTCGGGGATCTTTTTGCCGGGTTCGTTGAGTGGGTCCTTAGACCGTGGAGACCAGCCTGCCATGATCGACGAGCCTGAAGCCTGAGCCCCTAGCAGTGTCTGACCAGGTGTGTGAGCCGACAACACCGTTTTGTCACAGAGGGAGTGCTTTTGGAGCTCGAGGACTGGGAGGAAAGCTCCCCACACAACCTCACCGCTGTGGATTACGATGGACTCTGGTAATTATTATGCTGAATTGAAGGACATTTTTGAGGATTTAATAGACTTTTTGGAGGGACTATTCCCATTTCCCCTCTATCTTCAGAATTCCTAGTATCTTCAGCGTATCAGTGTCTCCAGAATTTCCACCCACCTCCTCAATCAGCCAG
Organism: Gila orcuttii; assembly: GCA_026230005.1. Lineage (NCBI taxonomy): Eukaryota > Metazoa > Chordata > Actinopteri > Cypriniformes > Leuciscidae > Gila > Gila orcuttii. Next base: position 7,674,772 of record JAPDVR010000012.1, read on the forward strand.
TTTCCCAGCCCCGCCTCTGCTGCTGTCCTTTAGCCCCTCTGCATCTCCCACGTGCTGTAAAGATCTGCCAAGTGTCCTCAGGCCATCAGCTCCACCCAGCACTGAGGATTCCCTGTCTACGCCTCCAGCCTCTGTGTTCATCGCTCAACCTCCGCTTGTCGACACATCAGCTCCACCCTGGCTCCTCCCTCCCTTGGCTCCACGGGAAACCAAGGGCCATACGGCTTCTCCAGGATCCCTCAACCCTCCAGCTCCGCTTTGGTCAGCCGTCGACCTGCCTACACCTTCGGCTCCGTCTGGCTCCGCCTTCGTCCTCGGTCTCACCGGCTCAGCCTCTGTCCTCTGGTTTTCCAGCTCCACCTCGGACGCTCGTCGCCGCGGCTCCACCTCGGTCTCCAGGACCATCGGTCTCACAGGGGCTCATCGGCTTCACCAGCGTCTCCATCATGGGTGGCTGCATCTCCAGGGTGTCGCCTTCCATCAAGTCTTCTACACCATGGCTCCTTCGACTCCGCCCTGGGGCCTCATCCTGGCTGGCCTCTGGCCTAACATCTGCCTCCTCCTGTTTCTTATTATTAAAAGTTATCTGTTTAATTTCTTCGCCATGCGCTTCATTATATCATATAGGATGATGAGGCTATACCGTTTATATTTATATACAGTTGTTTGATATTATGAGTGCATCTGAAAAAGAGAGATCCTACATTTACGTGAAAATGCATAATCCAATTTGTCCTAAACATAAGACATGCTTTGTATTAGAGGCTTCAAAATAACTTGTATAGTTTAAAGTAGCTTGCCCCTTCAGATGCTCTGACAGATAGGCTACGTGTGCTGTTTAATGCCTTTGAGATGCTGTTATTTCCTCATAAAAAAATACCAAGATATATACCACCTTATTGCCATTCAGACAAAAAATTTAGACATATGAATTTTTTTGGCCATGTCACCCAGCTCTAGGCATACGGAATTAGAACAACACCAGGGTGATTCTGAGATCTGCTACAAGACTTCATTTTCATTTTAGGTGAACTATTCCTTTAATGTTTCTCTTACACAACAACAGAAATGGCAGTGCTAAATCAAAGAGAGGGCAACTTTGTTGCGAAACCAGTGGAACCTCTACAACATGTAGTCGCACTGGCACGAAAAAACTGTCCGAAGCCTGTCTTGTCTTAAACGGGCTGTGTCTGCTCTCTTTGTCGCTCATGTGTCGTTCGTGACTGTAAGTAGGCTATGTGCAATAAACCCTTACTGAGTAAAAAGACAATATTTAGTGAGTTGCTGCTGTAAACTTTAATTTTGCTTCTCTAAAAACATTTCGTTATATACAAATGAGTGCTGTCAACGTTAATGTAACGTGATGCGGTGAAGGCAGATATAAGGCTGGATCCAAACGCAGTGTACACGCTTTATTTAAACAAACTATAAACTCGAACAGAGACTCAGAACGTGGAACAAGAAAACTTTACACTGGGAACGACCCACACTCACGTTAATCCTGAAACATATAACAACTCACAAAGACAGGGCAGAAACACAGGGCTTAAATCAGGAACTCAATAACCAATAATGAAACACAGCTGAACATAAAACATAATGAGTCCATAATGAAACATAACAAAAAGAGAGAGTGTCCCCCAGAGGCTCTCGAGGGCACTACAGCTGCCGATCGTCACATAACCCCCCCTCTAAGGAGCGGCTTCCAGACGCTCCTAAGAGCTCCGGGGGGAGGTCAACGGGGGCTGGGATGGAGGGCCAGGCCCATGGAGAGGCAGGAGGTCAGGCCCATGGAGAGACCTGGGGCCTGGAGACCATAGCAGGGCAAGAGACCATGGGGAAGCACACTTGGAAGGCAACCAGGGTGGAACACACTTGGAAGGGTACCAGGACGGAGCAGACTCAGACGGAGGCCAGGGCGGAGCAGGACGAGGCGAAGGCCAGGGCGGAGCAGGACGAGGCGAAGGCCAGGGCGGAGCAGGACGAGGCGAAGGCCAGGGCGGAGCAGGACGAGGCGAAGGCCAGGGTGGTGAAGCCCCTGCAGACGACCATGGCGGCGCAGCCTTCATGGTCTCCTCACCGGACCCTTGGCCCCCCCCAAAAAAATACTTGGGGAAATCCACGGGTTTAGGAAAGGCCTCCCGGAGCTTAAAGGGCGCAGGCAGGGCCAGGCGCAGAGGCGGGGCGAGAAGTCTGGGTGTGCTCACTGGAGCCTGAGTAGCCGAGCGAGTCCTCCTTCTGCGACGGCGCTTCACTGGGCTTGACTCAGTAGACTCACTTGACTCAGTAGACTCACTTGACTGAGTAGACTCACTTGACTCAGTAGACTCACTTGACTCAGTAGACTCACTTGATTCGGCAGGGCTCACTTGAAGCTCAGGTTCGTCAAGGCAGACGTTAAACTCAGGTCCGTCAAGGCTGACGCGAAGCTCGGGTTCGTCAGGGCTGACGCAGAGCTTGGGTTCGTCAGGGCTGACGCGGAGCGCGGGCTCGGCTGGACCGTCGCGAGGTGCAGGCTCGTCAGGGCTCACGTGAAATGCATGCTCGTCGGGGCTCACGTGAAATGCATGCTCGTCGGGGCTCACGTGAAATGCATGCTCGTCGGGGCTCACGTGAAATGCATGCTCGTCGGGGCTCACGTGAAGCTCGGGTTCTTCGAGGCTGACGTGAAGCACCGGCTCGTCGAGGCTGACGAGGAGCTCGGGTTCGTCAGGGCTGCAGCGAAGAGTGAGTTCGTCGGCGCTGCAGTGAAGAGCGGGCTCGGCAGGGCTGGACCGGACTAGCGGCGAAGACGACGACGAGGGCTTCGCGGGTAATGTGAACTTGGGAGGTGTCGAGTAGAACAAGCCTGTAATGGAGAAGAGGTCTTCCAAGGAACAAGCCTTAGCGATATACCGGTCAAGAGTCCAGTTGGTAAGGTCCCGCGGCATCCATCGAGCGATGTCATAATCCAGCCCGTTCCAAAACAGGCCCATGAGCTGGATATCATCTAGCGCTCCCAGATGGCAAATGGACAGAAAATCCTTCGCGTACCTTTGGACGGACTGGCCCTCTTGCAATAACGTCGACAGGTATTCTCCCAGAGCCCGGTTGCTGACAACTGCTGGATCCATTTCGTGGTGAGTTGTTCTGTAACGTGATGCGGTGAAGGCAGATATGAGGCTGGATCCAAACGCAGTGTACACGCTTTATTTAAACAAACTATAAACTCGAACAGAGACTCTGAACGTGGAACAAGAAAACTTTACACTGGGAACGACCCACACTCACGTTAATCCTGAAACATATAACAACTCACAAAGACAGGGCAGAAACACAGGGCTTAAATCAGGAACTCAATAACCAATAATGAAACACAGCTGAACATAATAAAACATAATGAGTCCATAATGAAACATAACAAAAAGAGAGAGTGTCCCCCAGAGGCTCTCGAGGGCACTACAGCTGCCGATCGTCACAGTTAACACATGCGATTAATTTTTGTCCAGTTTAACGCGTTAAAATATTGAACGCCATTAACACAGCATCCGTATTTTCTGCCATCCTTTGGCTAGCGTTACATTATATGATCACGCTCCTCTTCATGCAAATGCTTTTAAACCATTATAGCGACAAGACAAAAGAGACCGTGCTCTCTGTGAATGTCCTGTCTATGTGACACAAACACACACCAAGGACGCACAGAAAGATGCACGTCAGTATCGTGCGCACAGATAGAGTGCCAGAATCGAGTTCTCTTTCGCACTTGAACGACATTAATGCTCAGACAAAATGTCCAATTTGTCTAGTATCCTCATAAGAGCAGTCTTAAATGAATTATATAAAGTCTAAAATGAACGTAAAGAGTTGTGAGAGAATGAGGCGTGTGTGAGATCAGCGTATCTGTCAGCAGCGGCTGGTTTTTAAGGGACAGCAGCCAATAATGCTGTCTGTCAGTAAAGTTAATCAAAGAACAAAGGTAACAGCGAAAATTACTCACTGCTCTAATCCTTTAATAAGGATTAATCTATATTTAATTTTATAAATTTTAGTTTATTTCCTTGAGACATCAGTGGTTGTATTAATATCAGTAATACTGGCCTTCATTCATAAAAAAGATGCCATTATACAATATTTAAAATATACTGTCTTTATGTTGTTTCTACATTAATTTGGAGATTAACTGTGAAATTATTACATTATAAAATATATTAAAAACATAGAAAAACTTGTTTTTAATTGCGATTAATCGCAGAAAAAAATTTATGATTAATCTAGTTTTTTGTAATCGATTGACAGCACTAATTCAAATATTCTATTCTAAACCTGAATTTAAAAACAACTAGGCAGCTAATATGTACACTTTAATATGCACACATGCTTTTTGATCATTACAAATAATAATGCAATTCTCACAATTCTCTATTGTTCTGTACCTAAACCATTTTAATTGGGGGGCCAGTTGTGATTTTAGTAAGGCAATAATATTAAATAGTATAGGCTATTTTAAATGCCGTATGTACAAGTATAAAGTGAGAGAGTTATTGTAACTTTGTCGAAACATAGATATTGCAAGTACATTTATTACCATAAATGAATAATTCTATCATATTACAATTTTGTTATTAATAGCAATATATCACAAATTATTTTATGATATTAAGGATTTAAGAGGTATAGGTATAGACAGGTATAGCCAACATAAGAAACAATAGGACAGAATTAGGAGGTTATATGAGTCAAAAGGCCTCAGTTGATCTTTAGGGAATGAAAACACCCCAAATGTCTTATTTTATGTATTGCATGATTTAAACAGAAACACAGGTTTGATGCTCAAGAAGCATTATTGTAAATGATTAAGAAAGAAAGGCAGTAGGACATGTGCATCATTAAAGCAAAAAGCAAGGATCAAAACACAATAGAAATAGAAACATGGTTAACAGTGACTGAATAAGTGCATGCATGTTCGGTAACACTTTACAATAAGGTTCGTTAGTTAACATTAGTTAACTACATTAGTTAACATGAACTAATAATGAACTACACTTATACAGCATTTATTAATCTTTGTTCATGTTAATTTCAACATTTACTAATACTTTATTAAAATCTTGTTAACATTAGTTCATGCTCTGTGAACTAACATGAACAAACAATGAATAGCCTATTTCTATTAACTAACGTTAACAAAGATGAACAAATACAGTAACAAATGTATTGCTCATGGTTAGTTAATGTTAGTTAATGCATTAACTAATGAACCTTATTGTAAAGTGTTACCGCATGTTCTGTATATTAAATTAAAGTATCACAGTTCATTATAATGATATATTAATTATTATTTTAATTATAATGATTATAATGTGGTTCAAAATTTTTTTTTAATGAATAGAAACTACACATGCAATGAAAATGATATGAAAGGAGCATAAACATTTAGAAGGAAAAAATGAAATAACACATGCTTCTAGATTTGGTGACAGGCACTATGGCAGCTGTCACAGTAGGAGACATTTCACAGGAGGCAATTGATGATTTTTGGAGACAGAAAGATTATATATCATCTCGAAGTCACCAAAAGGGCCTTAACTATGCATTGGAGGGTTATATTAATAATTTTATTGTTGAGAAGGTCGATGAAAAGCTTCAGCTCGAGGCGAAAATTTACAGGTCACAGTGTAAACTGCATACGTTTCCAGGACAAGCCTTTTTACCATCTTTACCAAGAGTACCTCTCCGTTAATTTGGTGCTACAGTATTTACATGAATCATTCAGCACAACATTGCTAACATTTGTTATCTTGGTTATTTACAGTTACGTTAATGAAGCTAAGTTACATGATGTACAACGCAGCTAGAAGCTAACCTTAACGTTTTCTAATGTTAGGCTAACGTTACCCTAACGTTACTTTAGAGATGTTAAAGATAACGTTCAAATACGTTGACTTAACGTTACCTTAGAACAGATTTAGACATCCTTGTTTAATTTATCCACGTTTAGTTGGTGTTGTGGTCTACCGCATAACGTTGACTTAATCCAGAGCAGACACTTATCTCGGTTGAGATGTTTGGGAAAGGGTAAAAAATACACACCGTCACCCAGCCTCTCGGGATACCTAGTGTCGGAGTTGCATGTACCCCATGCACATCGTTTGAACATTTTAAACTTAAAATGACAAGAAAAAACATATAAAAACTTATGAAAACTCACTAACTGCAATGCATTTCGATGGACGTGGAAGCAGAGAATTTTTTTAATAAAAATATTTTTTTTTATTTAAACCTCTTTTTATACAATGACATTAAAGCTCCAGTAGGTAGCTTTTGTAAACAAATATTTGTTAAAACTGTCATTATGTCCTCACAGTAGAATATGAGACAGATAATCTGTGGAAAAAATCGAGCTCCTCTGGCTCCTCCCTGTGGTCCTATTGCCATTTGCAGAAATACACCGCTCCCGGTCAGAAACAACCAATCAGAGTCAGGAGGAATGTCTTAGCAGTGTCAATCACGCTCGTGTACGCGCTGATCACCCCTCTCTTGCACAGCGCGAGCGCGTACCGTCGTTCGTGACTCTCCTGTTCGAACTCGTTCATCCAAATGAACGAATCTTTTTTCGAGTCATTTCGTTCATTCAACGAACAAAATGACTCGCAAAAAGATTCGTTCATTTCGAACGAGTCTTTTTCGGAGTCATTTCGTTCATTCAACGAACGAAATGATTCGAAAAAGATTTGTTCATTTTGATGAACGAGTTCAAACAGGAGAGTCACGAACGTGCATCACAGAACAGAGCAAGGCGAGCATTTGTGCTTATAAAACTTAAAGTTTTTTATTTATTTTTGAAATGACCGATCGTTTCGCTAGATAAGACCCTTATTCATCGTCTGGTATCGTTTAAAGCCCTTTGAAGCTGCACTGAAACTGTCATTTGGTCCTTGAAACGTTTGTGTCCTATTGAAGTCCATTATATGGAGAAAAAGCCTGGAATGTTTTCATCAAAAACCTTAATTTCTTTTCGACTGAAGAAAGAAAGACATGGACATCTTGGATGACATGGGGGTCAGTAAATTATCAGCAAAAGTTTTTTTTAAAAGTGAACTAATCCTTTAACGTTATCTTACTAGCTATTTATAACTTATAGAAAGAGTGCAACGTTATAAAGTTACATGTATTGCAAAATACATAATGATTTGAGGACCAAGTTTGTAGTCAAAGTATGGGCAGGCCATAGTCAATGTAAAGCATATTGTTGATGTTTCGTCCCTATTAGTGAATGTTCCATAACTGTTTATAATCTGCCATCATCGGTGGTCCTGTTTACTAGCCTGCGCGTTCACGGCAGGCTCCGCTGTGGGGGAGGAGCTGTGGAGGGAGGGCTGTAGCGCAGCAGAGAGCAAGGGGGTTGGACCTGGAAGTTGTGCTTGTTCAAATTTTCAGGCTAAGTCAACATTTTCTCAAAACTCCCTACTGCAACTTTAATCAAATACAGTAAAAAACAGAAAATTTAATTTTCACAGAAAATGCTTGTATTTCAACAGCATATTGCACTAGAACAATCCACAGCAGCTTCAGTCCTGTATTGTATTGACCTCATATTGCAAAACAGTTTAACTTTCAAATAGACACGGGTCCTTTTAGCCTAAACTTTTTTAAACATGTCATCAATAAAATCCTCACTCCTCAATTATCACTTCTGAAAAACTGGACCAACTTGATAATATAATTGGAATGCCTCCATAGAGACTGGTGTGAGTGAGTGAGTGAGTGAGTGAGTGAGTGAGCGAGCGAGCGCTGTGTGGACAGGTGATGAGCAGAGAGTGAGTGTGTGTGCGCATGCGTTCATATATATGCATTACGACTACCTCGTAATTTTTATAGCCAAACGAAACTATCTTCGGTATCATTTTGCCAACTGGTGCGTTGTTGCTTATTGCGCTTCATTGGTTGTTCACATTAAGTAGCCTTTGTATCTTGATAACCGGATTTCTGTTTCCTGCATAATATTTAAATTAGGTCTGTGGCACGACACCAGAGAAGATGATAGTAATTAAACAATGTTCCAAAGCAGCGTGCAGCTCTTCATTAAGATCTCGACTGACTGTGATTGTATGTGGTGATCGCCTCGTTCAGATAATGTAGCACAGTTAAAATGAAAAATGACACACATAGTATAATTTAAGTCTAAATAAACTGTTTTAAAGATTAACGTTTATTGTACGGTTCAAATAAGTTTAATTTCTTGTCTAAACTGCATCTGACCATTATTTTCTGACAGTCACACGAGGAGACTGGGCGGGGATTTAAATTATGTTCACCTGTGAATGCAGACAAGATGGCTGGATTGCGTTTACATTACACTGAGATCCGATCACAATGCGTCCTCGACTACCTCCGAACCTGGACACGCTGATCGGATAACATTCTGATCAGAAGTGCGTTTAGATTTGTCTTTTCAATGTGTATGTGGACAACATCCGGATACAGGTCGCATGTTAATGCCAAGTGTAAACACAGCCTGTTATGCTGTCGAATCAAAACAACGTGGGACTACAGTGATTGGATGTCGTGCAGGCAGTGCGCGTGCTCTCTGCATGCATACAGGTGGTGCACATTTTTTTCACAGATGCAGATAAACTGAGCGGCGCGGCCGTGTGAACATTTTTTTCCCCAGTTTTCATGGGAAGTAGCAAGTCTTCTCGAGTCAAAAGGCGCAAGTCCAAGTGAAGTCACGAGTCATTGATGTTAAAGTCCAAGTCGAGTTTCAAGTCTTTGTACATTTTGTCGAGTCGAGTCTGAAGTCATCAAATTCATGACTCGATTCTGACTCGAGTCCTAGTCACATGACTCGAGTCCACACCTCTGCTAAACACCCTTCCTTGCAAGCAACATGCAGCTCCTCAGTTCTTTTTACCTCGATGGTCAGCTCTGAGAATATGATGCCAAAGCCAATAAAGGCAGAGAAGCACCAGCTGAACAGGATCATGGCTATGCTCACACGTGTGGTAATTCTGCTGTGATATTGCAGTGGTTGACAAACTGCGTAATAACGGTCAATTGAAATGAACGTGAGGTGCAAAACAGATGTGTTACACAGCGTAAAATCAGTGCCGGAGTGAAACTTGCAGAAGTCGTCTACAAAATACCAGCACGTCTCCAAAGAGCGCACCATACAGGGGGGCATGACAAAACTGCCCAGGAGCAGGTCGGCTACGGCCATTGAAACGATCAGGTAGTTGGTGGGTGTGTGGAGCTGCTGGAAAAAGGAGATGGTGCAGATGACCCACATGTTACCGAACACAATCACAATGATGGTTATAGCAAAGAGGAAGTAGAGGGGAGCACGAATGACAGGAGAATAGACCGTCTTTACACATGAGTCGTTCAGTCGTTCGAAACAGAGGCCGAAAGACTCTGCTGTCCACAGTTGACTCACAGTCATTGTACAGGCAATTGAATACCTATGAAAAAACAATTTGATTAGGCCTCATTTTTGGTGTAAATGGAAAAGGTTAAATCTAAAATATTCAATTAAAATTATTCAATTTGTTAAATTTGTAAAATTAGTAATTCATAAAAAAAAAAATATATATATATACATTATATATATATATATATATATGTATATATATATATATATATATATATATATATATAAATAAGTATATTACAAAAAAAGTTAGATTACAATACTTAAAATATAAAAATAGTTTGCTGTTCGATATGTGAGTGTTTTGTCTGTGTGTTTTTTTCTTTTTTCTAATCTTACCACAGAAAGACTTCCTGCACCCTGAGCATGATAATGGAAAGTCTGTATTTTCTTGCCTTCTGAATACTTTCACACATGCAGAGAGTGTGTTTCTCTGAACCAATAAAAAAGGGCTTTGTCTTGTCATGTGATAATAAGGAATTTCTAATTGGCTTTCGGGTCTCAAGATGCTTCAAGAGTAAACCGAATGTGTTTCTAGTGGACAGTTTGGCTGGTTTTCCAGTTAGCCCCTGCTGGTAGATAATGTAACTGCACCATCTGGAGGAAAAAGCATGTTTTTCTATTGATGCCTATTAAAAGAAAAAAATTTTTTGGAATATGGAAACACGTAATTATAATAAAGAATGTTTTACTAATGATTTTTAGGTTTTTTTGAAAGGCTCTTGGGGCCAGTTACACAACCCTGTTTTTATGCGTTTTGGGGGCCTGAAAACACAAACATTTTTAAACGGGTTTCAAAGTGAAAGTTTTTGAAAACAATTGCGTTATCTCCTTGTAAACTACAAAAACGTGAGTTTGTGAAAACAGTGACGCTATGCACATGCGTATTACGTGTTCAGTCTATAGGTGTATATAGTGTTTCTTTACACAGTGACCTCACCAACTACAGGACTGACAGCATAATAGCATTTTTAGTTGTTTTTGCAGATTTGTGTGAAATAAGGATCGTTTTGATAATGTTGTTGTCTGTACGCGATAAACTACAAAAAAAAGTTCTCATTTTTATACATCGTTGTCGTGTAAACTAGGGATGCTCCGATTGATCGGACGCCGATCATGATCGGCCGATATTGGCTAAAAATAGATTGATCGGCCAACCCCAAAAGCGCCGATCAAAAAAGCCGATCACGTTACGTAAATTACTCGCGCGACTTTTTCCCACCTGCATGCGTGGCGCACGGGCACACAACAGCAGAGTGGAGCTTGGCAGTGGCAACATGAGTTCTCCTTCACCGGAACTAATAGGGAGTCTCCCAACGGATTGAATCGCGCGTCCGAGTGAAGACCGTGCACCGCGCGAGCCACAACAGAACGCGGTATCTGCGCCACTGATCGCTGCGGCAACGAGCACTTTGATCACTTGATAAAAAAAAAAAAAACATTTCAGCGCTAGACCGCCTCTTATTTAACAAATGAACAAAATGAATGCTCTGAGTTAACTGGAGATGTTTTTATTTATTTGTATTGTTACATTCGTGCCGCGAGATGTTTCAAAAGTGGTGGTAGTATTTTATTTTTTTTGATCTGACGTAGTTGGTTCCTCAACTACATCAGATTCAGATTCAGATTATTTTGTCATGTCAGCATTCAAAGCTATTTTCATGGCAAAAATTCAATTATAAAAATACAAATATCATATAAATACAATAAAACAAATATAAACAAGAAATCATTTTATACAATATATTTTTTTAAATGAACATGATAAAAAATCAAAAACCTTTTCAGGCATAATCTCATTAAATATGTCCTTTAATGAAGTAATTTCATAAAAGAGCATTCTGCTCAACTACATCAGACGTTCATAATAATAACAGAAAAAAACTTGCCATAGTTTTGTCCTTTTATCAGTAGCCAGTTTTGGTGTAACAAGTTGTACATTTTGTTGCCAATTAGTAAATGTAGTGGGTGTATTAAGAGGCTACAATTTCCAAATATGCCTAAGTGTAACTTGATCCCCTCCCATTAGGCTGATCTGATGTGTGTTGGTCTGCCTGACCCCTCTTTGTTTGGAATAATTTAATGTTACTCTGCCTTATTTGGGAAAGCTGGCCTACAGTAGCCTTAAGACATCTCATTTTCTAAATACAATTAAATAAACACATTTTTGACAAATGGTGCAAACTCTGCTAGATTATAGATAAAAGATTCCCATTCCCCTGCCATTCTGTGATCGGCAATCGGCAGATCATGATTTTGGTGATCGGTAATCGGTGATCGGCCCCAAAAATGCTGATCGGAGCATCTCTAGTGTAAACGCAGCCTACTACGGTGGCCCAGTAGTGCACAACACAACGAAATTTTAAAAGCACACATAAGTTCACAACTCAACGGAAAGAAGCCCCAACACAATGAAATCAAGCCACAACACAACAGAAACAAGCCACAACACAACAAAATCATGCCACAACATAATAGAAATGCTCCCGACCACTACTCGGAGCGCGGTAAAGTTAGATTTCTAGTTTTGAAGAGTCGGCAGTCTTACAATTATAACAATACCATGATTAGTTTTAACAGTATGTAACCATTGTATATCGACATGAAATATTAATTCAGAATCACCTACGTGCGTTATAGCTGCTTGTTTATACCTGAGACAATACTTTGACGCGCCACCACGGCGCATGATGCCTAAGGGAGCGTCTGCCAGTTCCAAAAAGTGGTTAAAATGTATAAATTGTGACTTGTTTCCGTTGAGTTGTGAACTTATGTTTGCTTTTTAAATTTCATTGTGTTGTGCACTACTGGGCCACCGTAGCCTACCCTTAAAGCATGAAATAGACTTTTCTTTAAAGCTGCAGTCCATAGTTTTTCCTCTTTGTCTGTGTCATGGAGCAACCCCATGATCATCAATGGACTGTATGCACATACACCATATCCCACACACAAACACACACACACATATATATATTGTTGCAGCATTAGCACAGTATGTTTACCGACATCGATATGTATACTCAGACTTGTGCAATGTTTGTAAATGTTTGTAGGTATTGTGTATAGTGGGTTTAAAATATGTAAGGGTACGATGTGTGTTTGCTTGTTATGTGTAGTGGATATGTACAATGTGGTTGGGTATCATTAGCCGTTAACATTGTTCATTCATTGTTATCAATAACCACAATACACATGTTTGATTTGAGATCTTTATTGAAGCTTGGGTTACACATTGTAACATATATAACTTACCTGCTTGGGAAACACCAGGGACCAAACCTGTATTGTTTGAAATGCTGAGTATTTAAACATGGTGGACGCGCTGACTGATTGGGAGAAACCATGTGGGGTATGATGTAACTGGGGGTGTCCAATATTCCTGTAAAACAAGGTTAAGATGTATTAATTCATCAGTTGCATTGTTCTATTGAGTTATTGTGTAACTTAACCATGGATAGATGTTGTTTTATATGCATAAGGTGATAAGAAGTGCATAATGTAAGAAAGTAAAACTTATCTGTAGAATGGTACACTCCAGGGGTGTGGCCTAGACTATAAATGGCTGCCAGAGTTGGTGCATATGAGAGAGGGTCAGGTTGGTTATATGAAGTGGAAGCAAACCTATAGAAGTTTGGAGGTTCCAGAAAGTTTGCCAAAACGATACAACTGCTGTTGTGGCTAGGTTTTCACAAAGAACTAGTAACTATTTATATTATTTTCTATTTCAACAGTTATTTATTTATTATTTTTGTTTTTGTTTTTGTCTTTGCTGTTGGATTTATGGTGTCTGCACAATAAATGCACCTCAACTGGGATTTCCTGTCGCATTGGTCTTATTATGCCTCAGATCGCGAGGGCGATCGCTAACAGTCTGCATCTCTTTTCGAAATCTGCAATTGCAGTTATTTGCGGAATTATCAACTTTATCAAGCCTCAGCACAGCGTGGATGAATCCAATGTTTTGAGGATAATGTGCGGCTGTCAGTCACCGCGCCGGTGTGGATTAGGCCTGTCGCGATAATCAATAAATCAATTAATCGCACGATTAAAAAAATGAGCTCGATAATTTTTCCGGCCGCGATAATTTCCATTTGCATGCTTGTTTGTTTTCCTCGTCTCTCTCT